>CM076903.1:21584148-22324475 GCA_039519145.1 Kokia cookei | reverse complement strand
TGCTTGAGAATTGTTTCTCTCTTTGTTCTTGGACGAACTTCCGAACTTGCTCAAACTTTTACTAGTTTCTTCTATAAGCCATTGGATACTTAAAGTATTCAATACGATCTATTCGAACAAATTCATGCTTGTGAAATCTCATCATTTGGTCTAAATAGTTGTTATCATTTTGCAAACAAGTTTTGGTCTTTGAAATTCTTCACGTGAGAATTGTTTCTCTCTTTGTTCTTGGACGAACTTTCAAACTTATCAAAGTTTGACAAGTTTAAAAGTTCGTCCAAGAACAAAGAGAGAAACAATTCTCACGTAAATAAGTTTTTAATTCAAAGACCAAAACTTGTTTGAGAAATGATAAACTATTTAGACCAAATGATGCGATTTCACAAGCATGGAATGTTCAAAAAATTGTTCGTCTTGAATACTTTAAGTATCCGATGTTATAGAAGAACTAGTAAAAGTTTGACAAGTTCGAATGTTCATCCAAGAACAAACAGAGAAACAATTCTCACGTAAATAAGTATTTAATTAAAAGACCAAAACTTGTTTGAAAAAAAAAAATTTAGACCAAATGTTGTGATTTGCCGAGCATGGAATGTTCGAAAAATAGCTCGAAGGAATGGATCGTCTTGAATACTTTATGGATCCGAAGTTATAAAAGACCTAGAAAAGTTTGACAAGTTTGAAATTTCGTCCAAGAACAAAGAGAGAAACAATTCTCGCATAAATAAGTTTTTAATTCAAAGACCAAAATTTGTTTACAAAATTACAAACTATTTAGACCAAATGATTTGATTTCCCGACCGTGGAATGTTTCGAAATTTTCTCTAAGGAATGGATCTTGTTGAATACTTTAGGGAACCAAAGTTAAAAAATAACTCGTAAAAGTTTGATAAGTTTGAAAGTTCGTCCAAGAACAAAGAGAGAAACAATTCTCACGTAAAGAAGTTTTTAATTCAAAGACCAAAACTTGTTTGCAAAATGATAAACTATTTAGACCAAATGATGAGATTTCACAAGCATGAAATGTTCGAAAAATTGTTCGAAAGAATAGATCGTATTGAATACTTTAAGTATCCGATGGTATAGAAGAACTAGTAAAAGTTTGACAAGTTCGGAAGTTCGTCCAAGAACAAAGAGAGAAACAATTCTCACGTAAGTAAGTATTTAATTCAAAGACCAAAACTTGTTTGCAAAAAGACAAACTATTTAGACCAAATGATTTGATTTCCCGAGCTTGGAATGTTCAGAAATTTGCTCTAAGGAATGGATCTTGTTGAAGCCGAAGTTAAAAAATAGCTCGTAAAATTTTGACAAGTTTGAAAGTTCATGCAGAAATCAAAAAGTGAAACAATTCTCACGTAAATAAGGTTTTAATACAAAGACCAAAACTTGTTTGCAAAATGATAAACAATATAGACCAAATGATGTGATTTCCCAAGCATGGAATGTTCGAAAAATTGTTCGACAGAATAGATCGTCTTGAATACTTTAAGGATCCGATGTTATAAAAGAACTAGAAAATTTTTGACAAGTTCGAAAGTTCGTCCAAGAACAAAGAGAGAAACAATTTTGACGTAAATAACTTTTTAATTCAACGACCAAAATTTGTTTACAAAATGACAAACTATTTAGACCAAAAGATTTGATTTCCCGACCATGGAATGTTTCGAAATTTTCTATAAGGAATGGATCTTGTTGAATACTGTATGGAACCAAAGTTAAAAAATAACTCGTAAAAGTTTGACAAGTTTGAAAGTTCGTCCAAGAACAAAGAGAGAAACAATTCTCACGTAAATAAGTTTTTAATTCAAAGACCAAAACTTGTTTGAGAAATGATAAACTATTTAGACCAAATGATGCGATTTCACAAGCATGGAATGTTCAAAAAATTGTTCGAAAAATTGTTCGTCTTGAATACTTTAAGTATCCGATGTTATAGAAGAACTAGTAAAAGTTTGACAAGTTCGGAAGTTCGTCCAAGAACAAAGAGAGAAACAATTCTCACGTAAATAAATATTTAATTCAAAGACCAAAACTTGTTTGCAAAAAGACAAACTATTTAGACCAAATGATGCGATTTATCGAGCATGGAATGTTCGAAAAATAGCTCGAAGGAATGGATCGTCTTGAATACTTTATGGATCCAAAGTTATAAAAGACCTAGTAAAAGTTTCACAAGTACGGAAGTTCGTCTAAGAACGAAGAGAAACAATTCTCACATATATAAGTTTTTAATTCAAAGACCAAAATTTGTTTACAAAATGACAAACTATTTAGACCAAATGATTTGATTTCACGAGCATGGAATGTTCGGAAATTTGCTCTAAGGAATGGATCTTGTTGAATACTTTACAGAGCCAAATTTAAAAAATAGCTCGTAAAATTTTGACAAGTTTGAATGTTCGTCCAGAAAACAAAGAGAGAAACAATTCTCACGTAAATAAGGTTTTAATACAAAGACCAAAGCTTGTTTGCAAAATGATAAACAATACAGACCAAATGATGCGATTTCCCAAGCATGGAATGTTCGAAAATTTGTTCGAAAGAATAGATCGTCTTGAATACTTTATGTATCCGATGTTTTTGAAGAACTAGTTAAAGTTTGACAAGTTTGAAAGTTCGTCCAAGAACAAAGAGACAAACAATTCTCACGTAAATAAGTTTTTAATTCAAAGACCAAAACTTGTTTGCAAAACGATAAACTATTTAGACCAAATGATGCGATTTCACAGGCATGGAATATTCGAAAAATTGTTCGAAAGAATAGATCGTCTTGAATACTTTAAGTATTCGATGTTAGAGAAGAACTAGTTAAAGTTTGACAAGTTTGAAAGTTCATCCAAGAACAAAGAGAGAAACAATTCTCACGTAAATAAGTTTTTAATTCAAAGACCAAAACTTGTTTGCAAAATGATAAACTATTTAGACCAAATGATGCGATTTCACAAGCAAGGAATGTTCGAAAAATTGTTCGAAAGAATAGATCGTCTTGAATACTTTAAGTATCCGATGTTAGAGAAGAACTAGTTAAAGTTTGACAAGTTTGAAAGTTCGTCCAAGAACAAAGAGAGAAACAATTCTCACGTAAATAAGTTTTTAATTTAAAGGCCAAAACTTGTTTGCAAAATGATAAACTATTTAGACCAAATGATGCGATTTCACAAGCATGGAATGTTCGAAAAATTGTTCGAAAGAATAGATCGTCTTGAATACTTTAAGTATCCGATGTTATAGAAGAACTAGTTAAAGTTTGACAAGTTTGAAAGTTCGTCCAAGAACAAAGAGAGAAACAATTCTCACGTAAATAAGTTTTTATTTCAAAGACCAAAACTTGTTTGCAAAACGATAAACTATTTAGACCAAATGATGCGATTTCACAGGCATGGAATATTCGAAAAATTGTTCGAAAGAATAGATCGTCTTGAATACTTTAAGTATCCGATGTTATAGAAGAACTAGTTAAAGTTTGACAAGTTTGAAAGTTCGTCCAAGAACAAAGAGAGAAACAATTCTCACGTAAATAAGTTTTTAATTCAAAGACCAAAACTTGTTTGCAAAACGATAAACTATTTAGACCAAATGATGCGATTTCACAGGCATGGAATATTCGAAAAATTGTTCGAAAGAATAGATCGTCTTGAATACTTTAAGTATTCGATGTTAGAGAAGAACTAGTTAAAGTTTGACAAGTTTGAAAGTTCATCCAAGAACAAAGAGAGAAACAATTCTCACGTAAATAAGTTTTTAATTCAAAGACCAAAACTTGTTTGCAAAATGATAAACTATTTAGACCAAATGATGCGATTTCACAAGCAAGGAATGTTCGAAAAATTGTTCGAAAGAATAGATCGTCTTGAATACTTTAAGTATCCGATGTTATAGAAGAACTAGTTAAAGTTTGACAAGTTTGAAAGTTCGTCCAAGAACAAAGAGAGAAACAATTCTCACGTAAATAAGTATTTAATTCAAAGACCAAAACTTGTTTGCAAAATGATAAACTATTTAGACCAAATGATGCGATTTCACAAGCATGGAATGTTCGAAAAATTGTTCGAAAGAATAGATCGTCTTGAATACTTTAAGTATCCGATGTTATAGAAGAACTAGTTAAAGTTTGACAAGTTTGAAAGTTCGTCCAAGAACAAAGAGAGAAACAATTCTCACGTAAATAAGTTTTTAATTCAAAGACCAAAACTTGTTTGCAAAATGATAAACTATTTAGACCAAATGATGCGATTTCACAGGCATGGAATATTCGAAAAATTGTTCGAAAGAATAGATCGTCTTGAATACTTTAAGTATCCGATGTTATAGAAGAACTAGTTAAAGTTTGACAAGTTTGAAAGTTCGTCCAAGAACAAAGAGAGAAACAATTCTAACGTAAATAAGTTTTTAATTCAAAGACCAAAACTTGTTTGCAAAACGATAAACTATTTAGACCAAATGATGCGATTTCACAGGCATGGAATATTCAAAAAATTGTTCGGAAGAATAGATCGTATTGAATACTTTAAGTATCCGATGTTATAGAAGAACTAGTAAAAGTTTGACAAGTTTGAAAGTTCGTCCAAGAACAAAGAGAGAAACAATTCTCACGTAAACAAGTATTTAATTCAAAGACCAAAACTTGTTTGCAAAATGATAAACTATTTAGACCAAATGATGCGATTTCACAGGCATGGAATATTCGAAAAATTGTTCGAAAGAACAGATCGTCTTGAATACTTTAAGTATCCGATGTTATAGAAGAACTAGTTAAAGTTTGACAAGTTTGAAAGTTCGTCCAAGAACAAAGAGAGAAACAATTCTCACGTAAATAAGTATTTAATTCAAAGACCAAAACTTGTTTGCAAAATGATAAACTATTTAGACCAAATGATGCGATTTCACAAGCATGGAATGTTCGAAAAATTGTTCGAAAGAATAGATCGTATTGAATACTTTAAGTATCCGATGGTATAGAAGAACTAGTAAAAGTTTGACAAGTTCAGAAGTTCGACCAAGAACAAAGAGAGAAACAATTCTAACATAAATAAGTTTTTAATTCAAAGACAAAAACTTGTTTGCAAAACGATAAACTATTTAAACCAAATGATGCGATTTCACAGGCATGGAATATTCAAAAAATTGTTCGGAAGAATAGATTGTATTGAATACTTTAAGTATCCGATGTTATAGAAGAACTAGTAAAAGTTTGACAAGTTCGAAAGTTCGTCCAAGAACAAAGAGAGAAACAATTCTCACGTAAATAAGTATTTAATTCAAAGACCAAAACTTGTTTGCAAAAAGACAAAATATTTAGACCAAATGATGTGATTTGCCGAGCATGGAATGTTCGAAAAATAGCTCGAAGGAATGGATCGTCTTGAATACTTTACGGATCCGAAGTTATAAAAGACCTAGTAAAAGTTTAACAAGTTTGAAAGTTTGTCCAAAAACAAAGAGAGAAACAATTCTCACATAAATAAGTTTTTAATTCAAAGACCAAAATTTGTTTACAAAATTACAAACTATTTAGACCAAATGATTTGATTTCCCGACCATGGAATGTTCCGAAATTTTCTCTAAGGAATTGATCTTGTTGAATACTTTAGAGAACCAAAGTTAAAAAAAAACTCATAAAAGTTTAATAAGTTTCAAAGTTCGTCCAAGAACAAAGAGAGAAACAATTCTCACGTAAATAAGTATTTAATTCAAAGACCAAAACTTGTTTACAAAAAGACAAACTATTTAGACCAAATGATGCGATTTCACAGGCATGGAATATTCGAAAAATTGTTCGAAAGAATAGATCGTATTGAATACTTTAAGTATCCGATGTTATAGAAGAACTACTAAAAGTTTGACAAGTTCGAAAGTTCGTCCAGGAACAAACAGAGAAACAATTCTCACGTAAATAAGTATTTAATTCAAAGACCAAAACTTGTTTGCAAAAAGACAAACTATTTAGACCAAATGATGCGATTTCACAGGCATGGAATATTCGAAAAATTGTTCGAAAGAATAGATCGTATTGAATACTTTAAGTATCCGATGTTATAGAAGAACTAGTAAAAGTTTGACAAGTTCGAAAGTTCGTCCAGGAACAAACAGAGAAACAATTCTCACGTAAATAAGTATTTAATTCAAAGACCAAAACTTGTTTGCAAAAAGACAAACTATTTAGACCAAATGATGTGATTTGCCGAGCATGGAATGTTAGAAAAATAGCTCGAAGGAGTGGATCGCCTTGAATACTTTATGGATCCGAAGTTATAAAAGACCTGGTAAAAGTTTGACAAGTTTGAAAGTTCATCCAAGAACAAAGAGAGAAACAATTCTCACATAAATAAGTTTTTAATTCAAAGACCAAAATTTGTTTACAAAATTACAAACTATTTAGACCAAATGATTTGATTTCCCGACCATGGAATGTTCCGAAATTTTCTCTAAGGAATGGATCTTGTTGAATACTTTAGGGAACCAAAGTTAAAAAATAACTCATAAATGTTTGATAGTTTCAAAGTTCGTCCAAGAACAAAGAGAGAAACAATTCTCACGTAAAGAAGTTTTTAATTCAAAGACCAAAACTTTTTTACAAAATGATAAACTATTTAGACCAAATGATGCGATTTCACAAGCATGGAATGTTCGAAAAATTGTTCGAAAGAATAGATCGTATTGAATACTTTAAGTATTCGATGGTATAGAAGAACTAGTAAAAGTTTGACAAGTTCGGAAGTTCGTCCAAGAACAAAGAGAGAAACAATTCTCACGTAAATAAGTATTTAATTCAAAGACCAAAACTTGTTTGCAAAAAGACAAACTATTTAGACCAAATTATTTGATTTCTCGAGCATGGAATGTTCAGAAATTTGCCCTAAGGAATGGATCTTGTTGAATACTTTACGGAGCCGAAGTTAAAAAATAGCTCGTAAAATTTTGACAAGTTTGAAAGTTCATCTAGAAATCAAAAAGGGAAACAATTCTCATGTAAATAAGGTTTTAATACAAAGACCAAAACTTGTTTGCAAAATGATAAACAATATAGACCAAATGATGTGATTTCCCAAGCATGGAATGTTCGAAAAATTTTCGAAAGAATAGATCTTCTTGAATACTTTAAGGATCCGATGTTATAAAAGAACTAGTAAAATTTTGTCAAGTTCGAAAGTTCGTCCAAGAACAAAGAGAGAAACAATTTTGACGTAAATAACTTTTTAATTCAACGACCAAAATTTGTTTACAAAATGACAAACTATTTAGACCAAAAGATTTGATTTCCCGACCATGGAATGTTTCGAAATTTTCTCTAAGGAATGGATCTTGTTGAATACTGTAGGGAACCAAAGTTAAAAAATAACTCGTAAAAGTTTGACAAGTTTGAAAGTTCGTCCAAGAACAAAGAGAGAAACAATTCTCACGTAAATAAGTTTTTAATTCAAAGACCAAAACTTGTTTGCGAAATGATAAACTATTTAGACCAAATAATGCGATTTCACAAGCATGGAATGTTCGAAAAATTGTTCGAAGAATTGTTCGTCTTGAATACTTTAAGTATCCGATGTTATAGAAGAACTAGTAAAAGTTTGACAAGTTCGGAAGTTCGTCCAAGAACAAAGAGAGAAACAATTCTCACGTAAATAAGTATTTAATTCAAAGACCAAAACTTGTTTACAAAAAGACAAACTATTTAGACCAAATGATGCGATTTCACAGGCATGGAATATTCGAAAAATTGTTCGAAAGAATAGATCGTATTGAATACTTTAAGTATCCGATGTTATAGAAGAACTACTAAAAGTTTGACAAGTTCGAAAGTTTGTCCAGGAACAAACAGAGAAACAATTCTCACGTAAATAAGTATTTAATTCAAAGACCAAAACTTGTTTGCTAAAAGACAAACTATTTAGACCAAATGATGCGATTTCACAGGCATGGAATATTCGAAAAATTGTTCGAAAGAATAGATCGTATTGAATACTTTAAGTATCCGATGTTATAGAAGAACTAGTAAAAGTTTGACAAGTTCGAAAGTTCGTCCAGGAACAAACAGAGAAACAATTCTCACGTAAATAAGTATTTAATTCAAAGACCAAAACTTGTTTGCAAAAAGACAAACTATTTAGACCAAATGATGTGATTTGCCGAGCATGGAATGTTAGAAAAATAGCTCGAAGGAGTGGATCGCCTTGAATACTTTATGGATCCGAAGTTATAGAAGACCTAGTAAAAGTTTGACAAGTTTGAAAGTTCGTCCAAGAACAAAGAGAGAAACAATTCTCACATAAATAAGTTTTTAATTCAAAGACCAAAATTTGTTTACAAAATTACAAACTATTTAGACCAAATGATTTGATTTCCCGACCATGGAATGTTCCGAAATTTTCTCTAAGGAATGGATCTTGTTGAATACTTTAGGGAACCAAAGTTAAAAAATAACTCATAAAAGTTTGATAGTTTCAAAGTTCGTCCAAGAACAAAGAGAGAAACAATTCTCACGTAAAGAAGTTTTTAATTCAAAGACCAAAACTTTTTTACAAAATGATAAACTATTTAGACCAAATGATGCGATTTCACAAGCATGGAATGTTCGAAAAATTGTTCGAAAGAATAGATCGTATTGAATACTTTAAGTATTCGATGGTATAGAAGAACTAGTAAAAGTTTGACAAGTTCGGAAGTTCGTCCAAGAACAAAGAGAGAAACAATTCTCACGTAAATAAGTATTTAATTCAAAGACCAAAACTTGTTTGCAAAAAGACAAACTATTTAGACCAAATTATTTGATTTCTCGAGCATGGAATGTTCAGAAATTTGCCCTAAGGAATGGATCTTGTTGAATACTTTACGGAGCCGAAGTTAAAAAATAGCTCGTAAAATTTTGACAAGTTTGAAAGTTCATCTAGAAATCAAAAAGGGAAACAATTCTCATGTAAATAAGGTTTTAATACAAAGACCAAAACTTGTTTGCAAAATGATAAACAATATAGACCAAATGATGTGATTTCCCAAGCATGGAATGTTCGAAAAATTTTCGAAAGAATAGATCTTCTTGAATACTTTAAGGATCCGATGTTATAAAAGAACTAGTAAAATTTTGTCAAGTTCGAAAGTTCGTCCAAGAACAAAGAGAGAAACAATTTTGACGTAAATAACTTTTTAATTCAACGACCAAAATTTGTTTACAAAATGACAAACTATTTAGACCAAAAGATTTGATTTCCCGACCATGGAATGTTTCGAAATTTTCTCTAAGGAATGGATCTTGTTGAATACTGTAGGGAACCAAAGTTAAAAAATAACTCGTAAAAGTTTGACAAGTTTGAAAGTTCGTCCAAGAACAAAGAGAGAAACAATTCTCACGTAAATAAGTTTTTAATTCAAAGACCAAAACTTGTTTGCGAAATGATAAACTATTTAGACCAAATGATGCGATTTCACAAGCATGGAATGTTCGAAAAATTGTTCGAAGAATTGTTCGTCTTGAATACTTTAAGTATCCGATGTTATAGAAGAACTAGTAAAAGTTTGACAAGTTCGGAAGTTCGTCCAAGAACAAAGAGAGAAACAATTCTCACGTAAATAAGTATTTAATTCAAAGACCAAAACTTGTTTACAAAAAGACAAACTATTTAGACCAAATGATGCGATTTCACAGGCATGGAATATTCGAAAAATTGTTCGAAAGAATAGATCGTATTGAATACTTTAAGTATCCGATGTTATAGAAGAACTACTAAAAGTTTGACAAGTTCGAAAGTTCGTCCAGGAACAAACAGAGAAACAATTCTCACGTAAATAAGTATTTAATTCAAAGACCAAAACTTGTTTGCAAAAAGACAAACTATTTAGACCAAATGATGCGATTTCACAGGCATGGAAAATTCGAAAAATTGTTCGAAAGAATAGATCGTATTGAATACTTTAAGTATCCGATGTTATAGAAGAACTAGTAAAAGTTTGACAAGTTCGAAAGTTCGTCCAGGAACAAACAGAGAAACAATTCTCACGTAAATAAGTATTTAATTCAAAGACCAAAACTTGTTTGCAAAATGACAAACTATTTAGACCAAATGATGTGATTTGCCGAGCATGGAATGTTAGAAAAATAGCTCGAAGGAGTGGATCGCCTTGAATACTTTATGGATCCGAAGTTATAAAAGACCTAGTAAAAGTTTGACAAGTTTGAAAGTTCGTCCAAGAACAAAGAGAGAAACAATTCTCACATAAATAAGTTTTTAATTCAAAGACCAAAATTTGTTTACAAAATTACAAACTATTTAGACCAAATGATTTGATTTCCCGACCATGGAATGTTCCGAAATTTTCTCTAAGGAATGGATCTTGTTGAATACTTTAGGGAACCAAAGTTAAAAAATAACTCATAAAAGTTTAATAGTTTCAAAGTTCGTCCAAGAACAAAGAGAGAAACAATTCTCACGTAAAGAAGTTTTTAATTCAAAGACCAAAACTTTTTTACAAAATGATAAACTATTTAGACCAAATGATGCGATTTCACAAGCATGGAATGTTCGAAAAATTGTTCGAAAGAATAGATCGTATTGAATACTTTAAGTATCCGATGGTATAGAAGAACTAGTAAAAGTTTGACAAGTTCGGAAGTTCGTCCAAGAACAAAGAGAGAAACAATTCTCACGTAAATAAGTATTTAATTCAAAGACCAAAACTTGTTTGCAAAAAGACAAACTATTTAGACCAAATTATTTGATTTCTCGAGCATGGAATGTTCAAAAATTTGCCCTAAGGAATGGATCTTGTTGAATACTTTACGGAGCCGAAGTTAAAAAATAGCTCGTAAAATTTTGACAAGTTTGAAAGTTCATCTAGAAATCAAAAAGGGAAACAATTCTCATGTAAATAAGGTTTTAATACAAAGACCAAAACTTGTTTGCAAAATGATAAACAATATAGACCAAATGATGTGATTTCCCAAGCATGGAATGTTCGAAAAATTTTCGAAAGAATAGATCTTCTTGAATACTTTAAGGATCCGATGTTATAAAAGAACTAGTAAAATTTTGTCAAGTTCGAAAGTTCGTCCAAGAACAAAGAGAGAAACAAATTTGACGTAAATAACTTTTTAATTCAACGACCAAAATTTGTTTACAAAATGACAAACTATTTAGACCAAAAGATTTGATTTCCCGACCATGGAATGTTTCGAAATTTTCTCTAAGGAATGGATCTTGTTGAATACTGTAGGGAACCAAAGTTAAAAAATAACTCGTAAAAGTTTGACAAGTTTGAAAGTTCGTCCAAGAACAAAGAGAGAAACAATTCTCACGTAAATAAGTTTTTAATTCAAAGACCAAAACTTGTTTGTGAAATGATAAACTATTTAGACCAAATGATGCGATTTCACAAGCATGGAATGTTCGAAAAATTGTTCGAAGAATTGTTCATCTTGAATACTTTAAGTATCCGATGTTATAGAAGAACTAGTAAAAGTTTGACAAGTTCGGAAGTTCGTCCAAGAACAAAGAGAGAAACAATTCTCACGTAAATAAGTATTTAATTCAAAGACCAAAACTTGTTTACAAAAAGACAAACTATTTAGACCAAATGATGCGATTTCACAGGCATGGAATATTCGAAAAATTGTTCGAAAGAATAGATCGTATTGAATACTTTAAGTATCCGATGTTATAGAAGAACTAGTAAAAGTTTGACAAGTTCGAAAGTTCGTCCAGGAACAAATAGAGAAACAATTCTCACGTAAATAAGTATTTAATTCAAAGACCAAAACTTGTTTGCAAAAAGACAAACTATTTAGACCAAATGATGTGATTTCCCGAGCATGGAATGTTGGAAAAATAGCTCGAAGGAATGGATCGCCTTGAATACTTTATGGATCCGAAGTTATAAAAGACCTAGTAAAAGTTTGACAAGTTTGAAAGTTCGTCCAAGAACAAAGAGAGAAACAATTCTCACATAAATAAGTTTTTAATTCAAAGACCAAAATTTGTTTACAAAATTACAAACTACTTAGACCAAATGATTTGATTTCCCGACCATGGAATGTTCCGAAATTTTCTCTAAGGAATGGATCTTGTTGAATACTTTAGGGAACCAAAGTTAAAAAATAACTCGTAAAAGTTTGATAAGTTTCAAAGTTCGTCCAAGAACAAAGAGAGAAACAATTCTCACGTAAAGAAGTTTTTAATTCAAAGACCAAAACTTGTTTGCAAAATGATAAACTATTTAGACCAAATGATGCGATTTCACAAGCATGGAATGTTCGAAAAATTGTTCGAAGGAATAGATCGTATTGAATACTTTAAGTATCCGATGGTATAGAAGAACTAATAAAAGTTTGACAAGTTCGGAAGTTCGTCCAAGAACAAAGAGAGAAACAATTCTCACGTAAATAAGTATTTAATTCAAAGACCAAAACTTGTTTACAAAAAGACAAACTATTTAGACCAAATGATGCGATTTCACAGGCATGGAATATTCGAAAAATTGTTCGAAAGAATAGATCGTATTGAATACTTTAAGTATCCGATGTTATAGAAGAACTAGTAAAAGTTTGACAAGTTCAAAAGTTCGTCCAAGAACTAACAGAGAAACAATTCTCACGATAAGTATTTAATTCAAAGACAAAAACTTGTTTGCAAAAAGACAAACTATTTAGACCAAATGATGTGATTTACCGAGCATGGAATGTTAGAAAAATAGCTCGAAGGAGTGGATCGCCTTGAATACTTTATTGATCCGAAGTTATAAAAGACCTAGTAAAAGTTTGACAAGTTGGAAAGTTCGTCCAAGAACAAAGAGAGAAACAATTCTCACATAAATAAGTTTTTAATTCAAAGACCAAAATTTGTTTACAAAATTATAAACTATTTAGACCAAATAATTTGATTTCCCGACCATGGAATGTTCCGAAATTTTCTCTAAGGAATGGATCTTGTTGAATACTGTAGGGAACCAAAGTTAAAAAATAACTCGTAAAAGTTTGACAAGTTTGAAAGTTCGTCCAAGAACAAAGAGAGAAACAATTCTCACGTAAATAAGTTTTTAATTCAAAGACCAAAACTTGTTTGCGAAATGATAAACTATTTAAACCAAATGATGCGATTTCACAAGCATGGAATGTTCGAAAAATTGTTCGAAGAATTGTTCGTCTTGAATACTTTAAGTATCCGATGTTATAGAAGAACTAGTAAAAGTTTGACAAGTTCGGAAGTTCGTCCAAGAACAAAGAGAGAAACAATTCTCACGTAAATAAGTATTTAATTCAAAGACCAAAACTTGTTTGCAAAAAGACAAACTATTTAGACCAAACGATGCGATTTGCCGAGCATGGAATGTTCGGAAAATAGCTCAAAGAAATGGATCGTCTTGAATACTTTATGGATCCAGAGTTATAAAAGACCTAGTAAAAGTTTCACAAGTACGGAAGTTCGTCTAAGAACGAAGAGAAACAATTCTCACATATATAAGTTTTTAATTCGAAGACCAAAATTTGTTTACAAAATGACAAACTATTTAGACCAAATGATTTGATTTCCCGAGGATGGAATGTTCGGAAATTTGCTCTAACGAATGGATCTTGTTGAATACTTTACAGAGCCAAATTTAAAAAATAGCTCGTAAAATTTTGACAAGTTTGAATGTTCGTCCAGAAAACAAAGAGAGAAACAATTCTCACATAAATAAGGTTTTAGTACAAAGACCAAAGCTTGTTTGCAAAATGATAAACAATATAGACCAAATGATGCGATTTCCCAAGCATGGAATGTTCGAAAGAATAGATCGTCTTCAATACTTTAAGTATCTGATGGTATTGAAGAACTAGTAAAAGTTTGACAAGTTCGAAAGTTCGTCCAAGAACAAAAAGAGAAACAATTCTGACGTAAATAAGTATTTAATTCAAAGAACAAAACTTGTTTACAAAATGACAAACTATTTAGACCAAATGATGCGATTTCCCGAGCATGGAGTGTTCGGAAAATAGCTCTAAGGAATGGATCTTGTTGAATACTTTCGGGAACCGAATTTAAAAAGAAACTCATAAAAGAGTTGCAATTCGAAAGTTCTTCCAAGATCAAAGAGAGAAACAATTCTCACGTAAATAAGTTTTTAATTCAAAGACCAAAACTTGTTTACAAAATGACAAACTATTTAGACCAAATGATGCTATTTCTCGAGCATGAAGTGTTCGGAAAATAGCTCTAAGGAATGGATCTTTTTGAATACTTTTGGGAAACGAATTTAAAAAACAACTCGTAAAAGATTTGCAATTCGAAAGTTCATCCAAGAACAAAGAGAGAAACAATTCTCACGTAAATAAGTTTTTAATTGAAAGACCAAAACTTGTTGACAAAATGACAAACTATTTAGACCAAATGATTTGATTTCTCGAGCGTGGAATGTTCAGAAATTTGCCCTAAGGAATGGATCTTGTTGAATTCTTTAGGGAATCGAAGTTAAAAAATAACTCGTAAAAGTTTAACAAGTTCGAAAGTTCGTCCAAGAACAAAGAGAGAAACAATTCTCACGTAAATAAATTTTTAATTCAAAGGCCAAAACTTGTTTGCGAAATGACAAACTCTTTAGATCAAATGATGCGATTTGCCGAGCATGGAATGTTCGAAAAATTGCTCAAAGGAATGGATCGTCTTGAATACTTTAAGGAAGTTAAGTTATGAAAGATCTCCACGAAGTTAGACAAGTTCGATAGATCGTCCATGAACCAAGAGAGATACAATTCTCTCGTAAATTTTTAATTCAAAGACTAATTCTTGTTCGCAAAATGACAAAATATTTAGACCAAATGATGCGATTTCCCGCGCATGGAATGTTAGGAAAATTGCTTTAAGGATTGGATCTTATTGAATACTGTAGGGAACCAAAGTTAAAAAATAACTCGTAAAAGTTTACCAAGTTCGAAAGTACGTCCAAGAACAAAGAGAGAAACAATTCTCACGTGAATAAGTTTTTAACTCAAAGAACAAAACTTGTTTACAAAATGGCATACTATTTAGACCAAATGATGCGATTTCCCGAGCATGGAGTGTTCGGAAAATAGCTCTAAGGAATTGATCTTGTTGAAAACTTTAGGGAACCGAAGTTAAAAAAGAACTCGTAAAAGTTTTGCAATTCAAAAGTTCATCCAAGAACAAAGAGAGAAACAATTCTCACGTAAATAAGTTTTTAATTCAAAGACCAAAACTTGTTTACAAAATGACAAACTATTTAGACCAAATGATTTGATTTCCCGAGCATGGAATGTTCAGAAATTTTCTCAAAGGAATGGATCTTGTTGAATACTTTAGGGATCCAAAGTTAAAAAATAACTCGTAAAAGTTTGACAAGTTTGAAAGTTCGTCCAAGAACAAAGAGAGAAACAATTCTCACGTAAATAAGTTTTTTAATTCAAAGACCAAAACTTGTTTGCAAAATGATAAACTATTTAGACCAAATGATGCGATTTCACAAGCATGGAATGTTCGAAAAAATTTTCGAAAGAATAGATCGTCTTGAATACTTTAAGTATCCGATGTTATAGAAGAACTAGTAAAAGTTTGACAAGTTCGGAAATTCGTCCAAGAACAAAGAGAGAAACAATTCTCACGTAAATAAGTATTTAATTCAAAGACCAAAACTTGTTTGCAAAAAGACAAAACTATTTAGACCAAATGATGCGATTTGCCGAGCATGGAATGTTCGGAAAATAGCTCGAAGGAATGGATCGTCTTGAATACTTTATGGATCCAAAGTTATAAAAGACCTAGTAAAAGTTTCACAAGTACGGAAGTTCGTCTAAGAACGAAGAGAAACAATTCTCACATATATAAGTTTTTAATTCAAAGACCAAAATTTGTTTACAAAATGACAAACTATTTAGACCAAATGATTTGATTTCCCGAGCATGGAATGTTCGGAAATTTGCTCTAAGGAATGGATCTTTTTGACTACTTTACAGAGCCAAATTTAAAAAATAGCTCGTAAAATTTTAACAAGTTTGAATGTTCGTCTAGAAAACAAAGAGAGAAACAATTCTCACGTAAATAAGGTTTTAGTACAAAGACCAAAGCTTGTTTGCAAAATGATAAACAATATAGACCAAATGATGCGATTTCCCAAGCATGGAATGTTCGAAAAATTGTTCGAAAGAATAGATCGTCTTCAATACTTTAAGTATCTGATGTTATAGAAGAACTAGTAAAAGTTTGACAAGTTCGAAAGTTCGTCCAAGAACAAAGAGAGAAACAATTCTGACGTAAATAAGTATTTAATTCAAAGAACAAAACTTGTTTACAAAATGACAAACTATTTAGACCAAATGATGCGATTTCCCGAGCATGGAGTGTTCGGAAAATAGCTCTAAGGAATGGATCTTGTTGAATACTTTCAGGAACCTAATTTAAAAAATAACTCGTAAAAGATTTGCAATTCGAAAGTTCTTCCAAGATCAAAGAGAGAAACAATTCTCACGTAATTAAGTTTTTAATTCAAAGACCAAAACTTGTTTACAAAATGACAAACTATTTAGACCAAATGATGCTATTTCCCGAGCATGAAGTGTTCGGAAAATAGCTCTAAGGAATTGATCTTTTTGAATACTTTTGGGAAACGAATTTAAAAAATAACTCGTAAAAGATTTGCAATTCGAAAGTTCATCCAAGAACAAAGAGAGAAACAATTCTCACGTAAATAAGTTTTTAATTTAAAGACCAAAACTTGTTTACAAAATGGCAAACTATTTAGACCAAATGATTTGATTTCTCGAGCGTGGAATGTTCAGAAATTTTCCCTAAGGAATGGATCTTGTTGAATTCTTTAGGGAATCGAAGTTAAAAAATAACTCGTAAAAGTTTAACAAGTTCGAAAGTTCGTCCAAGAACAAAGAGAGAAACAATTCTCACGTAAATAAATTTTTAATTTAAAGGCCAAAACTCTTTAGATCAAATGATGGGATTTGCCGAGCATGGAATGTTCGGAAAATTGCTCAAAAGAATGGATCGTCTTGAATACTTTAAGGAAGTTAAGTTATGAAAGATCTCCACAAAGTTAGACAAGTTCGATAGATCGTCCATGAACCAAGAGAGACACAATTCTCTCGTAAATTTTTAATTCAAAGACTAATACTTGTTCGCAAAATGACAAAATATTTAGACCAAATGATGCGATTTCCTGCGCATGGAATGTTAGGAAAATTGCTTTAAGGATTGGATCTTATTGAATACTGTAGGGAACCAAAGTTAAAAAATAACTCGTAAAAGTTTACCAAGTTCGGAAGTACGTCCAAGAACAAAGAGAGAAACAATTCTCACGTGAATAAGTTTTTAACTCAAAAAACAAAACTTGTTTACAAAATGGCATACTATTTAGACCAAATGATGCGATTTCCCGAGCATGGAGTGTTCGGAAAATAGCTCTGAGGAATTGATCTTGTTGAAAACTTTAGGGAACCGAAGTTAAAAAAGAACTCGTAAAAGTTTTGCAATTCAAAAGTTCATCCAAGAACAAAGAGAGAAACAATTCTCACGTAAATAAGTTTTTAATTCAAAGACCAAAACTTGTTTACAAAATTACAAACTATTTAGACCAAATGATGCGATTTCCCGAGCATGGAGTGGTCGGAAAATAGCTCTAAGGAATGGATCTTTTTGAATACTTTTGGGAAACGAATTTAAAAAATAACTCGTAAAAGATTTGCAATTCGAAAGTTCATCCAAGAACAAAGAGAGAAACAATTCTCACGTAAATAAGTTTTTAATTGAAAGACCAAAACTTGTTGACAAAATGACAAACTATTTAGACCAAATGATTTGATTTCTCGAGCGTGGAATGTTCAGAAATTTGCCCTAAGGAATGGATCTTGTTGAATTCTTTAGGGAATCGAAGTTAAAAAATAACTCGTAAAAGTTTAACAAGTTCGAAAGTTTGTCCAAAAACAAAGAGAGAAACAATTCTCACGTAAATAAATTTTTAATTCAAAGGCCAAAACTTGTTTGCGAAATGACAAACTCTTTAGATCAAATGATGCGATTTGCCGAGCATAGAATGTTCGGAAAATTGCTCAAAGGAATGGATCGTCTTGAATACTTTAAGGAAGTTAAGTTATGAAAGATCTCCACGAAGTTAGACAAGTTCGATAGATCGTCCATGAACCAAGAGAGATACAATTCTCTCGTAAATTTTTAATTCAAAGACTAATACTTGTTCGCAAAATGACAAAATATTTAGACCAAATTATGCGATTTCCCGCGCATGGAATGTTAGGAAAATTGCTTTAAGGATTGGATCTTATTGAATACTGTAGGGAACCAAAGTTAAAAAATAACTCGTAAAAGTTTACCAAGTTCGAAAGTACGTCCAAGAACAAAGAGAGATACAATTCTCACGTGAATAAGTTTTTAACTCAAAGAACAAAACTTGTTTACAAAATGGCATACTATTTAGACCAAATGATGCGATTTCCCGAGCATGGAGTGTTCGAAAAATAGCTCTAAGGAATTGATCTTGTTGAAAACTTTAGGGAACCGAAGTTAAAAAAGAACTCGTAAAAGTTTTGCAATTCAAAAGTTCATCCAAGAACAAAGAGAGAAACAATTCTCACGTAAATAAGTTTTTAATTCAAAGACCAAAACTTGTTTACAAAATGACAAACTATTTAGACCAAATGATTTGATTTCCCGAGCATGGATGTTCAGAAATTTTCTCAAAGGAATGGATCTTGTTGAATACTTTAGGGATCCAAGAACAAAGAGAGAAACAATTCTCACGTAAATAAGTTTTTAATTCAAAGACCAAAACTTGTTTGCAAAATGATAAACTATTTAGACCAAATGATGCGATTTCACAAGCATGGAATGTTCGAAAAAATTTTCGAAAGAATAGATCGTCTTGAATACTTTAAGTATCCGATGTTATAGAAGAACTAGTAAAAGTTTGACAACTTCGGAAGTTCGTCCAAGAACAAAGAGAGAAACAATTCTCACGTAAATAAGTATTTAATTCAAAGACCAAAACTTGTTTGCAAAAAGACAAAACTATTTAGACCAAATGATGCGATTTGCCGAGCATGGAATGTTCGGAAAATAGCTCGAAGGAATGGATCGTCTTGAATACTTTATGGATCCAAAGTTATAAAAGACCTAGTAAAAGTTTCACAAGTACGGAAGTTCGTCTAAGAACGAAGAGAAACAATTCTCACATATATAAGTTTTTAATTCAAAGACCAAAATTTGTTTACAAAATGACAAACTATTTAGACCAAATGATTTGATTTCCCGAGCATGGAATGTTCGGAAATTTTCTCTAAGGAATGGATCTTTTTGACTACTTTACAGAGCCAAATTTAAAAAATAGCTCGTAAAATTTTGACAAGTTTGAATGTTCGTCCAGAAAACAAAGAGAGAAACAATTCTCACGTAAATAAGGTTTTAGTACAAAGACCAAAGCTTGTTTGCAAAATGATAAACAATATAGACCAAATGATGCGATTTCCCAAGCATGGAATGTTCAAAAAATTGTTCGAAAGAATAGATCGTCTTCAATACTTTAAGTATCTGATGTTATAGAAGAACTAGTAAAAGTTTGACAAGTTCGAAAGTTCGTCCAAGAACAAAGAGAGAAACAATTCTGACGTAAATAAGTATTTAATTCAAAGAACAAAACTTGTTTACAAAATTACAAACTATTTAGACCAAATGATGCGATTTCCCGAGCATGGAGTGTTCGGAAAATAGCTCTAAGGAATTGATCTTTTTGAATACTTTTGGGAAATGAATTTAAAAAATAACTCGTAAAAGATTTGCAATTCGAAAGTTCATCCAAGAACAAAGAGAGAAACAATTCTCACGTAAATAAGTTTTTAATTCAAAGACCAAAACTTGTTTACAAAATGGCAAACTATTTAGACCAAATGATTTGATTTCTCGAGCGTGGAATGTTCAGAAATTTGCCCTAAGGAATGGATCTTGCTGAATTCTTTAGGGAATCGAAGTTAAAAAATAACTCGTAAAAGTTTAACAAGTTCGAAAGTTCGTCCAAGAACAAAGAGAGAAACAATTCTCACGTAAATAAATTTTTAATTTAAAGGCCAAAACTCTTTAGATCAAATGATGGGATTTGCCGAGCATGGAATGTTCGGAAAATTGCTCAAAGGAATGGATCGTCTTGAATACTTTAAGGAAGTTAAGTTATGAAAGATCTCCACAAAGTTAGACAAGTTCGATAGATCGTCCATGAACCAAGAGAGACACAATTCTCTCGTAAATTTTTAATTCAAAGACTAATACTTGTTCGCAAAATGACAAAATATTTAGACCAAATGATGCGATTTCCCGCGCATGGAATGTTAGGAAAATTGCTTTAAGGATTGGATCTTATTGAATACTGTAGGGAACCAAAGTTAAAAAATAACTCGTAAAAGTTTACCATGCTCGGAAGTACGTCCAAGAACAAAGAGAGAAACAATTCTCACGTGAATAAGTTTTTAACTAAAAGAACAAAACTTGTTTACAAAATGGCATACTATTTAGACCAAATGATGCGATTTCCCGAGCATGGAGTGTTCGGAAAATAGCTCTAAGGAATTGATCTTGTTGAAAACTTTAGGGAACCGAAGTTAAAAAAGAACTCGTAAAAGTTTTACAATTCAAAAGTTCATCCAAGAACAAAGAGAGAAACAATTCTCACATAAATAAGTTTTTAATTCAAAGACCAAAACTTGTTTACAAAATGACAAACTATTTAGACCAAATGATAATATTTCCCGAGCATGGAATGTTCAGAAATTTTCTCAAAGGAATGGATCTTGTTGAATACTTTAGGGAACCAAAGTTAAAAAATAACTCGTAAAAGTTTAACAAGTTTGAAAGTTCGTCCAAGAACAAAGAGAGAAACAATTCTCACGTAAATAAGTATTTAATTCAAAGACCAAAACTTGTTTGCAAAAAGACAAAAGTATTTAGACCAAATGATGCGATTTGTCGAGCATGGAATGTTCGGAAAATAGCTCGAAGGAATGGATCGTCTTGAATACTTTATGGAACCAAAGTTATAAAAGACCTAGTAAAAGTTTCACAAGCACGAAAGTTCGTCTAAGAACGAAGAGAAACAATTCTCACATATATAAGTTTTTAATTCAAAGACCAAAATTTGTTTACAAAATGACAAACTATTTAGACCAAATGATTTGATTTCCCGAGCATGGAATGTTCGGAAATTTGCTCTAAGGAATGGATCTTGTTGAATACTTTACAGAGCCAGATTTAAAAAATAGCTCGTAAAATTTTGACAAGTTTGAATGTTCGTCCAGAAAACAAAGAGAGAAACAATTCTCACGTAAATAAGGTTTTAGTACAAAGACCAAAGCTTGTTTGCAAAATGATAAACAATATAGACCAAATGATGTGATTTCCCAAGCATGGAATGTTCGAAAAGTTGTTCGAAAGAATAGATCGTCTTCAATACTTTAAGTATCCGATGTTATAGAAGAACTAGTAAAAGTTTGACAAGTTCGAAAGTTCGTCCAAGAACAAAGGGAGAAACAATTCTGACATAAATAAGTATTTAATTCAAAGACCAAAACTTGTTTGCGAAAAGACAAACTATTTAGACCAAATGATGTGATTTGCCGAGCATGGAATGTTCGAAAAATAGCTCTAAGGAATGGATCTTTTTGAATACTTTTGGGAAACGAATTTAAAAAATAACTCGTAAAAGATTTGCAATAAGAAAGTTCGTCCAAGAACAAAGAGAGAAACAATTCTCACGTAAATAAGTTTTTAATTCAAAGACCAAAACTTGTTTACAAAATGACAAACTATTTAGACCAAATGATTTGATTTCTCGAGCGTGGAATGTTCCGAAATTTGCCCTAAGGAATGGTTCTTGTTGAATTCTTTAGGGAATCGAAGTTAAAAAATAACTCGTAAAAGTTTAACAAGTTCGAAAGTTCGTCCAAGAACAAAGAGAGAAACAATTCTAACGTAAATAAATTTTTAATTCAAAGGCCAAAATTTGTTTGCGAAATGATAAACTATTTAGACCAAATGATGCGATTTCACAAGCATGGAATGTTCGAAAAATTGTTCGAAAGAATAGATCGTCTTGAATACTTTAAGTATCCGATGTTATAGAAGAACTAGTTAAAGTTTGACAAGTTTGAAAGTTCGTCCAAGAACAAAGAGAGAAACAATTCTCACGTAAATAAGTATTTAATTCAAAGACCAAAACTTGTTTGCAAAATGATAAAATATTTAGACCAAATGATGCGATTCCACAAACATGGAATGTTCGAAAAATTGTTCGAAAGAATAGATCGTATTGAATTCTTTAAGTATCTGATGTTATAGAAGAACTAGTAAAAGTTGGACAAGTTCGAAAGTTCGTCCAAGAACAAACAGAGAAACAATTCTCACGTAAATAAGTATTTAATTCAAAGACCAAAATTTGTTTACAAAATGACAAACTATTTATACCAAATGATTTGATTTCCTGAGCATGGAATGTTCGAAAATTTGCTCTAAGGAATGGATCTTGTTGAAAACTTTACGGAGCCAAAGTTAAAAAATAGCTCGTAAAATTTTGACAAGTTTGAAAGTTCCTCTAGAAAACAAAGAGAGAAATAATTCTCACGTAAATAAGGTTTCCATACAAAGAACAAAGCTTGTTTGCAAAATGATAAACAATATAGACCAAATGATGCGATTTCCCAAGCATGGAATGTTCGAAAAATTGTTCGGAAGAATAGATCGTCTTGAATACTTTAAGTATCCGATGTTATAGAAGAACTAGTAAAAGTTTGACAAGTTCGAAAGTTCGTCCAAGAACAAACAGAGAAACAATTCTCACGTAAATAAGTATTTAATTCGAAGACCAAAACTTGTTTGCAAAAAGACAAAACTACTTAGACCAAATGATGCGATTTGCGGAGCATGGAATGTTCGGAATATTGCTCAAAGGAATGGATCATCTTGAATACTTTATGGATTCGAAGTTATAAAAGACCTAGTAAAAAGTTTAACAAGTTCGGAAGTTTGTCCAAGAACAAAGAGAGAAACAATTCTCACATAAATAAGTTTTTAATTCAAAGACCAAAATTTGTTTACAAAATGACAAACTATTTAGACCAAATGATTTGATTTCCCAAGCATGGAATGTTCGAAAATTTGCTGTAAGGAATGGATCTTGTTGAATACTTTACGGAGCCAAAGTTAAAAAATAGCTCTTAAAATTTTGACAAGTTTGAAAGTTCCTCTAAAAAACAAAGAGAGAAACAATTCTCACGTAAATAAGGTTTTAATACAAAGTCCAAAGCTTGTTTGCAAAATGATAAACAATACAGACCAAATGATGCAATTTCCCAAGCATGGAATGTTCGAAAAATTGTTCGGAAGAATAGATCGTCTTGAATACTTTAAGTATCCGATGTTATAGAAGAACTAGTAAAAGTTGGACAAGTTCGAAAGTTCGTCCAAGAACAAAGAGAGAAACAATTCTGACGTAAATAAGTATTTAATTCAAAGAACAAAACTTGTTTACAAAATGACAAACTATTTAGACCAAATGATGCGATTTCCCGAGCATGGAGTGTTCGGAAAATAGCTCTAAGGAATGGATCTTGTTGAATACTTTTGGGAACCGAATTTAAAAAATAACTTGTAAAAGATTTGCAATTCGAAAGTTCTTCCAGTAATAAAGAGAGAAACAATTCTCACGTAAATAAGTTTTTAATTCAAAGACCAAAACTTGTTTACAAAATGACAAACTATTTAAACCAAATGATTTGATTTCCCAAGCGTGGAATGTTTGTAAATTTGCTCAAAGGAATGGATCTTGTTGAATTTTTTAGGGAATCGAAGTTAAAAAATAACTCGTAAAAGTTTGACAAGTTCGAAAGTTCATCCAAGAACAAAGAGAGAAACAATTCTCACGAAAATAAGTTTTTAATTCAAAGACCAAAATTTGTTTACAAAGTGACAAACTATTTAGACCAAATGCTTTGATTTCCCGAGCGTGGAATGCTCGAAAATTTGCTCTAAGGAATGGATCTTGTTGAATTCTTTAGGGAATCAAAGTTAAAAAATAACTCGTAAAAGTTTGACAAGTTCGAAAGTTCATCTAAGAACAAAGAGAGAAACAATTCTCACGTAAATAAATTTTTAATTCAAAGGCCAAAACTTGTTTGCGAAATGACAAACTCTTTAGATCAAATGATGCGATTTGCCGAGCATGGAATGTTCGGAAAATTTCTCAAAGGAATGGATTGTCTTGAATACTTTAAGGAAGTTAAGTTATAAAAGATCTCCACGAAGTTAGACAAGTTCGATAGATCGTCCATGAACCAAGAGAGATACAATTCTCTCGTAAATTTTTAATTCAAAGACTAATACTTGTTTGCAAAATGACAAACTATTTAGACCAAATGATGTGATTTCCCGCGCATGGAATGTTAGGAAAATTGCTTTAAGGATTGGATCTTATTGAATACTGTAGGGAACCAAAGTTAAAAAATAACTCATAAAAGTTTACCAAGTTCGGAAGTACGTCCAAGAACAAAGAGAGAAACAATTCTCACGTGAATAAGTTTTTAACTAAAAGAACAAAACTTGTTTACAAAATGGCATACTATTTAGACCAAATGATGCGATTTCCCGAGCATGGAGTGTTCGGAAAATAGCTCTAAGGAATTGATCTTGTTGAAAACTTTAGGGAACCGAAGTTAAAAAAGAACTCGTAAAAGTTTTGCAATTCAAAAGTTCATCCAAGAACAAAGAGAGAAACAATTCTCACATAAATAAGTTTTTAATTCAAAGACCAAAACTTGTTTACAAAATGACAAACTATTTAGACCAAATGATTTGATTTCCCGACAATGGAACGTTCCAAAAATTTCTCTAAGGAATGGATCTTGTTGAATACTTTAGGGAACCAAAGTTAAAAAATAACTCGTAAAAGTTTGATAAGTTTGAAAGTTCGTCCAAGAGCAAAGAGAGAAACAATTCTCACGTAAATAAGTTTTTAATTCAAAGACCAAAACTTGTTTGCAAAATGATAAACTATTTAGACCAAATGATGCGATTTCACAAGCATGGAATGTTCAAAAAATTGTTCGAAAGAATAGATCGTATTGAATACTTTAAGTATCCGATGTTATAAAAGAACTAGTAAAAGTTTGAAAGTTCGGAAGTTCGTCCAAGAACAAACATAGAAACAATTCTCACGTAAATAAGTATTTAATTCAAAGACCAAAACTTGTTTGCAAAAAGACAAACTAGTTAGACCAAATGATGCGATTTGCCGAGCATGGAATGTTTGGAAAATTGCTCGAATGAATGGATCATCTTGAATACTTTATGGATCCGAAGTTATAAAATACCTAGTAAAAGTTTGACAAGTTCGGAAGTTCGTCCAAGAACAAAGAGAGAAACAATTCTCACATAAATAAGTTTTTAATTCAAAGACCAAAATTTATTTACAAAATGACAAACTATTTAGACCAAATGATTTGATTTCCCGAGCATGGAATGTTAGGAAATTTGCTCTAAGGAATGGATCTTGTTGAATACTTTACGGAGCCAAAGTTAAAAAATAGCTCGTAAAATTTTGACAAGTTTGAAAGTTTGTTTAGAAAACAATGAGAGAAACAATTCTCACGTAAATAAGTTTTAATACAAAGACCAAAACTTGTTTGTAAAATGATAAACAATTTCGACCAAATGAAGTGATTTCCCAAGTATGGAATGTTCGAAAAATTGTTCGTAAGAATAGATCGTCTTGAATACTTTAAGGATCCGATGTTATAAAAGAACTAGTAAAAGTTTGACAAGTTCGAAATTCGTCCAAGAACAAAAAAATAAACAATTCTCACGTAAATAAGTTTTTAATTCAAAGACCAAAATTTGTTTACAAAATGACAAACTATTTAGGCCAAATGATTTGATTTCCCGACAATGGAATGTTCCGAAATTTTCTCTAAGGAATGGATCTTGTTGAATACTTTAGGGAACCAAAGTTAAAGAAGAACTAGTTAAAGTTTGACAAGTTTGAAAGTTCGTCCAAGAACAAAGAGAGAAACAATTCTCACGTAAATAAGTTTTTTATACAAAGACCAAAACTTGTTTGCAAAATGATAAACAATATAGACGGAATGATGCGACTTCCCAAGAATGGAATGTTCGAAAAATTGTTTGAAAGAATAGATTGTGTTGAATACTTTAAGGATCCGACGTTATAAAAGAACTTGTAAAAGTTTGACAAGTTCGGAAGTTCGTCCAAGAACAAAGAGAGAAACAATTCTCACGTCAATAAGTTTTTAATTCAAAGTCCAAAATTTGTTTACAAAATGACAAACTATTTAACCAAAAGATTTGAATTCCCGACCATGGAATGTTTCGAAATTTTCTCTAAGGAATGGATCTTGTTGAATACTTTAGGTAACTAAAGTTAAAAAATAACTCGTAAAAGTTTGACAAGTTTGAAAGTTCGTCCAAGAACAAAGAGAGAAACAATTCTCACGTAAATAAGTTTTTAATTCAAAGACCAAAACTTGTTTGTAAAATGATGAACTATTTGGACCAAATGATGCGATTTTACAAGCATGGAATGTTCGAAAAATTGTTCGGAAGAATAGATTGTCTTGAATACTTTAAGTATCCGATGTTATAGAAGAACTAGTAAAAGTTTGACAAGTTTGGAAGTTCGTCCAAGAACAAAGAGAGAAACAATTCTTACGTAAATAAGTATTTAATTCAAAGAACAAAACTTGTTTACAAAATGAGAAACTATTTAGACCAAATGATGCGATTTCCTGAGCATGGAGTGTTCGGAAAATAGCTCTAAGGAATGGATCTTGTTGAATACTTTTGGGAACCGAAGTTAAAAAATAACTCGTAAAAGTTTTGCAATTCGAAAGTTCGTCCAAGAACAAAGAGAGAAACAATTCTCACGTAAATAAGTTTTTAATTCAAAGACGAAAACTTGTTTGCAAAATGACAAACTATTTAGACCAAACGATGCGATTTCCCGCGCATGGAATGTTCGAAAAATTGCTTTAAGGATTGGATCTTGTTGAATACTGTAGGGAACCGAATTTAAAAAATAACTCGTAAAAGTTTGCCAAGTTCGAAAGTTCGTCCAAGAACAAAGAGTGGAACAATTCTCACGTGAATAAGTTTTTAATTCGAAGACCAAAACTTATTTGCAAAAAGACAAATTATTTAGACCAAATGATGTGATTTGCCGAGCATGGAATGTTCGAAAAATTGCTCGAAAGAATGGATCGTCTTGAATACTTTTTGGATCCGAAGTTATAAAAGACCCAGTAAAATTTTGACAAGTTCGGAAGTTCGTCCAAGAACAAAGAGAGAAATAATTCTCACGTAAATAAGTTTTTAATTCAAAGACCAAAATTTGTTTACAAAATGACAAACTGTTTAGACCAAATGATTTGATTTCCCGAGCATGGAATGTTCAGAAATTTGCTCTAAGGAATGGATCTTGTTGAATACTTTACGGAGCCAAAGTTAAAAAGTAGCTCGTAAAATTTTGACAAGTTTGAAAGTTCGTCCAGAAATCAAAGAGAGAAATAATTCTCACGTAAATAAGTTTTTTATACAAAGACCAAAACTTGTTTGCAAAATGATAAACAATATAGACGAAATGATGCGATTTCCCAAGAATGGAATGTTCGAAAAATTGTTTGAAAGAATAGATTGTGTTGAATACTTTAAGGATCCGACGTATAAAAGAACTTGTAGAAGTTTGACAAGTTCGGAAGTTCGTCCAAGAACAAAGAGAGAAACAATTCTCACGTCAATAAGTTTTTAATTCAAAGTCCAAAATTTGTTTGCAAAATGACAAACTATTTAACCAAAAGATTTGAATTCCCGACCATGGAATGTTTCGAAATTTTCTCTAAGGAATGGATCTTGTTGAATACTTTAGGGAACCAAAGTTAAAAAATAACTCGTAAAAGTTTGACAAGTTTGAAAGTTCGTCCAAGAACAAAGAGAGAAACAATTCTCACGTAAATAAGTTTTTAATTCAAAAACCAAAACTTTTTTGTAAAATGATAAACTATTTGGACCAAATGATGCGATTTCACAAGCATGGAATATTCGAAAAATTGTTCGGAAGAATAGATTATCTTGAATACTTTAAGTATCCGATGTTATAGAAGAACTAGTAAAAGTTTGACAAGTTTGGAAGTTCGTCCAAGAACAAAGAGAGAAACAATTCTCACGTAAATAAGTATTTAATTCAAAGAACAAAACTTGTTTACAAAATGACAAAATATTTAGACCAAATGATGCGATTTCCCGAGCATGGAGTGTTCGGAAAATAGCTCTAAGGAATGGATCTTGTTGAATACTTTTGGGAACCGAAGTTAAAAAATAACTTGTAAAAGTTTTGCAATTCGAAAGTTCGTCCAAGAACAAAGAGAGAAACAATTCTCACGTAAATAAGTTTTTAATTCAAAGACCAAAACTTGTTTGCAAAATGACAAACTATTTAGACCAAACGATGCGATTTTTCCGCGCATGGAATGTTCGGAAAATTGCTTTAAGGATTGGATCTTGTTGAATACTGTAGGGAACCGAATTTAAAAAATAACTCGTAAAAGTTTGCCAAGTTCGAAAGTTCGTCCAAGAACAAATAGTGGAACAATTCTCACGTGAATAAGTTTTTAATTCGAAGACCAAAACTTATTTGTAAAAAGACAAATTATTTAGACCAAATGATGTGATTTGCCGAGCATGGAATGTTCGAAAAATTGCTCGAAGGAATGGATCGTCTTGAATACTTTTTGGATCCGAAGTATAAAAGACCCAGTAAAATTTTGACAAGTTCGGAAGTTCGTCCAAGAACAAAGAGAGAAATAATTCTCATGTAAATAAGTTTTTAATTCAAAGACCAAAATTTGTTTACAAAATGACAAACTGTTTAGACCAAATGATTTGATTTCCCGAGCATGGAATGTTCGTAAATTTGCTCTAAGGAATGGATCTTGTATAATACTTTACGGAGCCAAAGTTAAAAAATAGCTCGTAAAATTTTGACAAGTTTGGAAGTTCGTCCAGAAATCAAAGAGAGAAACAATTCTCACGTAAATAAGTATTTAATTCAAAGACCAAAACTTGTTTGCAAAAAGACAAACTAATTAGACCAAATAATGTGATTTGCCGAGCATGGAATGTTCGAAAAATTGCTCGAAGGAATGGATCATCTTGAATACTTTATGGATCCGAAGTTATAAAAGACCTAGTAAAAGTTTGACAAGTTCGGAAGTTCATCCAAGAACAAAGAGAGAAACAATTCTCACATAAATAAGTTTTTAATTCAAAGACCAAAATTTGTTTACAAAATGACAAACTATTTAGACCAAATGATTTGATTTCCAGAGCATGGAATGTTCGGAAATTTGCTCTAAGAAATGGATCTTGTTGAATACTTTACGGAGCCAAAGTTAAAAAATAGCTCGTAAAATTTTGACAAGTTTGAAAGTTCAACCAGAAAACAAAGAGAGAAACAATTCTCACGTAAATAAGTTTTTAATACAAATACCAAAACTTGTTTGCAAAATGATAAACAATTTCGACCAAATGATGTGATTTCCCAAGCATGGAATGTTCGAAAAATTGTTCGAAAGAATAGATCGTCTTGAATACTTAAAGTATCCGATGTTATGAAAGAACTAGTAAAAGTTTGACAAGTTCGAAAGTTCGTCCAAGAACAAAGAGAGAAACAATTCTGACGTAAATAAGTTTTTAATTCAAAGACCAAAATATGTTTACAAAATGACAAACTTTTTGGACCAAATGATTTGATTTCCCGACAATGGAATGTTCTGAAATTTTCTCTAAGGAATGGATCTTGTTGAATACTTTAGGGAACCAAAGTTAAAAAATAACTCGTAAAAGTTTAACAAGTTTGAAAGTTCGTCAAGTTTGAAAGTTCGTCTAAGAACAAAGAGAGAAACAATTCTCACATAAATAAGTTTTTAATTCAAAGACCAAAACTTGTTTGTAAAATGATAAACTATTTAGACCAAATGATGTGATTTCACAAGCATGGAATGTTCGAAAAATTGTTCGAAAGAATAGATTATCTTGAATACTTTAAGTATCTGATGTTTTAGAAGAACTAGTAAAAGTTTGACAAGTTCGGAAGTTCGTCCAAGAACAAGGAGAGAAACAATTCTCACATAAATAAGTATTTAATTCAAAAAAAAAAACTAGTTTACAAAATGACAAACTATTTAGACCAAATGATGCGATTTCTCGAGCATGGAGTGTTCGAAAAATAGCTCTAAGGAATGGATCTTGTTGAATACTTTTGGGAATCGAAGTTAAAAAATAACTCGTAAAAGTTTTGCAATTCGAAAGTTCGTCCAAGAACAAAGATAGAAACAATTCTGACGTAAATAAGTTTTTAATTCAAAGACCAAAATTTGTCTACAAAATGACAAACTATTTAGACCAAATGATTTGATTTCCCGACAATGGAATGTTTCGAAATTTTCTCTAAGGAATGGATCTTGTTGAATACTTTAGGGAACCAAAGTTAAAAAATAACTCGTAAAAGTTTAACAAGTTTGAAAGTTCGTCACGTTTGAAAGTTCGTCCAAGAACAAAGAGAGAAACAATTCTCACGTAAATAAGTTTTTAATTCAAAGACCAAAAGTTGTTTGCAAAATGACAAACTATTTAGACCAAACGATGCGATTTCCCGCGCATGGAATGTTCAAAAAATTGCTTTAAGGATTGGATCTTGTTGAATACTGTAGGGAATCGAAGCTAAAAAATAACTCGTAAAAGTTTGACAAGTTCGAAAGTTCGTCCAAGAACAAAGAGAGAAACAATTCTCACGTAAATAAGTTTTTAATTCAAAGACCAAAACTTGTTTGCAAAATGACAAACTTTTTAAACCAAATAATGTGATTTTCCAAGCATGGAATATTCGAAAAAATGCTCGAAGGAATGGATCTTCTTCAGTACTTTAAGGAAGTTAAGTTATAAAAGATCTCCTCGAAGTTTGACAAGTTCGATAGATCATCCACGAACCAAGAGAGATACAATTCTCTCGTAAATAAGTTTTCAATAAAATGACTAAAACTTGTTTGCAAAATAACAAACTAGTTAGACCAAATGATGTGATTTCCCGAGCATGGAATGTTCAAAAAATTGCTCTAAGGAATGGATCTTGTTTAATACTTTAGGGAACCGAAGTTAAAAATAACTCATAAAAGTTTGACAATTAAAAAGTTTGTCCATGAACAAAGAGAGAAACAATTCTCATGTAAATAAGTTTTTAATTGAAAGACCAAAACTTGTACGCAAAATGACAAATTATATAGACCAAATTATGCGATTTCCCGAGCATGGAATGTTTAGAAATTTGAGAAGTTAAAAAATAGCTTGTAAAAGTTTGAGAAGTTCAGAAGTTCACTCAAGAACAAAGGGAGAAATAATTCTCACGTAAATAAGTTTTTAGTTCAAAGACCAAAACTTGTTTACAAAATGACAAACTATTTAAACTAAATGACTCGATTTCCCAAGCATGGAATGTTCAGAAATTTGCTCTAAGGAATGGATCTTGTTGAATTCTTTAGGGAATTGAAGTTAAAAAATAACTCGTAAAAGTTTGACAAGTTCGAAAGTTCGTCCAAGAACAAAGAGAGAAACAATTCTCACGTAAATAAGTTTTTAATTCAAAGGCCAAAACTTGTTTGTAAAATGACAAACTCTTTAGATCAAATGATACGATTTGTCGAGCATGGAATGTTCGGAAAATTGCTCAAAGGAATGGATCGTCTTGAATACTTTAAGGAAGTTAAGTTATAAAAGATCTCCTCGAAGTTAGACAAGTTCGATAGATCGTCCATGAACCAAGAGAGATACAATTCTCTCGTAAATAAGTATTTAATTCAATGACTAAAACTTGTTTACAAAATGACAAACTAGTTAGACTAAATGATGCAATTTCCCGAGCATGGAAAGTTCAAAAAATTGCTTTAAGGATTGGATCTTGTTGAAGACTTTAGGGAACCGAAGTTAAAAAATAACTCGTAAAAGCTTGCCATGTTCGGAAGTTCGTCCAAGAACAAAGAGAGAAACAATTCTCACGTAAATAAGTTTTTAATTCAAAGACCAAAACCTGTTTACAAAATGACAAACTATTTAGACTAAATGATTCGATTTCCCGAGCATGGAATGTTCAGAAATTTGCTCTAAGGAATGAATCTTGTTGAATTCTTTAGGGAACCAAAGTTAAAAATAACTCGTAAAAGTTTGACAAGTTTGAAAGTTTGTCCAAGAACAAAGAGAGGAACAATTCTCACGTAAATAAGTTTTTAATTCAAAGACCAAAACTTGTTCGCAAAATGACGAACTATTTAGACCAAATGATGCGATTTCCCACGCGTGGAATGTTAGGAAAATTGCTTTAAGGATTGGATCTCGTTAAATACTGTAGGGAACCGTATTTAAAATATAACTCGTAAAAGTTTACCAAGTTCGGAAGTTCCTCTAAGAACAAAGAGAGAAATAATTCTCACGTCAATAAGTTTTTAACTCAAAGAACAAAACTTGTTTACAAAATGACACTATTTAGATCAAATGATGCGATTTCCTGAGCATGGAGTGTTCGGAAAATAGCTCTAAGGAATGGATCTTGTTGAAAACTTTAGGGAGCCAAAGTTAAAAATAACTCGTAAAAGTTTTGCAATTCGAAAGTTCGTCCAAGAACAAAGAGAGAAACAATTCTGACGTAAATAAGTTTTTAATTCAAAGACCAAAATTTGTTTACAAAATGACAAACTATTTAGACCAAATGATTTGATTTCCCGAGCATGGAATGTTCAGAAATTTTCTCTAAGGAATGGATCTTGTTGAATACTTTAGGGAACTGAAGTTAAAAAATAACTCGTAAAAGTTTGACAAGTTCGAAAGTTCATCCAAGAACAAAGAGAGAAACAATTCTCACGTAAATAAGTTTTTAATTCAAAGACCAAAACTTGTTTGAAAAATAACAAACTATTTAGACCAACTGATGCGATTTCCCGAGCATGGCATGTCCGAAAAATGCTCGAAGGAATGGATCGTCTTGAATACTTTAAGGAAGTTAAGTTATAAAAGATCTCCTCGAAGTTTGTCAAGTTCGAGAGATCATCCATGAACCAAGAGAGATACAATTCTCTTGTAAATAAGTTTTTAATTCAATGAATAAAACTTGTTTACAAATTAACAAACAAGTTAGACCAAATGATGTGATTTCCCGAGCATGGAATGTTCAGAAAATTGCTCTAAGGAATGGATCTTGTTGAATACTTTAGGGAACCGAAGTTAAAAAATAACTCGTAAAAGTTTGACAAGTTCGAAAGTTCGTCCAAGAACAAAGAGAGAAATAATTCTCACGGAAATAAGTATTTAATTCAAAGACCAAAACTTGTTTGCAAAATGACAAACTATTTAGACCAAATGATGCGCTTTGCCGAGCATGGAATATTCGGAAAAATGCTCGAAGGAATGGATCGTCTTGAATACTTTAAGGAAGTTAAGTTATAAAAGATCTCCTCGAAGTTTGAGAAGTTCGATAGATCGTCCATGAACCAAAAGAGATACAAATCTCTCTTAAATAAGTTTTTTATTCAATGACTGAAACTTTTTTTACAAAATGGCAAACTAGTTAGACTAAATGATGCAACTTCTCTAGCATGGAATGTTCAGAAAATTGCTCTAAGGAATGGATCTTGTTGAATACTGTAGGGAATCGAAGTTAAAAAATAATTCGTAAAAGTTTGACAAGTTCAAAAGTTCGTCCAAGAACAAAGTGTGAAATAATTCTCACGTAAATAAGAAGTTGTTTGCAAAATGACAAACTATTTAGACCAAATGATGCTATCTTCCAAGCATGGAATGTTCGAAAAAATGCTCGAAGGAATGGATCGTCTTGAATACTTTAAGGAAGTTAAGTTATAAAAGATCTCCTCGAAGTTTGAGAAGTTCGATAGATCGTCCATGAACCAAAAGAGATACAAATCTCTCGTAAATAAGTTTTTAATTCAATGACTAAAACTTTTTTTACAAAATGACAAACTAGTTAGACTAAATGATGCAACTTCTCGAGCATGGAATGTTTAGAAAATTGCTCAAAGGATTGGATCTTGTTGAATACTGTAGGGAACCAAAATTAAAAAATAATTCGTAAAAGTTTGACAAATTCGAAAGTTCGTCCAAGAACAAAGAGAGAAACAATTCTCATATTACTAAGTTTTTAATTGTTTTTGCAAATTGACAAACTATTTAGAGCAAATGATGCGATTTGTCGAGTATGGAATGTTCGAAAAATTGCTCGAAAGAATGGATCGTCTTGAATATTTTAATGATCTGAAGATATAAAAGAACTAGTAATAGTTTGACAAGTTCGAAACTTCGTCCAAGAACAAAGAGAGAAAGAATTCTCACGTAAATAAGTTTTTAATTCAAAGACCAAAACTTGTTTACAAAATGACAAATTATTTAGACCAAATGATGTGATTTCCCGAGTATGGAGTGTTCGAAAAATAGCTCTAAGGAATGGATCTTGTTGAATACTCTAGGGAACCGAAGTTAAAAAATAACTCGTAATAGTTTGACAATTCGAAAGTTCGTCCAAGAACAAGGAGAGAAAATTTTGCCACGTAAATAAGTTTTTAACTCAAAGACCAAAACTTGTTTGCAAAATGACAAACTATTTAGACCAAATGATGCGATTTTTTGAGCATGGAATGTTCGGAAAATTGCTCGAAGGAATGGATCATCTTGAATACTTTAAGGATCCGAATTTATAAAAGATTTAGTAAAAGTTTGACAAGTTCGGAAGTTAGTCCAAGAACAAAGAGAGAAACAATTCTCATGTAAATAAGGATCTGAATTTGGCTCTGATACCAAATGATATGAAACGAAAGCAGAAGAGGATCGTAAAGTTGTCAAGTCACGGATCTACCCTAAAGCTCTAGACAAATGTAATCTGAAATGAAAACAAAGAAAGACAGATTAATTGATAAGAAAAATAATCAAACGAAATTAAATCGAAAGAAAGATGAATGACTAGTAATGGATTCAATAGAGAATAAAATTAGGGTTTCTTGGATGAAAGAAATTGTCCTTAGACCTTAAGAAAACGTCCCAACCAGATCTGAAAAATAAAAACATAAATAGATTCGTTAGAAGTGATTTAAAAGATAAAAGCAAACTATTTAGGCAAGAATGATTGAAAAAAAAAAATTGGATCTCCTAATTTTTGATGTGTTTCTTGATAGATCATGGTAGGAGAACGTTCCTCTTGAAGCAATTTCAACCAAGAACGAAAATCAACTAAATCAGTAACCCTAAACAGCAAGAAATAAACTAGATCAAACAAGAACGATAAATTAAAGATAGAAAAGAGAAGATAACGTCCTAAGAAGCCTTGGAAACAATAAGAATCCACAACTCCCTTAAATGGCTCTAATTTCCCCTCAAAAAAGAGATCTTGGTAAGAAAAAGCTTGAAGATGATTTCTATAACCTGAAAGATTGTTAAAACAACTTCTAAAAAAAAACTCAAGAGAAATTCTTAAAGAAAAACTCAAAGAGAATTATTATTAACTGAAAATAATCAAAATCTAGTGTTTTGTTTACAATTCCAAGGCCTATATATAGGCAAGCTAAATAAATCTAAATAAAACTCTTAATTAAACTAGAACTCTAACTAATCTAAACAAGAAACTTTCTTGTTGACATTAAACTCCTAAAAACTTAAACTACTTAATAATTATTCAAAATTCGGAGTAAAAATAACAATAAAATAATAACAGCTGGTAATACAATATTGGGCTCATATATAATAAAAATTAAACCTAAAACCCGAACCCAATATGATTTAAACTCGAATTAAAAGACCGAAACTCGTAATTCCCATCATAATCACGTCCAGAAATTCTGCTTGCGCAGTCTTTATTAAAATAATCATAACTTGAGCTCCCGAACTTGAAATCGTGTGATTCAAAGTGCATTTCGAAGATAAGAGATAGATATTCGAAACCCATGCATACATTTCAACCCATAAATTTCTGGATCCCAACCAAAAAGTCGTCGCAAGCCTACTAATTTCCCCAACTTGAAAATTGGTAGCTTCGGTTTCTTGGACCAAGATTTCCAAGATTTTAAATCTTGATTTTCTTGATTCTTGAAATTGTTTGGAATGAAGAAATTGGACCAAGATTTGGTTTCTTGATTTTCTTGAGAACAAGAAAGTGAATCTTGATTTTCTTTTTCGGCTGTGTGCGCATCTAGGGCCTTGGTAACGAAGCCTTAGATGGTCCCGTTCAATCTTGCTCGAATTTGCTTGGCCTTCATCCTCGTTACTGGGCCTGGAGAAACTTTGATCCCATCACATTTATAAGCTTGAATTTGGGCCTTGCGACTCGTATTAGAACTGTTTCTCACTTTCTTCATGGACGATCTTTCGAACTTGTCAAACTTTTACGATTTATTTTTTAACATCGGTTCCTTAAAGTCTTCAACAAGATCCATTCCTTAGAGAAATTTTCCGAACATTCCTTACTCGAGAAATCGTATCATTTGGTCTAATAGTTTGTCATTTTGTAAACAAGTTTTGGTCTTTGAATTAAGAACTTATTTACGTGAGAATTGTTTCTCTCTTTGTTCTTCTACGAACTTCCCAACTTGTCAAACTTTTACTAGTTCTTTTATAACTTTGAATCCTTAAAAGTATTCAAGATGATCCATTCCTTTGAGCAATTTTTCGAGCATTCCATGCTCGAGAAATCACATCATTTGGTCTAATTAGTTTGTAATTTTGTAAATAAGTTTTAGTCTTTGAATTAAAAACTTGCTTACGTGATAATTTTTTCTCTCTTTGTTCATGGATGAACTTTCGAACTTGTCAAACTTTTACGAGTTCTTTTATAACTTTTCTTTCTTAAAGTATTCAAGACGATCCATTCCTTCGAGCAATTTTTCGAACATTCCACGCTCGAGAACTCAAATCATTTGGTCAGAATAGTTTGTCATTTTGTAAACAAGTTTTGGACTTTGAATTATAAACTTCTTTACGTGAGAATTTTTTCTCTCTTTGTTCTTGGATGAACTTTCGAACTTATCAAACTTTTACGAGTTATTTTTTAAGTTCAGTTCCTTAAAGTATTCACGAATATCCATTCCCACGAGTAATTTTCCGAACATTCCATGCTCAGAAAATCACATCATTTGGTCTAAATAGTTTGTCATTTTGTAAACAAGTTTTAGTTTTTGAATTAAAAACTTATTTACGTGAGACTTGTTTCTTGGACGAACTTTCGAACTTGTCAAACTTTTATGAGTTCTTTTATAACTTCTGGTTCTTAAAGTATTCAAGACGTTCAATGTTCCATCGAGCAATATTTCGAGCAATCCATGCTCGGGGAATCACATCATTTGGTCTAAACAGTTTGTCAATTTGTAAACAAGTTTTGGTCTTTAAATTAAAATCTTATTAACCTTAGAATTATTTCTCTCTTGGTTCATGGATGAACTTGTCAAACTTTTACGAGTTCTTTTATAGCTTTTTGGTTCCTTAATGTATTCAAGACGATCCAATCCTACGCGTAACTTTCCGAACCATGCTCGGGAAATCGCATCCTATGGTCTAAATAGTTTTTCATTTTGCAAACAAGTTTTTGTCTTTGGATTAAAAACTTATTTCCTTAAGAATTGTTTCTCTCTTGGTTCTTGGACGAACTTCCACACTTGTTAAACTTGTACGAGTTCTTATATAAATTTTGTTCCTTAAAATATTCAAGACAATTCCTTCCTTTCGAGCAATTTTTTGAACATTCCACGTTCGGGAAATCGCATCATTTGGTCTAAATAGTTTGTCATTTTGTAAAAAAGTTTTAGTCTTTGAATTAAAAACTTATTTACGTGTGAATTGTTTCTCTCTTGGTACTTGGACAGACTTCCGAACTTGTCAAACTTTTATGAGTTCTTTTATAACTTCAGTTCCTTAAAGTATACATGATGATCCATTCCTTCGAAAAATTTTCTGAACTTTTCATGCTTGGAAAGTCACATCATTTCGTCTAAATAGTTAGTCACTTTGCGAAAAAGTTTTAGTCTTTGAATTAAAAACTTATTTACGTGAGAATTCTTTCTCTCTTGGTTCATGGAAGAACTTCCGAACTTGTCAAACTTTTAGGAGATCTATTATAACTTCGCTTCCTTAAAGTATTCAAGTCAGTCCATTCCTTCGAGCAATTTTTTGAACATTCCAAGCTGGGGAAATCGCATCATTTGGTGTAAATAATTTGTCATTTTGTAAACAAGTTTTGTTCTTTGAATTAAAAATTTATTTACATGAGAATTGTTTCTCTCTTTGTTCTTGGATGAACTTCCGAACTTGTCTAACTTCTACTAGTTCTTTTATAACTTCGGATCCTTAAAGTATTCAAGAATATCCATTCCTTTTAGAAATTTTTCAAGCATTCCATGTTTGGGAAATCGCATAATTTAGTCTAAATAGTTTGTCATTTCGTAAACAAGTTTTGGTCTTTGAATTAAAAACTTTTGGGAAATCACATAATTTAGTCTAAATTGTTTCTCTCTTTATTGTTGGACAAACTTTCGAACTTGTCAAACTTTTACGAGTTCTATTATAACTTCTGTTCCTTAAAGTATTCAAGACGATCCATTCCGTTGAGCAATTTTTCGATCATTCTACGCTCGAGAAATTGCATCATTTGGTCTAAATAGTTTTCATTTTGTAAACAAGGTTTGGTCTTTGAATTATAAACTTTTTTACGTGAGAATTGTTTATCTCTTTGTTCTTGCACGAACTTCCGAACTTGCAAAACTTTTACGAGTTATTTTTTAACTTCGGTTCCTTAAAGTATTCAAGAAGATCCATTCCCAAGAGCAATTTTTCGAACATTTCATGCTCAAGAAATAGCATCATTTGGTCTAATAGTTTGTCATTTTGTAATCAAGTTTTGTTCTTTGAATTAAAAACTTATTTACATGAGAATTGTTTCTCTCTTTCTTCATGGACGAACTTTCCAACTTGTCAAACTTTTAAGATTTATTTTTAACTTCAGTTCCTTAAAGTATTCAACAGGATCCATTCATTAGAGCAATTTTCTGAACATTTCTTACTCGAGAAATCGCATCATTTGTTCTAAATAGTTTGTCATTTTGTAAACAAGTTTTGGTCTTTGAATTAAGAACTTATTTACGTGAGAATTGTTACTCTCTTTGTGCTTTTACGAACTTCCCAACTTGTCAAACTTTTACTAGTTCTTTTATAACTTCGGATCCTTAAAGTATTCAAGACGATCCATTCCTTTGAGCATTCCATGCTCGGAAAATCCCATCATTTGGTCTAAATAGTTTTTCATTTTGTAAACAAGTTTTGGTCTTTGAATTATAAACTTCTTTACGTGAGAATTTTTTCTCTTTGTTCTTGGACGAACTTTCGAACTTGTCAAACTTTTACAAGTTATTTTTTAACTTCGTTTCCTTAAAATATTCACGAATATCCATTCCCACGAGTAATCTTTCGAACATTCCATGCTCGGGAAATCACATCATTTGGTCTAAATAGTTTGTCATTTTGTAAACAAGTTTTGGTCTTTGAATTATAAACTTTTTTACATGAGAATTGATTATCTCTTTGTTCTTGCACGAACTTCCGAACTTGCGAAACTTTTACGGGTTATTTTTTTAACTTCGGTTCCTTAAACTATTCAAGAAGATCCTTTCCTAAGAACAATTTTTCGAACATTTCATGCTCAAGAAATAGCATCATTTGGTCTAATAGTTTGTCATTTTGTAATCAAGTTTTGTTCTTTGAATTAAAAACTTATTTACATGAGAATTGTTTCTCTCTTTCTTCATGGACGAACTTTCGAACTTGTCAAACTTTTAAGATTTATTTTTTAACTTCGGTTCCTTAAAGTATTCAACAGGATCCATTCCTTAGAGTAATTTTTCGAACATTTCTTACTCGAGAAATCGCATCATTTGGTCTAAATAGTTAGTCATTTTGTAAACAAGTTTTGCTCTTTTAATTAAGAACTTATAACGTGAGAATTGTTTCTCTCTTTGTTCTCCTATGAACTTCCAAACTTGTCAAACTTTTACTAGTTCTTTATAACTTCGGATCCTTAAAGTATTCAAGATGATCCATTCCTTCGAGCATTCCATGCTCGGGAATTCCCATCATTTGGTCTAAATAGTTTGTCATTTTGTAAACAAGTTTTGGTCTTTGAATTATAAACTTCTTTACGTGAGAATTTTTTCTCTCTTTATTCTTGGACGAACTTTCGAACTTGTCAAACTTTTATGAGTTATTTTTTAACTTCGTTTCCTTAAAGTATTCACGAATATCCATTCCCATGAGTAACCTTTCGAACATTCCATGCTCGGGAAATCACATCATTTGGTTTAAATAGTTTGTCATTTTGTAAACAAGTTTTAGTCTTTGAATTAAAAACTTATTTACGTGAGAATTGGTTCTCTCTTATTTCTTGGACAAACTTTCAAACTTGTCAAACTTTTATGAGTTCTTTTATAACTTCTGGTTCTTAAAGTATTCAAGACATTTTATGTTCCATCGAGAAATTTTTCGGGCAATCCAAGCTCGTGGAATCGCATCATTTGGTCTAAACAGTTTGTCAATTTGTAAACAAGTTTTGGTCTTTGAATTAAAATCTTATTAACCTTAGAATTGTTTCTCTCTTGGTTCATGGATGAACTTTCGAACTTGTCAAACTTTTACGAGTTCTTTTATAGCTTTTTGGTTCCTTAATGTATTCATGACGATCCAATCCTTCGTGCAACTTTCCGAACCATGCTTAGGAAATCGCATCCTATGGTCTAAATAGTTTGTCATTTTGCAAACAAGTTTTGGTCTTTGGATTAAAAACCCTGAGAATTGTTTCTCTCTTGGTTCTTGGACGAACATCTGCACTTGTTAAACTTGTACGAGTTCTTATATAAATTTGGTTCCTTAAAATATTCAAGATGATTCATTCCTTTCGAGCAATTTTTCGAACATTCCACGTTCGGGAAATCGCACCATTTGGTCTAAATAATTTGTCATTTTGTAAAAAAGTTTTAGCCTTTGAATTAAAAACTTATTTACATGTGAATTTGTTTCTCTCTTGGTACTTGGATGGGCTTCCGAACTTGTCAAACTATTACGAGTTCTTTTATAACTTTGGTTCCTTAAAGTATTCATGACGATCCATTCCTTCGAGCAATTTTCTGAACTTTTCATGCTTGGGAAAGCGCATCATTTGGTTTACATAGTTAGTCACTCTGTAAAAAAGTTTTAGTCTTTGAATTAAAAACTTATTTACGTGAGAATTGTTTCTCTCTTGGTTCATGGATGAACTTCCAAACTTGTCAAACTTTTAGGAGATCTATTATAACTTCGCTCCCTTAAAGTATTCAAGTCAATCCATTCCTTCAAGCAATTTTCGAAACATTCCATGATCGGGAAATCACATCATTTGATCTAAATAGTTTTTCATTTTGTAAACAAGTTTTGCTCTTTGAATTAAAAACTTATTTACGAAAGAATTATTTCTCTCTTTGTTCTTGGACAAACTTTTGAACTTGTCAAACTTTTATGAGTTCTTTTATAACTTCTGATTCTTAAAGTATTCAAGACGTTCTATGTTCCATTGAGAAATTTTTTGAGCAATCCATGCTCGGGGAATCGCATCATTTGGTCTAGACAGTTTGTCAATTTGTAAATAAGTTTTGGCCTTTGAATTAAAATCTTATTAACCTTAGAATTGTTTCTCTCTTGGTTCATGGATGAACTTTCGAACTTGTTAAACTTTTACGAGTTCTTTTATTGCTTTTCGAATCCTTAATGTATTCAAGACAATCCAATCCTTTGCGTAACTTTTTGAACCATGCTCGAGAAATCGCATCCTATGGTTTAAATAGTTTGTCATTTTGTAAACAAGTTTTGGTCTTTGGATTAAAAACTTATTTCCCTGAGAATTGTTTCTCTCTTGGTTCTTGGACGAACATTCGCACTTGTTAAACTTGTACGAGTTCTTATATAAATTTGGTTCCTTAAAGTACTCAAGACGAGTCATTCCTTTCGAGCAATTTTTTTAACATCCCATGTCTTGGAAATCGCATCATTTGGTTTAAACAGTTTGTCATTTCGTAAACAAGTCTTGATCTTTGAATTAAAAACTTATTTACGTGAGAATTGTTTCTCTCTTGGTTCATGGCGAACTTTCGAACTTGCCAAGCTTTTACTAGTTCTTTTATAACTTCTGTTGCTTAAAGTATTCAAGACGATATATGTTCCATCGAGCAATTTTTTGAGCAGTCCATGCTTGTGGAATCGCATCATTTGGTTTAAACAGTTTGTCAATTTGTAAACAAGTTTTGGTCTTTAAATTAAAATCTTATTAACTTGAGAATAGTTTTTCTCTTGGTTCATGGATGAACTTTCGAACTTCTCAAACTTTTTCGAGTTCAGTTATAGCTTTTTGGTTCCTTAACGTATTCAAGACGATCCAATCTTCGCGTAACTTCCCGAACCATGCTCGGGAAATTGCATCCTATGGTCTAAATAGTTTGTCATTTTGCATACAAGTTTTGGTCTTTGGATTAAAAACTTATTTCCCTAAGAATTGTTTCTCTTTTGGTTCTTGGACAAACTTTTGCACTTGTTAAACTTGTATGAGTTCTTATATAAATTTTTCTCCTTAAAGTATTCAAGACAATTCATTTCTTTCGAGCAATTTTTCGAACATTCCACGTTCGAGAAATCGCATCATTTGGTCAAAATAGTTTGTCATTTTGTAAAAAAAGTTTTAGTCTTTGAATTAAAAACTTATTTACATGTGAATTGTTTCTCTCTTGGTTCTTGGATGAAATTCTGAACTTGTCAAACTTTAAGGAGATCTATTATAACTTCGCTTCCTTAAAGTATTAAATCAATCCATTCCTTCGAGCAATTTTTCGAACATTCCATGCTTGAGAAATCACATCATTTGGTCTAAATAGTTTGTAATTTTGTAAACAAGTTTTGGTCTATGAATTAAAAACTTATTTACAAGAGAATTGTTTCTCTCTTTGTTCATGGACGAACTTCCGAACTTCTCAAACTTTTACTAGTTCTTTTATAACTTCGGATCCTTAAAGTATTCAAAACGATCATTCCTTCGAGCAATTTTTCGAACATTCCATGCTTGGGAAATTGCATCATTTGGTCTAAATAGTTCGTCATTTTGTAAACAAGTTTTGGTTTTTGAATTAAAATCTTATTAAGCTGAGAATTATTTCTCTCTTGGTTCATGGATGAGCTTTCGAACTTGTCAAACTTTTACGAGTTCTTTTAAAGCTTTTTGGTTCCTTAATGTATTCAAGACGATCCAATCCTTCGCACAACTTTCCAAACCATGCTTGGGAAATCACATCCTATGGTCTAAATAGTTTGTCATTTTGCAAACAAGTTTTGGTCTTTGGATTAAAAACTTATTTCCCCGAGAATTGTTTCTCTTATGGTTCATGGACGAACTTTTGCACTTGTTAAACTTGTACGAGTTCTTATATAAATTTGGTTCCTTAAAGTATTCAAGACGATTCATTCCTTTTGAGCAATTTTTTTAACATTCCACGTTCTAGAAATCATGTCATTTAGTGTAAACAGTTTGTCATTTCGTAAACAAGTTTTGGTCTTTGAATTAAAAACTTATTTACGTGAGAATTGTTTCTCTCTTGGTTCATGGATGAACTTTTGAACTCGTCAAACTTTTACAAGTTCTTTTATAACTTCTGTTGCTTAAAGTATTCAAGATGATATATGTTCCATCGAGCAATTTTTCGAGTAGTCCATGCTCGGGGAATCGCATCATTTGGTCTAAACAGTTTGTCAATTTGTAAACAAGTTTTGGTCTTTGAATCAAAATCTTATTAACTTGAGAATTGTTTCTCTCTTAGTTCATAGATGAACTTTCGAACTTCTCAAACTTTTACGAGTTCAGTTATAGCTTTTCGGTTCCTTAACGTATTCAAGACGATCCATTCCTTCGCGTAACTTTCCGAACCACACTCTGGAAATTGCATCCTATGGTCTAAATAGTTTGTCATTTTGCAAACAAGTTTTTGTCTTTGAATTAGAAACTTATTTACGTGAGAATTGTTTCTCTCTTTGTTCTTGGACGAACTTTCGAACTTGTCAGACTTTTACGAGTTATTGTATAACTTCGGTTCCTTAAAGTATTTAAGAAGATCCATTCCTTCAAGCAATGTCTCGAACATTCTATGCTCGAGTAATCGCATCATTTGTTCTAAATAGTTTGTCATTTTGTAAATAAGTTTTGGTCTTTGAATTATAAACTTTTTTACGTGAGAATTGTTCCTCTTAGTTCTTGGACCAACTTCCGAACTTGTCAAACTTTTACTAGTAATTTTTTAACTTCAGTTTCATAAAGTATTCAAGAAAATCCATTCACACGAGCAATTTTTCGAACATTCCATGCTTAGGAAATCGCATCATTTGGTCTAAATAGTTCATCATTTTGTAAACAAGTTTTAGTCTTTGAATTTAAAAACTTATTTACGTGAGAATTATTTCTCTCCTGTTTCTTGGACGAACTTTCGAACTTGTCAAACTTTCACAAGTTCTTTTATAACTTTTGTTGCTTAAAGTATTCAAGATGATCTATGTTCCATCGACTAATTTTCGAGTAGTCCATGCTCGCGGAATCACATCATTTGGTCTAAACAGTTTGTCAATTTGTAAACAAGTTTTGGTCTTTAAATTAAAAACATATTTACATGAGAATTGTTTCTCTCTTTGTTCTTGGACGAACATCTGAACTTGTCAAACTTCTACTAGTTCTTTTATAACTTCGGATCCTTAAATTATTTAAAACAATCCATTCCTTCAAGCAATTTTCCGAACATTCCATGCTCGAGAAATCGCATCATTTGGTCTAAATAGTTTGTCAAACTTTTTGAACTTGTCAAACTTTACCAAGTTATTTTTTAACTTCAGTTCCTTAAAGTATTCTAGAAGATCCATTCCCATGAGCAATTTTCTGAACATTCCATGCTCGAGAAATCGCATCATTTGGTCTAAATAGTTTGTCATTTTGCAATCAAGTTTTAGTCTTTGAATTAAAAACTTATGTACGTGAGAATTTTTTCTCTCTTTGTTCTTGGACAAACTTTCGAACTTGTCAAACTTTTGCGAGTTATTTTTTAACGTCGGTTCCCTAAACTAATCACGAAGATCCATTCCCATGAGCAATTTTCTAAACATTCCATGCTCGAGAAATCGCATCATTTGGTCTAAATAGTTTGTCATTTTGTAAACAAGTTTTAGTCTTTGAATTAAAAACTTATTTACGTGAGAATTGTTTCTCTTGGTTCATGGATGAACTTTCGAACTTGTCAAACTTTTACGAGTTCGTTTATAACAAAGTATTCAAGAGATCTATGTTCCATCGAGAAATTTTTCAAGCAGTCCATGCTCGAGGAATCGCATCTTTTGGTCTAAACAGTTTGTCAATTTGTAAACAAGTTTTGGTCTTTGAATTAAAATCTTATTAACCTAGGAATTGTTTCTCTCTTGGTTCATGGATGAACATTCAAACTAGTCAAAATTTTACGAGTTCTTTTGTAGCTTTTTGGTTCCTTAATGTATTCAAGATGATCCAATCCTTCGCGCAACATTCCGAACCATGCTCGGGAAATTGCATCCTATGGTCTAAATAGTTTGTCATTTTGCAAACAAGTTTTGGTCTTTAAATTAAAAACTTCTTTCCCTAAGAATTGTTTCTCTCTTGGTTCTTGGACGAACTTCCACACTTGTTAAACTTCTATGAGTTCTTATATAAATTTGGTTCCTTAAAGTATTCAAGATGATTCATTCCTTTCGAGCAATTTTTTGAACATTCCACGTTCGAGAAATCGCATCATTTGTTCTAAATAGTTTGTCATTTTGTAAAAAAGTTTTAGTCTTCGAATTAAAAACTTATTTACGTGCGAATTGTCTCTCTCTTGGTTCTTGGACTAACTTCCAAACTTGTCAAACTTTTACGAGTTCTTCTATAACTTTGATTCCTTAAAGTATTCATGACGATCCATTCCATCGAGCAATTTTCTGAACTTTTCATGCTTGGGAAATCGCATAATTTGGTCTAAATAGTTAGTCATTTTCTAAATAAGTTTTACAAACTTGTCAAACTTTTACGAGTACTTTTATAACTTATGTTGCTTAATGAATTCAATATGATCTATGTTCCATTGAGCAATTTTAGAGCAGTCCATGCTCGGAGAATCGCATTATTTGGTCTAAACAGTTTGTCAATTTGTAAATAAGTTTTGGTCTTTGAATTAAAAACTTATATTGTGAGAATTGTTTCTCTCTTTGTTCTTGGACAAACTTCTGAACTTGTCAAACTTTTTACTAGTTCTTTTATAACTTTGGATCCTTAAAGCATTCAAGACGAACCATTCCTTCATGCAATTTTTCAAACATTCTATGCTCGGGAAATCGCATCATTTGGTCTAAATAGTTTGTCATTTCGTAAACAAGTTTTGGTCTTTAGAATTAAAAACCTATTTACGTGAGAATTGTTTCTCTCTTTGTTCTTGGACGAGCTTTCGAACTTGTCAAACTTTTACAAGTTCTTTTATAACTTCGGATCCTTAAAGTATTCAAGAGGATCCATTCCTTCGAGCAATTTTTCAAAAATTCCATTCTTGGGAAATCGCATCATTTGGTCTAAACAGTTCGTCATTTTGTAAACACGTTTTGGTCTTTGAATAAAAATCTTATTAACTTGAGAATTGTTTCTCCCTTGGTTCATGGATGAACTTTCAAACTTGTCAAACTTTTACGAGTTCCTTTATAGCTTTTTGGTTCCTTAATGTATTCAAGATGATCCAATCCTTCACACAACTTTCCAAACCATGCTCAGGAAATCGCATTAAATAGTTCGTCATTTTGCAAACAGGTTTTGGTCTTTGGATTAAAAACATATTTCCTCGAGAATTGTTTCTCTTGGTTCTTGGATGAACTTTCGCACTTGTTAAAATTGTACGAGTTGTTATAAAAATTTGGTTCCTTAAATTATTCAAGATGATTCATTCCATTCGAGCAATTTTTTCAACATTTCACGTTCGCGAAATCGCATCATTTGGTCTAAACAGTTTGTCATTTTGTAAACAAGTTTTGGTCTTTGAATTAAAAAATTATTTACATGAGAATTGTTTCTCTCTTGGTTAATGGACGAACTTTTGAACTTGTCAAACTTTTATGATTTCTTTTATAACTTTTATTGTTTAAAGTATTCAATACGATCTATATTTCATCGAGCAATTTTTTGAACAGTCCATGCTCGGGGAATCGCATCATTTGGTCTAACCAGTTTCTCAATTTATAAACAAGTTTTAGTTTTTGAATTAAAAACTTATTTACGTGAAAATTATTTGTCTCTTTGTTCTTGGACGAACTTTCGAACTTGTCAAACTTTTACTAGTTCTTTTATAACTTTGGATACTTAAAGTATTCAAGGTGATCCATTCCATCAAGCAATTTTTCGAACATTCCATGATTGGGAAATCGCATCATTTGGTCTTAATAGTTTGTCATTTCGTAAACAAGTTTTGGTCTTTGAATTAAAAACTTATTTACGTGAGAATTGTTTCTCACTTTGTTCTTCGATGAACTTCCGAACTTGTCAAACTTTTACGAGTTCTTTTATAACTTCGATTCCTTAAAGTATTCAAGACATCCATTCCTTTGATCAATTTTCCAAACATTCCATGCTTGAGAAATCACATCATTAGGTCTAAATAGTTTTTCATTTCGTAAATAAGTTTTGGTCTTTAAATTATAAACTTTTTTACATGAGAATTGTTTCTCTCTTAGTTCTTGGACCAACTTCCGAACTTGTCAAATTTTTACGAGTTATTTTTAACTTCGGTTCCCTAAAGTATTCAAGAAGATCCATTCCCACGAGCAATTTTCTGAACATTCCATGCTCGGGAAATTGCATCGTTTGGTCTAAATAGTTCGTCATTTTGTAAACATGTTTTAGTCTTTGAATTTAAAAACTTATTTACGTGAGAATTGTTTCTCTCTTATTTCTTGGACGAACTTTCAAACTTGTCAAACTTTTACGAGTTCTTTTATAACTTCTATTGCTTACAGTATTCAAGACGATCTACGTCCCATCGAGCAATTTTTCGAGCAGTCCATGCTCGGGGAATCGCATCATTTGGTCTAAATAGTTTGTCAATTTGTAAACAAGTTTTGGTCTTTAAGTTAAAAACTTATTTACGTGAGAATTGTTTCACTCTTTGTTCTTGGACGAACTTCCAAACTTGTCAAACTTTTACTAGTTCTTTTATAACTTCGGATCCTTAAAGTATTCAAGATGATTCATTCCTTCGAGCAATTTTCGAACATTCCATGTTCAGGAAATCGCATCATTTGGTCTAAATAGTTTGTCATTTTGTAAACAAGTTTTGGCCTTTGAGTTAAAAACTTATTTACTTAAGAATTGTTTCTCTCTTTGTTCTAGGATGAATTTTCGATCTTGTCAAACTTTTATGAGTTATTTTTTAACTTCGATTCCTTAAAGTATTCAACAAGATCCATTCCTTCGAGCAATTTTTCGAACATTCCATACTTGGGAAATTGCATCATTTGTTCTAAATAGTTTGTCATTTTGTAAATAAGTTTTGGTCTTTGAATTATAAACTTTGTTACGTGAGAATTATTTCTCTCGTAGTTCTTGGACAAACTTCTGAACTTGTCAAACTTTTACGAGTTATTTTTTAACTTCAGTTCCATAAAGTTTTCAAGAAGATCCACTCCATGAGCAATTTTCCGAACATTCCATGCTCGAGAAATCACATCATTTGGTCTGAATAGTTCGTCATTTTGTAAACAAGTTTTAGTCTCTGAATTTAAAAACTGAATTTAAAAACTTATTTACGTGAGAATTGTTTCTCTCTTGTTTCTTGGACGAACTTTCGAACTTGTCAAACTTTTACTAGTACTTTTATAACTTCTATTGCTTAAAGTATTCAAGACGATCTATGTTCCATTGAGCAATTTTCGAGCAGTCCATGCTCGGAGAATCGAATCATTTGGTCTAAACAGTTTGTCAATTTGTAAATAAGTTTTGGTCTTTGAATTAAAAACTTATATTGTGAGAATTGTTTCTCTCTTTGTTCTTGGACAAACTTTCGAACTTGTCAAACTTTTTACTAGTTCTTTTATAACTTCGGATCCTTAAAGCATTCAAGACGAACCATTCCTTCACGCAATTTTTCAAACATTCTATGCTCGGGAAATCGCATCATTTGGTCTAAATAGTTTGTCATTTCGTAAACAAGTTTTGGTCTTTTGAATTAAAAACCTATTTACGTGAGAATTGTTTCTCTCTTTGTTCTTGGACGAACTTTCGAACTTGTCAAACTTTTACAAGTTCTTTTATAACTTCGGATCCTTAAAGTATTCAAGAGGATCCATTCCTTCGAACAATTTTTCGAAAATTCCATTCTTGGGAAATCGCATCATTTGGTCTAAACAGTTCGTCATTTTGTAAACAAGTTTTGGTCTTTGAATAAAAATCTTATTAACCTGAGAATTGTTTCTCCCTTGGTTCATGGATGAACTTTCAAACTTGTCAAACTTTTACGAGTTCCTTTATAGCTTTTTGGTTCCTTAATGTATTCAATATGATCCAATCCTTTGCACAACTTTCCAAACCATGCTTAGGAAATCGCATTAAATAGTTTGTCATTTTGCAAACAAGTTTTGGTCTTTGGATTAAAAACTTATTTCCTCGAGAATTGTTTCTCTTGGTTCTTGGATGAACTTTCGCACTTGTTAAACTTGTACGAGTTGTTATAAATTTGGTTCCTTAAAGTATTCAAGATGATTCATTCCATTCGAGCAATTTTTTCAACATTCCACGTTCGGGAAATCGCATCATTTGGTCTAAACAGTTTGTCATTTTGCAAACAAGTTTTCGTCTTTGAATTAAAAAATTATTTACATGAGAATTGTTTCTCTCTTGGTTAATGGACGAACTTTCGAACTTGTCAAACTTTTACGATTTCTTTTATAACTTTTATTGCTTAAAGTATTCAATACGATCTATATTCCATCGAGCAATTTTTTGAACAGTCCATGCTCGGGGAATCGCATCATTTGGTCTAACCAGTTTCTCAATTTATAAACAAGTTTTAGTTTTTGAATTAAAAACTTATTTACGTGAAAATTATTTGTCTCTTTGTTCTTGGACGAACTTTCGAACTTGTCAAACTTTTACTAGTTCTTTTATAACTTTGGATACTTAAAGTATTCAAGGTGATCCATTCCATCGAGCAATTTTTCGAACATTCCATGATCTGGAAATTGCATCATTTGATCTTAATAGTTTGTCATTTCGTAAACAAGTTTTGGTCATTGAATTAAAAACTTATTTACGTGAGAATTGTTTCTCGCTTTGTTCTTGGATAAACTTCCGAACTTGTCAAACTTTTACGAGTTCTTTTATAACTTCGATTCCTTAAAGTATTCAAGACATCCATTCCTTTGATCAATTTTCCAAACATTCGATGCTTGAGAAATCGCATCATTAGGTCTAAATAGTTTGTCATTTTGTAAATAAGTTTTGGTCTTTAAATTATAAACTTTTTTACATGAGAATTGTTTCTCTCTTAGTTCTTGGACCAACTTCCGAACTTGTCAAAATTTTACGAGTTATTTTTAACTTCGGTTCCCTAAAGTATTCAAGAAGATCCATTCCCACGAGCAATTTTCTGAACATTCCATGCTCGGGAAATTGCATCGTTTGGTCTAAATAGTTTGTCATTTTGTAAACATGTTTTAGTCTTTGAATTTAAAAACTTATTTACGTGAGAATTGTTTCTCTCTTATTTCTTGGACGAACTTTCAAACTTGTCAAACTTTTACGAGTTCTTTTATAACTTCTGTTGCTTAAAGTATTCAAGACGATCTACGTCCCATCGAGCAATTTTTCGAGCAGTCCATGCTCGGGGAATCGCATCATTTGGTCTAAACAGTTTGTTAATTTGTAAACAAGTTTTGGTCTTTAAGTTAAAAACTTATTTACGTGAGAATTGTTTCTCTCTTTGTTCTTGGATGAACTTCCAAACTTGTCAAACTTTTACTAGTTCTTTTATAACTTCGGATCCTTAAAGTATTCAAGACGATTCATTCCTTCGATCAATTTTCGAACATTCCATGTTCGGGAAATCGCATCATTTGGTCTAAATAGTTTGTCATTTTGTAAACAAGTTTTGGCCTTTGAGTTAAAAACTTATTTACGTAAGAATTGTTTCTCTCTTTGTTCTAGGACGAATTTTCGATCTTGTCAAACTTTTACGAGTTATTTTTTAACTTCGGTTCCTTAAAGTATTCAACAAGATCCATTCCTTCGAGCAATTTTTCGAACATTCCATACTCGGGAAATTGCATCATTTGTTTTAAATAGTTTGTCATTTTGTAAATAAGTTTTGGTCTTTGAATTATAAACTTTTTTACGTGAGAATTATTTCTCTCTTAGTTCTTGGGCAAACTTCTGAACTTGTCAAACTTTTACGAGTTATTTTTTTAACTTCGGTTCCATAAAGTTTTCAAGAAGATCCATTCCATGAGCAATTTTCTGAACATTCCATGCTCGAGAAATCACATCATTTGGTCTGAATAGTTCGTCATTTTGTAAACAAGTTTTAGTCTCTGAATTGAAATACTTATTTACGTGAGAATTGTTTCTCTCTTGTTTCTTGGATGAACTTTCGAACTTGTTAAACTTTTACTAGTACTTTATAACTTCTATTGCTTAAAGTATTCAAGACGATCTATGTTCCATTGAGCAATTTTCGAGCAGTCCATGCTTGGAGAATCGTATCATTTGGTCTAAACAGTTTGTCATTTTGTAAACCAGTTTTGGTCTTTAGATTAAAAACTTGTTTCCCTGATAATTGTTTGATATGAGTCGCAAGGACCAAATTCAAGCTTATGAATGTGATGGGATCAAAGTTTCTCAAGGCACAATAACGAGGTTGAAGGCCAAGCAAATTCGAGCAAGATTGAACGGGACCATCCAAGACTTATTTACCAAGGCCCTAGATGCGCACAAGGCCGAAAAAGAAAATCAAGATTCACTTTCTTGTTTTGAAGAAAATCAAGAAACCAAATCTTGGTTCAATTTTTCCATTCCAAACAATTTCAAGAATCAAGAAAATAAAGATTTAAAATCTTGAAAATCTTGGTCCAAGAAACAAAAACTGCCAATTTTCAAGTTGGGAAAATCAGCAGACTTGCAATGACTTTTTGTATGGGATCCAGGAATATATGGGTTGGGATGTCTGCATGGATTTCGAATATCTATCTCTTATCTTTGAAACACACTTCGAATCACTTGATTTGAAGTTCGGGAGCTCAAGTTATGATCGTTTTAATAAAACTGCACGGGCAGAATTTCTGGACGTAATTATGACGGGATTTTGATTATTTTGAGTTAATAATAATTCTCTTTGAGTTTTTCTTCAAGAATTGCTCTTGAGTTTTTTTTAGAAGTTGTTTTAACAATCTTTCAGGTTGTGGGAATCATCTTCAAGGTTTTTCTTGCCAAGATCTCTTTCTTGGAGGGGAAATTAGAGCCATTGAAGGGAGTTATGGATTCTTATTGTTTCCAAGGCTTCTTAGGACGCTATCTTCTCTTTTCTATCTTTAATCTATCGTACTAGTTTGATCTAGTTTATTTCTTGCTGTTTCGAGTTATTGATTTAGTTGATTTTCGTTCTTGGTTGAAATTGCTTCAAGAGGGAAATTTTTGTACCTTGATCCATCAAGAAACACATCAAAAATTAGGAGATTCAATCTTTTCTTGCTGTTTCAATCGTTCTTGCCTAAACAGTTTGCTTTCATCTTTGAAATCACTTCTAACGAATCTATTTTGTGTTTTTATTTTTAGATCTGGTTGAGACATTTTCTTAAGGTCCAAGGACGGTTTCTTTCATCAAGAAACCCTAATTTCGTTCTCTATTTGATCCTTTACCAGTCATTCATCTTTCTTGTGTTTTAATTTTCATTCGATTATTCTCCTTGTCATCTAATTTGTTTTCTTTGTTTTCGTTTCAGATTAAATTTGTAAAGAGCTTTAGGGCAGATCCACGACTTGACAACTTAACGATCCTCTTCCGCATTCGTTTCGTATCATTGTTTCTCTCTTGGTTCTTGGAAAAACTTCGACACTTGTCAAACTTTTACGAGTTCTTTTATAGCTTTTTGGTTCCTTAATTAATTCAAGACGATCCAATCCTTCGCGCAACTTTCTGAACCATGCTTAGGAAATCGCATCCTATGGTATAAATAGTTTATCATTTTGCAAACAAGTTTTAGTCTATGGATTAAAAACTTATTTCCCTGAGAATTGTTTCTCTCTTGGTTCTTGGATGAACTTTTGCACTTGTTAAACTTGTACGAGTTTTTATATAAATTTGGTTCCTTAAAGTATTCAAGATGATTCATTCCTTTCAAGTAATTTTTTGAACATTCCTCGTTTGGGAAATCGAATCATTTGGTCTAAACAATTTGTCATTTCATAAACAAGTTTTGGTCTTTGAATTAAAAACTTATTTCCCTGAGAATTGTTTCTCTCTTGGTTCATGGACGAACTTTTGAACTTGTCAAACTTTTACGAGTTCTTTTATAACTTCTGTTGCTTAAAGTATTCAAGACGATCTATATTCCATCGAGCAATTTTTTGAGTAGTCCATGCTCGGGGACTCACATCATTTGGTCTAAACAGTTTGTCAATTTATAAACAAGTTTTGGTCTTTGAATTAAAAATTTATTTACGTGAGAATTGATTCTCTATTTGTTCTTGGATGAACTTCCGAACTTGTCAAAGTTTTACTAGTTCTTTTATAACTTCTGGTTCCTAAAGTATTCAAGATGTTCTATGTTGCGTCGAGCTATTTTTCGAGCAGTCCATGCTCGGCGAATCGCATCATTTGGTTTAAACAGTTTGTCAATTTGTAAACAAGTTTTGGTCTTTCAATTAAAATCTTATTAACCTTAGAATTGTTTCTCTCTTGGTTCATGGATGAACTTTCGAACTCGTCAAACTTTTACGAGTTCTTTTATAGCTTTTTGGTTCCTTAATGCATTCAAGACGATCCAATCTTTCGCGCAACTTTTCGAACCATGCTCAGGATATCGCATTTTATGGTATAAATAGTTTGTCATTTTGCAAACAAGTTTTGGTCTTTGGATTAAAAACTTATTTCCCCGAGAATTGTTTCTCTCTTGGTTCTTGGACGAACTTTCGCACTTGTTAAACTTGTACGAGTTGTTATAAAATTTGGTTCCTTAAAGTACTCAAGACGATTCATTTCATTCGAGCAATTTTATGAACATTCCACGTTCGAGAAATCGCATCATTTGGTCTTAACAGATTGTCATTTTGTAAACAAGTTTTGGTCTGTAAATTAAAAACTTATTTACGTGAGAATTGTTTCTCTCTTGGTTAATAGACGAACTTTTGAACTTGTCAAACTTTTATGAATTCTTTTATAACTTCTATTGCTTAAAGTATTCAAGACGATCTATATTCCATCGAACAATTTTTTTAGCAATCCATGCTCGGGGAATCACATCATTTGGTCTAAACAGTTTGTCAATTTATAAACAAGTTTTGGTTTTTGAATTAAAAACATATTTACGTGAGAATTGTTTCTCTCTTTGTTCCTGGACGAACTTCCGAACTTGTCAAACTTTTACTAGTTCTTTTATAACTTCGGATCCTTAAAGTATTCAAGACGATCCATTCCTTCGAGCAATTTTTCGAACATTCCATGCTCGGGAAATCCCATCATTTGGTCAAAATAGTTTGTCATTTTGCAAACAAGTTTTTGTCTTGGAATTAAAAACTTATTTACGTGAGAATTGTTTCTCTCTTTGTTCTTGGACGAACTTTCAAACTTGTCAAAGTTTTACGAGTTATTTTTTAACTTTGGTTCCTTAAAGTATTCAACAAGATTCATTCCTTCGAGCAATTTCTCGAACATTCCATGCTCGAGAAATCGCATCATTTGTTCTAAATAGTTTGTCATTTTGTAAATAAGTTTTGGTCTTTGAATTATAAACTTTTTTTTACGTGAGAATTGTTCCTCTCTTAGTTCTTGGACCAATTTCCAAACTTGTCAAACTTTTACGAGTTATTTTTTAACTTCGATTCCATAAAGTATTCAAGAAGATCCATTCCCAAGAGTAATTTTTCGAACATTCCATGCTCAGGAAATCGCATCATTTGGTCTAAATAGTTCTTCATTTTGTAAAAAAAGTTTTAGTCTTTGAATTTAAAAACTTATTTACATGAGAATTGTTTCTTTCTTGTTTCTTGGATGAACTTTCGAACTTGTCAAACTTTTACGAGTTCTTTTATAACTTATGTTGCTTAAAGTATTCAAGATGATCTGTATTCCATCGAGCAATTTTTTGAGCAGTCCATGCTCGAGAAATCGCATCATTTGGTCTAAAAAGTTTGTCAATTTATAAACAAGTTTTGGTTTTTGAATTAAAAACATATTTACGTTAGAATTGTTTCCCTCTTTGTTCCTGGACAAACTTTCGAACTTGTCAAACTTTTACTAGTTTTTTTATAACTTTGGATCCTTAAAGTATTCAAGACGATCCATTCTTTCGAGCAATTTTTCGAATATTCCACGCTCGGGAAATCGCATCATTTGTCTAAATAGAATGTCATTTTGTAAACAAGTTTTGGTCTTTGAGTTAAAAACTTATTTACGTGAGAATTGTTTCTCTCTTCTTGGACGAACTTTTGAACTTGTCAAACTTTTACGATTTATTTTGTAACTTCGGTTCCTTAAAGTATTCAACAAGATCCATTCCTTCGAGCAATTTTTCAGACATTCCATGCCCAGAAAATCGCATCGTTTGTTCTAAATAGTTTGTCATTTTGTAAATAAGTTTTGGTCTTTGAATTATAAACTTCTTTACGTGAGAATTGTTTCGCTCTTGGTTCTTGGATGAACTTTCGCACTTGTTAAACTTCTATGAGTTCTTATATAAATTTGGTTCCTTAAAGTATTCAAGACGATTCATTCCTTTTGAGTAATTTTTTGAACATTTCAAGTTCTGGAAATCGCGTCATTTGGTCTAAACAGTTTGTCATTTTGTAAACAAGTTTTGGTCTTTGAATTAAAAACTTATTTACGTGAGAATTGTTTCTCTCTTGGTTCATGGACGAACTTTCGAACTTGTCAAACTTTTACGAGTACTTTTATAACTTCTGTTGCTTAAAGTATTCAAGATGATCTATATTCCATCGAGCAATTTTTCGAGCAGTCCATGCTCGGGGAATCGCATTGTTTGGTCTAAATAGTTTGTCTGTAAACAAGTTTTGGTCTTTGAATTAAAAACTTATTTATGTGAGAATTGTTTCTCTCTTTGTTCTTGGACGAACTTCCGAACTTGTCAAACTTTTACTAGTTCTTTTATAACCTCGAATCCTTAAAATATTCATGACGAGCCAATCCTTCAAGCAATTTTTCAAACATTCCACACTCGGGAAATCCCATCATTTGGTCAAAATAGTTTGTCATTTTGCAAACAAGTTTTTTTCTTTGAATTAAAAACTTATTTAAGTGAGAATTGTTTCTCTCTTTGTTCTTGGATGAACTTTCAAACTTTTCAAACTTTTACGAGTTATTTTTTAACTTCGTTTCCTTAAAGTATTCAATAAGATCCATTCCTTTGAGAAATTTCTCGAACATTCCATGCTCGGAAAATTGCATCATTTGCTCTTAATAGTTTATCATTTTGTAAATAAGTTTTGGTCCTTGAATTATAAACCTTTTTTTACGTGAGAATTGTTCCTCTCTTAGTTCTTGGACCAACTTCCGAACTTGTCAAACTTTTTACGAGTTATTTTTTAACTTCGATTCCATAAAGTATTCAAGAAGATCCATTCCCAAGAGCAATTTTTTGAACATTCCATGCTCAGGAAATCGCATCATTTGGTCTAAATAGTTCTTCATTTTGTAAACAAGTTTGTCTTTGAATTTAAAAACATATTTACGTGAGAATTGTTTCTCTCTTATTTCTTGGACGAACTTTCGAACCTGTAAAACTTTTACAAGTTCTTTTATAACTTCTGTTGCTTAAAGTATTCAAGACGATCTATCTTCCATCGAGCAATTTTCGAGCAGTCCATGCTTGGGGAATCACATCATTTGGTTTAAACAGTTTGTCAATTTGTAAACAAGTTTTGGTCTTTAAATTAAGAACTTATTTATGTGAGAATTGTTTCTCTCTTTGTTCTTAGACTAACATCCGAACTAGTCAAACTTTTACTAGTTCTTTTATAACTTCGGATCCTTAAATTATTCAAGACGATCCATTTCTTCAAGCAATTTTTCGAATATTCCATGCTCGAGAAATCGCATCATTTGGTCTAAATAGTTTGTCAAACTTTCCGAACTTGTCATACTTTTACAAGTTATTTTTTAACTTTGGTTCCTTAAAGTATTCTAGAAGATCCAATCCCACGAGCAATTTTCTGAACATTCCATGCTCGAGAAATCGTATCATTTGGTCTAAATAGTTTGTCATTTTGTAATCAAGTTTTAGTCTTTGAATTAAAAACTTATTTACGTGAGAATTGTTTCTCTCTTGGTTCATGGACGAACTTACGAACTTGTCAAACTTTTACGAGTTCTTTTATAACTTCTGTTGCTTAAAGTATTCAAGACGATCTATGTTCCATCGAGCAATTTTTCGAGCAGTCCATGCTTGGGGAATCTCATCTTTTGGTCTAAACAGTTTGTCAATTTATAAAAAAGTTTTGGTTTTTGAATTAAAATCTTATTAACCTAAGAATTGTTTCTCTCTTGGTTCATGGATGAACTTTCGAACTTGTCAAACTTTTACGAGTTCTTTTATAGCTTTTTGGTTCCTTAATGTATTCAAGATGATCCAATCCTTCGTGCAGCTTTCTGAACCATGCTCGGGAAATTGCATCCTACGGTCTAAATAGTTTGTCATTTTGCAAACAAGTTTTGGTCTTTGGATTAAAAACTTATTTCCCTGAGAATTGTTTCTCTCTTGGTTCTTGGACTAACATCCGTACTTGTTAAACTTCTACGAGTTCTTATATAAATTAGGTTCCTTAAAGTATTCAAGACGATCCATTCCTTTTGAGCAATTTTTCGAACATTCCACGTTCGGGAAATCGGATCATTTGGCCTAAATAGTTTGTCATTTTATGAAAAAGTTTTAGTCTTCGAATTAAAAACTTATTTACATGCGAATTATTTCTCTCTTGGTTCTTGGACGAACTTCCAAACTTGTCAAACTTTTACGAGTTCTTTTATAACTTCGATTCCTTAAAGTATTCATGACGATCCATTCCTTCGAGCAATTTCTGAACTTTTCATGCTTGGGAAATCGCATCATTTGGTCTAAATAGTTAGTCATTTTGTAAATAAGTTTTACGAACTTGTCAAACTTTTACGAGTACTTTTATAACTTCTGTTACTTAAAGTATTCAAGACGATCTATGTTCCATCTGGTCTAAACAGTTTGTCAATTTGTAAACAAGTTCTGGTCTTTGAATTGAAAACTTATATTGTGAGAATTCTTTCTCTCTTGGTTCTTGGACGAACTTCTGAACTTGTTAAACTTTTACTAGTTCTTTTATAACTTTGGATCCTTAAAGTATTCAAGACGATCCATTCATTCGAGCAATTTTTCGAACATTCCATGCTCGAGAAATTGCATCATTTGATCTAAATAGATTGTTAAACTTTTCGAACATGTCAAACTTTGACGAATTATTTTTTAACTTTGGTTCCTTAAAGTATTTCAGAAGATCCATTCCACGAGCAATTTTCTGAACATTCCATGCTCGAGAAATCGCATCATTTGGTTTAAATAGTTTGTCATTTTGTAATTAAGTTTTAATCTTTGAATTAAAAACTTTTTTACGTGAGAATTTTTTCTCTCTTTGTTCTTGGACAAACTTTCGAACTTGTCAAACTTTTATGAGTTATTTTTTAACTTCGGTTCCCTAAAGTATTCACAAAGATCCATTCCTACGAGCAATTTTTCGAACATTCCATGCTCGAGAAATCTCATCATTTTGTCTAAATAGTTTGTCATTTTTGTAAACAAGTTTTAGTCTTTGAATTAAAAAATTATTTACGTGAGAATTGTTTCTCTCTTTATTCTTGGACCAACTTCTGAACTTGTCAAACTTTTACGAATTCTTTTATAACTTCGAATCCTTAAAGTATTTAAGACGATCCATTCCTTCGAGCAATTTTTCAAAAATTCCATGCTAGGGAAATAGCATCATTTGGTCTAAATAGTTCGTCATTTAGTAAACAAGTTTTGGTCTTTGAATTAAAATCTTATTAACTTGAGAATTGTTTCTCCCTTGGTTCATGGATGTACTCTCGAACTTGTCAAACTTTTACGAGTTCTTTTATAGCTTTTTGGTTCCTTAATGTATTCAAGACAATCCAATCCTTCGTGCAACTTTCCGAACCATGCTCAGGAAATCGTATCCTATGGTATCAATAGTTTGTCATTTTGCAAACAAGTTTTAGTCTTTGATTAAAAACTTATTTCCCTGAGAATTGTTTCTCTCTTGGTTCTTAGACGAACTTTTGCACTTGTTAAACTTATACGAGTTCTTATATAAATTTGGCTCCTTAAAGTATTCAAGATGATTCATTCCTTTCAAGAAATTTTTTTGAACATTCCACGTTCGGGAAATCGAATCATTTTGTCTAAACAGTTTGTCATTTCGTAAACAAGTTTTGGTCTTTGAATTAAAAACTTATTTCCTTGAGAATTGTTTCTCGCTTAGTTCATGGACGAACTTTCGAACTTGTCAAACTTTGACGAGTTCTTTTATAACTTTTGTTACTTAAAGTATTCAAGACGATCTATATTCCATCGAGCAATTTTTTGAGCAGTCCATGCTCAGGGAATCGCATTATTTGGTCTAAACAGTTTGTCAATTTACAAACAAGTTTTGGTCTTTGAATTAAAAACTTATTTACGTGAGAATTGTTTCTCTCTTTGTTCTTGGGTGAACTTTCAAACTTGTCAAACTTTTACTAGTTCTTTTATAACTTCGGATACTTAAAGTATTCAAGGTAATCCATTCCTTCGAGCAATTTTTCGAACATTCCATGCTCGAGAAATCGCATCATTTGGTCTAAATAGTTTTCCATTTTGTAAACAAGTTTTGGTCTTTGAATTAAAAACTTTTTTACGTGAGAATTGTTTCTCACTTTGTTCTTGGATGAACTTCTGAACTTGACAAACTTTTACGAGTTCTTTTATAACTTTGGTTCCTTAAAGTATTCAAGACGATCCATTCCTTCGAGCAATTTTCCAAACATTCGATGCTCGAGAAATCGCATCATTTGGTCTAATAGTTTGTCATTTTGTAAATAAGTTTTGGTATTTGAATTATAAACTTTTTTACGTAAGAATTGTTTCTCACTTAGTTCTTTGACCAAATTCCGAACTTGTTAAATTTTTACTAGTTCTTTTATAACTTCAGATCCTTAAAGCATTCAAGACGATCCCTTCCTTCGAGCAATTTTTCGAACATTCCACGCTCGGGAAATCAAAACATATGGTATACATAGTTTGTCTTTTTCTAAAAAAGTTTTAGTCTTTGAATTAAAAACTTATTAACGTGAGAATTGTTTCTCTCTTGGTTCATGTACGAACTTTCGAACTTGTCAAACTTTTTCGAGTTCTTTTATAACTTTGCTTCCTTAAAGTTTTCAAGACGATCCATTCCTTTGAGCAATTTTTCGATCATTCCATGCTCGGGAAATCGCATCATTTGGTATAAATAATTTTTCATTTTGTAGACAAGTTTTGGTCTTTGAATTATAAACTTTTTTACGTGAGAATTGTTTCTCTCTTAGTTCTTGGACGAACTTCCGAACCTCTCAAACTTTTACGAGTTATTTTTTAACTTTGGTTCCTTAAAGTATTCCAGAAGATCCATTCCCACGAGCAATTTTTTGAACATTCCATGCTCGAGAAATCGCATCATTTGGTATAAATAGTATGTCATTTTGTAATTTAGTTTTAGTCTTTGAATTAAAAACTTATGTACGTGAGAATTGTTTCTCTCTTAGTTATTGGACGAACTTTCGAACTTGTCAAACTTTTACGAGTTCTTTTATAACTTCTATTGCTTAAAGTATTCAACATGATCTATATTCCATTGATCAATTTTTCAAACAATCCATGCTCGGGGAATCGCATCATTTGGTCTAAACAGTTTGTCAATTTGTAAATAGGTTTTGGTCTTTGAATTAAAAACTTATTACATGAGAATTGTTTCTCTCTTTGTTCTTGGATGAACTTCCGAACTTGTCAAACTTTCACTAGTTCTTTTATAACTTCGAATACTTAAAGTATTCAAGAAGATCCATTCCTTCGAGCAATTTTTCAAACATTCCATGCTCGGGAAATCGCATCATTTGGTCTAAATAGTTTGTCATTTTGTAAACAAGTTTGGGTCTTTGAATTAAAAACTTATTTACGTGAGAAATGTTTCTCTCTTTGTTCTTGGATGAACTTCTGAACTTGTCAAACTTTTAGGAGATCTTTTATAACTTCGCATCCTTAAAGTATTCAAGATGATTCATTCCTTCGAGCTATTTTTCGAACATTCCTTACTCAGGAAATCGCATCATTTGGTCTAAATAGTTTATCATTTCATAAACAAGTTTTGGTCTTTGAATTATAAACTTATTTACGTGAGGATTTTTTCTTTCTTTATTCTTGGACGAACTTTCGAACTTGTCAAACTTTTATGAGTTCTTTTATAACTTTGGTTCCATAAAGTATTCAAGATGATCCATTCCTTCGAGCAATTTTTCGAACATTCCATGCTCAAGAAATCGCATCATTTGGTCTAAATAGTTTGTCATTTTGTAAACAAGTTTTGGTCTTTGAATTAAAATCATTTTTACATGAGAGTTGTTTCTCTCTTTGTTCTTGGATGAACTTCCAAACTTGTCAAACTTTTGCGAGTTATTTTTTAACTTCGGTTCCTTAAAGTATCCATGAAGATCTATTCCCACGAGCTATTTTCTGAACATTCCATGCTTGGGAAATCGCATCATTTGATCTAAATAGTTTGTCATTTTATAAACAAGTCTTAGTCTTTTAAATTAAAAACTTATTTACGTAAAAAATTGTTTCTCTCTTGGTTCTTGGATGAACTTTCGAACTTGTCAAACTTTTACGAGTTCTTTTATAACTTCTGTTGCTTAAAGTATTCAAGACGATTTATATTCCACCGAGCAATTTTTCAAGCAGTCCATGCTCACGGAATCACATCTTTTGGTCTAAACAGTTTGTCAATTTGTAAACAAGTTTTGGTCTTCGAATTAAAATCTTATTAACATTTAGAATTGTTTCTCTCTTTGTTCATGGATGAACTTTCGAAGTTGTCAAACTTTTACAAGTTCTTTTATAGCTTTTTGGTTCCTTAATGTATTCAAGACGATCCAATCCTTCACGCAACTTTTCGAACCATGCTCGAGAAATCGCATCCTATGGTCTAAATAGTTTGTCATTTTGCAAACAAGTTTTGGTCTTTGAATTAAAAACTTATTTCCGTGAGAATTGTTTCTCTCTTGGTTCTTGGACAAACTTTCGCACTTGTTAAACTTGTATGAGTTCTTATTTAAATTTGGTTCCTTAAAGTATTCAAGATGTTTCATTCCTTTCGAGCAATTTTCTGAACATTCCACGATCAGGAAATCGCATCATTTGGTCTAAATAGTTTGTCATTTTGTAAAAAAATTTTAATCTTTGAATTAAAAACTTATTTACGTGTGAATTATTTCTCTCTTGGTTCTTGGACGAACTTTCGAACTTGTCAAACTTTTACGAGTTCTTTTATAACTTCGGTTGCTTAAAGTATTCAAGACGATCCATTCCTTCGAGCAATTTTCTGAACTTTCCATGCTCGGTAAATTGCATCATTTGGTCTAAATAGTTAGTCATTTTGTAAAGAAGTTTTAGCCATTTAATTAAAAACTTATTTACGTGAGAATTGTTTCTCTCTTTGTTCTTGGATGAACTTTCGAACTTGTGAAACTTTTTACAACTTATTTTTTAACTTTGGTTCCTTAAAATATTCAATAAGATCCATTCTTTAGAGTAATTTTCCGAACATTCCATGCTCGGGAAATCGCATCATTTGGTCTAAATAGTTTGTCATTTTGTAAACAAGTTTTGGTGTTTGAATTAAAAACTTATTTACATGAGAATTGTCTCTCTTTGTTATTGGACGAAATTTTGAACTTGTCAAACTTTTACAAGTTATTTTTTAACTTCGATTCCTTAAAGTATTCAACAAGATCCATTCCTTCGAGCAATTTTTTGAACATTCCATGCTCGGGAAATTGCATCATTTGGTCTAAATAATTTGTCATTTTGTAAACAAGTTTTGGTCTTTGAATTAAAAACTTATTTACGTGAGAAGTGTTTCTCTCTTTGTTCTTGGACGAACTTCTGAACTTGTTAAACTTTTACTAGTTCTTTTGTAACTTCGAATACTTAAAGTTTTCAAGACGATCCATTTCTTCGAGCAATTTTCTGAATATTCCATGCTTGGGAAATCGCATCATATGGTATAAATAGCTTGTCTTTTTGTAAACAAGTTTTAGTCTTTGAATTAAAAGCTTATTTACGTGAGAACAGTTTCTCTCTTGGTTCATGGACGAACTTTCGAACTTTTCAAACTTTTACGAGTTCTTTTTTAACTTCGCTTCCTTAAAGTATTCAAGACGATCCATTCGTCTAATTAATTTTTCGAACATTCTATGCTTGAGAAATTCCATCATTTGGTCTAAATGATATAGAACAAATACGGAAGAGGATCGTAAAGTTGTCATGTCGTTGATCTACCCTAAAACTCTAGACAAATATAATCTAAAATGGAAACAAAGAAAGACAGATTAGTGGACAAGAAGAATAATCAAACAACATTAAAACAAAAGAAAGATGAATGGGCTGGTAAAGGATCCAATAGAGAATGAAATTAGGGTTTCTTGGATGAAAGAAATCGTCCTTGGACCTCAAGAAAACGTCCCAACCAGATCTGGAAAATAAAAACACAAACAGACTCGTTCAAAGTGATTTAAAAGATGAAAGCAAATTGTTTAGGCAAGAATGATTGAAACATCAAGAAAGATTGAATCTCTTAATTTTTTATGTGTTTCTTAATGGATCAAGGTAGGAGAACGTCCCTCTTGAAGCAATTTCAACCCAGAACAAAAACAACTAAATCAGTAACCCTAAACAGCAAGAAATAAACTAGATCAAACTAGAATGATAAATTAAAGATAGAAAAGAGAAGATAACGTCCTAAGAAGCCTTGGAAACAATAAGAATCCACAACTCCCTTCAATGGCTCTAATTTCCCCTCCAAGAAAGAGATCTTAACAAGAAAAAGCTTGAAGATGATTCCCACAACCTGAAAGATTGTTAAAACAACTTTAAAAAAAAACTCAAGAGCAATTCTTGAAGAAAAATTCAAAGAGAATTATTATTAACTCAGAATAATTGAAATCAAGTGTTTTTTTTTCAAGGGGGAACGACCATGCTACTTATAGGCCCGCAAAATAAGTTTTCCTAACCCTAATAGAATTCTAACCATGACAACTAATCAAATAAAAAATACAAAATAAATTTAAGTGTAGATATGGGGAATTTCGGCCAAAGGGCTTTGAATGGGTTCCTTGGGCTGAATTCTTACATGATGATTCACTTATTAAAATAAAAATTAGACCTAAATTTAAATACTTTCCAATTTGGGCCACTTCAATAATTTGGCCTGATATTCAATCAAATTACTTTCTAAACTTCAAGATGAACTTGTAGATATCTTAATGGGCCTTTTTGCAAGAACTTGGTCTTGTGATCCGTTTGCTCTCAAAATTGGCTCCTTTAAGGTCGTACAAGAAATCCAATACACCCTAGCTACAAGATTCAGTTTCTTTTTCCAAGAATTGAAATCTTGATTTTCTTGATTCTTGAAATTGTTTGAAACAGCATAATTGGACCAAGATTTGATTTCTTGATTTTCTTGAAAACAAGAAAGTGAATCTTGATTTTCTTTTTTGATCATGTCTGCATCTAGGGCCTTGGTAACTAAGTCTTGGATGGTCCCGTTCAATTTTGCTCAAATTTTTTTGGCTTTTGACCTCGTTATTGGTCCCTAAGGAAGATTGAGCCTATCACGTTCATACGTTGGATTTTGGGCCTTGCAACTCGTATCAGTTAGTCATTTAGTAAACAAGTTTTGGTCTTTAAATTAAAAACTTATTTACGCGTGAATTGTTTCTCTCTTGGTTCTTGGATGAACTTCTGCACTTGTTAAACTTGTACGTGTTCTTATATAAATTTGGTTCCTTAAAGTATTCAAGACGATTCAATCCTTTTGAGCAATTTTTTGAACCTTCCAGATTCGGGAAATCGCATCATTTGATCTAAATAGTTTGTCATTTTGTAAAAAAAAAATTAGTCTTTGAATTAAAAACTTATTTACATGTGAATTGTTTCTCTCTTGGTTCTTGGACGAACTTTCGAACTTGTCAAACTTTTACGAGTTCTTTTATAACTTCGGTACCTTAAAGTATTCAAGACGATTCATTCCTTCGAGCAATTATTTGAACATTGCATGCTTGGGAAATCGCATCTTTTGCTCTAAATAGTTTATCATTTCGTAAACAAGTTTTAGTCTTAAAATTAAAAACTTATTTATGTGAGAATTCTTTCTCTTGGTTCATGGACGAACTTCCAAACTTGTCAAACTTTTAGGAGATCTATTATAACTTCAATTCCTTAAAGTATTCAAGTCGATCCATTCCTTCGAGAAATTTTCCGAACATTGCATGCTCGGGAAATTACATCATTTGGTCTAAATAGTTTGTCATTTGAAAACAAGTTTTGGTTTTTGAATTAAAAACTTATTTACGTGAGAATTATTTCTCTCTTTATTCTTGGACGAATTTTCGAACTTGTCAAATTTTTACGAGTTATTTTTTTAACTTTGATTCCTTAAAGTATCCAATAAGATCCATTCCTTAGAGAAAATTTTCGAACATTCCATGCTCAAGAAATCGTATCATTTGGTCTAAATAGTTTGTCATTTGTAGGCAAGTTTTGTTCTTTAAATTAAAAACTTATTTACGTGAGAATTGTTTCTCTCTTTGTTCTTAGATGAACTTTCGAACTTGTCAAACTTTTACTAGTTCTTTTGTAACTTCGGATCCTCAAAGTATTCAAGACAATCCATTCCTTTGAGCAATCTTTCAAACATTCCATGCTCGGGAAATCGCATCATTTGGTCTAAATAGTTTGTCATTTTGTAAACAAGTTTTGGTCTTTAAAAACTTATTTACGTGAGAATTATTTCTCTCTTGGTTCATTGACAAACTTCTAAACTTGTCAAACTTTTAGGAGATCTTTTATAACTTCCCTTCCTTAAAGTATTCAAGACAATTCATTCCTTCGTGAAATTTTCCAAACATTCCATGCTCGGCAATCGCATCATTTGGTCTAAATAGTTTGTCATTCGTAAACAAGTTTTGGTCTTTGAATTAAAAACTTATTTACATGAGAATTGTTTCTCTCTTTGTTCTTGGACAAACTTCTGAACTTGTTAAACTTTTACGAGTTCTTTTATAACTTCGGTTCCTCAAGTATTCAAGATGATTCATTCCTTTGAGCAATTTTTTGAACATTCCATGCTCGAGAAATCACATCATTTGGTCTTAGTATTCAAAAAGATCCATTCCCAAGAGCAATTTTTCAAAATTCCATGCTCAGGAAATCGCATCATTTAGTCTAAATAGTTTGTCATTTTGTAAACAAGTTTTAGTCTTTGAATTTTTAAAAACTTATTTACGTGAGAATTGTTTCTCTCTTGTTTCTTGGACGAACTTTCGAACTTGTCAAACTTTTACAAGTTCTTTTATAACTTCTGTTGCTTAAAGTATTCAAGACGATCTATGTTCCATCGAGCAATTTCGAGCAATCCATGCTCGGGGAATCGCATCATTTGGTTTAAACAGTTTGTCAATTTATAAACAAGTTTCAGTGTTTTAATTAAAAACTTATTTAAGTGAGAATTGTTTCTCTCTTTGTTCTTGGATGAACATCTGAACTAGTTAAACTTTTACTAGTTCTTTTATAACTTCGGATCCTTAAATTATTCAAGACGATCCATTCCTTCAAGCAATTTTTTGAACATTCCATGCTCGAGAAATCGCATCATTTGGTCTAAATAGTTTGTCAAACTTTGTAAACTTGTCAAACTTTTACAAGTTATTTTTTAACTACGGTTCCTTAAAGTATTCTAGAAGATCCATTCTGACGAGCAATTTTCTGAACATTCCATGCTCGAGAAATTGCATTATTTGGTCTAAATAGTTTGTCATTTTGTAATCAAGATTTAGTCTTTGAATTAAAAACTTATGTACGTGAGAATTTTTCCCTCTTTGTTCTTGGACAAACTTTCGAACTTGTCAAACTTTTTATGAGTTATTTTTTAACTTTGGTTCCCTAAAGTATTCACGAAAATCCATTCCCAAGAGCAATTTTTAAACATTCCATGCTCGGGAAATCGCATCATTTTGTCTAAATAGTTTGTCATTTTGTAAACAAGTTTTAGTCTTTGAATTAAAAACTTATTTACGTGAGAATTGTTTCTCTCTTGGTTCATGGACGAACTTTCGAACTTGTCAAACTTTTATGAGTTCTTTTATAACTTCTATTGCTTAAAGTATTCAAGACGATCTATGTTCCATCGAGTAATTTTTCGAGCAGTCCATGCTTGGGGAATCTCATCTTTTGGTCTAAACAGTTTGTCAATTTGTAAACAAGTTTTGGTCTTTGAATTAAAATCTTATTAACTTGAGAATTGTTTCTCTCTTGGTTCATGGATGAACTTTCGAACTTGTCAAACTTTTACGAGTTCTTTTATTGCTTTTCGGTTCCTTAATGTATTCAAGATGATCCAATCCTTCGCGCAACTTTCCGAAACATGATCAGGAAATCGCATCCTATGGTCTACATAGTTTGTCATTTTGCAAACAAGTTTTGGTCTTTGGATTAAAAACTTATTTCCCTAAGAATTGTTTCTCTCTGGGTTTTTGGATGAACATCCGCACTTGTTAAACTTCTACGAGTTCTTATATAAATTTGGTTCCTTAAAGTATTTAAGACGATTCATTCCTTTTGAGCAATTTTTCAAACATTCCACGTTCGGGAAATCGCATCATTTGGTCTAAATAGTTTGTCATTTTGTAAAAAAGTTTTAGTCTTTGAATTAAAAACTTATTTACGTGTGAATTATTTCTCTCTTGGTTCTTGGACGAACTTCTGAACTTGTCAAACTTTTACGAGTTCTTTTATAACTTTGTGATGTGAGCTTCCAAACTTTGAGTTTTCAGAAAACAGCTTGTTGTATCGAAGGAATCGTAGCTATATTAAAACTACGACCTGCTTAAACTTACCATATACTCGAATCTTGGTGTATCGAAGTCATCACACCCCGAGATGGTAAACTGAGTGATAAGACAAATTTTGAACGCCACAAACTTTGAACAAAGTTTGATAACTTCGAACAGTTCAACAAAGAACCAAGAGAGAAATATTCTCACAAATGATTTAAATTCAAGGAAAAAAATTTAACATAGTGATTTAGGACGAAATTTATAGGCCTGAATTGACCTTTCAAGTTCCTATATAACCCTTCAAATTCGATCATTTAACTAACTTAAAAATAGACTATTAAATTTGATTTAACTCATGATAGCTAGCCCAAAAGTCATGTCTCTTCACTTGTCTTTGAGTAGATGAGAGGTCATGTCTTTTCATAGTCCATGGTTAGCTTAAAAGTCATCTTCTTTATGAAAGCTTAATGGTCCTTAAAGGTGTTGTTTGTAGTCCCTTCATCTTCCATAACCAGTTGTTTTTATTGCTTGTGATGCCATGAATTGGCCTTTAAGTGCTTGAAACCGATCAGATTTGAAGAGCCACTCTTGGTCCATTTGAACAGTCACAATGCATCAATATTGAAAGCTAATTCTTGAATGAATTTTGTGCATTTATTCACCTTCAAAATCCACCAAAAACGTCCTCTTCTTGTACCATTAAATTAAGAGACCAAATGCAAACCTTTTCATGCCAAAACTGAACATCCTTTGTATGTGAACGTCCCTAGATCTTCTTATCAGCCTTAAATCATTCCTAAAACATGTTAAACATGCATTAAGACAATTTAAACATGCCAATAAGCTAACATGAATTGAACAGTCACCTAGACAAGAATAAATGAATATTTAAACATTTGCAACCTGTTCAAATTCTAATTTAACTTAAAACACCCTATTTATAATAAAAATAAACATACTAACTCATGTTTAAACACACAAGATGTTTTAATGAATGGTTTAAAGATGCAAACTAAATGAACTAATGGATTACTAAATGCATGACTTGATTTAATGATGCATTTAACTAACATGGGAGTTACATAATGCATGATAGGATTTATGATGCATATTTAACTAACTTGTAAGTTACTTAATGCATGTCATTATTTATGATGCAAACTTAACTAATCATGAGAGTTAATGGATGTCATTACATAATGCATGACTTTATTAAATGCATATCACATAATGCATGTCATATTTAAATGATGTAGATTAAAAATGCATGACATAATTAAATCACAATCTTAATAAACATAGGAGATGCTTTTATGAATGACTTAATTAAATGCAAAACACTTAATGCAAGACATAATTAAAGATGCAAACACTTATTAAACTAAAATAAAACTTAAATAAAATTAAAAAGTCCTTAAAAACATTAGCCCAATAATCAATCAGGCCTGTGAGATGATTCATTTTGCACTTGGACCCCTCGTGTTTGGGCCAATCTCGATATCTTCGAATTGCATCATAACATGATGTGACCGTGTTCACATCACTTCGGTTCCTTAAAGTATTCATGACGATCCATTCTTTCGAGCAATTTTTTGAACTTTTCATGCTTGAGAAATCGCATCATTTGCTCTAAATAGTTAGTCATTTTGTAAATAAGTTTTACAAACTTGTCAAACTTTTACGAGTACTTTTATAACTTCTGTTGCATAAAGTATTCAAGACGATCTATGTTCCATCGAGCAATTTTCGAGCATGGAAATTTTCGAGCAGTCCATGCTCGAAGAATCACATCATTTTGTCTAAATAGTTTGTCAATTTGTAAACAAATTTTGGTGTTTGAATTAAAAACTTATATTGTGAGAATTGTTTCTCTCTTTGTTCTTGGACGAACTTCTAAACTTGTCAAACTTTTACTTGTTCTATTATAACTTTGATCCTTAAAGTATTCAAGATTATTCATTCCTTCGAGCAATTTTCCGAACATTCCATGCTCGAGAAATTGCATCATTTGGTCTAAATAGTCTGTCAAACTTTCCGAACTTGTCAAACTTTTACGATTTATTTTTTAACATCTGTTCCTTAAAGTATTCCAGAAGATCCATTCCCACGAGCAATTTTCTGAACATTCCATGCTTGAGAATTCGCATCATTTGGTTTAAATAGTTTGTCATTTTGTAATCGGGTTTTAGTCTTTGAATTGAAAATTTATGTACGTGAGAATTTTTTCTCTCTTTGTTCTTGGACGAACTTTCGAACTTGTCAAACTTTTACGAGTTATTTTTTAACTTTTGTTCCCTAAAGTATTCACAAAGATCCATTCCCATGATCAATTTTTTGAACATTCCATGCTCGGGAAATCTCATCATTTTGTCTAAATAGTTTGTCATTTTGTAAACAAGTTTTAGTCTTTGAATTAAAAACTTATTTATGTGAGAATTGTTTCTCTCTTGGTTCATGGACAAGCTTTCGAACTTGTCAAACTTTTACAAGTTCTTTTATAACTTCTGTTGCTTAAAGTATTCGAGATGATCTATGTTCCATCGAGCAATTTTTTGAGCAGTCCATGGTCGGGGAATCGCATCTTGTTGGTCTAAATAGTTTGTCAGTTTGTAAACAAGTTTTGGTCTTTGAATTAAAATCTTATTAACCTAAGAATTGCTTCTCTCTTGGTTCATGGATGAACTTTCGAACTTGTCAAACTTTTACAAGTTCTTTTATAGTTTTTTGGTTCCTTAATGTATTCAAGATGATCTAATTCTTCGCATTCAGTCATTAACTAAAAGTTAATACAAACACTAATTTCTTTTTAACTCTTGTAGAGAAGCTAGTGAGTCATGTCTATTTAATAGGATCTGATGTAGTTAAAAAGGCAAGGAACTTTCGTTTTTAACTCTTGTAGGAAAGCCAATGTATCATGTCTCTTCATTAGGACCTGGTGTAGCTGAAAAGGCATGGCATTCAAGGGCCAAAACAAGCTGAATAAGAACCATGCTAAGTGGGTAGAGTATTTAGAATCTTTTCCTTATGTTATAAAATATAAGAAAGGTAAGGAAAATATCGTAGCTGATGCACTTTCGAGGAGGTATACTCTTTTGTCTTACTTAGATTCAAAACTGCTTAGATTTGCGTTTTTGAAAGAATTGTATGCTTCTGATGCTGGTTTTGGTGAGTTGTATGCTTCTTGTGAAAATGTTGCTATTAAGAAGTTCTTTAAGTATGAAGGCTAGCTTTGCATTTCGCAAAGTTCCATTCGGGATTTATTAGTAAACGAGGCACATAGTGGGGGTCTCATGGGCCATTTTGGCATGGGGAAAACCTTGGCAATGCTTCAAGAGCATTTCTTTAGGCCGAGGATGAAAAGGGATGTCGAGAGAGTTTGTGCTTGATGCGTGACATGCAAGAAAGCAAAATCAAAGATCAAGCCACATGGGCTATACATGCCACTACCAATACTCGAAGAGCCTTGGGTCGACATTTTCATGGACTTTGTCCTTGGATTTCCTATAACTAAAATTGGAAAGGATTCGATTTTTGTTGTTGTAGATAGATTTTCTAAGATGTCTCATTTTATAGCTTGCACAAAAACTGACGATGCTGTTCATATTGTCAATTTATTCTTTAGGGAAATCGTTTGATTGCATGGCATTCCGAGAATCATCGTATTTGACTGAGACACGAAATTTCTTAGTCATTTCTGGACGTAATTGTGGGGAAAGCTTGGAACGAAGCTACTATTCTCAACAACTTGTCACTCCCAAACGGATGGCCAAACGGAGGTGGTGAATCGTGTTTTGTCAACCTTGTTGCGAGCTATCATCTGGAAAAATCTAAAGTCGTGGGAGGAGTGTTTGTCGCACATCGAGTTCGCTTACAATCGATCCATTCATTTGGCAACCAAACACTCACCTTTTGAAATTGTCTATGGTTTTAATCCCTTGACTCCATTAGACTTAGTCCCTTTGCCTAACGATCAGCTTACACATATAGATGCTAAACGGAAGGCTGAAAACTCAAGGGTCGCCAATGAAACTTTCTCATCTTCTGGGCATTTATAGTAACGAAACATAAGCTTTATCTCTGATTCCCACTCACAGTATGCATCGGGATCATTCTTTGCACGAAATTGAGGAATTGTGAACTTCAGCTTTGCCAATGAAGGTTGTCCGCGATCATTGGGAAATAAAGGATCTTCATCCACACGAGGGACACGTCTAGCTTCATGTCTATGAGCACGAGGTTGTTTAAACCCATCATCATCATTAGCACCCCAACATTGAGTCCTTTGCTCAGTTCGCAACTGATTTAAGGTATTGTTCCACTGATTGAACATGGTTTCGAACTTATCAGTGATGGCATGGAGATCAAACTTTGTTGCGACACCAGCAAGATTGAATCTCCTAATTTTTTATGTGTTCCTTGATGGATCAAGGTAGGAGAACGTCCCTCTTAAAGAAATTTCAACCTAGAACGAAAACAACTAAATCAGTAAGCCTAAACAGCAAGAAATAAACTAGATCAAACTAGAACGATAGATTAAAGATAGAAAAGAGAAGATAACGTGCTAAGAAGCCTTGGAAACAATAAGAATCCACAACTCCCTTCAATGGCTCTAATTTCCCCTCCAAGAAAGAGATCTTGGCAAGAAAAAGCTTGAAGATGGTTCCCACAACCTGAAAAATTGTTAAAACAACTTCTAAAAAAAACTCAAGAGCAATTCTCGAAGAAAAACTCAAAGAGAATTATTATTAACTCAAAATAATCAAAATCGAGTGTTTTGTTTACAATTTCAAGGCATATATATAGGCAAGCTAAATAAATCTAAATAAAACTCTTAATTAAACTAGAACTCTAACTAATCTAAACAAGAAACTTTCTTGTTGACATAAAACTCCTAAAAACTTAAACTACTTAATAATTATTTAAAAATTTGGAATAAAAAATAACAATAAAATAATAAGAGCTGATAATACAATATTGGGCTCATATATAATAAAAATTAAACCTAAAACCAAAACCAATATGATTTAAACTCGAATGAAAAGCCTGAAACTCGTAATTCCCATCATAATCACGTCCAAAAATTCTGCTTGCGTGGTCTTTATTAAAATGATCATAACTTGAGCTCCCGAACTTGAAATCGAGTGATTCAAAGTGTGTTTCGAAGATAAGAGATAGATCTTAGAAATCCATCAAACATCTCAACCTATAAGTTCCTGGATCCCAACCAAAAAGTCGTCGCAAGCCTACTGATTTCCCCAACTTGAAAATTGGCAGCTTCGATTTCTTGGACCAAGATTTCCAAGATTTGAAATGTTGATTTTATTGATTCTTGAAATTGTTTGGAATGAAAAAATTGGACCAAAATTTGTTTTCTTGATTTTCTTGAAAACAAGAAAGTGAATCTTGATTTTCTTTTTCGACCGTGTGCGCATTTAGGGCCTTGGTAACGAAGTCTTGGATGGTCATGTTCAATCTTACTCGAATTTGCTTGGCCTTCGACCTCGTTATTGAGCCTTGAGAAACTTTGATCCCATCACATTTATAAGCTTGAATTTGGGCCTTGCGACTCGTATGATTCCCCACTTCCTCAAGAAGATTCGTCCTCGAATCTTTAGCTCTCTCTCACAAGTAAAAGTGTCGATTGATGGTAGAGTAATATAATGGGAAGTCCTCCAATGGATCTTTAAAATCCCACAACAAGGAAACACCACTAAACAAATTCGAGTTATGGTTAGTTAAAACATAATCATTCCTCACTTTTGTATGAGTATCTTCTTGTTTTTCATTTTCTTTTTCTTCTTGAGAACTCTCCAATTTTACCTCATATGGATTATCACTCACCAAATTTGGACCATCAAGTAGACTTTTATCACTCAAGATCTCTTTTCTCTCGGCCTTTTCACATATTTTTTCCTCACTTCCCATATCCCCCTCACAAGTATTTTGAATATTCAATTCAGTACAAGGCATCTCAGTAGGAGAACATGACGTTTCTACTACATCTATAGATTCAAGGGAAAGTTTCTCATTATCATCTTTTTTCGGTTCACAAAGTTCGCCATCACAACAAATCTTTTTTTCACTAGAGTAAGAGTCAACAAAAGGCACAAAGTCATACTTACTTTCTTCTCTAATTTTTCTCGTGCTTGAACCACTAGAATTGGGTTGCTTAGAAGGTATTGGAGTCTTCATAGGAGCCCCACTCTTCCAATCTGATTTCTTAGTATCACCACTTGAAGAAGACTTATTAGCAGTAAAAGGTGGTTTCAAATACCTAAAGTCAGAATTGGAACTGTTACCTTTGTAATACTATGAAGTATAAAATGAACGAGGACCTTGTTCCCTCAATTGTTGTTCAATTTCAATGGCTTTGTGAACTGCCACTTCGAGATCTATAAAAGTTTGTAACCGCAAAGTGTTGGCTATGGGTTTGTTCAAACCATTAATAAAACGTATCATAGTGGTCTCATCATCATCCTCCACATTTGCTCATTGAATAAGCATCTCCATCTCCTTGAAGTACTCATCAACTGATTTACTTCCTTGAACAAGTTGTCGAAGTCTGGTTTTGACCTCCCTATAATAATGTGTAGGAATAAAGCGTTTTCGCATAACTTGTTTCAACTCATCCCATGTGGTAATTTCTCTCTCGTAGTTTCGTTGGCAACTTATACCAAGTTGAGTCTACCAACTCAACGCATAGTCTGAAAACTCAAGGGTCGCCAATGAAACTTTCTCATCTTCTAGGCATTTATAGTAATGAAACATAAGCTCTATTTTTTATTCCCACTCACAGTACGCTTCGGGATCATTCTTGCCACGAAATTGAGGAATTGTGAACGTCGGCTTTGCCAATAAAGGTTGTCCACGATCATTGGGAAATAAAGGATCTTCATCCACACGAGGGACACGTCTAGCTTCATGTCTACGAGCACGAGGTTGTGCAAACTCATCATCAACATTAGCACCCCAACATTGAGTCCTTTGCTCAGTTCGCAACTGATTTAAGGTACTGTTCAACTGATTGAACATGGTTTCAAACTTATCAGTGATGGCATGGAGATCTAACTTTGTTGCAACACCAGCAAGATTTTTGATGTTAACTAGTGGTTTGTCACTTTGGTCATCACTCCCTTTTCTACTATGAGACATTGTGGCAAATCTGGAAATAAAACACAGCACTCAAAAAGAAAAAATTAAACAAACCTCACCGTTATGCACTCAAAAAGAAAAATTAAATTCTCAATGAGGTAAGAATTAATCTTGTGAGTCCTTTAGAAGTATTTATACCAATTAGTCAGGATGTATTAGAATCAAACTAACAAAGTAATCCTAATAGCACTATGAGTCCAAAATCAGCTAGACACCAAAGAATTGTGTTGTACAGAGGAAGGAAGGTGCAACGTTCGTTAATCCTACTAACACAAGAAATAAGAAAGTGTTATAATGTGTAAAAGAAACAATAAAAAGCAAAAATAAATGAAAACCTAAAACTAAGAATCAATAAAATTGCAAAACTCGAAAACCCAAAAACTGCGAAGCAACTTGACAAACTTCGTTCGAGGTGTTCCCAATCTCCAAAAATTACGAAATTTAAATTGGAGCCTCTCCAAATAATGTGTTTTTTATCTGGAGATTTTCGGCACAAAATTCAACCCACAAAATATTTTTTTATTTTTCTTGTATTTTTCTTTTTTCTCGACTTTTTGATCACTTTTTTGTGGGAAATATTTTTTTTATACTATAATATAGTGCCAAGAATCAGTATATAAAATTTTAGAACAATTGAAAAATGTTTACGCACTCAAAAATATCTTTTTTTCGAAAAAAATTACTAGGTAAAAACTGCTTGTTGGCAATTTGTAATAGTAATAAGTGTAGAAAGCAATAAAGAACACCCAAAACGCCCAAAATTTGATACCAAATGATACGAAACGAATGCGGAAGAGGATCGTAAAGTTGTCAAGTCGCGGATCTACCCTAAAGCTCTAGACAAAAGTAATCTGAAACGAAAATAAAGAAAACAGATTAGCAAACAAGAATAATAATCAAATGAAAATTAAAATACAAGAAAGATGAATGGCTGGTAAAGGATCCAATAGAGAATGAAATTAGGGTTTCTTGGATGAAAGAAACCATCCTTAGACCTCAAGAAAACGTCCTAACCAGATCTGAAAATAAAAACTCAAAACAGATTCGTTAGAAGTGATTTAAAAGATGAAAGCAAATTGTTTAGGCAAGAACGTTTGAAACAGCAACAAAAGATTGAATCTCCTAATTTTTGATATGTTCCTTGATGGATCAATGTAGGAGAACGTCCCTCTTGAAGCAATTTCAACCTAGAACAAAAACAACTAAATCAGTAAGCCTAAACAGCAAGAAATAAACTAGATCAAACTAGAACGATAGATTAAAGATAGAAAAGAGAAGATAACGTCCTAAGAAGCCTTGGAAACAATAAGAATCCACAACTCCCTTCAATGGCTCTAATTTCCCCTCCAAGAAAGAGATCTTGGCAAGAAAAAGCTTGAAGATGGTTCCCACAACCTGAAAAATTGTTAAAACAACTTCTAAAAAAAACTCAAGAGCAATTCTCGAAGAAAAACTCAAAGAGAATTATTATTAACTCAAAATAATCAAAATTGAGTGTTTTGTTTACAATTCCAAGGCCTATATATAGGCAAACTAAATAAATCTAAATAAAAATCTTAATTAAACTAGAACTCTAACTAATCTAAACAATAAACTTTCTTGTTGACATAAAACTCCTAAAAACTTAAACTACCTAATAATTATTTAAAAATTCGGAATAAAAATAACAATAAAATAATAAGAGCTGATAATACAATATTGGGCTCATATATAATAAAAATTAAACCTAAAACTCAAACCCAATATGATTTAAACTCGAATTAAAAGCCCGAAACTCGTAATTCTCATCATAATCACGTCTAGAAATTCTGCTTGCATGGTCTTTATTAAAATGATCACAACTTGAGCTCCCAAACTTGAAATCGAGTGATTCAAAGTGCGTTTCGAAGATAAGAGATAGATCTTAGAAATCCATCAGACATCTCAATCCATAAATTCTTGGATCCCAACCAAAAAGTCGTCGCAAACCTACTGATTTCCCCAACTTGAAAATTGGCAGCTTCGATTTCTTGGACCAAGATTTCCAAGATTTGAAATCTTGATTTTATTGATTCTTGAAATTGTTTGGAATGAAAAAATTGGACCAAGACTTGTTTTCTTAATTTTCCTGAAAATAAGAAAGTGAATCTTGATTTTCTTTTTCGGTCGTGTGCACATTTAGGGCCTTGGTAACGAAGTCTTGGATGGTCCTGTTCAATCTTGCTCGAATTTGCTTGGGCTTCGACATAGTTATTGGGCCTTGAGAAACTTTGATCCCATCACATTTATAGGCTTGAATTTGGGCCTTGCGACTCGTATCATTTGGTCTAAATAGTTTGTCATTTGTAAGTAGGTTTTGGTCTTTGAATTAAAAACCTATTTACATGAGAATTGTTTCTCTCTTTGTTCTTGGATGAACTTTTGAACTTGTCAAACTTTACTAGTTCTTTTGTAACTTCGGATCCTTAAAGTATTCAAGATGATCCATTCCTTTGAGCAATTTTTCGAACATTCCATGCTCGGGAAATCGCATCATTTGGTCTAAATAGTTTGTCATTTTGTAAACAAGTTTTGGTCTTTAAAAACTTATTTACGTGAGAATTATTTCTCTCTTGGTTCATTAACAAACTTCCGAGCTTGTCAAACTTTTAGGTGATCTTTTATAACTTTGCTTCCTTAAAGTATTCAAGACGATCCATTCCTTTGAGAAAATTTCCAAAAATTCAATACTCGGGAATCGCATCATTTGGTCTAAATAGTTTGTCATTCGTAAACAAGTTTTGGTCTTTGAATTAAAAACTTATTTGCGTGAGAATGGTTTCTCTCTTTGTTCTTGGATGAACTTCCGAACTTGTTAAACTTTTACGAGTTCTTGTATAACTTCGGTTCCTTAAAGTATTCAAGATGATCCATTCCTTCGAGCAATTTTTCGAACATTCCATGCTCGAGAAATCGCATCATTTGGTCTAAGTAGTTTGTCATTTTGTAAACAAGTTTTGGTCTTTGAATTAAAACCTTATTTACGTGAGAATTGTTTCTCTCTTTGTTCTTGGACGAACTTTCGAACTGGTCAAACTTTTACGAGTTATTTTTTAACTTTGGTTCCTTAAAGTATTCAACAAGATCCATTCCTTCGAGCAATTTTTCGAACATTCCATGCTCGGGAAATCGCATCATTTGGTCTAAATAGTTTGTCATTTTGTAAACAAGTTTTGGTCTTTTAATTAAAATTTATTTACATGAGAATTGTTTCTCTCTTTGTTCTTGGACAAACTTCCGAACTTGTCAAACTTTTACTAGTTCTTTTATAACTTCAAATCTTTAAAGTATTCAAGACAATTCATTCCTTCGAGCAATTTTTCGAACATTCCACGCTCGGGAAATCGCATCATATGGTATAAATAGTTTGTCTTTTTGTAAACAAGTTTTATTCTTTGAATTAAAAACTTATTTACGTGAGAGTTGTTTCTCTCTTGGTTCATGGACGAACTTCCGAACTTGTCAAACTTTTACGAGTTCTTTTATAACTTTGCTTCCTTAAAGTATTCAAGACGATTCATTCCTTTGAGCAATTTTCTGAACATTATATGCTCGGGAAATCGCATCATTTGGTCTAAATAGTTGTCATTTTGTAAACAAGTTTTGGTCTTTGAATTAAAAACTTATTTACGTGAGAATTGTTTCTCTCTTTGTTCTTGGAGTTCTTTTATAACTTCTATTTCTTAAAGTATTCAAGACTATCTATTCCATCGAGTAGTTTTTCGAACATTCTGTGCTCTGGGAATCGCATCATTTGGTTTAAACAGTTTGTCAATTTGTAGACAAGTTTTGCTCATTGAATTAAAACCTTATTTACGTGAGAATTGTTTCTCTCTTGGTTCATGGATGAACTTTCGAACTTGTCAAACTTTTACGAGTTCTTTTATAACTTTGGTTCCTTAATGTATTCAAGATGATCCATTTATGTGTGCAATTTTCGAATATTCCATGCTCGGGAAATCACATCCTTTGGTCTAAATTGTTTGTCATTTTGTAATCAAGCTTTGGTCTTTTAATTAAAATCGTATTTACGTGAGAATTATTTCTCTCTTTATTCTTGGACGAGCTTCCGAACTTGTCAAACTTTTAGGAACAATCAATGCTTCGGAAATCACATCATTTGGTCTAAATATTTTGTCATTTTGTAAAAAAGTTTTGGTCTTTGAATTAAAAATTTATTTTCGTGACAATTATTTCTCTCTTGGTTCTTGGATGAACTTCCGAACTTGTCAAACTTTTACGAGTTCTTCTTTAACTTCGGTTCCTTAAAGTATTTGTGATGATCCATTCCTTCGAACAATTTTCTAAACATTCCATGCTCGGGAAATCATGTCATTTGGTCTAAATAGTTTGTCATTTTGTAAACAAGTTTTAGTCTTTGAATTAAAAACTTATTTACGTGAGAATTGTTTCTCTCTTTGTTCTTGGACGAACTTCCAAACTTGTCAAACTTTTATGAGTTCTTTTATAACTTTGGTTCCTTAAAGTATTCAAGATGATACATTCTTTTGAGCAATCTTCTAAACATTCCATGCTCGGGAAATCGCACCACTTGGTCTAAATAGTTTGTCATTTTGTAAACAAGTTTTAGTCTTTGAATTAAAAACTTATTTACGTGAGAATTGTTTCTCTCTTGGTTCTTGGTCAAACTTTCGACCTTGCCACACTTTTATGAGTTCTTTTATAATTTTGCTTCCTTAAAGTAATTAAGACGATTCATTTCTTCGAGCAATTTTTCGAACATTCCATGCTCGAGAAATCGCATCATTTGGTCTAAATAGTTTTTCATTATGTAAAAAGCTTTTAGTATTTGAATTAAAAACTTAGTTACGTGAGTATCATTTCTAAGTTGGTTATTGGAGTAAATTTCAAACTTATCAAACTTTTATGAGTTCTTTTATAACTTATGTTGCATAAAGTTTTCAAGACGATATATTCCTTCGAGCAATTTTTCAAACATTCAATGCTTTGGAAATTGTACCATTTGCTCGAAATAGTTTGTTAATTTGTAAACAAGTTTTGATCTTTGTATTAAAATCTTATTAACGTGAGAATTTTTGTTTCTCTCTTGGTTCATGGATGAACTTTTGAACTAGTTAAACTTTTACGAGTTCTTTTATCACTTTGTTTACGTAATGTATTCAAGAAGATCCATTCCTTTGTGCAATTTTCAGAACCATGCTCGAGAAATCGCATCCTCTAGTCTAAATAGTTTGTCATTTTGTAAATAAGTTTTGGCCTTTTAATTAAAAACTTATTTCCGTGGGAATTGTTTCTCTCTTTGTTCTTGGACGAACTTCCGAACTTGTCAAACTTTTACGAGTTATTTTTTAACTTCGGTTCCTTAAAGTATTAAGGAAGATCCATTCCCACGAGCAATTTTCCGAACATTCCATGCTCAGGAAATTGCGTCATTTGGTCTAAATAGTTTGTCATTTTGTAAACAAGTTTTAGTCTTTGAATAAAAACTTATTTACATGAGAATTATTGCTCTTTTGGTTCTTGGACGAACTTTCGAACTTGCCAAACTTTTACGAGTTCTTTTATAGCTTTTTGGTTCCTTAACGTATTCAAGACGATCCAATCCTTCATGCAACTTTCCGAACAATGCTCAGGAAATCGCATCTTATGGTCTAAATAGTTTGTCATTTTGCAAACAAGTTTGGTCTTTGAATTAAAAACTTATTTCCTTGAGAATTGTTTCTCTTTTGGTTCTTGGACTAACTTCTACACTTGTTAAACTTGTACGAGTTTTTATATAAATTTGGTTCCTTAAAGTATTCAAGACGATTCATTCCTATTGAGTTATTTTTCGAACATTCCATGTTTAGGAAATCGCATCATTTGGTCTATATAGTTTGTCATTTTGTAAAAAAGTTTTAGTCTTTGAATTAAAAACTTATTTATGTGTGAATTTTCTCTTTTGGTTCTTGGACGAACTTCCGAACTTGTCAAACTTTTACGAGTTATTTTATAACTTCGGTTCCTTAAAGTATTCGAGATGATCCATTCCTTCGAGCAATTTTTCGAAAATTTCATGCTTGGGAAATCGCATCATTTGGTCTAAATAGTTTGTCATTTTGTAAACAAGTTTTAGTTTGTGAATTAAAAACTTATTTACGTGAGATTGTTTCTCTCTTGATTCATGGACTAATTTTCGAACTTGTCAAACTTTTAAAATATCTTTTATAACTTCACTTCCTTAAAGTATTCAAGTTGATCCATTCCTTCGAGCAATTTTCCGAACATTCCATGCTCGGGAAATCGTATCATTTGGTCTAAATAGTTTGTCATTTTGTAAATAAGTTTTGGTCTTTGAATTAAAAACTTATTTACGTAAGAATTATTTCTCTCTTTGTTCTTGGACGAACTTCCGAACTTGTCAAACTTTTACATGTTATTTTTTAACTTCGGTTCCTTAAAGTATTCAACAAGATCCATTCCTTCGAGCAATTTTTCAAACATTCCATGCTCGGGAAATCGCATCATTTGGTCTAAATAGTTTGTCATTTTGTAAACAAGTTTTGGTCTTTGAATTAAAAACTTACTTACATGAGAATTGTTTTTCTCTTTGTTCTTGGACGAACTTTCAAACTTGTCAAACTTTTACTAGTTCTTTTATAACTTTGGATCCTTAAAGTATTCAAGATGATCAATTCCTTGAGCAATTTTCTGAACATTCCATGCTCGAGAAATTGCAGCATTTGGTCTAAATAGTGTGTCATTTTGTAAACAAGTTTTAGTCTTTGAATTAAAAACTTATTTATTTGAGAATTGTTTCTTTCTTGGTTAATGGACAAACTTCTGAACTTGTCAAACTTTTAGGAGACCTTTTATAACTTCGCTTCCTTAAAGTATTCATGGCGATCCATTCCTTCGAGCAATTTTTCAAACATTACATGCTCGGGAAATCGCATCATTTGGTCTAAATAGTTTGTCATTTTGTAAACAAGTTTTGGTCTTTAAATTAAAAACTTATTTACGTGAGAATTGTTTCTCTCTTTTTTCTTGGACGAACTTCCGAACTTGTCAAAATTTTACGAGTTATTTTTTAACTTCGATTCCTTAAAGTATTCAACAAGATCCATTCCTTTGAGCATTTTTCCGAACATTCCATGCTCGAGAAATCACATCATTTGCTCTAAATAGTTTGTCATTTTGTAAGCAAGTTTTATCCTTGACTTAGCGATGAAATTTTTATCTAATGCTCGTTGGGAGAGTCGAATTAAAAGTGTTAAAGCAATTAGATTTCAAACTCCTGAAATAAGATTGACTTTGTTGAAATTATATGAATCTTGTGATGATGCAAAGTCAAAGAGTGAAGCGGAGAGTTTGGTCAATGCACTTGAGAGTTTTGAGTTTTTGCTTGGTATGGTAATTTTATATGATATTTTATTTTATATAAATATGGTGAGTAAGATATTGCAATCTAAATCTATGTGCATTGACACCACCATAAAGCAATTAAAAGGTGTATTGTTATATTTTGAGAAGTATAGAGATGAAGGTTTTACTTCTAATATGAATATTGCTAAAAGTATTGCACTTGATATGAATGTAGAGTCTACACTTCCAACAAAGCATCGTGTTATTAGAAAAAAACAATTTGATAAGAATAACCAAGAGGGTGAATAAATTCAATCGGCTGATGAATTATTTAGAGTTGATTATTTTTTAGTTATTGTAGACATGACAAATACTTCTTTAAAGAGCATATTTGAGCAACTAAAAACATTTGAAAATATTTTTGGATTTTTTTTATTCAAACAAGTTAAAGTCATTGGATGAAAAGAAATTGAGAGAATGTTGTGCTACTTTTCACTCTACCTTTTCTCATGGTGATTCATCAGATGTTGATTTAAATGATTTTTCCTCTGAATTGAAAGTGTTGCAATTTACTTTACCAAATGAATTAATGTCAGCCACTGAAACTTTTGAGTTTTTCGAATCTGCAAATTGCTATCCGAATGTTTCGATTGCTTATAGAATTTTTTTAACAGTCCCTGTGACTATGGCATCAGCTAAAAGAAGTTTTTCAAAGCTAAAGTTAATCAAAACCTACTTAAGGTTGTCAATGTCACAAGAACGGTTGAATGGTCTAACAATTTTATTAATTGAGAAGGATTTTTTGAAAAACATTGATGTTGATGTTATCATTAATGATTTTGCATCTCAAAATGCTCATAGAACCTATTTTTTTAATGAATTTTTGTGTTTTTGTAGTTGATGGCATAGGAGTAAATTGAATGAAAAATGGTTTTTTGTTAAAAAAATATATTATTCGCTTTATAAAACATATTATTTTAATTCAATGGCTCATATATGATTTTATTTTATGTATTGCATTTTATAATTTTTTAAAAGGACTCGATTTATTATTTCGCCTAGGGCCCCAAAAATGTCAAGAACAAGCTTGATCTAATCCAATCGTCGAGTTCGAGCTACAGGGTGTCACATTCGTTGCCGGAGTAACTACTATCGAATGAACACAAGTTTAACCATTAAAAATTTAAATATAAATATTTCACACATATAATACGATATATAATCATTTTCGAGTCACTTACGAGATTAAAAAAGTTCACTTGCTGAGCCGCAATCGAATTTGGACCAAAAAGCAAGGTTTTCAAACATTTTAGGTCTGTGTTGCGACATCAAGGTTGTAGTGTCGCGACTCACAAAACAATAAGCTAGCTTTCCATGTTAAGGACTAAATTGTAAAGTTTTTAAAGCTCTAATGAGTTGACGTCGCGACTTCAAATAGGGGATGTTGCGACATCCAAAGGTTGTTGTCACGACTTCCTCAGTAGAATACTACAATTTCGATTTCCATTTGTTTTCAACCTAACATATATTAATAATAGTTGGTCCTATGACCCAAAATAATCGTTCAACACATATGACAAGTTCAATATATCATTCCAAACCATAAAAATCCTTTTCATGCATGAACTGTTTTCATTTGCATATATCCACAACTCAATTACACAAGTTTCACCACTTCTAACTTAGAACTAGGTATTCATAGTGTAACACCTTAAACCCATAACCGTCATCGATTTAGGGTCCCAAAGTATTACAAGACCGTTTATAATATTAATTAACATTTTATCAATCAATGAATCACATTCAAGTAACTACAATTATATGTATAATTATACTAATAAACAAGTATATTAACTCAATTTAAAGCATTCATGTTACATACAAACATTTAATCATTTAGGTATAAATTTGAATTACATTATAACTTTGAGAAGAAAAGAAAAATTTTCCAAAATAGAGGTCACACGGTCGTGTGTCTCAAACACACGCCCATGTGATGGACTGTGTACTAGACCGTGTATTACTCGAAATTAGGCCACACGGTTGTGTTCCAACCGTGTGTCTGCCCGTGTGAGCTGCACCTTAATATGGCACATGGTCGTGTGACAACCCGTGTCACAGACCGTGTGTACCCTTTTTTGCTTCCTAAACAAGGCATCATCTCAATCGTTGTTATATAAAATGGCATTACAACATTAGATTCAAATTCTATGTCTATAAGCACACTATTAGACCTATTTCATTGTCAAGACAATAACCATTATAAAACTACTAAAATGCTAACCAAAAACATTACAACTTAGCCAAACAAAACCAAAATGATCAATCATATCCATGCCTATTCTAATGAACCAACACAAGCATACTAATTCACACATAGCAAATTTACTCACTATACTTCTTTCATTCAAATTGTCATCAACATTAGCATACTAATTACCACTATGCAATACTCATATCAATACTAGTGTACCATAACTAAACATTCATTCATATATTCAATATCTTCATACTAATTCACACATAGCAATATTTACTCAACATTCACATATGTTATCTTTCATATCCTATACACATATCATTCATAAGACTTAAACATTACCAAAAGTTATCAAAACAATTAAGGACTCCCTAGGTACATGCCAAAATAACAAAAGAGGACTTCACCACTTTGAGTTCAAGATTCTTGACGAGATGCTGAGTCCAAACCTAATAAAGAACTAACCCATTTGATTCATCAAACCTTGTTATACATTTCAGTCAATACATGGCACTCGGTGCCTAGCAGATGAACCGTAAAAGAGTTTGCACCTAGCGTTAGTTGGATAAACTGACAATATTAAAAGTGAGCCCAGCTCTAGTTCGATTAACCAACGAGAATTCCGTCAATTCCTAGCACCCAATGCCTAGATGATAAACCGCAATAGAATTTGTGCCCAGCACTAGTCAAATAATCGAGGAATGTGTGCTCAGCACTAGTTAGTTAAACTGACAACAATAAGTGAGCCCAGCTCTAGTTGGATTAACCAACAATAATTCCGTCAATTCTTGGCACCTAGTGCTTAGTAGATAAACCGTAATACATTTTGCACCCAACGCTAGTCGGATAACCAACGAATGTGTGCCCAACACTAGCCAGTTAAACTGACAACAATAAATGAGCCCAACTTTAGTTGGATTAGCCAACGGTATTGCGCCCAGCACTAGTTAGATAAACTGATAAAATAAATAGTGTATGTACATCATGCACTTCCAACACAAGATCAGATAATCTCAATTCCATCATGACATAACTAAACTTCTTAAGTTTACCTATAGTGTTAATCATTAACTTATTCTGTTCAATATACAACTTATAATTCATTTATCCATAACCCACCATTTAAGACTATTTTCTCAATCATTTATTCACTTCAATTCACTTTCCATTATACTTCCATGGTCTATTTCATATAATTATTATATATATAATTCCACAATTTTTCAACTCATAATTCAATCATTGCATCAATGACTATAATTAATCTTTTAATCTATTCTATAAGCATATATATAATTGGATATCAATTTACTTAATAACATAACTAATTAAATAATTGAAGTTTAATTTTAAGGACTACGAACTTAACGAGTTTCGGTAACCGTTCAAAATCGAGATTGACTACTCTTCAATCTTCTCCTTCCCACAATTATTATTTGTCCTACTTGTTTCTTGATCTATATACAACAATTTGATTTAATTAACAACTTATAATCACTGTCATCCAATACTCACAATCATTTGATTTGCCTATAATATTTTGCAAATTCATCACCAAATCCTTAACACAACTATGCAATTTATCTTTCATGAAAGCATGAGTTCAAATAGATAAGAAATCGAAAACTGGTGTGTCAGGTGTACGACTTTTGTAGTATGCAGCATCATTCAAAATAGTGGAATTCATAGCCCAAAATATGGGTAAATGATATTCTTTCATTGGTATTACATGGTTGATAAAAAGTAAATGTGGTCATGGGTTGTCCGTCTTTGTGATGGATAACTTGATCACTATTTGATAGTGCTTGATTTTTATGAAAGAAGATGTAATGGTTTCCGTGGGATAAAATAGGATCATATTAGGAGAGCGGATATTATCCCAAAGAGATCAAGCGTAATGCCTTCGACCTGGTCCAATTCATCAAATCCGGATCTCGATTGTTACCACTCTTTTACAGACTCATACTTAATCAAAACATATAAACTTTCAACAAATACATCTTATTAAGTAATGCTGCTGATATGAAACGAATGCGTAAGAGGATCGTAAAGTTGTCAAGTCACGGATCTACCCTAAAGCTCTAGATAAATGTAATATGAAAAGAAAACAAAGAAAGACAGATTAGTTGACAAGAAGAATAATCAAATGAAATTAAAACGAAAGAAAGATGAATGGCTAGTAACGGATCCAATAGAGAACGAAATTAGGGTTTCTTGGATGAAAGAAACCGTCCTTGGACCTCAAGAAAACGTCCCAAACAGATCTGGAAAACAAAAACACAAATAGATTCGTTAGAAATGATTTAAAAGATAAAAGCAAATTGTTTAGGCAAGAATGATTGAGACACCAAGAAAAGATTGGATCTCCTAATTTTTGATGTGTTACTTGATGGATCAAGGTAGGAGAACGTCCCTCTTGAAGCAATTTCAACCTAGAAGGAAAACAACTAAATCAGTAACTCTAAACAACAACAAATAAACTAGATCAAACTAGAATGATAGATTAAAGATAAAAAAGAGAAGATAATGTCCTAAGAAGCCTTGAAAACAATAAGAATCCACAACTCCCTTCAATGGATCTAATTTTCGCTCTAAGAAATAGATCTTGGCAAGAAAAAGCTTGAAGATGATTCCCACAACCTGAAAGATTGTTAAAATAACTTCTAAAAAAAACTCGAGCAATTCTTGAAATTTAAAAATTCGGAATAAAAATAAAAATAAAATAATAAGAGCTGATAATACAATATTGGGCTCATATATAATAAAAATTAAACCTAAAACCCGAACCCAATATGATTTAAACTCGAATTAAAAGTTCGAAACTCGTAATTCCCGTCATAATCACGTCCAGAAATTCTGCTTGCGCAGTTTTTATTAAAATGATCATAACTTGAGCTCCCAAACTTGAAATTGAGTGATTCAAAGTGCGTTTCGAAGATAAGAGATAGATCTTTGAAATCCATGCAGACATCTCAATCCATAAATTCCTGGATCCCAACCAAAAAGTCATCGCAAGCCTACTGATTTCCCCAACTTGAAAATTGGCAGCTTCAGTTTCTTGGACCAAGATTTCCAAGATTTGAAATATTGATTTTTCTCGATTCTTGAAATTGTTTGAAATGACAAGATTGGACCAAGATTCAGTTTCTTGATTTTCTTGAAAATAAGAAAGTGAATCTTGATTTTCTTTTTCGGTCGTGTTCACATTTAGGGCCTTGGTAACGAAGTCTTGGATGGTCCTGTTCAATCTTGCTCGAATTTGCTTAGCCTTCGACCTCATTATTGGGCCTTGAGAAAACATTGATCCCATCACATTTATAAGCTTGAATTTGGGCCTTACGACTCGTATCATTGCTGCCCATTTATAACATTGCTAAATGATGTTTTGTTAAAATAAAAATTTCATACGAGCTAATAAAGTGTTTCAATAACATCTCCTACTTGTATCTAGTACTAGGACGGGTATAGAGGTGTTACATTTAGTGATATTAGAGCTTAGGTTTAGTCGATTCTAGGACTAAACGAAACATGTGAGTTGAGTCTAAATGTAAATGCCAATTATGAGACAAAGGTGATGTGATCCCTAAGTAACTTTTTAATAAATTGTGACCAAATTGTTAGCAATTTGGTGATAAGTTGATATGATTTAGCAAGTGTCCTTTAGAAATAAGTATGATTACGAGACCTATCGGATTAGAGGTTTTGATAAGGTTTCATCCTTTTATGGCCACAACAAGGTGGCAAATCGAAAACACCACTAAAGATGAGTGTTAATAAAATCACCTTTGGTGACTAAGAGATGCCCTAAATAGTCATAATTTGACCCAACAACCTACACTTAAATTGTGTAGAGTATTTGAAAGGAACCTATATGATATGTTACATGTGGCAAATTTGAATGTATGAATGCAATCTGTGACAAGAAGAGGCTTTGCTAGAATTGCTTCTATATTTTTCCTCTAGATGATTATATGAATTAGAACATGTGGAAAGTTTAAGGTTTGTGAATAACAATGGAGTAATTCTAAGACCTTGGTATTGGGAATAGACTATTGAAAATCCACACATTTATAGAATCTATTTTATACAAATGGAGTAACCCTTGATGCTTTTGAGACTCATGAATGGAAAGGATATGGATAGTCTTGTTTACCACATGCACCTAGCTTTTGAGACTTTCTGACTTATGCTTGAGAGAAGTTGATTTTTGGTTTTGTGTATGTGCATCTTGGATATAGTATTGGGAATGGATTATAAATTCGAAATGAGTTGAAACGTGCCACATATAGGTAAAAGATTGTGAGCTATAGTGAGTTGTGATCAGTAGGAATTCAAATTCCTAAAACATTTGTGTGCTTTAAGAAAACTTGAAACTTATGAAGGCAACAACCTAGCATTTTGCTTTAAGGTTAAATTGAGTTAAGGTCATGAATGTTTGAAAGGAGATGAGCTTTGTTCACTAATGGTTACTTCAAGGATCCACTAGCACTAGAGTCAATAAGATTTGGACGATAGGAACGAGTGGTTTTTCTCTTATTCAAAACTAAATAAGGGCCCGAGAACTCTTCTAAAACATGATTGAGCTTGACACCTTTGGATAGTCTAACATTGTTTACAAGAAAGACAAATTATTAAACACATTAAAAAAATTAAACATTCAATTTTTTACTATTTAATTTTACTATTTTAGTTTTTAAATTAATTAATCTATATTTCTTGGGGAAGAAATTTTATTTTTCAAATGTTGTCAATTTTGACTTGGTAAAGGTGGCCGAAAACCAAATAAAAGAAAAGGCAGTCCAAGTCCAATAATAATATTTTGGTTTTAAAGTATTTCTTAGTTGTAACCGAACCGGCAAGGAAACTTCTTCCTTCTTTAGTACTCTTAACCGCCTAACCTAACGCCCAATCCACTCCCGTCCTCACCGTCAGATCATTCCCCTCGCTCATTTAACCCTTCGATCATCAACAACTTTTCTAATCCATCTAAGAAATCCCTAGCCCCCTATTTAATTTTCAATTCAACGCCTTATTCCTAAAATTTTTCATTTTCCACATTATTTCCTTTCAACAATTCCATTTTCCTTTTTGTTTTCATCGATTCAAATCTGATTATCATCATGAGATTCAAGAAAGGTAGCAAAGTTGAGGTATTGACCAAGGAGGAGGTTCCAACCGGCGCATGGCGTTGTGCTGAGATTATATCCGGCAACGGCCATACGTATAGTGTGAAGTACGGTTGGTTTCCGATCACTGGCGAGGCGGCAGCGGTGGAGAGAGTCCCTAGAAAAGCGATTAGGCCTTGCCCTCCTCCTATGAATGGGAACAATGATTGGGTTTCTGGTGATATCGTAGAGGTGTTCGATGACTTGTGCTGGAAACCGGCGGTGATTGTTAAGGTTCTCGGTGGAAACAACTTCTCCGTTAGGATTCTTGGGTCGAGTAGCGAACTCAAAGCGCATCAATCTCGACTGCGTATTCGTCAGTCTTGGGAAGATGGCAATTGGTTCCTCGTTGGAAAGGTAAATCCTCTCGATTCTTTTTTTAAACGATAATTTTAATATTTATCTTCATTTTTTTGATATACGTTAATTGATTCTTACTTTAATTATTATTTTCTACTTCAGGGTTCATCAAATTCCATTGGGCCGCAGAAAAGGAAAAGATCTTCGCTTGGCTTCTCATATATTGGTGCGCAAAAGAAGAGGGTGTTGGAGAAAGGTAGTAATGGTGTTCAAAGAATAGTAATTCGGCTTCCTTCGCCTGCCTCTGAAAAGGTAGATGCATTTGATTCCCCAAATAATATGCTGGGTGAAAGATGTATGCCTTCTTCCTTTAATAGAATTGATGATACCATGAGTTGTGCCTCCTCTGTTGGTAGTTGTAGTGGTTTAGGGAATAACGGTCTTAATTTGTCTAATTTTGTAACTAACGCTTGTGAAAACTTAGAGGAGGATTATCGAAGTGATGCTGACTCTAAACCTGAAGTGACTTGTCAAGAAGAAGGAAGTTATGTTTCCACTAGTGTGGAATTGGGGTATGATTTCCATAGGTCTGAACTGCATGCCTATCAGAAAGCTCTAGGGGAATTGCATGCTTCTGGGCCTTTGACTTGGGATGAAGAAGAAAAGGTGACAAATTTACGCCGTACTCTTAATATTTCAAATGATGAACATTTGATGGAGCTAAGAAAGTTGAGAGATAACAATAATAGGTTTTTTATTAGCTGTTACTAGATGGGAAGAATTCCTTTCATACACGGTAATCTGTGGTGTTATGTTTACTCCAATGGTGCAGAAAATTGTAAAGATACTTTTCAATTTTGTAATTGCTTTAATAGTTTATTCTCCTACCTCCATGATTGAAGCTTTTTTCTCTATGTAAATTTTTTCCTTGCTTTTCATTATAACCTTTTGTAGATGTGACATATTGTTCATGCACTTAAATTTCGCACAGGAAATTCTATTTTGCCTTGGTGAAACTGTTGAGAAACATTAATATGCTAAGATTTGAATTACATTCTTTTATTGGTGTAAAGGGTTCCCTAAATGATTTTGAGTAGATACTGTTTTAAAAGCATGTCCTTTACACCCCCCAAGAAAAAAAAAAGAAAAACCAAAAGTCAGACCTTTTTCTTGATTCACTAGATAGGGTATTGTGAATTCTGATGTGTTATAGGTTGGTTTATGGAATCTAGCTGGTATTTTGTATATTTGCAGTTTTATTCATGTGAAACTGTTCTATTTCATCTCATGATGATGGATACAATTGTTATACATGCATTATTTCGGCAGTATATGGAATTAATGTTGAGAAATATCTTGATGCTTTCTCAGAATATCTCATGGCCAATGTTGGAGGCATCCATACCTTGCTTCTAAAGCCATGATTGGTTGCGTTTGTCATCTCTTGCAGTTGACCAAGGGGCAACAACCATGGTTTATTCCTAAACGAACTCTTATGCCCTGCTGTTGGTATGAATCATTTCTAAAATTATTTTTCAAATTTTGACTTATATATGGCAGTATTGTTATAGGTCATTTTCTTCCTCATGCAGATGCCCTACAGTTACTATGTAAATTGATATTGCAGTGACACATCTAGAAAGAAAAATACATAATACAGAAAAAAAACATACATAATCTTAAGAAAAGGAAAACTATAATAGTTGGAAAGCTTTTGCGTCTCCAGAATGTATGCATAATAATGAACGTTTTAAGTAGGATGATTAATGACTCTCTCTCTCCCCTCTTTTGTGCAAAAGGCCTTAAATGCTCGAGTATTGACCAGAATATGTGATCATCTCTTGACTCTAAAACAATCAACTTTGGCCTTTTTGGGGCTTCATTATTACTTTCTCAATGTAAACAAGTTTGTAAATGATGATTTATGACATTTGATCAAAAGCTGTTCTAACTTCATAGGTGATTGCTTGATTTTGTTAGATGAGTGCATGTAAATACATTCGGGACACTAGGTTCAAAAATCTTCCCATGTGATGTAGGAGTTATTTTTTCCTTGCATGGTATTAATTGTTTTCAATCTTAATGAAATTTGCATGAAAAAATCCTTGTGTTAGCATCAATGAATAAAGAACCAAACTGTATGGTTGAACTGGTAATTGGTGACTTGTTTGGTCCAAGAACTGGCATTTAACATGAACTGATCAAGAAATAGTAAACTGGTAAAGAATAAATTAGTTCTATAATTTAATCGCTTTTAGGTTTTATTATTATAATTGATGGGATTTTGACTCGACTCTTGGTTCTATTTGCATGAAAAATTCCTTGTGTTGGCATCAATGAATAAAGAACCAAACTGGATGATTGAACTAGCAATTGGTGACTTGTTTGGTCCAATAACTGGCATTTAACCATGAACTGATTGAGAAATAGTAAACTGGTAAAGAATAAATTATTTCAGTAATTTAATTGCTTTTAGGTTTAGGTTTTATTACTATAATTCATGGGATTTTGACTCAACTCTTGGTTCTATTTTAAACACCATCCAAATGTACTTTTAAAAGTTGGACTACATTTAATATTGATTCAATATTAATATAGTAGATGTTATGTGTAAATCTATTTTCAGCTAACATCGGCCGGAAGCGGTTGGTCTAATTGAACCAAAAACTGGCAGTGCCACCACTTCAACCTATTTTCTGGTCATTTATTCGTTAGTACTTTAACCCGTAATAATGTACAGTGGATGTGAATCCATGTTATGGATAACATGGAATTTGCCTTTGGTCATGTACACGGTGTGAGCATTGGAAGGCTTGTTGAGGAGAAGTGTCTGTTTCTATAATCATATATCAGGTTCTTATTCACTTTTGAATTCAGCCATGGACTGAAACAAGTGGTTCAGTTTATATCATGCACAACTGATGAGAAATCATGCTGTGGGTGACATTGTCTTTTTTCCCTAATCATGTACCAGGGTGAGTCTTTGAAAGACTTGTATGGGCTGATGTTTGATGCGAAAAGATTGTTATATCCTTTGATTCTAGGCAGGTTCTTTCAATTGGTAAGTCTCAGTTACTGCTTTACATGTGCTGCAATTAGGGTTTTACATTATTTTGAACATTTTGTTCATCTGTATATTAACATGGGTGGATTTTATGTTATATATTTATTTAAATATTTGCCGGTTCAGGTTCATATTGAATTTATTTTTGAAGATTTCATCATTGGCTTATGGAAAAGTGAACCCATCAAAAAATTTTCCATTTTCAACAACAATTTCCCTTATTTACCTTTTTTTCTCTTGGATTCAAATCTGATTCATTGATAATGAGATTCAGAAAAGTAGCAAAGTTGAGGTATTGACCGAGGAGATTCCAACTGGTGCTTGGCATTCTGCTGAGATTATTTCTGGTAATGGCCATATGTATGGCTTGAAGTGCAGTTGGTCTCGGTTTCTGAACACTGAAGAGGCATCAGCTATGGGGCCCTAGTAAAGCAATTACGCCTTGCTGCCCTCCTATAAATGGGAACGCTAATTGGGTGTATGGTGATGCTGTAGAGGTGTTGGACAAGTTTTCTGTTAGGATTCTTGGATCAAGTAGCAAACTAAGAGCACATCAATCTCGACTGTGTTTTACAATCTCGGGAAGATGGCAATAGGTTTCTCGTTGGAAGGTAAATCCTTTTGATTCTTGTTTTTTAAAGGATAGTTTTAATATTTCTCTTCATTAGATGTTATTGATTCTTGCCTTAATTATTGTTTTCTACTAAATGGTTATCAAATCCAACTGGGCTGCGAGGAGGAAAAGATCTTCACTTGGCTTCTCGGATGTGGTGCTTGAGAAAGATAGTAATGGTGTTCAAAGGATAATACTTGGGCTTCCTTTGTGTGCTTGCGTTAGTTTCCCCAAATAATATACTTGGTGAAAGATGTATGCCTTCTTCCTTTAGTAGAATTGATGATATGTTTGACTCCAATTAACTCCTATTTTGTAATTGCTTTAATAGTTTATTTTCTTGTCTTCATAATTGAGGCCTTTGTTCTTTATGTACTTTTTCCCCTTTAGTAGATGTGGCATATTGTTGATCCACTTAAATTTTAGCTTGAATCTAATTTTGTTCAGTGAGACGGTTGAGGAACATTAAAATGCAAATATCTGAATTTCTTCTTTCGTTGCTGCAACAGATTTCTTGAATCAATTTGAGACCTACCGTTTCTCTTCCCCCCCCCCCCCCCCCCCTCAAAACCAAAAGGAAGACATTTTTTCTGATTCACTAGGTTTGGTATTGTGAATTGTGATGTGATGCTGCTAGCTGGTTAATGGATGCTATATTTGCAGTTTTATGCATGTCAAACTGCTCTATATCATCTCATGATGATGGACACGGATGTTATATTTGCATTATTCCGGCACTAGATGAATTCAATGTTTAGAAATATCCTTGATGCTTTCTCAGAATTAGCTGGCAGAATCGGCTCAAAGCCCGAAAGCTCAGCTTGAGCCAATTCGGGTAGTACCAATTAAGACCCATGAGAGCTCGACCTGGCAACAAATCTTAGCCCAAAAAAAGTTCAAGATTGAGCTTGAGCTTGAGCTTGAGTCAGTAAGAATTCAAGTTTGTGCTTAAGATAAATCTGATCATAGTTATAATCTTATGTTATTACTTAAAATAAAAATAAAATATAAATGAATGATCATTATTTATTTTATGAAAATAAATTCATAAGCATTACATTTATATTAATACACTATTAATAGCAAAAGATATTATGTTAAATTTTGAAGTGTGTTGAACTTTGGCCTGCAATGCAACTGCAGATATGGTTTTTGGTGCTCATCCACGCAGCTGTTTTGTTTTTTGTTTTGCAACTAGTCTGGTTACTTTGTAATTTGTCTTGTTGATGTACTAAGACGAGTTAGCTGATAAGTTTGAACATGTACTGATGTTTAGGTGATGATTTTAGCTAATACGTTAGCTTGTTCATGTGTGCAAGATAAGTTTTGTAATTTTCAATGTAATTAGTGGGAGTAGTTGTGTATTAGGTATCTGCTTTGTAACTTATATCTTTGCCTTAATGAAAATTAGTTACATAGATCATTTTGATCATCTTCTTTGGTTTCTTTTCTTTCAATTTTCTTTCCTTTATTGTTGGTAACCTCAACAAATGATATCAAGAGCCTGTCATCTTTGAGGGCTTTTGTTGTTTGTTCTTTGTTGTGTGTTTGAAAAGAAAGAAATAGAAGTTTTTTGTTGTTGCAAAACATGAGTTTTTTACCACCACCACCACCACCTGTTTTTTCTAGTGAAAACTACAACATATGGGCAGTGAAAATGAAGATTTTTTTGCAAGCTCATGATTTGTGGAATGTGGTTCAAGTTGACACAGAGCCACCTCCATTGAGAGTTAATCCCACAATAGCTTAAATCAGGTAGCACAATGAGGATTGTGCCAAGAAATACAAGGCAATGTATTGCTTGCAAAATGGAGTCTCGGATGTGATCTTCATCAGGATAATGGTTTGTGACTCTTCAAAGCAGGCTTCAGAGAAGCTGAAGGAAGAGTTTTTGGGGTTTGATAGAATAAGGCAACAACAGTTGATCAATTTGAGGAGAGACTTCGAAAATTTAAAGATAAAAGAGTCTGAATCTATCAAGCAGTACTCTACTAAGATAATGACCACAGTCAACAATATAAGACTGTTGGGAGATGACTTCAGTGACAGAAGAATTGTTGAGAAGGTTATTACAACTCTTCCAGAAAAATATTGAGTAAAGGATTTCTTCATTGGAGGACTCAAGAGATTTATCAAGTATCTCATTAACAGAGTTGATAAATGCTCTTTGTGCACAAGAGCATAGAAGAGCCAACAAATTAGATGAGTATCTTGAAGGAGCCTTTTAGGCTAAAAGCAAAGAAGGCTCAAGCTCAAATTACAAGGGAAAGAAACCTTGGTTAGATAAGAAGGAGAAGCCAAAGAAGGATGTTGGAAAGAAAAAGTTTTCACCATACACTCACTGCAAGAAATCCACACATTTGAAAAGATACTGCTGGTACAAACTTGATAGCCAATGTAGGAATTACAAGCAACTTGGTCACATAGAGAAGGTCCGTAAAAACAAAAAAAAGGCACAACCACAACAGCAGAACCAAGCTTAAGCTATTAAGGACATTCAAGCTCAAGAAGAGCATGTTTTCACTGCTTCTTGTTTTGCAACCTCAAGCAAGGTTAGAAAGGATTGGCTGATTGACAGTGACTACACTCATCACAAAGAAGGCTCAAGCTCAAATTACAAGGGAAAGAAACCTTGGTTAGATAAGAAGGAGAAGCCAAAGAAGGATGTTGGAAAGAAAAAGTTTTCAACAGACACTCACTGCAAGAAATCCACACATTTGAAAAGATACTGCTGGTACAGACTTGATAGCCAATGTAGGAATTACAAGCAACTTGGTCACATAGAGAAGGTCTGTAAAAACAAAAAAAAGGCACAACCACAATAGCAGAACCAAGCTTAAGCTATTAAGGACATTCAAGCTCAAGAAGAGCATGTTTTCACTGCTTCTTGTTTTGCAACCTCAAGTAGGGTTAGAAAGGATTGGCTGATTGACAGTGACTACACTCATCACATGGCATCTGATGAAGGAATGTTCAGAGTGCTTGACACCAATTTTCTCTAAAGTCAAAATTGAGAATGGAAACTTCATTGAGACCAGAGGCAGAGCCAAAGTTGTGATCAAGTACTCATTCAGGTAAGAAGACAATCTCAGATGTCCCCTTTAGATATTGACCAAAACTTGCTTAGTGTTGGTCAATTAATAGAGAAGAGTTATTATCTTATTTTTAAGAACAAATCTTGTGTGATTGAGGACTCATTTGGTTAAGAGCTAGTTACAGTAGCTATGAATGATATATGTTTTATTTTGGATGTAAATTAGTTAGATGTGAAGGCTTATGCTAGTCTAGTTGATGAATCATGTTTATGACACAAAAGATTAGGGCATGTAAATTATAAATTTCTTAGTTTGCTGCACAAGTTGGATTTGGTTGAAGACATGTCTCAGGTTGGTGTTAAGGATGAGGTTTGTCAACTTGGAAAGTAAGCCAGTTTTCCATTTCCAGCTAACAAGACGTGGAGAGCTCAAGACAAGCTTCAATTGGTCCATACTGACATTTGTGGACCTATGAAGACCTCTTCTCTAAGTGACAGTTTGTACTGTTTATAGATGATTGCACTAGGTTTTGTTAGGTGAATTTCTTGAAACAAAAGTCAAAGGTAGCTGATTTCTTTTGCAAGTTCAAAGCCTTGGTCGAGAATCAAGTAAACTATAAGCTAAAGGGCTTGAGATTAGATAATGACACTAAGTATCTATCAAAAAAGTTTCAGAAACTTTGTGAGGAAGCTGGAATTCAACATCAATTGACCATAATCTATACGCCACAGTAGAATGGTGTTTGTGAAATAAAGAACCGTACAGTGCTTGATATGGCTAGATGTCTGTTGTTTGAGAGCAAATTGCCAAATATTTTTTGGGCTGAGGCAGTAAATACCACGGTGTATCTAATCAACGGACTTCCAACAAATGCAGTCAAAGGCAAGACTCCTTTTGAAGCCTGATTTGGACACAAGCCATCTATTTCACACTTGAGAGTGTTTGGCTGCATTTGCTATACACTTGTCCCAGTTGAGAAGAGAACCAAGTTGGAGAAAAAGTCAATATTTGGAATTTTTGTTGGTCACAATAGCATAGAGAAAGGGTACATGATTTTTTATCCTTCTACTAAGAAGATTGTTGTGAGCAGAGATGTGAAGTTTAATGAATGCAGTGGATGGAAATGGGATGGTACAGATGCAAGCTTGCTTGAACAATATCAACAAGACAGTGATCTACAACCTGTTGAAGATGAAGTTCACAATGAGGAAGGATTTGATGATATGCCTGTCAAGGGTAAAAGGTTTGTCACTAAAAATTATCAAAGATGTGATTTGGACATTTTGGAACCTTCAAACTTTGATGAAGCTGCTAAAGAAGACTATTGGAAAGAAGCAATGCAAGCAGAAATGAAAATGATACACAAGAATGACACATGAGAACTGGTTTATAGTCCAGTATAGAAGAGAGCTATTTTTGTAAAATTGGTATTCATGACCAAGTATAATGCTGATGAGTCACTGCATAAGCATAAAGCAAGACTTGTTGTGAAGGGATACAACCAACAGTAAGGTGTTGATTTTTAAGAAACCTTTGCATCAATTGCAAGGTTAGACACTATAAGGCTTTTTTTTTCTACCTTATCTACTCAAAAGCAATGGAAAGTGCACCAATTAGATTTTAAATATGCTTTTCTAAATGATTTTCTTAAGGAGAAAATCTTTGTTGAACAACCAGAAAGGTTCAAGGTGTTTGGTAAAGAGCATAAAGTTTGCAAGCTTAAGAAGGCTTTATATGGCCTAAAATAAGCTCCAAGGGCCTAGTATGATAGAATTGATGCTTATTTGTCAAAGCTTGGATTTGAGAAGAGTATCAATGAACCTACTTTTTATGTCAAGAAGGTTGAAAATGAAACTTTGCTAATTGTCTCACTCTATGTGGATGATTTGCTTGTGACTGGTAGTAAAAAGGGACTAATTCTTGAGTTTAAAAAGCAAATGCAAGATGTGTTTGAAAAGTCTGATTTAGGGGAGATGACATATTTTCTTGGTATGGAAGTTACTCAAACTCACCATGCCATCTTCATAAGACAACAAGCATTTGCCTTAAAAATTTTGACCAAATTTTGCTTGGAAAATTGCAAATTAACAAGCACTCTAGTAGCACAAGGTGAGAAGCTTTCCAGTAAAGGTGACTATGAAAAGGTGGATGAGAAAGGGTATACAAAGCCTTGTAGGTTGTTTGCTGTATTTAACAGCAACAAGGCCAAACCTTATGTTTGCAGTCAGCATTCTATCTAGGTTCATGCATCGCTATAATGTTGCTCACTTCAAGGTAACTGAAAGGGTCTTGAGATATGTCAAAGGAACTCTGGACTATGGGGTGAAATTTGTGAAGACTGAAGAACTAAAGCTGGTTGGCTACTTAGATAGTGATTAGGTGGGCTCTGTTGATGATATGAAGAGCACATCGAGTTATTTTTCACTTTAGGCTCAGGAGTTTTTGTTGGAGTTCAAAGAAACAACAAACAATAGCACAATCAACAGCAAAAGAAAAGTATATTAAGCTGCTGTTACTGTCAATCAGGCCATTTGACTAAGGAAACTTTTGTGTGATTTAAATGAGAGCCAAGATGAAGCAACTGAAATCAAATTAGATAATCAGTCAGTTGTTGCCATAGCAAAAAATCCTATGTTTCATGGAAAAACGAAGCATTTTGAAATCAGATATCATTTTGTTAGGGAGGTTGAACAATCAGAGGAAGTCAACTTGATCCATTACAATTCAAAAGATCAATTTGCTGATGTTTTAACCAAGCCTCTTGGAACTGCAAGGTTCGAGAATTTGAGAAGAAATATTAGAGTTTATTGCATATAGGTCAAGGAAGAGTGTTGAACTTTGGCCTGCAATGCAATAGTAGACATGTTTTTTTTTGAAAAAATAGCAGACATGTTTTTTGGTGCTCAACCATGCAATCGTTTTTTTTCGTTGTTTTGCAACTAGTCTAGTTACTTTGTAATTTGTCTTGTTGATGTACAAAGACTAGTTAGTTGCTAAGTTTGAACATGTACTGATGTTTAGGTGATTATTTTAGCTGATATGTTAGCTAGATCATGTGTGCAAAATAAGTTTTGTAATTTTCAATGTAATTAGTGGGTGTAGTTGTGTATTAGGTAATTGATTTGTAACTTATATCTTTGCCCTAATGAAAATCAGTTACATAGATCATTCTGATCACCTTTTTCGGTTTCTTTTCTTTCAATTTTCTTTCCTTTGTTTCTGGTAACCTCAACAAAGTGAAATAAAATTTTTAAAAATATTAATATAAAATAAAATATTTTTAACATTATAATTATATTTATACATATAATAATATAAAAAATAGTAACTGAAATTTATAAAGTTTAATTAATAATAGGTTTGATTTTGTCGATTAAGTTGATTTTAATATCTAACTATAATAGATGAACTAATATATTGTATATATGATATGGTATGGTATAACATTACAAAATATAATAGGCGGTCTAACTTTCAAAAGTACAAGTATAATGACATAGAACATATTTCAACCAATATAATCATAAACAATAATGTATAATAACTAATGTAAGAATCCAATTTCACCCGGTCCAATAAAGTCCAAATAAACAAAATATAAAAAAATATAACATTTTTATTTCAATGTCCATACAAACCTAAAGGACCCACTAAACTTAACCCATGTACAAACCTAGTACCCAATAACCAAAAGCCTATCAGACCCAAAACATTAACAAAAAGAAAAACCCTAATCTGCCTAGGTCTCTTTAATGCCGCTCCTTTCCACGTCAGCGCCGCATCAGCCATGTGACCCCTCAACTTCTGACCCTTTGACTCTTTACCTCTTCATCTGTCCCTTTCACCGAAATGCAAGGGCACACCCATCAACGCCGTTGACCCTGACGGACACCCTGGTCCCTCACCACTCTGGTGATACCTACAAAAGGAAGAAAAGAAAGAAGTAGAAGAGAGACACAGACAAAGCAAACAAAAATAATAATATGTTGTAATATTTTTGGCTATAAAAGCCTTGTACTCAGATTTGTATTTTTTATGCATGAAAAAACAACAGAAACACAGAGAAATTGAATACAACCAATAGAGATTCAAAAGAAATTCAAAGGTATATCGTTTTTAATATATATATTATTTATATTTTTATTTTTGAAATATATCAAAAAAATATAAATCAAATAAAAGATAACAAAAATTAGGGTTTGTATCTGGATACGAATAGTCACTGTCATTGCCTCGGACAGAATCCCTCTAGACTTGTCCGTGTTCGTGAGGGGTCTAATAAAGGGGGCTTTCATCAATTTTTAAAATAACAACAAAATAAAAAACAAAAAAATAAAAATGGATTTGAAAAAAGAAAATTAAAACTTAGTTTAAAAAAAAAAGAAACCAGATCTAGGGTTTTCTAAAGAAAAAAACTAAAAAAAAAAAAACAAAGGCTTTTGCCTTTTTTTGGTTCAAATCTAGAATTTTTGAGCCTAGGTCTAACTTTGTTTAAAAAAAAAGAAAAAAGAGGAGAGTTTTTCATACTTGACCACCGTGCACGGCGACGTGTAACGATCGGAGGTGACGGAGGATGACGGGGCCACGACGGATGGGAGACTGGGCTTAAGGTCGATGAGGAGAAAGGTTTAAAAAAGAGAGAGAGAGGATTTTAAGTTTTTTTAAAATAGAGAATAAAATGAATTTTAAAACCCTTTTTTTTACTTATATATGGACACCATACGGTGTTATTTTGGACCCATGCTTATGGTCCAAAATGGCGTTGTTTCATCTTGGCCCGTTTCACGACCCGACCCATCAGCCAAGATCCGCGTATTTTTTTATTATTGGTCTATTTATCTATCTGCGTATTTTTTAAAATCTATATTTCGTCCTTTTATATTTTTAAATTTGTTTTAAAATTACCCTTAACTTTTATTTTTCTTTTGATTTAGTCCTTCAACATTTTAAGTGCCTGAGATGATATCATGTGTCATTATTTTAGGGTTTATTGTACATAAAACTACTTTTTTATTTAAAAATTATATTTTGATCCTCGAACTTTCCAAAACTTCGATTTTAACCCTCAAACTTTTCAAAAATCTCATTTTGACCCAAACTCTTTAAAAATTGCATTTTAACCCTCAAGTTTTCTAAAATTTATGTTTTGATCCCCGAACTTTCCAAAAATATACTTTGACCTCTAAACTTTCCAAAAATTATATTTTGACCCTCGAACTTTTCCAAAACTTCAATTTGTCCTTAAACTTTCTAAAAATTTCTTTTTGATCTCAAACTTTTGAAAATTGCATTTTAACCCCAAACTTTCCAAATTTACATTTTTAACCCCATTTTTCCCCCTATTTTCATATTTTTCTCAAAATTTTTATTTTAAATCCAAAATTAGTCTTTTTTACGTTCTTCCAAATATTTAAATGGGATAATTTTTTAATATATTATTTAAAATTTTTTGTCATGTATATTTTTCCATTTTAAAATTTTTTGTCATGTATTTTGGTTCCTCCTTTTACTTAATTTTTCAATTAAGTCCCTATGTTTTGTTTTTTTTAAATATTTTTATTTTCATTCGATATTCAAGAATTTGATTTTCATTTAATTTCAAATTTCGCTTTTGGATGTTACTCGTATTTTTATTTTGCCATTTTCTCATTTTGCAAAATCATGTGTATATTTTCCCATTTTTCGTGCATAAAATGTTCTAATGATTGAATATTTTAATGTGTAAAACTCATTTAAAAAAAAATAAAGCAATGTTCTTTATTTTAGGAATTCCAAAAATAGTGCCCTAACGTGTTGGTGTGATTTTTCTTCAAACCTAAATAATCGAACATCCAACTTCAAATTGAAAAATTGCTAAAACATTTTTCAACAAAAAAAAAAAAAAACACATAAGTTGTTTAAAAATAAAGACAATGCTCTTTTATTTTAGGGAATACGAGAAATTATGCCCTAACATGATGGATACAATTTTTCTTTGAACCTAAAATAATTAAGTATCCCATTCAAAACCAATAGTTGCTCGATATTCCGTTATTTTAGAGGATTCAAAAATTGTGCCCTAACGTGCTAGATATGATTTTTTTAAAACGTAAATATTTGAATATCTTATTTAATGTCCCATTCATATTTTAATGGATCACATCTTGAATTTTACTCGAGTTTTCAATTTTCAACAATTAAGACCATAGAATAATAAATTAGGTATCAATTTTGGGCGTGTGAGGGTGCTAATCATTCCTTACATGTAACTGATTCCAGAACCTACTTTCTGGATTACGAAGACCAAATTATTTTCTAAAATAAATTTAAATGTTTTAGGTGGTCCAATCACACCGATTTAAAAGATTGGTGGCGACTCCATTTTTTCAATTTAAAATATTTTCGAGACTTCTTTTTCAAAGAAATGGTTTCGACAGCTTGGCGACTCCATTGGGGATCTATAAGAGAGTTAAGCCGCGAGTCGATTATTTTTGGTCTTTTTGATTGAAAATTGAAAATTTTGATTTAAATTTAATTTGCGATCTTTTGCATTTTTGTGTGATGCCATATTGTTGATATTACTAGTATAGGCTTGCATTCATTTGGATATGTTACTACACCCTTTAAGTGAAAGTGGGAAGCTACTCCTTCGTGAGGTTTTCACCTCCATGCAGGATAGTGAATCGCTTTCGGGATTACATCTGTACCTATGTTTTCGTGAAGTTTTCACTTCCGTACAAACATATGGGAAATGTGTCCCCCTAAACCAAACTCGTCCGTATGAGCCTGTAATGGGTGAGGATCGAGGAATATGCTGGTTTAGATACCTTAACTCTAGAACTTAAACCACATATAGTGAGCCCTAAGTGCTTGCCTTAAGATAGAACTACACCAAACTGTTAGCAGTTTCCCAAGCCTAAGTTCCTTGTTTTATATTTGTATTTCGTTACCATACTGACATGTTTTCTTTTGTTTTTTTAATTTTGTTAGCATTACATCCTCATATAAGGTGCGAATTTATGCTCGATTACTAAATAGAAAGCTGGTAAGAAGAAAGCGGGTTTCTTGATAAGGTGAAAAACAATATGGTCGCACGTATATGGTAAAAAAAAAGGACAATTTACCAGGTGAGTAAGACGGAAACAAAGATTGCACAATAACAAGAAGTGACTGATCACTTAACCATTCAAGCTAACATCATGTATCAAAAATCAGAGACGAACTAGGACGAATTTGAATGACTTCCTACGAAGATTAAAAACTTTTGAACACTAAGGCCCGAACATATGCGTATCTGCCTTATGTAAAGAAATTTGTTTTCTAGTAAAGTTTTCTAATAGAATTGAACTATAAGTCAATACCTTTCTTATGCATACATGCATTCATAAGCATTACACTTATTAAAATGCATTAAATTCCAAAAAATACATCTAATTAGTCAAACTTGTAACAATCATATTGGAAATCATTGAGAATTCATGCCGCTATTACACTCGTAATAAATCTAAAGCAATGGACGAAAGAATAGAGAGGCTAGAACAGATGCAGAAGGAAATACAGGAACAAGTGCAAGTGCAGTTACAGGACCAATTAGCAATGGTCTAACAAGATATGAATGACCAAATTATGGAGTCCCAAAGGAGTATTATAGGTGAGTTGAAGAAATTGCTAAAAGAAGGGGCTAACAAAGGGAAAGTCCCACAGCAAGTCTAATAGAAGACAGTGAAGAGCAGAGATACCTTCCAAGCATTACTCCCATACATAACCAGAGCCCTCCGAAAATACATTCACAAGGGGTTCTCGTTATCATCAGAACCCAACAACATCCCGTTGGCACATCAAGCCTTGTGAACTATCAGATTGGATCGAGATCCAACCTAGGGGATAATGTCGTAAACCCTATTATCCTCGATTTTGATGAAATAAAGCAAAGCTGAAACTTTCCAAAATGGAGGAGCGTTATAAATGGTTGGAAAACAAGGTTAGGGTAATAGGAGTCGAAACATGCTACAAAATGGATGCAAAAGAATTGAGTCTAGTTCCAGATCTAGTACTTCCCCCAAAATTCAACACTCCAGAATTTGAGAAATACAATGGGACGAGCTACCCGAAAGTGAATATCACTATGTTCTGCCAAAAAATGATCGGGTATGTCAACCATGACCAACTGCTAATTCACTGTTTCCAGGACAATTTAGTAGGATCCGCGGCGAAATGGTACAATCAGTTAAGTCACGTAAATATTAGTTCGTGGAAAGACTTACCCAAGCTTTCATGAAGTAATACAGTCATGTCACTAATATTGCTTCGATAGGATTACGCTACAAAACATAGAGAAAAAGCCAAGCGAAAGCTTCCGACTATATGCTCAAAGATGGAGGGATATGGCCACTCAGGTGCAACCACCATTGACGGAGAAAGAGACAACCATGCTCTTTGTCCATACCTTAAAAGCACCATACATGAGTCATTTATTAGGGAATGTTACGGAGAGTTTTTCGAATATGGTTATGTTTGGAGAGTTGATTGAAAGCGCGATAAAAAATGGGAAGATAAACATTGGGGAAAGCGTCAGGAGAACTACTTTCAAGAAAAGGAGGCCGAAGTAAATAATGCAAGCATATATAAGCTGAACCACGTAAAATCGATCATGTCGACTCCGTGAAATGCGCCAATAACCAATAACCGAAATCCTCCATGGCCAAGATCAAGCTCAAAGTCAAATACTGAAAGAGTCTCGTTCACACCCATCCCGGTGACATACAAAGAGCTTTACCAAAAGCTATATAATCAACACGCGGTGGCTCCATATTACGCGGATCCAGTACTACCCTCGTTCCCAAAATGGTATGATACGAATACTCAATGCGAGTATCATGATGGGGTAATGGGGCACTCTATTGAAAATTGTTTTACTTTCAAAAAGCTGGTGGAGAGAATGATCAAGAAAGGAATAATAAAATTTGATGAGTCATCTGAACCCAACGTGGTTGGAAACCCCTTACCTAATCATCCTGACAGGGGAATGAATGCAATTACTGGACTGAATAACTGGTTTGAGCATCAATGTCGTCTTTGGAGAAACAAGTGGAGAATGGTGCTTATAAAAAATTCACCCATACACCTCGGGAAGCATTCTGAATAACTGGACAGAAGAGGAACTCCCTATAACCTTTACGATATTCCAAAGTAATACTCAACACACATCTATTGCTCCAGGCCCGAGAGTAATAGAAATCCTTTGTAAAGGGCATTTGGCTATTATCCATTGCTTTAAATGAAAATGTGTCTTTTTGACCCAATTGACAAATATCTCTTCATTTATTCTTTCATTATTCAAACAATTCATTCACACTTAACTTACATAATTAATCATTCTTAAATTCTTTTATACATATACTCATACTCATAGCATACAACCATTCTTAAATTTACTTTATTCTTTGGACCTTTTTAGATCTTCGGATATCAATGATATGAGCAACGCTGTTACTGATTTTATGCCTCATTTTTAGCAAGATATATAGCTCGAGGATCCTCAGAATTTTGAAGATGATAAAGAAAATAATCTGTCTCCAGATTTGATACGAATGATAGAGCAAGTGGAAAAAAAATTGTCTCATAAAGAGTTGGTAGAAACCGTGATCCTAGGGAGTGAGAATGAACAAAAAGAGGTGAAAATCGAGACCAGCATTTCGACAAAAATAAGAGAGGACCTTATTAGTTTGTCCGAGAATTCAATTATATCTTCACATGGTCTTACCAAGATATGCCCTGGTTAAACACCGATATTGTGGTACACAGGTTGCATATAAAGGAAGATTGTAAACCCGTTCAACAGAAGCTTTGAAGAATGAGACTTGATGTACTATTGAAGATAAAAGAAGAAGTTAAGAAATAATTCAACGTTGGTTTCCTTTAGGTGGTCAAGTATTTAGAATGGGTGACTAATATAGTCCTTATCCCTAAGAAAGATGGAAAAGTACAAATTTGTGTTGATTATCGAGATCTGAACAAGGCAAGCCCGAAGGATAATTTCTCATTTCCCCATATTGATACCCTAGTTGATAACACGACTGGTCATTCATTGTTCTCCTTCATGGATGGTTTCTTCGGGTATAATCAAATAAAGATGGATCCTGAAGACATGAAAAAGACTACCTTCGTCACAATGTGGGAAACCTTTTGTTATAAAGTAATATCCTTTGAAAACGTAGGGGCAACATATCAAAAGGCTATGATGACTTTGTTTCATTATATGATGCACAAAGAAATTGAGGTTTATGTCAATGATATGAATGCAAAGTCCCGAACAGGGAAGAACATATAAAAATCCTAAGAAAACTATTTATGAGGTTAAGAAAATTCCAGCTCAAGTTGAACTCAGCTAAGTGCATTTTTGGAGCTACTTCGGGCAAACTGTTAGGCTTCGTGGTCAGCAAGAGGGGCATTGAGATCGACCCAGATAATGTCAAGGCCATACAAGAGTTACCACCACCTCATACATAGAAAGAAGTTCAAGGTTTCCTAGGAAGACTAAATTACATCACCCAGTTCATCTCATAATTAACCGAGAAATGTGATCCCATCTTTCGTCTTCTTAGAAAACATAACACGGGTATATGGAATGACGAATGTCAGAAAACTTCTAATAAGGTCAAGCATTATTTATCCAATGCTCTAGTCCTAGTGACGCCAAGTCCCAACAAACCATTAATCTTGTACTTGACAATTTTTGAAAATTCTATGGGAGGTGTATTGGGCCAGCATGACGAGTCTGGAAGGAAAGAAAGAGCAATATATTACCTCAGCAAAAACCTGACTGCTTGTGAAACGAAGTACTCACCAATTGAAAAGCTATGTTGCGCGTTGGTTTGGATTACTCGAAGGTTACGATAGTACATGTTGTACCATACGATTTGGCTAATCTCAAAGTTAGATCCATTGAAATACATGATGGAGTCAATCACATTGAATGAAAGAATGGCTAGATGACAGATTCTACTCTTTGAATTCGATATAGCATATGTAAGCCAAAAGGTAGTAAAAGGGAGTGCAATAGCAGACTTTCTAGCCAATAGAGCTTTAGATGATTATGAGTCAATAAATTTTGACTTTCTAAATGATGATTGATGTACATTGCAACTACCGAAGAGGGAACTGCGTCAGAACATCCTTGGCAATTAAATTTTGACGGTGCTTTAAATGCCACGGGTAATGGAATTGGGGTAGTTTTGATATCACTAGAAGGAGACTACTATCCTTTCACTAGCAAACTTGACTTCAACTGCACAAACAATATGGCAGAATATGAAACATGTATTATGGGAATCGGTGCGGCCATAGAACGAGGAATCAAAGTTCTAGAGGTATATGAAGATTCTGCACTAGTGATCTACCAACTTAAAGGAGAATGGGAAACAAGGGATCTTAGGTTAATTGATTATCAAAAGTTGGTACTTGAGTTGATTAAGGAGTTCGATGAGGTCACACTCTAGTACCTCTCACAAGAGGAAAACCAGATAGCCTCAATGATGAGAATCAACAAGCCAGAAGATGTGAAGCCCATTTAGATGAGCATCTACGAGGCTCTAGCCCATTGTTATGAGATTGAAAAAGAAGAAAAAGATGATCATCCTTGGTACCAAAACATCCTTCAGTATGTAAAATATCGTAAATTCCTTGAGCAAGCTACTGAAAATGATAAAAGGACATTAAGAAGGCTCGTAAATGAATATGTCCTAGATGGGGAAATTTTGTATAAAGGAGTAAGGATCAGGTGTTGTTAAGATGTGTCGATGCGATCGAAGCAAGAAAAATCCTACAAGAAGTCCACGAAGGCATTTGCGAAACACACGCCAACGGATTCAAAATGGCTAGGCAAATTATGAGATTTGGATACTATTGGTCCACCATGGAGGGTGACTGCATCAACTATGCTAAGAAATGCCACAAATGCCAAATCTATGGAGACAAAATCCATGTGCCTCCGTCACACCTTCATGTCATGACTTTCCCATGACCTTTTTCTATGTGGGGCATGGATGTCATTGGGCCAATCTCACCAAAGGCTTCTACTAGGCATAGGTTCATCTTTGTGGTTATCGATTATTTCACCAAGTGTGTAGAAGTTGCTTTTTACGCCTACGTCACGAAGTCAATAGTTAGCAAGTTCTTAATGAAGGAAATCATATGTCGGTATGGGATGCCAAAAAGGATCATATCCGACAATGCATTGAACTTGAATAACAGCATGATAGTGGAGGTTTGCAAACAATTCAAGATCAAACATCATAATTCATCTCCCTATTGTCCAAAAATGAATGGAGTAGTGGAGGTAGCTAATAAGAACATCAAGAAGATCATTGCAAAGATGACAGAAACCTATAAAGTTGGTATGAAAAGTTACCATTTGCCCTTCTTGCTTATAGGACTGTAGTCAGAACTTCTACTGGGGCAACACCGTTGTCCCTGATATATGGAATGAAGGCAATTTTACCTATTGAGGTTGAGATCTCGGAGTCTTGTCAGAGTTAAACTTGGATGAGCCAGAATGGATTCAAGCTAGATATGATCAGTTGAACTTGATCAAAGAAAAGAGATTAATAGCTATTCGTCATGGTCAGATGTACCAAAAACGAATGATGCAAGATTACAACAAAAATGTTCACCCTAGAGAATTCCATGAGGGAGATCTAGTTCTAAAAAAGATACTTCCCATACACAAGGACTCTCGAGGAAAATGGATGCCCAATTGGGAGGGACCTTATGTAATGAAGAAAGCTTTTTCTGGAGGAGCCCTCATTTTAACTGAAATAGATGGCAAAGATCTGCGCAATCCTCTGAACTCAGGCTCGGTGAAGAAATATTTCACCTAAAAAAAAAGGAGAGCTAAAGATGAAAACCAGCAAAGGGCATCTTGAAACCAAAGAGATTTTGAGTTGAAAACTCGAAAAGGGCAGCTCAAATGTAAAGCAAAAATGGGTTCCAATTGTCTCCTCAAACGTGGCAAGATAGAGAAACTTTATGTCTTGAGACATTAGCAAAGAACTCCAGGTTTTCTAGACACAAATCGGGCACAAAGTGATATTCATCAAGTCAGATTCGAGAAGCTCATATCATGGTATCTGGGGGCATCTAGTATATTTTTTTCTTTTGATTATTTGTTACTTGGCAATTTTTCTTTGGCCAATGTTTTTCAAATTCTTTTAGCTCTGACTCTAATACAATTTTATTCTTTCACAACCTTGCCCAAGCATTTTCGCACTAAGATAATGGATAATAGACTAATATCACAAGGTATATAAAGATCTACATGTATTATTCTAGAAATTTTCTAAATGGTACAAGGACCTAAAACAAGACTACCAGTTAAAAGAACCAAACCTGAAAACAAGTGGGTCAAACTAAGATTACTCCGCTGAAGTCTCATCGCAAATCTAAAAGAAGATAGGGTGGTACGCTAAGTAAAAAAACTGCAACGAGCGACAAGCTATATATCACTCCAAAGACGAAAATAGAAAAGAACTAATCAATTTGAATTTGACATTAATCATGCACTGTCATTTAATTAGGGGCATGTAATTTATTCTGATCAAAGCATCATAAACACTTGGCCTACATAGAGGTCCATGAAAGCACATTCTATAGGTTTGAAAGGGAAGATTGAGGTCGCAACGACAAATCTAATACCTTGAAAATATGAAGGGAAAGATTGAGGCCGTAACGATGAACCCGGTACCTTAGAAGATGTGATGGGAAAGGTTGAGGTCGTAATGGTGAATCCGGTACCATGAAAATATGAAGGGAAAGGTTGAGGCTACAACGGCGAACCGGTACCTTAGAAGATGTGATGGGAAGGTTTGAGGCCGCAACAGCAAACCCAGTACCTTAGAAATGTGATGGGAAATATTGAGGCTGCAATGGTGAATTTGGTACCATGAAGATATGAAGGGAAAGGTTGAGGCTGTAACGGGAACCCGGTACCTTAAAAGATGTGATGAGAAGGATTGAGGCTACAACGGCAAATCTGGTACCATGAAGATATGAAGGGAAAGGTTGAGGCTGGAACGGCGAACTCGGTACCTTAGAAGATGTGATGGGAAGGATTGAGGCCGCAACGACGAATTTGGTACCATGAAGATATGAAGGGAAAGGTTGAGACCGCAACGGCGAACCCTATACCTTAGAAGATGTGATAGGGAAGATTTAGGCTGTAACGACGAATCTTCTACCTCGAAGTTGCAATAGATCATATCAAAGCTACAATAGCAAGTTTTTTATCTCTTTGAAGTTACAATAGAGCAAAGCGAAGACACACCAATCTCTTACCTCGATCATGGGGAAGATTGAAGACAACCTAATCTTTTACGCCGATCAAGGGGCGGAATGAAGATAACCCAATCTCTTACCCCGATCATGGGGCAGATTGAAGATAACCTAATCTCTTACCCCGATCATGGGGTAGATTGAAGACAACTTAATCTCTTACCCTAATCATGGGACAAATTGAAGACAGCCTAATCTCTTACCTCGATCATGGGGCGGATTGAAGACACCCAATCTCTTACCCCGATCATGGGGTAGATTGAAGCCATTCTCAATCTCTTACCCCGATCATGGGGAAAATTGAAGACATCATGCAATCTCTTACCCCGATCATGGGGCAAATTGAAGTATCCAATCTCTTACCCTAATCAGAGAGTACATTGAAGAAACACCAATCATCTCTTACCCCGATCATGGGATAGATTGAAGCATCCAATCGCTTACCCTAATCGTGGGGTAGATTGAAAACGCCATTCGATTTTCCTCAGTGGGCAGATTAAGGATAGGTGGCAGAGAGAAAACAAAATTCAACAAGACCGAATAAAATTGATCTTTCTTTTAGTCTTTGTTCCATTCCCGTTACAAGGTAACAAGCAAAGAGGGGTAGCGATAAGAACCCAATTTCACTTGGTCCAATAAAGCCCAAATAAACAAAATATAAAAAATATAAAATGTTTATTTCAATGTCCAAAGTCCAAATTACAGATCTAAATGACCCACTAAACCTTAACCCATGTACAAAACCAATACCCAATAACCAAAAGCCCATCAGACCTAAAACATTAATAAAAAGAAAAACCCTAATCTGCCTAGGTCTCTTTAACGCCGCTCCTTTTTACGTCAGCAAGTGCCATGTCAGCACCACGTCAGCCATGTAACCCCTCAACTTTTGACCCTTTGACTCTTGAGTTCTCATCTTTCATAACCCCTTCGTTTGTCCCTTACACCGAAATGGGAAGGGCACACCCATCAACGCCATCGACCCTGATGGACACCCTGGCCACTCACCACTCCAGTAATACCTGCAAATGGAAGAAAAGAAAGAAGCAGAACAGAGACAGAGACGGAATAAGCAAAAAAAAAAAATACGTTGTAATATTTTTAGCTATAAAAGCCCCGTATTCAGATATGTATTTTTTACGCATGAAAAATCAATAGAAACACAGAGAGATTGAATACAAGCAATAGAGATTCAAAATAAATTCAAAGGTATATCATTTTTAGTATTTATTTTATTTTTATATATTGTTTATATTTTTATTTTGAAATATATAAAAAAATATAAATCAAATAAAAGATAATGGAAATTAAGGTTTGTACCTGGATACGAACAGTCGCTGTCATTGCCTCGGACGGAATCCCTCCAAACTTGTCCGTGTTCGTGAGGGGCCCGATAAAGGGGGCTTTCATCGATTTTTAAAATAACAACAAAATAAAAACCGAAAATTATAAAATCGGATTTGAAAAAAGAAAATTAAAACTTAGTTTTTAAAAAAAAGAAAACCAAATCTAGGGTTTTCTAAAGAAAAAAAAAGCATTTTCCCTTTTTTTGGTTCGTATATGAGATTTTTGAGCTTAGATGTAACTTTGTTTCGAAAAAAAAGAGGAGAGTTTTTCATACTTGATCACCGTGTACGACGGCGTGCAACAGTCGGAAGTGACGGAGGACGATAAGGCCACGATGGATAGGAGACTAGTCTTAAGGCCAATGAGGAGAAAGGTTTAAAAAAAAGAGAGACATGATTTTAAGTTTTTTTTAAATAGAGAATAATATGAATTTTAAAACCCTTTTTTTTACTTATATATGGACACCATATGGTGTCATTTTGGAGCCCATGCCTATGGTCCAAAATGGCGCCGTTTCATCCTGGTTCGTTTTACGACCTAACCCATCAGCCAGGATTCGCGTGTTTTTTATTATTGGTTTATTTATCTATTTGGTTCTTCTATATTTTTTGAAACTACAATTTCATCCTTTTATATTTAAATTTATTTTAAAATTGCCTTAACTTTTATTTTTCTTTTGATTTAGTCCTTCGACATTTTGAGTGCTCGAGATATTGCCATGTGTCATTATTTTAAGGGTTTATTGCACATAAAGCTCCTATTTTATTTAAAAATTATATTTGGATCCCCGAACTTTCCAAAACTTCAGTTTTAACTCTTGAACTTTCCAAAAATCTCATTTTGACCTCGAACTCTCTAAAAATTACATTTTGACCTCCAATTTTTTAAAGTTTATATTTTGAACTCGAACTTTTCAAAAATTATATTTTGACCTCAAAACTTTCCAAAAATTATATTTTGACCCCCAAACTTTTCCAAAACTTTTATTTGACCCCAAACTTTCAAAAAAGTACATTTAATGGCCATGATAAATATAGAATCAAAAATTGATTTGAAAAATGGTAAATGACCATTTAAATGATGAATGAATATATGAAGAAAAAAAGTAATTAATGACATTAAAAAGGCCATTAAGTGATTTGGTTTATAAAAGTGGAAAAGATATATTAACACATTGAATAGTATAATAATAAGAATTTGGAAATGATAAATTTTATGAATTAGAATGGAATGACAAATTGCAATAATGGACTGGTTGGTAGCTTATAGAGTTTTTATGGATTTGTATGATGAGATGTAGATGGTATGTGAAATTAGTGTAATAAGACATAATTCTTTATATTGAGAATTTCATATTAAGCATAAGAGAAAAATGGTGTAAACACATGAATTAGGAAGTGAATGGTTTCCAAATGGATATGTATTTATGAAAATGATGTGTGGATAATATTTTGAGATGTACCAAATGGAATACGTGTATAAGCATGGAGTGGTATATATGTGATTATGAATGCGTTATAGTAAAATTAAAATTGCTAATTAAAATTTGTCCTTGAAAACTTAAAGTAGTTGAGATATGGTTGGCATGCTAATAAGAATAGATATGGAATTCTATTTTGTCTAGGAGTCTTGTTGCCTTTAGGCTTGGCACTTTTGTGGCTTTGGTGTGGTAGAGGTTTCAGACTCATGTGCATTTTATATCGCTCTTATGAGTTCTTTTAGTGTGTTAGGAGGGATGTTATATGATGCCTTCGAGTTAGCACTCATGTGCTTTCTGGTGTGCTCTGGAGGATTCTCGTGTATCTTAGTCTTATTCTACTAAAGGTTGCATGTTATAAAGTAATGAAAATATAATATATGCGAATATTGAATCAAGCATGAATCATGAAATGAATTATAGGGATAAATGACTTGTCTGAATACTATTTCAAGTATAAGTTAATATGGAATCATAAGGTCATATGAAATTAAGAAATTGAGGAGTGTATAGAATGACAACTTGAACTATGCTCTTAACAATTTTATTTATAGTGTGATTTGGTAATAAATGTATAAGGTTCATGTGAATTAACCCCTCATATGCTCTCAAGGTAAGTTGAGTATCTTTCTTAATTACTTACTAAACATTTATGTTTAATGTGTTGTTGTTTCTTGCGTGTAGATTTGTTGTGGATTATGGGAAGTCACATATGTTTTGGAAGTCTCCATCACCTTTGCAAAGTTAAAGAGTATGTATTAATACTTGGTTCTTGTCTCCTATAGCATGACATGCACATAGATTGAATGTCATTCAAGAACTTTGTATGATTTGATTTTAATTCAATGAATGATAAAATGTAGTCTGTTTCTTGAAAATGTTGTACATGTTTTTATAAATGAATTGTTGGAAAATTGGTTTAGAAAATAGTTATTGTAGGTACAACAAAAGTTTAAATTTTTTTTCTTAAACCAAGCCCGTTTTGTTTTTTATAGTAGTAAACCAAATTTGAGATATATTTTTTTCTTTGCACGAGGTAGATTAAAGTAGATCCTACCATTCAACCGAATAAAATTCCCCTTTATCCTCGAACTATTATTGCCTCGAGTGTAAGCTTTAGCAATATGAACCAAGTCACAACATGAAAACTTTTCTTTACTTTTAGTAGAAAAGTAAATTCTTTCTATAAATTGGTAACTATTCAATATTCCCAAAAAATATAATTTATTTTTGTAAGTAAATTTGCACTACTTTTTGGTAGAATAACAACGTATGTGATGTGTGTAGTTTGGTTAACCGGTAATCTCTATTTATAGAGAAAATTAAAAGAGTTATGCTTGAATGAGACCTAATCAAATAATAATATTTTAATAGAAAATGCAACTCATACTTAAACTAGAGGAGAGAGAGAATATGCCCTATATTTCACTAGGGTTTGACGCCTTATGTATCACACAAGGCCATATTAGGCCTTTCTTCTATTGAGTTTAATTATATGTGTTTTCTGAACTTTTAATCCAACACTTATAATTTATCCAACCCAATATTTAATTATTATTGTCCAAAATATTATTTATTGAATCAATTAATTTATTAACTAAATTAATTTCTTAATTAAGTAATTTTTTCAATCAAATTGTAATTATGTTAAAGTCATATCAACTTTACCATAATAGAATCTATAAAAAAAATATTTAATTTGCTTATTCAACAAATCCATAATGATTAGTTAATTTAATTCTATCTTCAAAATTCAATTATTTAATTATAATTAATTAAATCATATTTTGAAGTACCTTAAATTAATTCATAGGTCCTTTCTTGTACTTAGTGAGAAACACATTCACTACAGATAGTGATACATGCGATATATTTCTCTTACTTCATCGTTTTTATCCTTCATTTTTTAACTGAATTATTTTGGTTGGGGTCCGTTAATAATTTTTTGAAAGTTCGGTTAACGGTTAATTTGGTTTGAAATAGTCGGTTAACCGAACTTAATAAATAATATTATAATATATAAGTATTATCCCAAAAATCGGTCTGTTAATTCGATTAATTTTTTATATGTTTTATACTTATTTTAACCAAAAATAAAAAAACATATAAATTTCGGTTTATTCGGTTAACCAATCGAAATAACCAAAAAAATTTGGTTTGGTTAATATTTTTTTTAAAAAATTCGGTTTAGTTAAGGGTTTAAAATGGTCGGTTAATTCGATTAATGGTAGTTCAGGTCGGTTAGTCGATTGGTTAACCGATTGAACACCCCCTAGATCCTACATGCAATTCGTTTATGGTTATTGTAAGATAGGGACATATGTAATTAAGGCTCAAATAATTTATAATTAGGTTCTAACTTTATGCCTATTAATTACAACATTATTTAGTCACAAAGTCATTCCAATGAAATATTGTGACTGACCTCTCCCTTATTATATATCATTGCAAAATGCTACTTAAAAAATGCTTATCCAATGATCTTGTCATAAGTGTGCTACTCTCATAGGATATCATTAATCTCTTTGGGATAAATTCATTCTTCCAATATAATTCTATTTTATCTCATGGTAACCATTACATCTTTCTTCATGAAAAGTCAATTACTATCAATTAATAATTAAATAATTTACCACAAAGACAAATGACCCATGGTCATCTTTACTTTTATCTATCATGTAATGCTGATGAGAGGAGATCATGTACCTTTTAATTAGGCTATGAATTTCACAGTTGTAAAATGATGCTACATATTGCAGAAGTTGTATATCAAACGTACCAATTTTCAGTTCCTTATTTATTTGAACTCGGGCTTTCATTTACATCAAAGTATATAAGTTATGCATACATAGTCTATCATTCACTCAGGATTAAGGTATGTCACACTATGAGCATCACAAGTGAATAAATCCACAAATGGATCTAAGACCTATTGTACTTGGGTCCTGTCAATACAGTCAGTCACATCTATGTTTCTATCTTTTTAGAGTCATCCGCTATAATTCCCAAGACAAGATATTTCCCCAATTTTACTTGATAGACGTCATATTAGTCTGTCAATCGATTTTCTCAATCTCGATTAGACTAAGAACGTGTTTAGATTATCTACTAATATAAGTCATTCGATCACATAATACTGCATAATATTAGTTAAGCGTTTAGATAATAATTGAGCCAATATTTGCTTTTCATTTTACTTTGCATGAAAAAACCAATATGGACAATCTACAAAAGATGTTAATGAAATTGATGGATATTTTATTAAACTAATTTGTTCGAAAAATACAAGTACATGTAGACGAGAATACTACAGTAAGGGCACTAGATCCTAACATAAATATGAGTCTAATATTCATTTTAATGTGTTGTAATCTTTTCTTTTTGAAAAGTCTCGAACTATATTTTGAAAAACAAAAATGGAGTCATCACCAATCTTTTTTAATTTGGTGTGATTGGATCACCTCATAAAATATTTAAAATTATTAAAACAATAATTTTGGTCTTTGAAACCATAAAACGGGTTTGGAAGTCGGTTATGCATGAGGAAGGATTATCACCCTTACACGCCCAAAATTGGTATCTAGTTGATTATTTAATGTCTTAATTGTTGAAAAATCAAGAACTTGAAGAAAATTTTAAATGCAATCCTTGAACACGTGAATGATATGTTTTGATGTCGTTTAAAAAACAAATTTTGCAAAGAAAGCTCGTTTATTTAGAGTTAATCGAGAGGAAAAGTCATGTCTAGTAAGTTAGGACACAACACCTCGAATATTCTAAAATAAAGAGCATTTCTAATTATTACCTCAAGTCTTGTATATTTTAATTTTAAATAGGGTATTCGATTACATCGGTTCGAAGATAAAATCACACCCAGTAGGTTAGGAGATAATTTTCTCGAGTTCCCAAAATAAAGAAGATTGCCTCGATTTTGAAAATTGTTTATGTATTACATGAAAAATTAAAGTGTCATGTGATTTATTCATTAGAATGTTATACAAAAATGAATGAATATGTATGAACATAATTTGCAATTTGATAACGGCAAAATATAAAAAAATACATACATGAATATAATAAAATAAATAAATACAATTAAATACAATAAATAACACTAACAAATAAAAAATAGTAGTGATAACAAATAAGAAAATAATAATATAATTATAATGATAATGACAGTAAACATTAATTAAGGATACAAGCAATAATGAATATATAATCATGGTAAAATTAAAAAAATATTGAATCAAGGACAAATTAAAAATATGTAATTAAATAAAATACAAAATATAAAATGGCATAGGAAATAAATAACAAATAATGAATAAAAACAAAATAAAATATAAAAAATGATCAAATATAAATTAAATACTAAAATAAATGAATAAATACAAATAATAAAAAACAATAAAAGGGACTAAATCAAATAAAAAAATAGTAAGCCATAAATAGTAAAAAATATAAATTAAAGGGGCTGAATTAAATAAAATAAGGACTAAATTAAAACAATAAACAAAATAAAGTTACAAATTAAAAAAATAAAATAAAGGATTAAATTAAAACAATATAATAATTATAGGGACTAAAAGGGAAAATATCCCAACCACTGTACACATGTCATTCCCTGAAGGGTCCACTATTGGTTAAAGGACCAAATTGCATCAAAATTAAAATAAACGGGGCAAAATTAAAATAAATGGAAAATGAAAAGGATGAAATTGAAAACCCAAGGAAAAGTGAAAGGACCAAGGTAATAAATTCCCCATCCGCATGAAAACACGCAAGTCCCAAGTCCAAACAGGTTGGGTCTCGGGTCAATGTTCAAAATGATGCCGTTTTGAGGCCTATGAAATTAGGTCAAAACGACGTCATTTTATATTGCCTATATAAGTTTAAAAAATTCCAAAAAAATCATTTTATCTTTGTTTAAAAAAAGCAATTTTCTTTTATTTTTCTCTCTCAAGGGGCTCTCATAGGCTGGCCATGGGTCCATCGACCTCCGCCGTGAGCCACCGTGGACCACCAATCATCTACGGTGGTGACTAAAATTTTTTTTAAAAGCTGCCCTATCCTTTTTTGAGGCATTGAGTTCGGATTTGGGGTCGAATTTCCAAATCTTAGCCAAAGGTTGGAAAAACAAATGAGAAACCCTTTCGGTTTCTCTTATTTAAAAAAAAACTATTTTTTGTTCTTCTCCGACGAAGCCCTCACACTCTCATACGAAGAGAAGATCGTCCTTCATTAGGGACAAAACCCTCAGCCACCAACGGCGGCGACGGAAGATGAATCATCATAAAGATAAAAAAAACCTAATCTATTTTATATTCTGTATATTAGTTTCAAAATAAAAAAAAAACAAAAATCTATACCTTGCAATTTTCTTTTTGATTTCTATTAATGTGTAAGTTTTTACAAAGGAATATATTCGTGCTTTTATAGCACAATTTTTACATTTTTCCTATATTTTTCTTTATTTTTTTGTGTCCTTTTTTCTATTACAGATACAAAATTTGGATCTAGAAGACCCTTGTACGGTTGTGGGACGAAGGCAGTTGACGTGGCACTAAAAAATGACTATCGACGTGGCACCGGAGCGAAGGCTGAACTTGGGCAGGAGTAGTGGCGGCAGCTAGGTCTTCTAGGGTTTCTTTTGTGCTTTGAGTGATAGCGCATTTTTTTTAAAAAAAAATTGGGCTGATAAAATTTGGGCTTGTGTAATTTGGGTTTGGGGCATTTGGGTTAATTAGATAGTTTTTGGATTTTAATTTGTAATGGACTTTGGACTTTTTAATGGGTTTATTTTTATTATTTTATTTATTGGGTTAAAAGAATAAAAATGGAGTTTTATTTATTTTTGGATTTTAATAAAAATAAACTAGGTTTTTATTAAAAAAAGAAGGTGCAAACAAATATGGGCTCTTACAGTTGCCCCTCTTTGCTCATTGTCGTGTAACGAGAATGGGGCAAAGACTCAAAAGAAGACAAATTTTGTTCGGTCCTACTGAATTTTGGCTTTTGGTGTTTCTCCTTTTCAAGTAACCCGCTTTTTCATTTTGTTGGTTACTCTGCTCCACTGTATCCGCTTCTCTATAACTTTAGGAAAACATGATTTAGTGGTACAGCTTCATCTTGCTCCATTGCAACTTTAAGGAGATAAGGTTTGCTGTTGTAGTTGCATTCTAAACTGCTGAAACTTTTGAGTGATTTTTGTTTTATCCACTTCATTGCAACTTCCAAAAGATAGGATTTGCTTTCGTAAATTCAACCCGACCCATTGCAACTTCAGGGGTTTAGGATTTGGTGTGGTAACATCATCTTGCTCTACTACAACTTCAGAGAGATAAAAATTTGCTACTGTAGCTTTAATCCGATCCCTGCAACTTCAGGGATATAGGATTTGGGTTTGTAACTTCACTCCATTCCACTACAACTTTATGGAGATTGAGATATGCTACTTTGAGTTTTAATCCGATTCACTACAACTTCAGGGATATAAGACTTGAGGTTATGACTTCACTCTATTCCACTGCAACTTTAGGGAGATTGAGATTTGCTATTGTTAGTTTTAATTCGATCCTCTGTAATTTTAAGGATATAAGATTTGGATTGTGGCTTCACTCCATTCCACTATAACTTCAGGAATATAAGATTTTGGATTGTGGCTTCACTTCATCCCATTGCAACTTCAAGGAGATTGAGATCCGCTACTGTTATTTTATTCCATCCCACTGCAACTTCAGGGATATAGAATTTTTAGGATTAAAATTATCTAATGATGGTCTTAAATTACAAGATCATATCATAGTTAAAATAAAAAAAAAATTCCTGAAAAAAATTGAAGATAAACAACTTCAACAATTTTTAGGAATAATAAATTATGGTAGAAATTTCTTTCCAGACTTATAAAAAAATATAGGTATGTTATATGAAAAATTAAAAAAGGATAAATATTTTAGTTGGTCTAACATAGATTCAGAAATTATAAGAAAGTTAAAATCTGAAATAAATCGGATTCCTAAAGTTTATTTACCTAAACAAGGTGATAAATTAATTTTAAAAACCGATGCTTCTTAAAACCATTGGCGATGTATTTTAAAAAAATAATGAAGAATTAGTATGTGGATATAGTTCAGGAAAATTTAAACCAAATGAAATTAATTATGTAATATTTGAAAAAGAATTATTAGCCATAAAAAAGGGAATAAAAAATTTTCTTATTTATTTAGCACCTGAAAAATTTATCATAAAAACTGATAATCAGGCAGTTAAACAGTTTCTTACTAATAAAAGTTTAGAAACAATCCCAAGAATAATAAGATGGTATAATGAATTATGTACTTTTAATTTTGAAGTTTTATATGTAAAAGGCACTGACAATATTATTGCTGATTATCTTAGCAGGCCTTGTGGATAAAGGTACACAACCTTTAGAAAGAGTTGGTGAATGGACAACTGTTCGCAAAAAGCGACATGATTTCAATCCAAGAAATCCTTGTCCAAGTTTTATAGAATACCTTCTCAAATAACATTTTATCCTAATCAAGGATATTATGTTCCATATCCTTTAGCAGGACAACCAGTCCAAACTCAAACCTATACACCACAGGTAAACTACTTACCTTGGTCTCAAGATCCAAATTATGCATATCAAACCAGTTATGCAGAAGTAATTAAAAAAGCAGAAAAATTGTGTGAAATAAAATTTATTGGAAACACAACAAAATGAATGAGGTTAAAGATTTTTATAATCCTGATTTACCACCAAAGATATATAATATTATTAATGAAATATGGAAAACCCATATTACCGAACAAAGAGTAAATTTTCGGAGAGCTCTTAATAAACTTTATCAATTTTTAGTTGAAAAAACAACTAAAGAACAAAAATGTCATGATTTATTACTGAAATCTATTTTACATAGAGAATGGGATGATTTTGATATAGGATATTTAAACCTAAAGGAGATAAACAATATTCTTGATACTGTTCAATATTTTAGAGACATAGGAACTAATAATTTAATTATTAATAAATTATTTAGATTTTGTTTTTATAATAAAGCTCAATTTATTTTACCTACAGAAATATTTGTAGAAATTAATATATGCATCTGCAAACAGTAGGTTGTATTTCAAAAAAAAATTCTGCATATTTTTATCAATCTTTTTTTTTTTTTTACAAATATTTTGGGAGAAAAATTTCCTGCTATAAAATTCAGACTTGATCATGAATCATTTGATATAACAAGTATTGAATGGGGTTTTGTAAAAGAACTTACAGTACAAAATCTTTCTTTTCATCTTAAAAAAGATTTTCTAGCTTTTATAAAAACAATGCTAATCAAGCAGACTAAAGATCAATATTATATAAAGTATTTTCATATCAATATTCACAGCCTAATTGGTATTGCTGAAAAAGAAAAATTTTATCAGTCATATCAAATATGCGACTTTAAAATTGTGCTTGGACGACCCCTACTCTCAGCAGCAAATGAAGACAAGGAGTACTTGACAAAATCCATTGACAAGTGCCAGAATAAATTTTTTTATTATCAAATTCAAGCAGGAATTGATCTTATGGTCAAAGCCAATGAAATTTTGACAAAAACAACATATCGCTTCTGGACAGGCGGAAGAGGGATATTTGCATATGATTATTGTTATGGCAATCGAAATCGGAGCGATGAGCCAGATGAACAAACTATTCAGTTGTTAAAAAAGATAGCTGATATGGAAATTGATGACTACCCACCAGAAATTACTGAAAGCATCAAAAGTACATGGGAAAATTGGAATTCACCCAGAATATCCAATCAGTCATTAAACCTGGATGAATTTGAAGAAATGAATCTTGATAATATCCAGGAAGACTAGATATGTGGAAACCACCACATGAAAGACAAGAAAAGTGCCAAAAGAAAAATCAAGGCACTGTAGAAGAAAAAACAAGGCATTAAAAGAAGAATGTCAGAAGAAGAATTACGGCAACACTTGGTAAAAATCTACCAGAAGCCAACAAAATATCATCCTTATCACTATATGTGTCAGCTTCAAAAGGAAGAAGAGATGTCATACTTATCACTATACGTGTCAGCTTCAAAAAGATGAAGAGATGTCATGCTTATCCCGGCACTGTGCGGACTTCAAATTTTATACAAAGAAGTTATTAAAATTTCCCTATAAAAGAGGAAGCTTGAGCCTAAACAAGGCATTCGGAATCATTCGAAATCCATTAGAAATCATAAGAAAATATTCTTAATTTTCTAGTTTCTCTTGTCTACCATCCTTCCTTCGTAAAAATTTTTGTAATATATTTAGCCTGACTTTCGCTCCACCCTTTCCCTGTAATTAGTATCAGAGCTACAGTGTTTCGTTTTCTGGAGGAATAATATCATAATATTATTGTAAGTTCTATCCTTTATACTCATTTATGGTTACTTTCATGGTTGTTTAATCTTAAAACTCATATATCTGTTTTTCTATCTTACTGTTGCCTGTTTATCTCTGTGTTGAGAGTTTGGCGTTTTAGGTAAGAGAATATAAAGATAACAGAAGGTTTTAGGTACCCGAGATAAAAAATTCATGGAAGAAACTGACTGCTTATATAAGGATAAAGCTTGTAATCATATTATGCATATAGATTCCAAAAATGAAAATAATATTTTATCAATTAGTAAAGGTTTTAATAGTTTAATAGATATTACTTCTATATACTTTCATAAGATGTATAATAAAGTTAATAAAATTGAACAGCAAGTAAATAATCTAGGTGTCATAACTGAATTAGATTTGAATAACAAATCTAAAAATATGTTAGTTGAAATTAATAATAAATTATTAATTTCAGAATTTTTTATTGATGTGTATATTTTTTCTTAGGTTTTTCATTTTTTGAAGATGATTCTTCAGAAGAAGTTTATTCTTCATCTGATAGAGTCAATATTATGCTACTATTACCATAATATAAAGGACCTAAATCTACATCTTGTTCTATATTTTTATCTTCTAAAACATGTTCTAATTTATTATTAATTTCTACTAACATATTTTTAGATTCGTTATTCAAATCTAATTCAATTATGACACCTAGATTATTTACTAGCTGTTCAATTTTATTAACTTAATTATACATCTTATGAAAGTATATAGAAGTAATATCTATTAAACTATTAAAACCTTTACTAATTGATGAAATATTATTTTCATTTTTGGAGTCTATATGCATAATATGATTACAAGCTTTATCCTTATATAAACAATCAGTTTCTTCCATGAATTTTTTATCTCAGGTACCTAAAACCTTCTGTTATCTTTATATTCTCTTACCTAAAACGCCAAACTCTCAACACAGAGATAAACAGGCAACAGTAAGATAGAAAAACAGATATATGAGTTTTAAGATTAAACAACCATGAAAGTAACCATAAATGAGTATAAAGGATAGAACTTACAATAATATTATGATATTATTCCTCCAGAAAACGAAACATTGTAGCTCTGATACTAATTACAGGGAAAGGGTGGAGCGAAAGTCAGGCTAAATATATTACAAAAATTTTTACGAAGGAAGGATGGTAGACAAGAGAAACTAGAAAATTAAGAATATTTTCTTATGATTTCTAATGGATTTCGAATGATTCCGAATGCCTTGTTTAGGCTCAAGCTTCCTCTTTTATAGGGAAATTTTAATAACTTCTTTGTATAAAATTTGAAGTCCGCACAGTGCCGGGATAAGCATGACATCTCTTCATCTTTTTGAAGCTGACACGTATAGTGATAAGTATGACATCTCTTCTTCTTTTTGAAGCTAACACGTATAGTGATAAGGATGATATTTTGTTGGCTTCTGGTAGATTTTTACCAAGCGTTGCTGTAATTCTTCTTCTGACATTCTTCTTTTAATGCCTTGTTTTTTCTTCTACAGTGCCTTGATTTTTCTTTTGGCACTTTTCTTGTCTTTCATGTGGTGGTTTCCACATATCTAGTCTTCCTGGATATTATCAAGATTCATTTCTTCAAATTCATCCAGGTTTAATGACTTATTGGATATTCGGGGTGAATTCAAATTTTCCCATGTACTTTTGATGCTGTCAGTAATTTCTTGTGGGTAGTCATCAATTTCCATATCACCTATAATTTTTAACAGCTGAATAGTTTGTTCATCTGGCTCATCACTCCGATTTAGATTGCCATAACAATAATCATATGCAAATATCATTCTTCCGTCTGTCCAGAAGCGATATGTTGTTTTTGTCAAAATTTCATTGGCTTTGACCATAAGATCAATTCCTGCTTGAATTTGATAATAAAGAAAATTATTCTGGCACTTGTCAATGGATTTTGTCAAGTACTCCTTTGCTTCATTTGCTGCTGAGAGTAGGGGCCTCCAAGCACAATTTTAAAGTCGCATATTTGATATGGCTGATAAAATTTTTCTTTTTCAACAATACCAATTAGGCTGTGAATATTGATATGAAAATACTGTACATAATCTTGATCTTTAGTATGCTTGATTAGCTTTTATAAAATCTGGAAAATCTTTTGTTAGATGAAAAGAAAGATTTTCTACTGTAAGTTCTTTTACTAAACCCCATTCAATACTTGTTATATCGAATGGTTCATGATCAAGTCTGAATTTTATAGCGGGGAATTTTTCTCCCAAAATATTTGTAAAAACAAAAGATTGATAAAAATATTCAGAAAAAGATTTTTGAAATACATCCTTCTGTTTGCAGATGCATGTATTAATTTTTGTAAATATTTTTGTAGGTAAAATAAATTGAGCTTTGTTATAAAGACATAATCTAAATAATTTATTAATAATTAAATTATTAGTTCCTACGTCTCTAAAATATTGAACTGTATCAAGAAAATTGTTTATCTCTTTTAGGTCTAAATATCCTATATCAAAATTATCTCATTCTCTATATAGAATAGATTTTAGTAATAAATCATGACATTTTTGTTCTTTAGTTGTTTTTTCAACTAAAAATTGAGAAAGCTTTGTAAGAGCTCTCCTAAAATTTACTCTTTGTTCGGTAATATGGGTTTTCCATATTTCATTAATAATATTATATATCTCTGGGGGTAAACCAGGATTATAAAAATCCTTAACCTCATTCATTTGTTATGTTTTTTAACAAATTTTATTTCACACAAATTTTTTTTTGCTTTTTTAATTACTTCTACATAACTGGTTTGATATGCAGAATTTGGATCTTGAGACCAAGGTAAGTAGTTTACCTGTGGTGTATAGGTTTGGGTTTAGACTGGTTGTCCTGCTAAAGGATATGGAACATAATATCTTTGATTAGGATAGAATGGTGCTTGAGAAGGTATTCTTATAAAACTTGGACAAGGATTTCTTGGATTGAAATCATGTCGCTTGTTGCGAACAGTTGTCCATCCACCGACTTTTTGTAAAGGTTGTTTACCTTTAACCATAAGGCCTGCTAAGATAATCATCAATAATATTATCAGTGCCTTTTACATATAAAACTTCAAAATTAAAAGTACATAATTCATTATACCATCTTCTTCTTCTTGGGATTGTTTCTAAACTTTTATTAGTAAGAAACTGTTTAATTGCCTGATTATCAGTTTTTATGATAAATATTTCAGGTGCTAAATAAATAAGAAAATTTTTTATTCCCTTTTTTATAGCTAATAATTCTTTTTCAAATATTACATAATTAATTTCATTTGGTTTAAATTTTCCTGAACTATATCCACATACTAATTCTTCATTATTTTTAGTTTTAGCTTTTAAATTACATCCCCAATGATTTTGAGAAGCATCGGTTTCTAAAATTAATTTATCACCTTGTTTAGGTAAATAAACTTTAGGAATCCGATTTATTTCTGATTTTAGCTTTTCTTATTCTGAAAATGTGTTAGACCAACTAAAATATTTATCCTTTTTTAATTTTTCATATAACATACCTATCTTTTTTGATAAGTCTGGAAAGAAATTTCTACCATAATTTATTATTTCTAAAAATTGTTGAAGTTATTTTTTATCTTCAATTTTTTCAGGAAATTCTTTTATTTTAACTATGATATGATCTTGTAATTTAAGACCATCATTAGATAATTTTAATCCTAAAAATTCTATTTTTGTTTTTTCTAGCTCTATTTTTTTAGGGCTTAATATAATTTCGGTTAAAGATTTTTATAATCCTAGTTTACCACCAGATATATATAATATTATTAATGAAATATGAAAAACCCATATTACTGAATATAGTAAATTTTAGGAGAGCTCTTACTAAACTTTCTCAATTTTTAGTTGAAGAAACAACTAAAGAACAAAATTGTCATGATTTATTACTAAAATCTATTCTATATAGAGAATGGGATAATTTTGATATAGGATATTTAGACCTAAAGGAGATAAACAATCTTCTTGATACAGTTCAATATTTTAGAGATATAGGAACTAATAATTTAATTATTAATAAATTATTTAGATTATGTCTTTATAATAAAGCTCAATTTATTTTACCTACAGAAATATTTGCAAAAATTAATAAATGCATATGCAAACAGCAGGATGTATTTCAAAAATATTTTTCTGAATATTTTTATCAATTTTTTGTTTTTACAAATATTTTGGGAGAAAAATTCCCTGCTATAAAATTCAGACTTGATCATGATCCATTTGATATAACAAGTATTGGATGGGGTTTTGTAAAAGAACTTACAGTACAAAATCTTTCTTTTCATCTAACAAAAGATTTTCCAGCTTTTATAAAAACAATGCTAATCAAACAAACTAAAGATCAAGATTATATAAAGTATTTTCATATCAATATTCACAGCCTAATTGGTATTGCTAAAAAAGAAAAAATTTATCAGCCATATCAAATATGGGACTTTAAAATATTGCTTGGAGGACCCCTACTCTCAGCAGCAAATGAAGACAAGGAGTACTTGACATAATCCGTTGATAAGTGCCAGAATAATTTTCTTTATTATCAAATTCAAGCAGGAATTGATCTTATGGTCAAAGCAATGAAATTTTGACAAAAACAACATATCGCTTCTGGACAGATGGAAGAAGGATTTTTGCATATGATTATTGTTATGGCAATCGAAATCAAAGCGATGAGCCAGATGAACAAACTATTCAGTTGTTAAAAAAGATAGCTGATATGGAAATTGATGACTACCCACTAGAAATTACTGAAAGCATCAAAAGTACATGGAAAAATTGGAATTCACCCCGAATATCCAATCAGTCATTAAACTTGGATGAATTTGAAGAAATGAATCTTGATAATATTCAGGAAGACTAGATATGTTTGTTTTAGGATCCCTCATACCGTCAAATTTGGTTATTTTCAGCTAGTAGTCTTGTTTCAGGTCTTTGTACTATTTAGAAAATTTCCAAAGCGATATTGTAACAGCCCGTTTTTCAATGGTGTTGAAAATAGTGGTTTCGGGACCTCAAATCCGAAGAGTAAATTTATATAATGAATATTTAAATTATATGAGTCAATAATAATTTTTATATGAAAATTTTCAATTGGTGAATTTTAATTAGTGAATTAGAAGTTAGTATAGGTGGTTTGGTTCAAAAGTCAAGTAGTTGGAGAAAATGAGGTATCAGGACCTTGTTTCTAAAATATAAGGCTGTAAAAATTTTTTATTAAATATTTACAGAGTCTTATTATATGTGAGTTGAAGTTTGGTTAGGTAATTTTGATAATTAATTACTTAGTTAATGAAAAAGGAGTAAATTATAAAAGTGGTAAAAGTCAATTACTATTGATTAAAAATAGTAAAGGGACCAAAATGGTAATTAAACCATGGTCAAAAAGTTCAAAAAGTGGTGGAAATGATTACAATCCACTAACTTTTGGAATATTTATTCATTAAGTCCTAATTGTTTAAGGTTAAATTGAAAAAAAGGTTATTTAGTTGGAATTTTATATAATTGAAGGACCAAATATGTAATTGGACCCTTATTAAATGGTTTAGTAATAGAAATGATGTGGAATTATCTAATTTTTTGATTAATTGCTATTAGATTCTTATTAATTAGTAATTAAAGACAAAGGACTGAATTGTAAAAAATGTAAAAGTCAATTTCTATTAGATTAAAAGGGTTAACAAAGTGGTTTAAAGGGTAATTTGGCCATTTTATTTTATGTTGGACGGTAGATTCCATTAATTTGGTAAATTTTATTAATGAGTATTAAAGGTTAAATTGATAAATTGGTAAAATAAGTAAATAAAAGAAAAGAAAAAAAGGTTAAAAATATATCATCTTCTTGATTCCTTCTTTCAAAAGCCGAAACCACCATGGTTGAAGCTAGGAATTGTTCAGCCAAGCTTAGGACTTTGATTTGGTAAGTAAACCTTGCTCGTTTTTAATGATTTTTATGTTTTTGAGTTCATTTTATCTTGGTCTAGCTAACCCGGGGATTAATTTGTATATATATCAAATGTTATGAAACTTTTCATTGATGAATGAGTTGTTTCTTTAAATTTTATGAAATTTTTATAAGCATGGTTGTTAGATTTGAGTATTTTGTAAAGTAGTTTTTGATGATTTTACCTTTTAAGGACTAAAACGTGAAACTAGTAAAAGTACAAGGATTTGAGGTTAAATAAAAAATATGGGCTATATTGAAATGCTATGATATTCAGCTGAACTTAATTCTATTCAAAAATGGTTAATTTGAAAGTTTTGAGCAAAGGGACTAAATTGAATAAAAGTGAAAAGTTAAGGTAATTTTGTAAAAATGTCAAAGAGAACTTAATTGCATAAAATAATTTTATTTTACTGTTAGAATTAGTTAATTGAATGAAAATTATTATTTTTGATCAAGATTGAAAATAAAGGCAATGAGAAAAATTATGGAAAAGTCCCTGTACTTTGACGATTATTGTAAATCAGTTCTGTAAGTTCGTGTAATTGAATTTCCATTTGATAAATCTAATTTTTATTATTATATTGGTTATTTACTTGTGTGGAACGAGATGGAAGAAAACAAATAATATTTTGAACTTTGGCTCGGTGGAGCAATTTACTAAAGATTGGCTTATAAGAGCAATATTCTGTTTGGCTCGTAAGAGCGATATTCTGTTTGGTTCACAAGAGCGATATTCTGTCTGGATCACAAGAGCGATATTCTGTTTGGCTCGTAAGAGTGATATTCTGTCTGGTTCATAAGAGCGATCTTCTGTCTGGCTCGTAAGAGCAATGTTCTGACTGGCTCATAAAAGCGATGTTTTATCTAGGCTCGTAAGAGCTAAACTCTGTTTGGGCTCATATGAGCTAAATTTCTGGAAGACCTGAAGAGATCAACTTGAGGCTAATATACGAAGATGTTCTTATTACTCTTCTTATAACCGAATATGTTATTCAATAAGTTCGTACTATTAACTTTCAATTTGATATTTGCAATTATATATTTATCTTGAATATATTTTTAATTGCGGATCGGGACTAAAGGCTTGAGGATATTCTGTTTCTAGCTTGGGTAGAGCATTAATTTGTTTCCTACTCATAAAGGAGTGTTATTCTGTATCTGGGCTCGAATGAGCTATAATTTGCACAAGGCACTTGTTATGGTGGTAAATTTATCTAACTTTGCAAACTTACTAAGCTTTGTAATCTTGTTTGTGGATTTGTCTGCTGTTTTGTATATTTCATTTTGCTGTTAGAAGATAGGATCATCACGAAGAATCACACTATCCTAGGAGCATCTTTAGTAGTTTTTATATCACTTGGCTTATATGACATGTACTAGGATGAATGATGTTGATGAACTCTTATATGCTTAAACCCTATGAGTTTTGGTTCAAACCAGTAGTTCAGGATAAAGTTGCATGGATAATGCTTAATACAGCTTCATTGGTATACTATATTAGTATGGTTAGACATGTGAGGAATTATGATGTTAATGATTGGGTTATGAATTTTGGATGATTTATGTAAGCTTAACTATGGTAGGGAAATGATATAGTTGTTTTGAAATCTTAAAGATTATTACATTTATTGATTTATTTTGAAACTGCATACTTGTTTCAGTAGAACTCATGCATGTATCGGTAGAAGTACTGTAACACCCGAAACCCGACACTGTCGTCGGTTAGGGTCCCGATTGCTACCATACAACTCTGTAGTCAGTTTTGAAGTTTCATCTTTATGTAATCAAGCCAATGAAAACTACATACATTCTCTCAGTTCAATAATCATCATTTAATGTAAGACATACAAGCATCTAATTAAGAATGCAACTGAAATATCACTCGAAACTTCAAAATTTCAGCAAAACAAACGTCACACAGCCGTGCCCCAAACCGTGTGCATACATGAAATTCCCATACACGATTGTGTCAAGATCAAGTGACAAGCCGTGTGAACATGCGAAAGTACCCTACACGTACGTGTGTGAAATTGTGTGTTAGGATGTGTGTTAGTTCGAAATAGGGCCACTTGATTGTGTATCAGCCCATGCACAACCCATGTGTCCCCTGCACCTATTTTCTACAGGATACATGCCCGTGTACTGGACCATGTGTACCTTCAAAATTGTAGATTATAATCAACAAAAATCCTATAAATCACACATCAAGCATAACATTCAACAAGCTTCTTAATTCTATTAAGATTCCATCTCAAAGGTGCCAAATTCTCATGAATAGAAAGCATAACATACCAAAATATAAGTCTACAAAGGACTTTAGTACACTTATACAAACATGGTAAATTATATCTTCATTTTCAAGCAAGGTACTAACATTCAGCCAAAATATACCCTACTTCAACATGCTCTAACAAAATACATATGAAAAGAGAACCATTCCTAGCACATGCCATAAAAACCAAATGATATAATCACTTCCGAACAAACTTCGAGATAGTGTGATTCTCCGAGATGATCCGATCTTCGAACAGCAAAATAGAATCTACAAAACAACAACAATTTCCATAAGTAAGCATTCATAGCTTAGCAAGTTCATAGAGTTAAATAGATTTACCAAACTTTGAAGTTGTATAATCTAAAATTCAACCAAGAGGAGTAAGCTGTATATATCCGAGGTTGGTTTCATTTCGCATTTGGTAACTCACAATGACATAGAGTCATCAGACCTTTAATCTGTAATAGGATTCATTTCTCATTTAATACTCACGATGACACATAGTCATCGGACCTTATAATCCGTGAAGGAATCATTTCATTTAATACTCATGATGAAACATAGTCATCGGACCATGTAATCCGTAAAGGATTCCTTTCATTTACTTACGATGACACAGTCATTGAACCTTTTCCATTTTCGGCTCAAAGCCCATTAATTCTACTTTTCCTTTGTTCTCGTCTTCCACACTTCCGTTCATCATCCCAAATTCCTAGCAATTGTATAAAAGTAACAAAAGTGTGCAAGTTAAATTGGAATTTATCAATACGAACTTATCGTGGTTATGGATAAACTTCGAGGATTAATCTACAACTTTTCCTTTCCTACGATCTATGACTCGGTCGTAATCTAACATAACAAATCATCCAATTTCTCTCATTAAATCATATAATTAAATCATTTAAAACATTTTGATAATTTTTAGGAAAAATTACGAAATTTTGCTTAACATTTCACTTTTATTCAATTTAGTCTTTAACCATAAAATATATAAATTAACCCTTTTCTCACTAAACCCATACCAGCCGATTGCTCCAAGCTTCCATTCAAGTCCCTTCAATTTAGCCATTTCACACCAAATACCCACATTTTTATCATTTTAACATTTTAGTCCTTAAACCCTAATTTCATAAAAAATCACTTAACAAAAATATCAAACCCAAACATCAAGCATACAAATCTACCATGAGCTTCCAAGAATAAGCATTTTCAACAATGGTAGAATATTTAACAGTTGACAGAATCACAAATTAATCCTTGGGTTAGCTAGATTAAGCTGATACGAACTCAAAAACATAAAAATTACTAAAAACGGGCAAAGATTGCTTAATCCTTAGCACCAAGCTTGGCCGAATATGAGCTAGTTATTTTAAGGTTTTTGTCTTGAGGAAGAAGATGAAAAAATAATAGAAAATGATGTTTAATATTTTAATTTTAATTAAAATTGTTTTTCTCATAATTTTACTTAATTACCCTTTAAAATTCTCATGATTTTCCATTCAAACCTAGTCAAAACCATCCACTCATAATGAGGATGGTCTATTTACCATATAAGGGCTTTTGCTTATCATGCAATTAACTTCTAGTGCCCTTAATTAATAGATCATTACTTTTGCACTCCTTATGATTTAGTCCTTCCTATTAAATTAACTATTTAAACGGTAAAATTTTTTAACCAAAATTTTATATGACATTTATGACTTTGTGAATATTAAATAATTAGTGTTTATGATTAGACTCGTCGGAGTTGTGGTCTCGAAACCACTGTTTTCGACACCATTAAAATTCGGGCTGTTATAACTCTCCCCCCTTAGGGAAATTTCGTCCTGAAAATTTTTACCAGTAAACAGGTTAAGGTACTGTGATCTCATCAAAGCCTCTGTCTCTCATGTCGCTTCTTCCAACCCGTGTCGATTCCAAAGGACTTCCATTAGAGGTACTCTTTTATTTCGCAATTCTTTTACCTTGCGAGCTAAAATATTAACCGATTCCTCTGAATACGACAAGTCTAGCTGTAACTCAACCTCACAAGTTGTGATTACATGGGAAGGATCTGACCTGTATCGTCTCAGTATAGAAACATGAAATACATTGTGAATCTTTTCAAGTTCCGTGGTAACGCCAGCTTATAAGCTACAGGACCAACCTACTCGAGAATCTCATACGGCCTAATAAACTATTGACTTAGCTTGCCCTTTCTACCAAATCGTAACACCTTCTTCCAAGCTAAAACTCTCAGGAAAACTCGATCCCCGACGGTAAACTCTATATCCTTTCTCTTCAGATCTGCATAAGACTTCTCTCGATTGGACGCTACTTTCAAACAGTCCCGAATCACCTGTACCTTGTCTTTAGTTTCATCTATCAAGTCAGTCCCATCAATTTATGCTCGCTCAACTCTGACCAGTATAAAGAAGTTTTGCATTTCCTACCGTATAATGCCTCAAATGGTGCTATTTTGATACTGGACTGATAATTGTTATTATAAGCAAATTCTACTAATGGTAGATACCTCTCCCAGCTACCCTCGAACTTGAGTATACAACAACGCAGCATATCCTCCATAATTTGTATCACTCGCTCAGACTGACCATCTGTCTGTGGATGGTATTCAGTATTAAAATTTAACCTGGTTCCCAAAGCCTCATGCAGCTTACCTTAATATCTTGAGGTAAACCGTGGATCTTTATTAGAAATAATAGATGCTGGCACTCCATGCAACCCCACAATCTTTGATACATACAATGCAACTAACTTCTCAAGTGGGAAGTTTACCCGAATAGGAATAAAATGAGTTGATTTCGTCAATTTGTCCACTATAACCCAGATCAAATCTTTCTTCCTTGATGTCACCGGTAGCCTTGTAACAAAATCCATAATAACCTGCTCCCATTTCCACTCTGATATGGTAATAGGCTGCAACAGTCCAGACGGTACCTGGTGTTCATGATACGAGGCGCAAGGCACAAAATCCAGCTTATGAACGTGATGGGCTAAAACTTCCTCAAGGACCAATAATGAGGTCAAAAGCCAAGCAAATTCGAGCAAAATTGAACGGGACCATCCAAGACTTAGTTTTCAAGATTCACTTTCTTATTTTCAAGAAAATCAAGAAACCGAATTTTGGTCCAATTATACAGTTTCAAACGATTTCAAGAATCAAGAAAATCAAGATTTCAATTCTTGGAAAAAGAAATCGAATCTTGTAGCCAAGGCACATTGGATTTCTTGTACGACCTTGAATGAGCCAATTTCGAGAGCAAACGGATCCTAAGACCAAGTTCTTGAAAAAAGGCCTATTAAGATATCTACAAGTTCATCTTGAAGTTTAGAAAGTAATTTAATAGAATATCAGGCCAAATTATTAAAGTGGCCCAAATTGAAAAGTATTTAAATTTAGCTCCAATTTTTATTTTAGTAAGTGGATCATAATGTAAGAATTCAGCCCAAGGAGCCCATTCAAGCCCTTTGGCTGAAATTTCCTATATCCACACTTAAATTTGTTTTTTTTTATTTTATTTGATTAGCTGTCATAGTTAGAATTCTATTAGGGTTAGGAAAGCTTATTTTGGGGGCCTATAAGTAGCATGGTTGTCCCCCCTTCGAAAAAAACATTGAATTTTGATTATTTTGAGTTAATAATAATTCTCTTTGAGTTTTTCTTCAAGAATTGCTCTTGAGTTTTTTTTTAGAAGTTGTTTTAACAATCTTTCATGTTGTGGAAATCATCTTCGAGCTTTTTCTTGCCTAGATCTCTTTCTTGGAGGGGAAATTAGAGCCATTGAAGGGAGTTGTCGATTCTTATTGTTTCCAAGGCTTTTTAGGACATTATCTTCTCTTTTCTATCTTTAATTTATCGTTCTTGTTTGATCTAGTTTATTTCTTGCTGTTTTGGGTTGCTGAATTAGTTTTTTTTCGTTCTAGGTTGAAATTGCTTCAAGAGGGACATTATCCTACCTTGATCCATCAAGAAACACATCAAGAATTAGGAGATTCAATCTTTTCTTGCTGGTTCAATCTTTTCTTGCTGGTTCAATCATTCTTGCCTAAACAGTTTGCTTTCTTCTTTTAAATCACTTCTACTAATCTATTTTGTGTTTTTATTTTTTAGATCTGGTTGGGACGTTTTCTTGAGGTACAAGGACGGTTTCTTTCATCCAAGAAACCCTAATTTCGTTCTCTATTGGATCCTTTACCAGCCATTCATCTTTCTTGTGTTTTAAATTTTCGTTTGATTATTCTTCTTGTCAACTAATCTATCTTCTTTGTTTTCATTTCAGATTACATTTGTCTAGAGCTTTAGGGTAGATCCGTGACTTGACAAATTTACGATCCTCTTCCGTATTCGTCTCGTATCATTTGGTATCAGTTTTTGGGCGTTTTGGGTGTTCTTCGTTGCTTTCTACACTGATTTCCATTACAAACAGTCAACAAGCAGTTTTTACCCAGTAAATTTTTTTGGAAAAAAATATTTTTGAGTGGGTAAACGTTTTCCAATTGTTCTAAAATTTTATATACTTATTATTGGAACTATTTTATAGTATAAAAAAAATATTTCCCACAAAAAAAGTGATCAAAAAGTCGAGAGAAAAAGAAAAATACGAGAAAAAGAAAAAATAAAAAAATATTATGTGGGTTGAATTTTGTGCCAAAAATTTCTAGATCAAAAACACATTATTTGGAGAGGCTCCAATTTAAATTTCGTGCTTTTTGGAAATCGAGAACACCTCGAATGAAGTTTGTTAAGTTGCTTCGTAGTTTTTGGGTTTTCGGGGTTTCTGCAATTTTATTGATTCTTAGTTTTAGGTTTTCATTTGTTTTTTCTTTTTATTGTTTCTTTACACATTGTAACACTTTCTTATTTCTTGTGTTAGTAGGATTAACTAACGTTGCACCTTCCTTCCTTTGTGCAATACAATTCTTCGGTGTCTAGTTGATTTTGGACTCATAGTGCTATTAAGATTACTTTGTTAGTTTGATTCTAATACATCCTGATTGATTGACATAAATAATTTTAAAGGAATCACAAGATTAATTCTTACCTCATTGAGAATTTAATTTTTCTTTTTGAGTGCATAACGATGAGGTGTGTTTAATTTTTTTTCTTTTTTGAGTGCTATGTTTTTTTTTTCCAGATTTGTCCCTATGTCTCATAGTAGAAAAGGGAGTGATGACCAGAGTGATAAACTACTAGTTAACATAAAAAATCTTGCTGGTGTCGCAACAAAGTTAGATCTCCACGACATCACTGATAAGTTTGAAACGATGTTCAATCAATTGAAACAAAGTCCATCAAGCGGCAGAACAAAGACAACGAGATGATGTATTTCAGACAATAAGCAATACCTTAAATCAGTTGTGAACTGATCAAAGGACTCAATGTTTGGGTGCTAATGATGATGATGGGGTTGAACAACCTCGTGCTCGTAGACATCAAGCTAGACGTGTCCCTCGTATGGATGAAGATCTTTTGGTTCCCAATGATCGCGGATAGCCTTAGTTAGCAAAACTAAAGTTCACAATTCCTCAATTTCGTGGAAAGAATGATCCCAAAGCATACTGTGAGTGGGAATAAAAAATAGAGCTTATGTTTCGTTACTATAAATGCCTAGAAGATGAGAAAGTTTCATTGGCGACCCTTGAGTTTTTAGACTATGCGTTGAGTTAGTGGACTCAACTCGGTATAAGTCACCAACGAAACTACGAGAGAAAAATTACCACACGGGATGAGTTGAAACAAGTTATGCGAAAACACTTTATTCCTACACATTATTATAGGGAGGTCAAAACCAGACTTCGACACTTGTTCAAGGAAGTAAATCAATTGATGAGTACTTCAAGGAGATGGAGATGCTCATTCAACGAGCAAATGTGGAGGAGGATGATTAGACCGCTATGATACGTTTTATTGTTGGTTTGAACAAACCCATAGCCAACACTTTGCGATGACAAACTTATATAGATCTCGAGGAGACAGTTAACAAAGCCATTGAGATTGAACAACAATTGAGGGAACAAGGTCCTCATTCATTCTCTACTTCACAGTATTACAAAGGTAAATAGTTCCAATTCTAACTTTAGGTTTTCCAAACCACCTTTTATTACTAATAAGTCTTCTTCAAGTGATGATACTAAGAAATTAGATTAGAAGAGTGGGGCTCCTATGAAGACACAAGTACCTTCTAAGCAACCCAATTTTAGTGGTTCAAACACAAGAAAAACACGTGAGATAGAGTATTTCAAACGTAAAGGGCGAGAACACTATGGTAGAGATTGCCCTAACACGAGACTTCTCCTTATCAAAGAAAATGGTGAATATACTTCTAATCCAGCCAATCCAGATATGACAGACTTTATGGAGAATATTGTCAATACCAGTGATTTGAATGAGGAGATCGTAGAAACACCAAATGAGGAGGATGGATTTTTTGAATCCCATTGCCTAGTAGTGCGTCGCACTCTCAACATCCGAATGAAAGATGATTTTGACAGTCAAAGGACTAATATCTTCCTTCTCGGTGTTTCATTAAAGGTACACTATGTTCGCTTATTGTGGATCGTGGGAGTTGTGCTAATGTTGTTAGTAGCTATCTTGTGGACTCTTTGAAGTTACCTTGCTCAAAACACCCTAAGCCATACCACCTTCAATGGCTTAATGAATGTTCAGAAGTGCGGGTTGCAAAACAGTTCTTGATTACATTTAAACTTGGTAATTATGAGGATGAGGTATGGTGTGATGTTGTTCTCATGCATGCTGCGCACTTACTGCTTGGAAGACCATGACAATTTGATCGTGATGTCATACACATGGCAAACAAAATCGACATTCCCTTATCTTTAAAGGGAAGAAATTTACTCTAGTACCTTTGAATCCCAACTATGTGTATAAAGATCAAATAAAAATGATGAAATTCTATGAGGAGGTTAAGGGGAAAGGACAAACAAAAAAGATTGAGAGAAAAGACGTCATTAGTATTAAAAGTCAAAATTCAAACGGCCCAATGGTGAGTGAATCCTCTTGATATGATCTCGAGTTTAAGAAGGTATTCGAGTTGTAGTGGTGCCCGATCGTTAAATGGAGAAGTATCATTCTGAGTTTAAGTTTGAGGGAATTCGGCTAAGTATGGATGTAGTTCGGCTAAGAATGAAACAAAGCAAGGCAAAGACGAAAGTTAAAATGGATAAGTAAGCTTAAGGTCAAGAATGAACCAATACTATGAAGGAGTATTGACCCGAGACTTATAAGACACTTAAGGTGATGGAAGGGTGATAGAAAGGACCTTGACCCACTATCTATGAAGAGATAGGAACCAAAGGTATCAAAGGTGAATGCCACACTCGGTTTAAGAGTGATAAGTTCAAAAAACCAAGGATGACGCCACTAGCAAGCTAGATAAGTCAACTTGAGTCTGAAATGAAAATTGAGAGTTGAATAAACTCACTAAGATATCAAAATTCATCAGAGTATCAAAAAGTCTCCAATACAACTAAAGAGCTTCGTATTTATAGCTCAATTACATGGCTAGCTGAACAGACACTTAGGGAACCGAATGGGCAGCATGTGTTCAGCTTAATGGAGCTGGAAACTTCCTTGAACCTTCTCTAGCATTAGTGATGCCATTAGACAAGTCCCTTGATGTTTCCAATTAGCTTAAATTAAATGAAATTAAGTAAGGAGTTGAATGAAGCTAAATGGACTAGGCTAGATTCAGCCAAGAGGTGTGAAAGGCTTTTAAGGGGCTGCCTTGAATATTTGGAGAGTCTTGGACTTTAAATGGTAGTTTGGGACACTTCAACAGCCTTGGAGTGTGAACACACGAATTTGAATAGCCATGAGTGTGAAAGGAACCTCCAACAAATGTGAAAGCACTTAAGCAACTAAATGGACAGCTTTGGAAAGACAAATCAACAGCTCAATGGCTCTTGGCATACACGAAGAGGTGCTTGGAGGATTTCAATCAACAACACACCATATTCAAGCCATCCATACATGTACCTGAAATATATTAATCAGCTAATTTCATGTACCTGAAACACATTAATCAGCTAATTAATTTTAGCTAGGAGATATTAATTCAAACATGAAATTAATTTGTCTCAAACTTAGACACATTAAAAACAACTATTAAATATGTATCAAACTAAGACACATTAAAACCCTATTTAATAAAAATGTCCAGATTATGACACATTTAATAACTTAAACTAAATAACTAAATTAACTAAAACAAATTAAATATTTATTGTAGTAAAATAATGCTAAGTTAAAAATGAGTTGAAGTTGAGTTCAATGAGCTACGAATGAGCTAGATGAACTTGTAGGAGGTTGCAAGGTCGAATTAGTTGACTTGTCCAAATTTGAGCGATACGCCCTGCAACAGTTTCTCCCCACGCTCGATCAATTAGAGCCGAAACAACCTCCTTGAAACGTTTGGCTCGTGCTCGAGTTATAGGTCCTAAGGGCAGCTCCAAAGGTCCCTTGTTAACACTTGGTGAGTCTCGAACCGTGGCCGTATCACCTCTAGTGGTAAAAACAGAGTGTAAACTCTATTTGCAAGTGTAAAATATGTGTGGAGAGCCTTGTTAAATAAACAACCTTGTATCCTTGTGAGGTTTAGGCAAAATTATTTATCTCTATCTAACCTTGAGAAAACTTTTCCTAGTGTGTTTACTCTCTTTTGCAGGATTATACGAATGTTTCAATAAGGCACATAAAGGTTTACCACCTTTATGAGGAATTGAGCACCAAATTAATTTAGTACCTGGAGCATCCATTTGAAATAGACTAGTTTACTGAAGTAATCTCGAGGAGACAAAGGAGTTGCAAAGGCAAGTTGAGGAACTATTAGCCAAGGGGTACATTAGAGAGAGTTAAGTCCTTGTGCCATTCCTATCTTGTTGGTGCCTAAGAAAGATGGTTCATTTCAAATGTGTGTTGATTGTCATCCCATCAACAAAATTATAGTAAAGTATAGACATCCAATCCCTAGACTTGATGACATGCTTGATGAGTTACATGGATCAATAATTTTCACAAAAATTACTTAAAGAGTGGTTACCATCGAATTTGTATGAGGGAAGGAGATGAATGGAAAACAACCTTTAAAACTAAGTTTGGATTGTATGAATGGCTTGTTATGCCTTTTGGTATGCACCTAGTACTTTCATGAGGTTAATGAATCATGTTTTAAGGCCTTATTTGGGTAAATTTGTGGTAGTATATTTTGATGATATTCTAATTTACTCAACTTCTTTGGATGATCATGTTTTCCATGTTAAATCTGTTTTGGACATTTTGCGAGCTGAACAATTATTTGCCAACCTTGATAAATGCACTTTTTTTTGTGTTAAGCTAATCCTTTTAGGGTTTATAATAAGTGCTCAAGGTATTCATGTCGATAAGGATAAAGTAAAGGCAATAAGGGAGTGACCCACTCCTAAATCGATTACTGAGGTTAGATCTTTCCATGGTTTAGCAAGTTTTTATAGACGTTTTGTGAAGGATTTCTCCACTATTGCTGCCCCATTAATTGAAGTTATTAAAAAATCAGTAGGCTTCAAGTGGGGTGAATCTTAAGAAAAGGCGTTTCAAGCTTTAAAGAATAAGTTATGTTCTACTCCAGTTCTTAAATTACCTGATTTCTCTAATACTTTTGAACTTGAATGTGATGCTTCAGGTATTGGAATTGGTGCCATCTTGATGCAAGAAAAAAGACTAATAGCATATTTCAGTGAAAAACTAAATAGGGCGCAACTGAACTACTCAACGTACAATAAAGAGTTATTGGCATTGGTGCGAGCTCTCCAAATGTGGCATCATTACTTGCTGCCCAATGAGTTCATTACACATACGGATCATTAGTCCCTCAAATGGCATGCAGATGGGTGGAATTTATTGAAACATTCCCATATGTAATTAAGTACAAAACAAACAAAGAGAATGTAGTTGTTGATGCCTTATCTCGTAGATATTATTTGATAACTACATTACATTCTAAAGTCTTAGGATTTGAGCATATAAAAGATTTGTACCCAAATGATGCTGATTTTTCAAATATCTTTACTAATTGTAGGAATAGTGCCCTTGACAAATATTATCTTGTAGATGGATTTCTTTTTCGCCTAAACAGGTTATGTGTGCTACATTGCTCCATGAGGGAGTTACTAATTCGTGAGGCCCATGGTGAAGGCTTAATGGGACACTTTGGTGTCGCTAAAATGCTAGATGTTCTACAAGAACACTTTTATTGGCCGCACATGAAGAAGGATGTTGACAAGGTATGTTCTAAATGCATTGATTGTAAACAAACAAAATCTAAGGTAATGTCTCATGGACTCTATACTCCTTTGCTGATTCCTTCTTCACCATGGGTAGATTTATCCATGGATTTCATTCTTGGTTTGCCTCAAAATAAAAAAGGTCGAGATAGTATATTTGTTGTTGTTAACAGGTTCTCAAAAATGACACACTTTATTCCTTGTCATAAAACAAATGATGCTACACATGTGGCGAACTTGTTCTTTAGAGAGGTGGTGCGACTACATGGGATACCTTGCACAATTGTCTCTAATAGAGACATAAAATTGCTCAGCCACTTTTGGAAGGTATTACGGGGTAAGCTTGGTACTAAATTATTATATTCCACTACATGTCACCCCTAAACTGATGGACAAATAGAAGCAGTAAATCGAGTTTTAGGCACTTTGTTACTAGTAGTTGGGCAAAAACCTTAAGAATTGGGAAGAATGTTTACCATTTGTTGAATTTGCATATAATCGATCTATTCACTCTACAACTGGCTATTCACCATTTGAACTTGTTTATGGTTTTAACCCACAAACTATACTTGATCTTGTACCATTGCCTATAGAAAATATTTCTAGTTCGGATGGTGCGAAGAAAGCTGAATTGGTTAAGTCAATGCATGAAAAGACAAAACAACGGATTGCCAACACAAATGATATGAATTCTAACAGAGCTAACAAGGGGCGCAAACAAGTTATCCTTGAACCCAGTGATTGGGTATGGGTTCATATTCGCAAAGAGAGATTTTCGAGTAAAAGGAGGACTAAATTGGACCCTAGGGGCGATGGACCTTTCCAAGTGCTAAAACGGATCAATGACAATGCCTATCAAATAGATCTGCTCGGTGAGTACAATATAAGTTCTACTATTAATATTGCTGACTTGTCTCCCTTTGATATTTTAGATTCGAGGACGAATCTTTTTGAGGAAGAGGGGAATGATACGAGTCGCAAGGCCCAAAATCCAGCTTATGAACGTGATGGGCTCAAACTTCCTCAAGGACCAATAACAAGGTCAAAAGCCAAGCAAATTTGAGAAAAATTGAATTGCACCATCCAAGACTTCGTTACCAAGGCACTAGATGCGCACATGATCGAAAAAGAAAATCAAGATTCACTTTCTTATTTTCAAGAAAATCAAGAAACCGAATTTTGGTCCAATTATGCTATTTCAAACAATTTCAAGAATCAAGAAAATCAAGATTTCAATTCTTGGAAAAAGAAACTGAATCTTGGAGTCAAGGCACATTGGATTTCTTGTACGATCTTAAACGAGCCAATTTCGAGAGCGAATGGATCAGAAGACCAAGTTCTTACAAAAAGGTTGATACGAGACACGGGCAGAAGAGGATCGTAAAGTTGTCAAGTCACGAATCTACCCCAAAGCTGTAGACAAATATAATCTAAAACGAAAACAAAGAAAGACAGATTAATTGACAAGATGAATAATCAAATGAAATTAAAATGAAAGAAAGATGAATGACTGGTAACAGATCCAATAGAGAACGAAATTAGGGTTTCTTGGATGAAAGAAACCATCCTTGGATCTCAAGAAAACGTCCTAACCAGATCTGGAAAATAAAAACACAAACAGATTCGTTAGAAGTGATTTAAAAGATAAAAGCAAACTGTTTAGGCAAGAATGATTGAAACAACAAGAAAAGATTGGATCTCCTAATTTTTTATGTGTTCCTTGATGGATCAAGGTAGGAGAACGTCCCTCTTGAAGCAATTTCAACCTAGAATGAAAACAACTAAATCAGTAACCCTAAACAGCAAGAAATAAATTAGATCAAACTAGAACGATAGATTAAAGATATAGGAGAAGATAATGTCTTAAGAAGCCTTGGAAACAATAAGAATCCATAACTTCCTTCAATGGCTCTAATTTCTCCTCCAAGTAAGAGATCTTGGTAAGAAAAAGCTTGAAGATGATTCCGACAACTTGAAAGATTGTTAAAACAACTTCTAAAAAAAACTCAAGAGCAATTCTTGAAGAAAAACTCAAAGAGAATTATTATTAACTCAAAATAATCAAAATCAAGTGTTTTGTTTACAATTCCAAGGTCTATATATAGGCAAGCTAAATAAATCTAGATAAAACTCTTAATTAAACTAGAACTCTAACGAATCTAAACAAGAAACTTTCTTGTTGACATAAAACTCCTAAAAACTTAAACTACTTAATAGTTATTTAAAAATTATGAATAAAAAATAACAATAACATAATAAGAGCTGATAATGCAATATTGGACTCTTATATAATAAAAATTAAACCTAAAACCCAAACCCAATATGATTTGAACTCGAATTAAAAGCCTGAAACTCGTAATTCCCGTCATAATCACATCCAGAAATTCTGCTTGCGCAGTCTTTATTAAAATGATCATAAATTGAGCTCCCGAACTTGAAATCGAGTGATTCAAATTGTTTTTCGAAGAAAAGAGATAGATCTTCGAAATCCATGCAGACATCTCAACCCATAAATTCCTGGATCCCAACCAAAAAGTCATCGCAAGCCTACTGATTTCCCCAACTTGAAAATTGGCAGCTTCGATTTCTTGGACCAAGATTTTCAAGATTTGAAATCTTGATTTTCTTGATTCTTGAAATTGTTTGTGAATGAAAAAATTGGACCAAGATTCAGTTTCTTGATTTTCTTGAAAACAAGAAAGTGAATCTTGATTTTCTTTTTTGGCCGTGTGCGCATTTAGGGCCTTGGTAACAAAGTCTTGGATGGTCCTATTTAATCTTGCTCGAATTTGCTTGGCCTTCAACCTCGTTATTGGGCCTTGAGAAACTTTGGTCCCATCACATTCATAAAATTGAATTTGGGCCTTGTAACTCGTATCAAAGGCCTATTAAGATATCTACAAGTTCATCTTGAAGTTTAGAAAGTAATTTAATTGAATATTAGGCCAAATTATTAAAGTGGCCCAAATTGGAAAGTATTTAAATTTAGGTCCAATTTTTATTTTAATAAGTGGATCATCATGTAAGAATTTAGCCCAAGGAGCCCATTTAAGACCTTTGGCGAAATTCCACATATCCACACTTAAATTTGTTTTTTTTTATTTTATTTGATTAGCTGTCATGGTTAGAATTCTACTAGGGTTAGGAAAGCTTATTTTGGGGGCCTATAAGTAGCATGGTCATCCCCCCTTGAAAAAAACATTGGATTTTGATTATTTTGAGTTAATAATAATTCTCTTTGAGTTTTTCTTCAAGAATTGCTCTTGAGTTTTTTTAGAAGTTGTTTTAACAATCTTTCAGGTTGTGGAATCATATTCAAGCCTTTTCTTGCCTAGATCTCTTTCTTGGAGGGGAAATTAGAGTCATTGAAGGGAGTTGTGGATTCTTATCGTTTCCAAGGCTTCTTAGGATGTTATCTTCTCTTTTCTATCTTTAATTTATCATTCTTGTTTGATCTAGTTTATTTCTTACTATTTTGGGTTGTTGATTTAGTTGTTTTTTGTTCTAGGTTGAAATTGCTTCAAGAGAGACGTTCTCCTACCTTGATCCATCAAAAAATTAGGAGATTTAATCTTTTCTTGCTGTTTCAATCATTCTTGCCTAAATAGTTTTCTTTCTTCGTTTAAATCACTTCTAACGAATCTATTTTGTGTTTTTATTTTTCAGATCTGGTTAGGACGTTTTTCTTAAGGTCCAATGACGATTTCTTTCATCCAAGAAACCTTAATTTCGTTCTCTATTGGATCCTTTACCAGCCATTCACCTTTCTTGTGTTTTAAATTTTCGTTTGATTATTCTTCTTGTCAGTTAATCTATCTTCTTTGTTTTTGTTTTAGATTACATTTGTCTAGATCTTTAGGGTAGATTCGCAACTTGACAACTTTACGACCCTCTTCCGCATTCGTCTCGTATCAGTTCAGCTTTCACCTGCTGACACACCAGGCATCTAGTCACGAACTCTGAGATTTCTCGTTTCATGCCTGGCCACCAATACATCTTCTTTAGATCGTTATACATTTCCATACTTCTCGGATGAAAGGAGTAAGTGCTGTTGTGAGCCTCTGAAAAATGTCCCATCTCAAATTGGAATCATTGGGAATGCACACTCTGCCTAAAAAATACAACATACCATTATTATCAACAGTAAATCCAGTAGTTGCATCATTCTGCATCTGGTCCTTCTTAGCCTTAAGCTTGGAGTCATCTTTCTGTAACTCTCATCTCCGCTGTAAGAATAACAGTTTCATTCGAAGTTCAGTCGTAACAGAACCATCATTCTCAAGTTACAATTGGGCGTTCATTGCCCTCAATGCAAACAATGATTTTCTGCTCAAAGCATCAGCGACAACATTAGCTTTTCTCGGATGATTTTCAATCACCAAATCATAGTCTTTCAGTAGTTCTAACCATTCAAGTTGCCTCAAATTCAATTCCTTATAAGTCACCAGATACTTCAGGCTTTTATGATCTGTGAATATGTGGTATCTCTCACCATACAAATAATGTCGCCAAATCTTCAAGGCACAGACAATGACAGGTAACTCTAAATCGTGAGTCGGATAGTTTCATTCATGCAGCTTTAATTGTCGAGAGGCATAGCTATTACCCTTTCGATTTGCATCAAAACACAACCCAAACCATTCCGAGATGCATCACTGTGTACGACAAACTCTTTACCCGATTCAAATTGCGTCAATATTGAAGCTTCTGTAAATAATTTCTTTAGCTGATCAAAACTCTGCTGACACTTTCCTGACCACATAAAATATATATTCTTCTGGAGCAACTTCGTCATCAGCAAGGCTATGATAGAAAAGTTATTCACGAACTTGACTGTAATAACCTACTAATCCCAGGAAACTACGTACCTCAGAAACATTCTTTGGTACCTTCTAGTCGAGGATAGTTGAAACTTTACTTGGATCAACCCAGATTCCCTCCGACGACACTACATGACCTAAAAATCCCACTTCCCAAAGCTAGAATTCACATTTGCTAAACTTTGCATACAACTACTTTTCTCGTAATATCTGTAAAACTTCTCTTAAATGCTGAGCATGCTTTGAGTTCGTCCTGGAATAAATTAGTATATCATCAATGAACACCACTACAAGTCTGTCCACTTGAGCTTAAAGACTAAATTCATCAAATCCATGAATGCTGCAAGAGATTTAGTCAACCCAAATGACATTACAAGAAACTCATAATGTTGATATCGGGTTTTGAATGCTGTCTTCGGCACGTCATAATCCTTTACTCATATTTAATAATAACCCGATCTAAGATCTAATTTAGAGAAAATCATCACACCTCTCATCTGATCAAATAACTCATCGATACGAGGCAACAAATATTTATTTTTAATCGTTACCTTATTCAACTGCCTGTAGTCTAAACACATTCTCATCAAAACATCCTTCTTTTTCATAAACAACACCAATGCTCCCCAAGGCGATACACTCTGTTAGATGAAGCCTAGATTTAACAACTCTTGAAGCTATGATTTTAACTCCTTTAACTCAGTTGGTACCATCCTGTATGGTGGAATCAAAATATGTGTAGTGTCAGGCACTAAATCAATACCAAATTTCACTTCTCTGATCAGCGGTAAACCTGGTAACTCCTCCGAAAATACATCTGTAAATTCTTTAATGATCAGTACCTGTTCTAATTCTGTACCTGCACCCCAAGTAGCAAGTATGTATGTTAAAAATGCCTTACAACCTTTACAAACAATTTTCTGCACTGAAATAGCTGAAATTATTCTGGTTTCTCTATTCAATCTGCCGAACTCAACTATGATCACTTCATCTGTCGGGCATTCATATTAATCTATCTTTGTTTGCAATTAACCACTGCATCATGCTCAGTTAACCAGTCCATTCCCAAGATTACATTGAACTCAGTGAATGTAAATAACATCAGATCAGTGAGAAATTCAAAGCCTTGGACTCTCAGTGGACACTTACGACACATCATATTAACAATGACTCTATGACCCAATGAGTTTATGACTTGTACGTCAAATTCCATCGACTCGACGGAGAATTTCTTTTCAGTGGCTAATGCAGTACAAATATATGAATGAGTCGATCTCGAGTCAATTAATGCACACATAATATCATTAAAAATATAAAATATACCGGTTACAATATTGGGAGTAGTAGCCTCTTCTTTAGCTCGAATGACATAAGTCTGTGTATGTGCCCGTTCTTTAGATCTAGCTACATTGTCTTTGTTACCTCCGTGATTTCCACATGTACCGTTACTCTGTCCCAGACATCTACGCTTCTGTGGTGTAAAAGGAGGTTTTACACTTTGATCCTCTTTTGCTTCAGATTTCATCGGACAATTTCTCAGAAAATGATTTGCACTTCCGCATATTTTACACTTTGATCCTCTTTTACTTTAGATTTCATCGGACAATTTCTCAGAAAATGATCTGCACTTCCGCATCCGTAGCAGGTTCCTTTCATCTTTCGACACTCGCCTATATGACTTCTTTTACAATACCCATATATCGGATTAGGTGCATTGCGAACGCTTGCTACACTATTTATAGGTCAATTTTGAAATCTAAATTCCAGTGGTCTTGACTTACTCCTACTCAAAAATCCCGAAGAAACTGACTCTAGACTACCCTCTTCTCTGAATCTCTTCGGTGGCAACATAGAAAAGGTCCTGGTGATATTCTTCTTTCCAGATTCCTAAAACTTCTTTTCTCTCTCTCTTACTATTGTAGATTTCTTCCATCTTTTGAGCTCTGTCTGCTAAAACCACTAACGATCGAATTTCAGAACCACCTACCATCATCTTGATCTTGTCATTTAGCCTATCTCATTCAAAACTCTCAATGTGTTTTCCAACCAGTACTCTGCTCTAGAGGGATCATCTTCTACGCTTCCCCGAAAGTCTTTAGCTCTGTATTTTCTAACTGTATTTATCGGGATACGTCGCCTCTGTTTTACCACTAGAGGTGGTGGAGGCCTAGTTGGAGGTGCTACCAGTCGAGCAGCTGGCTATGTAATAGGAGGTGGTGCCATTGGATTATTTCTCATGAATTTCGAGAACCACCGTCCCATCATATTGAAGAACATGTTCTTTACTTCATTTTCGATCATTGGTAGTATCGATGCACTTTGACTAGCCCTAGTGTCATTAGTCAAAATATTGCTGTTTACCTTGTTAGTTTCATATTTTTCTAAGTCAGGCATCTTGTATTTATCTGCAAAAACCATAGTTAAATTAGATTCATCTATATCACACTATCACAGGTTCATATGGCATGTACTTCTAAATCATTAAACATGGTAAATACAACCCAAGAAATGGCTAAATCGAAAGCTCTGATACCATTAAATGTAATACTTGAAACTCGACATCATCACCAGTTAGGGTCTCGATTGCTACCATACAAGCTACCATACAACTCTATAGTCAATTTTGAAGTTTCATCTTTACGTAATCAAGTAAATGACAACTACATACATTCTCTCAGTTTAACATTCATCATTTAATGTTAAGACATACAATGATATAATTGAAAATGCAATCGAAATATCGCTCAAAACATCAAAATTTCAATGAAACAAGGGTCACACAGTCGTGCCCTAGATCGTGTGCATACACAAAATTTCCCATACACGACTGTGTCACATACCGTGTGACAAGCTGTGTAAACATGCAAAAGTACCCCACACGCCCGTGTGTGAAACCGTGTGTTAGTTCAAAATAGAGCCACTTGATCATGTATTAGCCCGTGTATCCCCTGCACCTATTTTCTACAAGACACACGCCCGTGTGCTGGCCCATGTACTGGACCATGTGTACCTTTGAAATTGTATATTATAAGTAACAAAAATCCTATAAATCACACATTAAACATAACATTCAGCAAGCTTTTTAATTCTATTAAAATTCCATGTAAAGGTTCCAAATTCTCATGAATAGAAAGCATAACATACCAAAATATAAGTCTACAAAGGACTTTAGTACACTTATACAAACATGGTAAAGTATATCTTCATTTTCAAGCAAGGTACTAACATTCAACCAAAATATACCCTACTTCAACATGCTCCAACAAAATACATATGAAAATAGAAGCATACTTAGCACATGCCATAAAAACCAAATGATATAATCACTACCGAACAAACTTCGAGATAGTATGATGCTCTGAGATGATCCGATCTTTGAATAGCAAAACAGAATCTACAAAACAATAATAATTTCCATAAGTAAGCATTCAAGGCTTAGCAAGTTCATAGAGTTAAATAGATTTACCAAACTTCAATCCGTAATAGGATTTATTTCTCATTTAATAGTCACGATGACACATAGTCATCGGACCTGATAATCCGTAAAGGATTCATTTCATTTAATACTCACGATGAAACATAGTCATCAGACCATATAATCCGTAAAGGATTCATTTCATTAATACTCACGATGACACAGTCATTGAACCTTTGTTCCCGTCTTACATACTTCCGTTCATCATCCCAAATTCCTAGCAATTGTATAAAAGTACCAAAAGTGTGCAAGTTAAATTGGAGTTTATCAATACGAACTTACCGGACTGGTTTGTGGTTATGGATAAACTTCAAGGACTAATCTGCAACTTTTCCTTTCCCACGATTTACAGCTCGATCGTAATCTAACGCAACAAATCATCCAATTTCTCTTATTATATCATATAATTAAATTATTTAAAGCATTTTGATCCTTTTTGGGAAAATTACGAAATTTCCCTTAACATTTCACTTTTATTCAATTTAGTCTCTAACCATAAAACATATAAAATAACCCCTTTCTCATTAGACCCATACTAGCCGATTGCTTCAAGCTTCCATACATGTACCTACAATTTAGCCATTTCACACCAAATACCCACATTTTCATCATTTTAACATTTTAGTCCTTAAACCCTAATTTTATCAAAAATCACTTAACAAAAATATCAAACCCAAACATCAAGCATACAAATCTACCATGAACTTCCAAGAATAAGCATTTTCAACAATGGTAGAATATTTAGCATTTGATAGAATCACAAATTAATCCCTAGGTTAGCTAGATTAAGCTGATACGAACTCAAAAACATAAAAATTACTAAAAACGAACGAAGATTTCTTACTCAATTCTTAGCACCAAGCTTGGCCAAATATGAGCTAGTTCTTTTAGAGTTTTTGTCTCGAGGAAGAAGATGAAAAAAATAATAGAAAATGATGTTTAATCTTTTAATTTTAACTAGAATGATTTTTCTCATAATTTTACTTAATTACCCTTTAAAATTCTCATGATTTTCCATTCAAACCTAGTAAAAGCCGTCCACTCATAATGAGGATGGTCTGTTTACCATATAAGGGCTTTTTCTTATCATGCAATTAACTTCTAGCGCCCTTAATTAATAGATCACTACTTTTGCACTCCTTACGATTTAGTCCTTCCTATTAAATTAACTATTTAAACGATAAAATTTCTTAACCAAAAATTTATATGAAATTTATGACTTCATGAATATTAAATAATTAGTATTTATGACTAGACTCGTCAGGGTTATGGTCTTGAAACCACTAAAAAATAAGCTATTATAAGTACAAGGTATACTGAACTTTGGTTATTGACTTGCATTGTATCGATATAAGTGTTTTAAGGTATAGGTAGTGCATAGTAATATCGGTAGTCTGTTTACAAGTATCAATAGAAGTTGCAGGAAAAATTTACCTAGCTCTTTGGAACTTGTTGTATCGGTAGAACTGTGGGTTGTATCGGTAGTGCCCATACTTGTATCAGTAAATTTTTAATGTCTACCGGTAAGAAACTGCAGTTATTTTCCAAAGCTCACTGGCTTGACTTCTATAGATACTTGCTCAACAAGTGCCGGTAGAAGTCCCCCAATTTTTTTAAAATGACGATTTTAACTTAAATTAAATAGTAGTAATTCTGAAACTTGAAAATTTCTTGCATAAATGTTGTGTGACGATTTAATGTCATGATTGGAGATTATAACCTGAGATAAAGTGAAATTCTTAATTGTACTGACTGTTTATTCGGATCCAACGACTGACCGATGAAATGGGTGTTACTGGTGTGTGCATGTATTTCGAGCTTGCACATTTTTTGGCATACGATTAGAGACACAGGCATGTGTTTGAGACACACAGTTGTGTGACCCTTGTTGGAAAATTTTCCAATTGTGATACTAAGTTCATTTATGATTCAGTTTGATCCTTGAATTGGTTGAAATGTTGTAAATGAGTGTGTAAGACTAAATGGAGTTAGTATTTTGAGTTGTTAATTTGTAATTGGATGGATTTATGATTGATTTGATATAAAAAAATTCGTAAAATTATGTAAACCCTTGAGACTTTAAACAGGTGATAGTTACGGTGTTACAAATATGCAAAAATCCTTTTATACCTTATATCGTCGTTAGTCCGCTAACCGTTATTTCAATGCAAAAAAGCATGAACAGGTTTGTAAGGTGGGTAAGATTGAATTTTATTGGAGACAGAGCTTGAATGAAGGAAATGAATGAAAAGATTAAAAATGGAAAACATTTAATAAAAAATTGCTAAATACAAGGTGAGAAAAAATGAAATTAGGTGCCATAGATATCAAAGTATGAGCTTTACTAAGTAAACTTGATAAGGACCATTCTGAGTCTGATATGTGCCCAAGAAACCTAGTACTTCGTCGATGCCCAAGATGTAAAGTTCCTCCACCTTGTTACTTTTGAAAGAGAAGTTCATTTCATGGCCATTCTTTGGTTCAAATCTCCTTAGGTTTCGAGACAACCTTTACGAGTTTTTATCTCGACCTCTCCTTTTTCTTTTTTTCTTTTCTTTTTTTTTTTGTGAAATTTTTGTACCGAATTTGAGTTCATGTGGTTGGGTAGATCTTTGCTATTTATCTCTGTTAGAATCATAGCTTCTCTAGAAGAAGTTTTCTTTACCACATAAGGCCTTTCCTAATTTGACATCCATTTTCTTCGAAAATCCTTTTATATAGGAAGGATATTTTTCAAAGTCAGATTTCCCTCATGGAATTCTTTAGGGCAGTCCTTTTTGGCATAAGCCCGCATCATTCGCTTTTGGTACATTTGACCATGTTGGTTAGCTTTCAGTCTCATTTCCTCGATCAAGTTGAACTGATCATATCTGAATTTGATCTATTCCGCTACCCCTAGATTCACTTCTACCAAATTTCAGAGGGAAGGAATCTCGACTTCAATGGGTAAAACTACCTCCATTTCGTAAACCAATGAGAAAGGTGTAAAGAGCAAATGGTAATTCTTCATGCCAATCTTTTGTAGGTCTCCGTCATTTTCCAAATGATCTTCTTGATGATCTTATTAGCTGTCTCCATTGCCCTATTCATTTTTGGGCAATATGGTGACGAATCTTGATGCTTGATCTTGAACTGACTGTAAACCTTTACTATCATGCTGTTGTTCAAATCCAAAACGTTGTCAGATATGATCCTTTCTAGCATTCCATATCGGCATATAATCTCTTTCTTTAAAAAATTGCTCACTGCCAATTTTGTGACATTGGCATAAGAAGCAGCTTCTACCCACTTGATGAAGTAATCAATGCCCATGAAGATGAATCGATGCCTATTGGAAGCTTTTGGGGAAATTGGCTGAATAACATCCATGTCCCACATAGGAAGAGGCCATGGAGAAGTCATGACGTGAAGAGGTGAAGGAGATACATGGATTTTATGTTCATAAATTTGGTAGTTTATGACATCTCTTGGCATAGATGATGTGATCTTCAATAATATCCAAATCTCAATATTTGTCTAGTTATTATAAAACCATTGGTATGTGTTCCGTAAATGTCCCTATGGAGTTCTTTCAGAATTTTCTTGATCTCGACAACGTCTACACATCTTAGTAAGACCTGATCCTTTTCCCTCTTGTATAGGATTTTTCTATTTATGACATACTCATTGGCTAGCTTTCTTAGCGTCTTTTTATCATTATTGGTTACTAGCTTAAGGTATTTGACCACTTGGAGGAAACTAGCGTAAAACCTTTTTTTAAGATGCCCTTTTTGGGTTTTTATCTCGGTCTTTTTATTATTTTCTTTTTATTTTTTTAAGTTTCAAGATGTCCTTTTTGGGTTTTCATCTCGACCTTTAGTTCTTCTTTTTTGTGGACCTCCTTTTTTTTAATAGCATGTTGGGCCTCGTTCTTTGAAGTTTCTGTTGAAACAGATTGTTTTCTTCTTTTATAGGGAGCCCGTGTGTTACGACATCAGTACTTAACCTTGGCATGCCTTGATTGGACAATGCAAAGACATCTTTGAATTCTCGAAGTAGCTCTATGAGATATCGCCTTTTTTTTTTGTAGAGATACATGCCCTTATTTTCACCTCTTTCTTTTCATTCTCACAATTTACACTAACTTTTTGTGAGGTAATATTTGTTTCTCGTCTTGCTCGACCATTCGTAGTAGATCGGGAGACAAGTTACATTCTTGATCATCTTCAAAGTCTTAAGGTTTTTCTAGACACATTATTCTCAAAAGGAGGCTTTGAATTAATAGTAGTGTCACTCATATCAATGATATCAAAGGACTCAACATAGGGACAAAAAGGAGATCTAAAGAATAAATGAATTTAAGATGGATTAACTGTAGGAATATGACTAAAAAGAATAGTAAGTTGTTTGTCAAATGAGACATAAAAATGCATCATTTTTATTGAAATAAAAGCTCGTGGTCATGTGCCCTTTACAAAAGGATCCCTATTGCTCTTGAGCTTAGAGCAATAAGTGTGTTCTAAATATTACTTTAGAAAAGTCCTAAAAACTACAGGAAACTTCTCCACAATCTAGTTATCCAAAACACTTCCGAGGGTGTAAGGACGAATTCTCGATAAGTTCTGTTCTCCCTTCCTTTCTTCGGATATATCTTTAACGCTCAAAATATTTTCAACATTCCCCCCATTATCTTGATTATCTTTCTTTCTCTCAGTTTTTGTTCAGAGTTGATAACACCCCCTTAACACGAATGTTTTAGATATATAAGTTTTTTATGGATGTAATGAAATGTAATTCTAATGAATGCATGTCTGCATATGCAAGAAAAGCATTGATTCTTAGTTCAATTTTGTTAGAACAACTTTACTAGAAAACAAATTTCTTTACATAAGGCAAATATAGTGCACATATATGGTCTTGCCCTAATGCTCAAAGTGTTAATCTTTCTAAGGAGCCAAGCTAACTTTTGGCCTCGATCTGACTCAGATTCATACTTCAGGCTCAAAAAGTCGGCTTGAATTGCTAATGTTTGCAAGTGTTCTACCACTTCTCGTACTTGAGTCAAAGCTTTGCCCATAATGTAATCTCAATCTTTGACTTACCTTTGAGAGTGTTGGAGTTGTCCCTCAATTGTTTCCATGGTTCTTTCGAGAAACTCAATTATTATCTCATAATCCTATAGTGAAGCTTTGAGTTCTTCTACTTTCTTCTTCAACTCATCATTCCTATCTCGGCTTGCCGTCAATTCTATCATAGTGCTATGATTGTGATATCTGTGAAAAGATTCTTTTAGCTCAGCTACTCGAGCCCTTAACTCAACTTTTTCCACTCGACTTTCTATCAACTTTATTTTTATGGCATCCTCTTGAACTCGAGTGTCTTGAAATCTCCTTTTCCATTGATCTATTCTATCTCTTTCCTCTTTAATTTCCTTTTTTCATTGCTCTGACGTCTTGCCTAACCCAACAGTCCTTATCGACAAGTGGAGTTTCTTGTAATCTTTCTATAAACTGTCCAAGTCCTCCTCAACTTTATTCTTTCCTTTTCTAATCATTTCAACTTTTAACCTTTGGATGTCAATGTCCAATATCAACTGCATCTTCTCTTCTTCCAACATCTCTATCTTTTTCCCTAATTCAGAACTCTTCTTTTCAAATTCTTGTTTTATAATATCTAATTCGTACGGGACTACCTGCAAATGCTCTTCAATTGGTCGAATATTTTTGGATTTGGCACGGGAATGTTGTCATTGATTCTCTTGTTCCTTCATCAACCATATTTCTTGGACCTTCTTCTTATTGTTCTCACCTTTGTACGTAAACTCGCATTAGGCCAAACCATGTGTCGCTGGAATGAACTGTCTCTATCTATATTGTCTCAACACAAGCAAAGGGCCATATCCTACATCTCCCCATATTCTGAGCAAGGGAACCTAACCAACATCTCCATACTGATAAAGGATCTCATCGGGAATTAACCAAGGTGCTCGCCATTCGATGTCTTCGTCTCGGAGACTTTGGAGGATTGCCATCCATTTCTCCTCGAAGATGTTTTCTTGTCTTTCCATAGTCACGAATTCCTTCAATGGAGAATAATTCTCAAAGAATACCTAATAGGAAACCTTCTTCACCTTCCAAAAGTGGCTATAGAACCAGACTATCAAGAACTATGTACAATCGATGAATCTCTCTTCTCCTTCTCTTCGACACGCGTTCAACGACCTAAAGGTCTCAGCCAAAATCGCTTATCAAGCCGGTCAGATAAATCAATGACCGCATCCTCTATGTGCCCCAACGCCTTAGGGAAAATGACCAATCCATACAAACTTAAAGTGAAGATGTCGACTCTTTTTCTTGCATCTGGGTGCACCAAGATCAAGTCTCTTAGGCTTTTGCAAGTAATGTACTTGTTGCCCCCTTTTACCTTAAGCCGAGTTGTAACCCATTGCTTGCTCATCCCTGTGATGTTTATCAATCTCTTGAGGAAAGTTGAGACATTAGCAACTCTCGAGCATGCCTTATTAATTTGAAACTTTGGTCAACGAAGCAATGGAGTGTACTCCTCTATTGTGGTCACCATGTCCATGTTTTTGAAGGTGAAGCAACTATAAGCTGGGTTCCAATGTAGTGTGAGGGCTCGGAAAAAATGTTTATCTACCTTAATCTCGAGGAAATAAGGTAAATCTCCATATTCTCTGTAAAATATTTGCTTCATTCATCGTCTCACTGATCCCATATTTCTTTTCACTCTTGCAAACTATTCTGCATCATGTTTATCCAAGTGTAATCCCAAAAATATGATACGTGCCCTTCCAATAGGCTATCACCTTTCTCGCGTTGTTTTTCCTCTGACCATATACGCACGACCACATTATCCTATACCTTATCAAGATACCCCTTTTCAATGATCAGTTCTCTAAGTAATCAAGCTTGAACCAATACCTTTCCTAATTTGAGTATGCAATGCAAACAAAACAAAATAAGACAAGTTAGTACAATTAATATTAGAACAAACCTTAATAACAAATTGCAATTAGAAGGATAGCACAAAGAACATAATCAATTATTTATTTGTTTATTTGCTAAAAGTTTAATATGGTTTTACTTACGGTAGGCTCTTAGGTTTCATTACATGTGGTTTGGGGTTCTAGAGTACAAGTACCTGAACCGGCAGATTCCTCAATCCTGACCCATCATTATAGGCTCATACAAACAAGTTCAGTTCAGGGGGATACATTTCCCATATGTTTGCATGGAAGTGAAAACTTTACGAAAATATAGGTACGGATGTATACCAAAAGCAATCCACTATCCTGCATGGAGGTGAAAATCTCACGAAAGAGTAGCTTCTTACTTCCACTTAAAAGGTGTAGTAACAATTAGGCAATACAAGTGAAGAGTAATCTCATATCTTGGCAATATCAATACAAACATTATTAAAGCAGCACATAAAGGATGAAATGCAAAGGATCATAAATTAATTTAAACCGAGTATTCAATTTTCAACAATAAAGACAAAAAAATAATTGACTTGTGGCTTGACTCTCTTATTGGTCCCCAATGGAGTCACCAAGCTTTTGAAACTTTTTTTAGAAGTCCCGAACTAAATTTTGAAAAACAAAAATGGAGTCGCCATGAATCTGTTTTAATTTGGTGTGATTGGATCACCTCGTAAAATATTTAAAAATATTAAAAAAATAATTTTAGTCTTTGAAACCATAAAACAAGTTCGGGAGTCGGTTATGCATGAGGAAGGATTAGCATCCTCACACGCCCAAAATTGGTACCTAGTGGATTATTTAATGTCTTAATTGTTAAAAAATCGAGAACTCGAAGAAAATTTGAAATGTGATCCTTGAACACATGAATGATATGTTTTGATGTCGTTTAAAAATCAAATTTTGCAAAGAAAACTCATCTATTTTGAGTTAAGAGAGAGGAAAAGTCATGTCTAGTAAGTTAGGGCACAACACCTCAAATTTTCGAAAATAAAGATCATTTCAAATTATTACCTCAAATCTTGTATATTTTAATTTTAAATAGGTTATTCGATTACTTCGGTTCGAAGAGAAAACCACATTTAGTAAGTTAGGATATAATTTTCTTGAGTTCCCAAAGTAAAAAACATTACCTCGATTTTGGAAATTATTTATGTATTACATGAAAAATTAAAGTGTCATGTGATTTATTCATTAGAGTGTTATACAAAAATTAATGAATATGTATGAACATAATTTGCAATTTGATAATGGCAAAATATAAAAAAAAAATACATACATGAATAGAATAAAATAAATAAATACAATTAAATACAACAAATAACACAAATAAATAAAAAATAGTAGTGATAACAAATAATAAAATAACAATATAATTATAATGATAATGACAATAAACATTAATTAAGGATACAAGCAATAATGAATATATAATCATGATAAAATTAAACAATATTGAATCTAGGACAAAATAAAAATATGTAATTAAATAAAAGACAAAAATATAAAATGGCATAGGAAATAAATAACAAATAAATGAATAAAAATAAAATAAAAAATATAAAAATGATCAAATATAAATTAAATACTAAAATAAATGAATAAATACAAATAATAATAAAATCATAAAAGAGACAAAATTGAATAAAAATAAAAACAATAAGGCATAAATTGTAAAAAACAGAAATTAAAGGGGTTGAATTAAATAAAATAAGGCTAAATTAAAATAATAATAAAATAAAGGTACAAATTTAAAAAATAATAATATAAAGGATTAAATTAAAATAATATAATAATTACAGGGACTAAAAGGAAAAATATCCCAGCCAATATACATGTGTCATTCCCTGAAGGGTCCATTGTTGGTCAAAGGACCAAATTGAATCAAAATTAAAATAAATAGGGAAAAATTAAAACAAATGGAAAATGAAAAGGACGAAATTGAAAACCCAAGGAAAAGCAAAAGGATCAGGGCAAAAATTCCTCATTCGCATGAAAACACGTGGATCCCAAGTCCTAACGGGTTGGGTCTCTGGTCAATGTTCAAAACGATGTCGTTTTGAGGCCTATGAAATTAGACCAAAACGACGTCGTTTTATATTGCTTATACAAGTTTAAAAAATTCCAAAAAAATAGTTTTATCTTTATTTTAAAAAAACCAAATTTCTTTTTTTCTTTTTTCTCTCAAGGGGCTCTCATAAGCCGGCAATGGGTCCACTGAACCTTCGCCGTGAGCCACCATGGGCCATCGATCATAAGCGGCGGTGATCGTCGCCTACGGTGGCTGAAATTTTTTTTAAAACCTCTCTAACCTTTTTTGAGGCCTTGAGTTCGGATTTGGGGCCGAATCTTTCCAAATCTTAGCCAAAGGTTGGAAAAACAAATGAGAAACCCTTTCGATTTCTCTTATTTAAAAAAAAACTATTTTTTTGTTCTTCTCCGATGAAGCTCCTACACTCTCATACGAAGAGAAGACCTTCCTTCATCGAGGATGAAACCCTCGACCACCAATGGCGGCGATGGAAGATGAATCGTCACAAAGGTAAAAAAAACCTAATATATTTTGTATTATGTATTTTAGTTTCGAAATAATAAAAAAAACAAAAATCTATACCTTGAAGTTTTCTTTTTGATTTCTATTAATGCATAAGTTTTTACAAACAAATATATTTGTGCTTTTATAGAACAATTTTTACATTTTCCATATATTTTTCTTTATTTTCTTTTGTCCTTTTTTCTGTTATAGGTACAAAATTCGGATCTAGAAGATCTTTGCACGACCATGGGATGAAGGCGGTTGACATGGCATTGAAACAGCGATCAACGTGGTACTGGAGCGGCAGTCGATCTTACGCAGGAAAGGCAGCAGCGACGAGGTCTTTTAGGGTTTCTTTTGTACTTTGAGTGATAGGGCCTTTTTTTAAAAAAAAATTGGGCTTGTGTAAATTGGGTTTAGGGTATTTGGGTTAATTGGGTAGTTTTTGGATTTTAATTTGTAATGGATTTTGGACTTTTTAATGTGTTTATTTTTATTATTTATTTATTGGGTTAAAAGAATAAAAATTGAATTTTATTTATTTTTGGATTTTAATAAAAATAAACTGGGTTTTTATTAAAAAGAAAAAAGAAGGCTTGGACAAATATGGGCTCTTACATAATGTTTTCAAAATTATTTGAGACTTATTGATTCCATATGGTGTTGTTTGGGAATATTTTTAAGTGTTTTAGGACATTTTTCAGCTTCAAGGGTCCAAAGTCCGATACCTTTTCCTTGGGTAGCGGTATTAGGCTTGGTAGATTGTACAGTACTATATCACAGGGACTAAGTATCGATACCTTGGCCCTAGGTATCGATACCTAACCCTTGGACAAAGCCTTCTGCATTGTTTTGGTCGTTTTATGGTCCTCGAAGTTCGTACTTGACCTCGGGCACCTCTAGTTAGTCGAAAAATGTTTCTAAATGGTTGTAAGATTAGTTTAAAGCTTTCAAAATGTTTCTATATTATTTTTTTATGATTTTTTAAAAATTATTTAGAACTTTAAATTATGATAAAACACTTATTTTTCTGACCTCATTTTAAGTCGATAAGCTTTGAACCTTTGCTTTATGTTTTAAATAAATCCTATTGTGTATTTAGAGACCCAAAACGATTCCAAGCATATTGGAATCATTCTAATCTTTGTCAATTTGTTTTAAAGAACAACAATATGTTGTGAAATAAATGTTTTTATAAAAAAAAATTGGTTTAAGTCTAAAGTGTTTCAGTAACACCTCCCACTCCTACTATACATCGGGACGGGTGAAGGATATTACATTTAGATAATATAATAAAAATATAGTAGTATATAGCTATGTCTAAAACTATTAATACATCTATATATAATTATTATTGTATCATCTCGCTCGATGAAGCCTTATTGCTCGAGTGTTGTTTTAAGGAGCAAGAATTTCGAAATAGGTTCTCAGTAAGTAAGGTGTCTGATTCAACTAAGAGTTTGAAGTTTATGGGTACGCCCTTGGGCGAAGTCCTTGTTAGGTGGACAAGTTGAAAGAAAGCAAAGTGGTGTGGTTCTATTGTTGGAAAATCGGGTTTAGAAAACATAGCAGAAAATAAATTTAGGGAAAAAAATTTTAAAAAAAATTCTAAAACAAGAAATTGATTGTGATATCTAAAGTAATAAACACTTAATCAAAATTGTACATTTTCGATTCGTCTAGGATGAACGCTTTAACTGAGTAGTCTTCTCCTCTATCCTCAAGCTGACGTTTACTGAGTGTAAGATCGCTTCAAAATTAGAAAATTTTTCACAAAAATTACCAATGAGGTAACTTCATAATTTTTCTAAACTTATGGGTCAAGTTGTAAATAAAAAATATCTCTAGAAATTTTTTGAAATAATTTCTTCAGAGAAATTTTCTTTCTGCAATTTTCTCTTGAATTCAAGTATGAGTAAAATAATAACTCAAGGCTATTTTTATATATACAGAGTTTAAGAGTTCAACTATGATTAAACTTAATCACTTTAATATTAAATTAATATAGATAAATATTAGATTAAATTTAAAATTAAATCTCATTAAATTAATAGAATATTTATCTACAAGATAAATAATAAATTAAATTTAATATTAAGATAATCACTTTAATATTAAATTAATAAAGTAATATTAAGATAAGTATTAAATTAAATTTAATATTAAATCTATTAAAATAATATTATTTTTGGAATAATAATCTGAAATCAAATTCTCTGGTAGAATCCTAGTAGGAGTGTAATTTTTTCACTGCTTAACCACTGAAGACCCACCATTGCTGACCATTTGCTGATCACCGAAATGCCATCGTGGTAGCTGCCCGCACCCTGAGCTGGTTAAGTTTCTATCGATTCGATTTGGGCTAGTGACGATTCGACTGATCTAATCCAGCCACTAGTTGGACAGTTTTGGGCTCTCGGGCCCAATTTACGATTTCAAGTCTAATTTTTAAGTTCAATTATTCATTTGACCAATTGTTTGACTTGAAAATTAATTTCTAATAATATCATATTAATTTTAATTAATTTTCTTAATTTAATTTCCCCAAAAATCACTTAGATTTTTTAAATTAATTTTTCAAGAAAATTCTTTAACCAAATCCTCTAGTTGAACAATTCTCACAACCACCTAATTTAATTCCACGTCGAATAAATTAACTCAAATTATTTTCAAAGTCGTAGAATTTCCTTCTGATTCAAATGCAATCCGATCGAACTTTTGTTGAGCTAATAGAGGGACCAATCAGACATATACAATTAGGCTCTAGTAATTGCAATTATGTCTAGAAGCATTGTTTCGATAATTCGCAATTACTTAATCATGAAGTCAATCCACAAGAAGTACAATGATTAAAAACTCTTTATGAAAGCAATTTATCAAACTGCTTTGTCCAATGACCTCGTCATGTGTGTGTTACCGTTATATGATATCCTTGATTCATTTGAGTTAAATATGTTCACTCAATATAATTTTTGAGTTAAATATGTTCACTCAATATAATTTTACTTCATCTCATTGTCACCATTTTGTCTTCTTAATGATTAATATGATCATTGTCAATAAATAATTGTGATAAATTGCTCGTTCGAGAACGAGCAACCCGTGACCATGTTACATATTTATCAATCCACACAATGTCAATGAGAGGATATCATTAACTCTTTAATTGAGCTATGAATTCCACTGTTGCTAGTAAAGTCATGCCATACACAAGTCATGTACCCAACTAACTGGTTTGGGATCAATCATCTTTAGAGCATAAGCCTTCACTTATATCAAAGCACATGAGTTACGTACGCATGGTCAGTGACTAACTCAAGATTTAGGTAAACCACACCATGAATGTCACAAGTGAATTAATTCACAAACGGATTCAAAATTAATTCATCTTAGGTCTAGTCCAATGTATCATTTTGCCAATCAATACATCTATGCCTCTACCCGTGGAGTCAACTACTCCAATAGCCAAGACTAGTCAACTCCTCAATTGGAATTGTAGACAACATAATAATCCTTCTAAGTATTTGAATCAAATGCTCACATTGATTCTTTTACGAGATTTTGGGGTTGTTTAAATTATCTATTGAAGTGAGTTGTCTTTCTTGTAATGTAAACATTCTTATAATGCCACTTATCATTAGTTTGAACTTAGACAATCAATGAACTAATATTTTCTTGTCACAATTTCGCTATTCATGTAAATTATGAAAGACAAAAATACAACATACATAATAGTAAAATGTGAAATTTACTTTATTTATTTATTCGTCATTCAAATAAATAGAAAATAGATACATGTTTATTATAATATGGGCATATTTCCCAACAATCTCCTACTTGCCCTAGTGAAGTAAATTTGTCATGTTTCACATTATCATATCATTGACGTGTTTGTTAAAACTCCTAGTTACAATAGTCTTAGAAAACGGATCCACAAGGTTATCTTCAGAAGCTATTTTCAGAACATCTACAATTCCTTCGACCACTACCTCTTGTATCAAGTGATACTTTCGATCAATGTGTTTTATCCTATTATGACTTTTCATTTCCTTAGTATTAGCTATTGCAGCACTGTTATCACAATACAGTGTTATAGCCTTTTCTATATCAAGAATGACTTTAAGATTGATTAAGAACTTTCAAAGCCATATTGCTTCTTTCATTGCCTCAAAAGCAACCACATACTCGGCCTCCATAGTAGAGTCAGTAGTGCAAGTTTTTTTTACACTTCTCCATACTATGGCTCGGCCTAATATGAATACATTTCTAGATGTTGATTTCCTCAAATCTTTACAAGTTAGGAAGTTTGAGTCTGTGTATCCAATAGGAGTAAGGTTCTCCCCAAAATACACAAGCATATAATCCTTGATTCTTTTAAGATGCCTTAATATATGCTTTACAAACAACCAATGCCTGAGACCAAGATTCGCTTGATATCGACTAATCATTCCTACTGCGAAACATATATCTAGATGTGTGCAAAGCATCGCGTACATAAGGCTTCCAACTATTGAAGCATATGAAACCTTACTCATATGCTCTTTTTCTTTTGTTATCTTAAGACAGTCATCTAAAGAAAGATGAAAACCTGATACAGTCAGTTGAGCGCCTGGCTTCGCATCGACCATTGTAAAATTTTCCAGTACCTTATCAATGTATAAAGTTTGTGATAGAGCTATCATTTTATTCTTTCAATCCCTAAAAATTTGAATTTCAAGAATATAACTATCTTTACCCAAGCCCTTAATGCTAAACTGCTGAGCTAACCACTGTTTAACCAATGATAATTCTCCTACATCATTTCCTATAAGTAGAATATCATTGACATACAAAATGAGGAAGACCACCTTTTTGTCATTTATGTGCTTATTATTAACAAAAAGTTCATCAATGTTTTGCTCAAACCCAAAAGACTTGATCATTTGATCAAATCTTTTATTCTATGAGTGGGACGCCTGCTTAAGTCCATAAATGGATCTTAGCAGTTTGCAAACTTTTTGCTCCTTTTCTTTGACAACATAGCTAGTGGGTTCAACCATGTAAATGGTCTCATGAAGATAGTCCTTCAAGAATGTTGTCTTGACATCCATTTTCCAAATCTCGTATTCGAGAGGAACGATAATGGATAAAAGTATGCAGATATACTTAAGCATGGCTACCGGAGAGAAGGTCTCATCATAATCGCTACCTTCTTTCTATGTTTAGCCTTTCCTTACAAGTCTAGCTTATGTGTTTCCACTTCCCTTTCTTATTTCTCTTCTTCTTGTAGATCCACTTACACCCTATGTGTTTAATCCCAATCGATAAGTTTACAAGTTCTCACATCGTATTAAATTTCATAGAATTCATCTCGACATCCATGACTTATTTTCAAAGCTTGGAATCAATATCCTTCATAGCCTCATTGTAAGTGAGTGGATCATCATCCTCATGATTGGCTTCCGTATTATAAAGTACCACCATCATAGATGAAGAATTCTGGTTTCTTAGAAACTTTCCTACTACGATGGATTCCCCTATGTTGTTGATTATTTACAGGTCTTTCTACAACTTCCTAGAGAATTGAACTTGGTAATTATTCTACAACTCCCGAAAGTTACTCGAGTACAACTTTACTTCGAGGTTTAAAGTTATACATGTAGATTTCATCAAGGAAAGTAGCATGAGTAGAAAATTTAATTGGATTATCTTTTGGATTGTATAATATCCATCCTTTGATCCTTTTAGATATCCTACAAACATGCACAATTCTATTTGTGCATCCAACTTCTTTGCATCCTTATCCAGAACGTGTGCCGGATAACCCCATATTCTAAAGTGATTTAAAGAGGGTTTCTTTCCATGTCACATTTCATAAGGTATCCTAAGAACTCGTCGAAAAACTATTCCCCACTTTGGTCAGACCGAAGATTCTTTACAGATAAACCTAATTGCTTTCCACTTCCTCATGAAACTCTCAAAATTTATCAAAGGTTTCGTTATTGTAGTGTATTAGATACACATATCAATATCGAGAATAGTCATCGATAAAAGTCATGTAGTAATCGTAACTTCCTCAAGCATTGATACTCGTGGGACCACATACATTAGTGTGCACAAGTTCTAAAGGTTGGTTGACCCTTATAGTTTTCACATTAAATGACCTCTTAGTCATTTTACCATCCAAGAAAAATTCACACTGCGGAAAACTAACTTCCTTAAGCATACTTAAGGGACCATATTTCACGAGTCTAGTGATTCTTTCTTAGTTAATATGACCAAGTCTTAAGTGCCATAGGTACCCCTCATTAGAGTGAGAAGTTTTAAGCTTTATATTCACTATTTTAGTTTGAAGCATCGAGTAGTTATTTGGTTTGATAAAGTAAAGATTGTTTTCCATCCATCCATTACAGGTTACAGAACAATTTTTGTGAAAAAAAATCCCTTTATTGAATGTCATGGTATAATCGTCATAAAATAAACATGCTATAGAAATTAAATTCCTCTTAAAACGAGGTACATAAATATGTTCTTTAAAACAATCTTCTTAAAATTATCAAAATGTAAAATAACTTCTCCCACTGCTTTGACTGAAACATAGCTCCCATGTCCGATCTGCAACGAGAGGCTCCTATCACGCAGACTTCTTATTTCGTTGAACCTCTGTAAAGAAACACACACATGGTTAGTGGGTCTAGAATCAATAACCCAATTGTCAATTGATTCTTCTACTAAGCAAGCTTCAACCACAAAGAGTTCCACACCTTTGCTCTTTTTGGCTAGGTAATCTAAATACTCCTTGCAGTTTGATTTGAAATGTCATGTCCTGTTGTAGAAGAAACATTTGATCTTTTTAGGATGTTTTGAATTCTTAGCCTTCTTCCTATCCATATGAGGTGGAATCGAAGACTTAGTTTTTTCTTCGTCGAAAGGTGTTGCTTGTCGAGTTTGGCTAGTTGTGGTACTGGTTATGTTCTAACAAGATCGCTAGGAAAGAATGATGGACCTGACCCAAAAATTTTTATTTATAAATATAATGATAGATTGTCGTACACTTTTCCTTACAACTGTAAACCACCCATATGGCAAGTATGATAGGATTGTGAAGCGTGTCAAGTTTCCATAAGGACAAAGGTTGTATATTTAGAAAATCAGACTTTAAAATAGACTTTTTCTTATTTCTTCAACGAGAAGTATTTCTTTGGTCTAGGTTTAAAAGAATCCTAAGGTGTTTACTTCCTTCACAAAAGCTATGTAGATCTGGATCATCACCATTAGCGCTTCATGTCAAGGTAAGATTCATGATCTTCCATGCTTTGTTGTGAAAGAGTACGTCTGTTCAACTTTGTAAGGCTAAGGACATTAAAACCTCATTTGAGGAATTTTTAGTGTTAGAGATGACGAGAAAAAGGGGTATATGAGTGGATCTTAATGAGTTTCCATATTCTATAGCAGTGGTTTTGCTAATCGATCAATAGAAGTTTGGAGCTGACAAAGGTGGAAGTCAAGTGAGTCCCTATGCTAACTTTTACATTTGTGATATGCATTCTAGAAACTTCTATGAAAAGAAATAAAACCATGAGATTCAAGCTAGGAAAGTATGCTGTGATGATTCTAATGAGCTAAGTATGATTGATGGAATTGTGTGTATGGATTACATGAAGTCTGATTGTCTAAGTTTGAAATACGAATCATGAGGTTAAAGGATGTTGTATTTGAAGGATAGTAAAGTGTATGCGTTTGGATAACATGAATGAGTTTGTGTTTTTCTTCGGAGTCACTAAAGGGTTTTGTCGAGACTAAAAACACGAATCTTTGAAAGGAAATACCCATGACATCATATCGTGTAAGACCATAACTGGTAGGTTATGGTATCATATGGAACACTTCAAAGGAAGGTTATTATCAAATAGGGTTCTCTCTTGGTTCTAGGACGATTAGGGGCAAACATCACGAAATGTGAGTCTACAAATCCCTATTACCTAAATCATTAGGAAAAGAACACCTTTGTGGCAAAATTTTAGAAAGAATGGCCCTTGTGGCAACCAATTGAAGGGAACGCTTCTATGGCAGACTCTAAATGAAAGAAAAGGAATTCTAGGAACTCTAATGGAATGACGTGAATGGTAACCTAAAAGAACAATAAGTATGGGAATTTCTGAAGGAATAATGTGTACAACAAACCCTGAAAGAAAAGCTCCCACATGAAATGTTATGGAAAAATCCTGCATAATGATAAGGTATGAACAAAGAAGCTAAAATGTGCCAAAGTATATGGCGAATCAAGAGTATTATTTCTGTAAGGTCCTTTGAAATGGGAATGATTAAGGAATCAAGTCCGGACAACGTGAAGAACTTAAATGAAGTAATCGATATGTGAAAGATAAGTTGTGATCTTAGGAAAAAGTATAACTTTTTTTACATAAGGAATGGAACCTCTATGATGTACCCGTTGAAGCCAAAGATAAGAACAAGGGCATAGATAATGGAGTCTTCGAACATGACTCAGGTAAATGAGGATTTACTCACTAAGTTCAATCGAACTTATCTCTTTGTCTTTTTCTTTATGTCACAGGTAAGCTAAGATAAGACTACACCAGGAGGGACAATGCCGGGGCTACACCCAAGACAATGGCAAGGCAGGCTATTATGCTTACAGAGCGAGCTTGAGTTGGTGTGATTGAGTCTAATAGAATTAAAGCAAATAAGATATGGGGCTCTCTTATAATTCCTTGTAACATACACAAAATATATTGATAGTGCACTTGTACTTAGTAATATCACTTAAAGGTAAAATAAATAGAGTAATGTAAATAAATGATGATATTCACTCGTAGGTCCTTGTAATTGTAAAGAACACATTGATTGTAATTATCAACGTACATTGAGTTCTAAGTTATCTGGCATAGTATCATTAAATAAGATGTAAAAGTTAAGAAATTGTATGAGTAAGTTAAGTGAAAGTTTGTAAGCGTGTTGTAACACCTGAGATCCAGATCTGGTGAATCAAATTGAGTTGAGAGCGCTACAATTATTATATTATAAATTATAATAAAAAAATATAATATTAATTGTAACAGCCTATTTTTCAATGGTGTCGAAAACAGTGGTTAAAGGCCTATAATTCCAATGAGTAAGTCTATAAATATTATCTATTTAATATTTGCAAATTAAAAATAATGTTATAGTAAAACGTAACTTAATAGATTTTATAGAATTAATCAGTTAGTTAAGGTACAAGTCGTGCATACCGAAAGTCAAGTGATTTTGGAAAATGAGGTTTCAAGACATCGTTTCTATAAACGAGCATGTGAATATTTTTATTAAATATTTACAGTTATTATATAGGTGAATTGAAGTTTGGTCTGAAAATTTTAGTGTTTGGATGATTAATTAAAGAAAAAGGACTAAAACGTAAAAGACGTAAAGCTTTATCACTATTGATTATTATTAGCTAAAGTACATAATTAAGTTTGTTTAAGGATTTAAATGGTGATTTACCACTTTCTAATTTAATGGACGATTAATACTTGGTTTTTGTTTAACTATGCCCTATTGGATTCTGTTTTCATGATTTTTCAAACAATGATAAAAAGTATCAATACCTTTTCAAAAAGTATCGATACTTTTTATCAAGTATCTATACCACAGCTACAACAATCACTGAATCTGCATTTATTACAAAAATGATCAATACCCTTTTAGCAGGTATCGACACTCAAAATTGTAGATGACATAAATGCTCTGGTTTTTCATCCCCAACGGTTACAATTATTACAACAACAACCACAATGGTTAGAAATCAATTTAGGGGCATAAATACCATCTTCCAAAGGTCTAGCAACAAGAAGAGCAATGTGCAAAGCTTAAATATCAATAAAAACAACCTAAAGCTTAATTCTTTCATACCTTTTCTAACACTTGTGAGCTTTCATTATATTCATTTAGCTCAAGTGTTCTTCTTTGTATTTGTGCTTAATGGAAAACATCCTAATATTGTAAGGATTATTTCTTTGTTTACTTGTTTGTTTTTCTTCGAGAGAGGGTTTATACTTAAGGTTTGGGTAGAAACCTTAAGGGAGTTCTATCTTAAGATTTTGGGGTATAAATCTTAAGAGAGATTGTAAGGTTAAACATTATCCTCAAAGGTTATACAAATCTATTAGATTTAGGAAAATCCTTAGTTGTGGAAAGCTAAGGTAGTGGAGTAGGCATTTAGGGCCGAACCACTATAAATCCTTGTGTTCTTTATTGCAATTTTTTTATTACTTCCACCATAACATCTCAAGTCCAATTCAACCTCCTTACCATCATTCTCGAGTTGATCCTATCAAGCTAACAATTGGTATCAGGAAAAGTCTCTAAAGATGATTTAATAACCAAGAGAAGATCTTCAGAGAAGCTCAAACGATCAACAAGTCATCCAAAAACAATGACGTCTACTTTCGGGTCAACGTTCATGAGAGAAGAACACTTCACTGTAAGGCCTCCTCTATTCAAAGGATCTCAACTCACTGTCCCTTGATGAGCTCATTGGTTCTTTGCTTACATATGAGATGAAGCTTAACAAAGAGGGTGAAGAAGAAAGACTTATGAAGAAGAATGTTGGTAGAGCTCTTAGATCCACCACCATTGAAGAAAGTGAATCAAGTGAAGGTGGATGAAGACAAAGAGATGGAAAGGCTTGCTAGAAAATTCAAGAGATTTATGAAGTCCAACAAAGGAAGGGAGTTTCGAAAGAAGGAAGGACTCAAGCTTGAATCAACCAAGGAGAAAGATCCCATTATTTGCTATGAGTGCAAGAAATCGAGACACATCAAGTATTATTGTCCTATATTTAAAAAGAAGGGTCTAACAAACAAAAGACTTATGTTGATTGGAGTGATGAAGACTCATCCGATGATGAAGAAGCCAAATTATGCCTTATGGCTATCGATGATTCTAAGGTAATTTCTAACTCATCTACTTTAAATGATTGTTCTTTTGATGAGTTACAAGAGGCCTATGATGAATCGATTTCGGAATTAAATGTCATGATGTCAATACATGATATGAGCTCGTAATCGGTTTAGAATTACAAGTCACGTAATTGCTCGATCGTTTCTAAACAGGTACTTGATAACTAAAGAAATATGATAGGAATCTTGAATCAACGACTTGTACGAGAAAAGAACCAGCGTTATTGGAACATGACCCACTTTATATATGACAAATAATTGAAAAAAAGAGTAGAATTGAATAGACCCCGACCCGTTGTTTATGAAAGAAACAAGAACCAAAAGTATAGAAAAGAAAGAAGAACACCACAAAGCAGTAAGCCTTGATAAGTTCAGCTTATTTGTTCTAAAGAACTCAATAGAGAATTTCTCATAAATTGTATATTCATTCTTCATTTCAACAAGGTTCTGTTTACAAATTATTTATAGACACTTTTGTAACTATTCAAATGCCTGTGTGAGACCTTTCACATTCAGCCATTAACTAAAGTTAATACAAGCACTAATTTCATTTTAACTATTGTACGGAAGCTAATGAGTCATGTCTCTTCATTAGGATATGATGTAGCTGAAAAGGCATGGCATTTCTCCTTAATGAAGTCTTATTGTATCCTTAATGTGTGTCTCTTCAGCTCCCTTGAAACTGATTTGTATTAGCTTGTGTAACAACCTTTTAAATGGCATCTTGATAAAGGTTAAAGACTCCTAAAACATTCAGACTTGAAGAGTCTCCTATGGTCCATTAAACAACCTCCATAATGTTCTTTAAAAAACTGTGAAACCTTCTAACTTGAAGAGTCTTTAGTCATAGGAAAAGTCACCTGCAAAAATAGATATTTAAGCATTAAACAATAACTTAGAACACTTATAAAAAAAAACAACATATTTAATAACACTCATGCACATGAATTAATTAAACATGCAACTTAAACCTTACTTTGACAAATGAGATGATTAATGCATGACTTATTTAATATAAAAACACATAATGCAGATTTTTAAAGATGCTGATGCATTAATGCAAGGCATTTAACAAAGATGCATTTAACAAACAAAATAGTTAATAATGCAGGTTACTAAACAAAGATGCATTTAACAAACAAAACACTTAATGATGCAGATTATTAAACAAAGATGCATTTAACAAAAAAAAACACTTAATGAAGCATAAATAAACAACTTTATTTAGAAGCTTAAATAAAGAAAAATAGAACTTTATGCAAATAAGCTTAAAATGCTTAATAAACAATGGATGAAACGTTGCAAAGTTGATGCTCCTTGTTTAATTCAAATTGAAATGTAAATTGTTCCAATTCAGCTCAAATGGCTTGTATGAGAACATTGAGCAACTCCTTAAGCTTTCTAGCCCTCGCCCTCATAATTGGTCCCATAGGTACGTGCAACGCATCTTCAATTATTCGAACCTTCACATTTGGAACTGAGGTCGTTCCTATGCTCACATCAAAACACAAGAAAAGTATTTCAAAATTGAAAAATTAAAATGACTTACTTTCCAAAACCAATCATGAACTTGAAGAGAAAGTAAACAAAATGCAAGAAATCACTAATGATTTTGACAAGAAAAATTTAGACTTGCATAACTTACTCTCAAAAGTTCATGAGGATCATCAAAAGCAAGTTGAGTTGCTTAAGGGTGAAAAAGCTCACTCAAACAAAGTTTTTGAAAAAGGAGAAAGTTCAAAACAAAACTTTGTTAAAAATAACTTTAATTTTTATAAACATAGAGGTCCCTCAAGATTTTACAAGGGAAAGCCTGTGTATGGGTCCCTAAAGGACTTAGTTCTACTCAAGACAAGCAAACTCTTTCAAAATGGATACCTAAAGGGACTAGGATTTTGAAAACTAATGATTAAGGACCCAAAAGACATTGGGTACCAAAAACTTTAATTCTATGTTTGTAGGTAAGGTGCATTGCTTCAAGGTGAACAAATGCAAATTCTATGTGATTTCACCTTAATGTTGATTGGTATGGTAGTTCATGAGTTCTTTATTTTTAATATCTATCTTTGAACTAACCACTTTCTTTTACTCTTGAAAGTTTTATTGTATATTTTTTATATAATAAAAAGGGGGAGAAGAGAAAGGTAAATTTTATGGTTGATTGATTGCTTATATTAGTAACCAATTTTTTTCAAATAAAAATGAATGTCAAATTTGAGCTTATTGAAAATTTATGCTCCAAATCTTTATGCATTAAATTGAAAATGATTTTTATATAAGGGAGCTTAAATTGAAAATGACTTTTATTAAGGGGGAGCAATCTATTCAAAAACAAATTTACAAAATGTTTTGTTATATCAAAAAGGGAGAGATTATTAAACTAAGTTCTATTGAATAATATATTTTGATTTAAAAAATTAAAGTGTTTTTGAATAAAATTAAAGTTAAATAAATTGATAAAATCAAGTTGAAATGGTTTCAATTAAGTCAAACATTTTAAAATATGTTTTAACCATTTTCAAACAAGTTAGAATTGCTCCAGGACAAAAAGTATCGGTACTTTTTGTCTAAGTATCGATATTTTATGAGATATCGATACCCCTATGATAATCGAGACCAAATTGACATTCTATTTTCATGATTTTTCAAACAATGACAAAAAGTACCGATACCTTTTATCAAGTATCTATATCGCAGCTCCAACAGTCATTGAATCTACATTTATTACAAAAATTATTGATACCCTTTTAGCAGGTACTGATACTCAAAGTTGCAGATAACATAAATGTTTTGGTTTTTCATCCCCAATGGCTACAATTATTACATAAACAACCACAACAGTTAGAAATCAATTTGGGGGCATACATACCATCTTCCAAAGGTCTAGCAACAAGAAGAGCAATGTGCAAAGCTTAAAGATCAATCAAAACAACCTAGAGCTTAATTCTTTTATACATTTTCTTGTAAACACTAGTGAGCTTTCATTGTATTCATTTAGCTCAAGTGCTTTTCTTTGTATTTGTGCTTAATTGGCAAACATCCTAATCTTGTAAGGATTGTTTCTTTCTTTCTTTGCTTGTTTGTTTCTCTTTGAGAGAGGGTTTATACTTAAGGTTTGGGTAGAAACTTTAAGGGAGTTCTATATTAAGATTTTGGGGTATAAATCTTAACAGAGATTGTACGGTTAAACCTTGTCCTCAAAGGTTCTACAAATCTAGTGGATTTGAAAAAATCCTTAGTTGAGGAAAGCTAAGGTAGTGGAGTAGGCATTTGGGGCTGAACCACTACAAATCCTTGTGTTCTTTGTTGCGAATTTTTTATTGCTTCCACCACAACATCTCAAAGGCCAATTCAACGTCCCTTACTGACATTCTCGAGTTGATCCTATCGAGCTAATAATTTTAATAATAAAATTATAATAAAACTTGAGTTAAATTTAAGTTAAAATATAATAAAATATAAAAACATATGTGGATGACCAATTTTTATTATTCTTTCTTCTTTTCAAAGACTGAAACTCCATGGATGAAAGCTTGGAGAATTCGGTTGATTGTCTTCCTTACATGTAAGCATTTTCTTTACCCGTTTTTAGTAATTTTTTATGTTTTTGAAACCGTTGCAACTAAGTCTAGCTAACCCATATCTCCATTTTCAAAACTGTTAAAGTTTGTTAAAATTACTGTTGATGATTTTGGGACGTTCTTGATGTTGAATGGAAGATTTTGAAGCTTAGTAATGTTTTAGGATTATTTTGTTAAGTGAATTTTGCTAGTTTTTCATTTAACAATTAATATGTAAAAATGTTAAACTTAGCATGAAAATATTGTAATTCTTAAGTTATTTATGATTAATTGTGGACGGAATTAGAATCGGCTATGTGTATTAGGGTTTAAATGTGAAATTTTTAATAGTTTCGACTTTAGGGATTAAACTAAACAAAGTGTAAAAGTTCAGGGAAAATTTGTAAAATTGAAATTATAATTCATATAAATATCAAATATTATTTGAAATGTGGAATTCTACTAATGTAGTGACGAGCTATGATATATGTTTGAATTGAATATGTTTTTTGGGATATTTGTGGTAGTTACTAAGTAGAATAAATGTATACTTGTTGAGAATATATGTGAAATTGAGACATTGGTTGGTATTAAAATATGAAATGAATACCCTATTAACTATTCGGACTAAATCGGATATAGATGGCATGCCATAGGATAGGACGAGTTCAGGGTTACTTCGGCTACGATTCGATAAGGCACTAGGTGCTAATTTGCTTCGGTTTAACCGATGAGACATTGGATGTCAAACTTATTTTTAGTGTTGGGTGCAACTATTTGCTTCAGATTTATTCGATGAGGTACTGGGTGCCAAACTAGTGTGTTGGTTAGATCCATGTATCCATCCGAGTTTGATTCGTCTTATTAGGGAGATAATTGATAAAAAGAAAAATGATGATATGGATTAAGCATTTTAAATCCATAAAATTGTAAAATTGAATGTGAGATGTAGTATTCAATTTGAGATGGCAAATGGATAAGAAATGGAAGAAAACTGTGAAATGAAATATCTATTTGTGAAATGAGATGTTATGATGATCGAATGAGATATATATATATATACATATTGAGAAGCAGATATATAAGCTCAGGGGGCCAATATGAAAACATGATAAATTGATGAATGTGATCCAAAATTAGTTTTATGGTATAAAGTAGTGATTGATACTTAATTTACATTCAATATTTTTTTGGTTTAAAGATGCAATATTATGTTTTGGATTGAGAATTCAAATTATGAAATGAAAATCAATGTTTGATATTAATTTGAAATAGGATATATTGTAGATAAATAGATTGTATGATAAGTTGAGATAGTGAATTGATTTATATAATTGAGTTACTAGATGGTTTGATAAATGTTGAACTCACCTTTTGATAATTGAATTGCCATGTTAGGCAAACTATACCGAGCTAAGTAACATGTAGTGTAAAATTATCACTTGAGGTAAGTTATTTGTTTTTAATAGTTGTGAACTTACTAAGCATTTGTAATGTTTACTCTCTTGTTTTCCTTTTTCTTGTAGATGGTCAACTTGCGAAATGTGTCAAGCGATCATTGGGAAGCTCACACTATCTTGGCATTGATTCAGTAGCCTTTTTATCGTTTAGAACTTGGTTTTGTGGCATGTATATAGGAGATTCATTTTTGGTCAATTTTGAATGTTGGTACTTTGGTTCTGTATTGTGGTTGGCTGATTGTGTCTGAAACGTCACAGCAATTGTGCAAGCGAACACACGTTGATGCAAGTATAGTTGATAGACAATTCTATAGGATATCGATCCCACGAGGAAATGAGTTCTTGATGTTTAAATGTCGGAGCAACTAATACTGAAATTAAGTAAAATGTAAGGATGTCAATGCAATTACATCAGATCTGCACACTAAAATAGTTAATATTGTCAACGTAATCAGAGTTAAATGTCAGAGGTTAAATGTCTATGTACTGAAAGTAAATCAAGTGTGTTGAGTGTTGAGTGCTGAATATTTAAATGCATGAAATGTAAATATGATCAAGTGGAAAGGATTGGAATGGATCACTGATTTTGCTAAATCGAAATGCTAGATGCGCCGACAAGGTATTGTATAGATGAATTGTCGCATCAATAACGCATCAATGAACTCTTACCAATATCAATATTCCATTTACTCGAGACTTAAATACCCACAATCACCCCACCTCTCGGTGTGAGCAATGATGTGCATCCAAGAACAAGTAACTAGAATTTCTTCTAGTCCCAAGCAACTCTCGTTGTCTTACTTGTTAACCTAACTTGTCACCGCATCTCTCGATGTCGGTAGACTGCAAAGCCACTCTCGTGTTTGATGAATTAGATCCAAGAATAAATAGATAAAAAGCATTAAATAAGAGTCAAAGTGATCTGACAATGAAAGATACTCTCGTATTCATTCAAATGTCATTATAAACCATCAGCATAAAAGAAAAATTAAAGAATACAATTGAAGCTTACTATCTCTAGACTACTAGGACTACTCCTTAACCGTTCCTCTTGCACAACATCGAGCACCTCTCATTAGAAGTGGTTGCTCCCTTGCTCTGTTAGTTCACCGTTCCGACTAAAATCTCCAAATCACACAAAAATTATAGAATTTAATCATCTACCTCTTGATGATTTCTTCATTCTTCATTCTTTTATTTATAGCAAAAGTTGCAAGTTTTAGCCTCCATTTCTCAGATCCAAGTCTAGATTTTGTAGCTATCAAAGTTAGTTAGAGTACAGTTGTGCACTCATGCAGATTTAATGTTTCTAAAACTGTAATAACGGCAACACCTGTGATGTTCCTACGCTAGTGCTTCCAGATATGAATTCAGCTTGAGTTTACTCATTTGAGGTTCAGGTTCTATGCGGTGACATCGCTGGTCACAATTCCAAACTAATCTTGTGGCTGCATTCTTCTTCTAGCATTAATCTTTTGAGCTGAGTTCCTGTGCTGACAATTTTGAGGTGCAATATATCGGCTGCTTGCGTCGACATTAGTACAAAAATAGATAAAAATAACAAGAATTTAAACTAACTAGCAATGAGTTGGAAAATATAAAAACTAAGTATGAAATGCTTATGATGTATGCTATCAAAATAATGTCGTTGATATTGTCTTGTTAGGTAGTTTGGGTTATATGCCTAATGACTTAATGGATGAGAAATAATATGCTATGTTATGTGTTTTTGGTTGATGCTCAAAACATGAGATTGCTTGAATGGTTATTTATGCTTGATTAGGTGATAGTGGAAGTTTTATGTAAGGTTTATTAGATTGGTATAATTTTATAAGTTTTGGTGCATGTTTTTGTGGTTGATGTTGAGTTATTTCAAAATTTTTTAAATGGTTAGGACATGAATGCTAGATTGATTATGTTGGGATGCCTTATAAGGCATATTGTTATGCCCTTGATTCATGTTCTTTTGGTTTATAATTATAACTATGGATACCATTTGGTTTGTAGGTGATTTTGTGGCACCCCAAACCTGGCCGAGTCAATCTGACTCGAATTTAAAGCGTCACATTAGTCACCGAAGTGATCCAGACCAAAACAGACATATTTACATGTGATTCATTAACATTAATCTTAATTAAGATATCAACTCTAGACAATTATATGTTTAATACGTCATAGATGATCAATTACAAACAATTAAACTTATTTGCATGCTTATCATAAGAGTATTATATATATATATATATAATTAAACTAATAGAATGTGTCAGTCTTAGGACACTTAATTAAATCCTTGACAAATGAATCATCTTAGTTCAATTATAAAATCTTAATTAATTTTAATTAGAGACTAATTTTGTAAAAATGTCCAAATATTAAGAATTATTCGAAATATAAAATTTATTGCATTTCTATGAAATTAAACATTTAAAACATAAGCATGCAAACTTTTAAATATTTTCGAAGACATACTGATTCACCTATTGAAACAAGCTTCAAGTGCCAGAATACCAACATGCTCATTTTACCACATTTTAGCTACTCTACTAACATTCCAAACATAAAACATACCTCCAACATACATCAAAATATATCAACCATATATACCATCAATATAAATGTTCAGATAGAAATCAAACAGTCCATGAACAACATAAAATGTCTACTCCCAAAAGTCCATATTGCATTGCTTTTAAAAACTAACACAAGTTTCAAATACCTACTAAAGATGGTAGATTCCCTTGGTTCACTTAGCACAGTTTCCTTCACCACTTGGTATATAACTTACTGCACATTTAAAATGAAGAGTGTGAGCTAAACATAGCTCAATGAATGTTAAGGTTACTACTAGGCAAATATAATTATTTAAAGTTAAGAAAGGCATGCTAAAACTTAACTACACTATCATGTTTTCCAAGTAGAGAACATGGTTTTAGATTTCAAATACCATACATACATGCTTAAGAACAACATATAACAACCCACGAATATCAAGTAGCATTATCAAAAGATATATTGGCACTTAAGAACCATGCAACACATATATGCTTACATATACATTGGATACTCGAATCTCCAAACACACCAAAGACTTAATGAGCCATACATTGTCTCATAAGTGTAGCTCATGACTAACACTCTCCAAACACACCACGCTATCCTAGTGAACGGAGCTAAGCTTAATGCCCTCTTATCTCTCCACGCTATCTCATGACCCTCAATGCTCATCACATATAACACAAAATGGTGAGTACTCACAATCCTACAACATGTCAATTATATACAATGGTTCCAAGTGATCAAAAGGCCAATACATCACAAAAACACATGGTTTATTACTATTTTATGCATATTATACAACCATTTCACATTTTCACAAGTACTGCACACATTCAATTTGCATACACACATATAGGTGTTTGCAACATTTTCATAATGCTCATAGAGCCTCTCACACTTAGACTTCCATACATGTGCATAAAATCAGTAGCTCACATCACATATAAATATATTAAATCACATTTACTTACATATTTACACACTTAAACATCACCAACAAAGCATCACATAGGCATATTTTACTCAACACAAGAGAAAGTCAAAAACACTTACACCAAAGCCTTAAATCTCATTTATGAACTCCTAAGCCTTTCATTAGCATCCGAAATTACACTTACAAGTAGCCAAACACCAGAACACTCACCTTGACACTTTCGCTCACTTTCTTGAAAGCTCAATCGACTTATTACTTACCTCTTAACTTGCTTGATGACGGCACTGATAGATCCGACACTTCAACCACATCACATACAACATACATATATGTTAGAGCACATCTCAAAGCACCAAAAATTCAAACAAAACCACATACTTCAATCTCTATTTTTCAAATCTAAAACTTAGTCGAAACTAGCCAAAATTTGGATTTCTCAATCTGGATCTATTCTAATCACTTAGGAATTATTCTAAACACTTAATTATACTCTAAAAAATCGGTCTAAACCAATTTGAACTTAAGAAACTCGAATTTGCACAAATCGAAAAATAATCCTCCATTAACAAGCTTTAAACTCAACTTTATTATTAAATTTATTAAAAATCCTTCATGATCTATTGATAAGAATAAAACCCTCTTAATCTAGTAAAATTTAGTTGAAAAATACTTTAAATCAGAGATTTAATAAAGAGATACGAGATTTGCCATTTTTAAGCTCATTTCGACCAAAATTAGCAGATATAAGATAGATCTATCTAAACTTAAGTTAAAATCAAATTAAAGACTCAAATCAACTAAAAAACACGATTAGGAATCAGAAATTTACCTTAGCTTGGATCAACAATGGCTGGTTTTGAAAATAAAGTGTTGTAACTTTGAAAGACAATGGATAAATTGATAGAATTTATAAGATCTTTTTGAAAACTTGGTGAGTATTTGGAGTTAGGATGGCAGAATTTAAGATATGGGATGAAAATTTGAGAGAATTTGGGAGCTTTAAAAATAAAATAAAATGAATACCAAAATAAGAGATGAACAACATAGGTTTTAACCCTGAAGGAAAGAACACCCAATTTTAAAAAAAAATTGGCTATTTTCCACATAAGCACTCCTATCTTTTCCTTGTTTTGCTATTTACTCCTATCTTTAGTTGTCACCATATATGTCCTGTCATCTTTAATGGAAGACATCGTATACGACACATGGAAGACATCATACGTGGGTTTTAACCTTGAAGGGAAGAGCACCCAATTTTGCTATTCAGGCAACAACTGAAGATGATAGGCTACCGGTCCTATCCTCTCTAAAATCTCATATGGACTAATGAACCTTGGGCTTAACTTGCCCTTTCGACCAAACCTCAAGACCTTCTTCCAAGGCGAAACCTTAAGAAACACTTTATCACCAACCTAATACTGAATGTCCCAGCGTCTCAGATCAACATATGACTTTTGTCTATCAGATGCAACCTTCAGTCTCTCACAAATCAATCTCACCTTATCCTCCATCTCTTGAACCAAATCTGGTCCCACAATTCATCTCTCACCCATCTCAAACCAACACAAAGGCATCCTACATCTCCAACCATACAAAGCCTCAAACGGTGCCATTTGAATACTCATTTGGTAACTTTTATTGTAAGCAAACTCCACTAGCGGTAGGTAATTCTCCCAACTACCACCAAACTCACTCACACAACCACGTAACATATCCTCTATTATCTGCATCACCCTCTCCAACTGACCATCTGACTGAGGATGGTAGGCCTTACTAAAGTGAAGTTTTGAACCCAAAGCATCTTGTAGACTCTTCTAGAATCTAAAAGTAAAACATGGATCTCTATCGGATATGACCGAAAGTGGCACTCCATGAAATCGCACAATATTGACAGTATACAACTCCTCCAATTTTTGAAGAGAGTAATTGGTACGCATAGCAAGGAAATGCGCACTCTTCAAAAACTATTCAACCATCACCAAGATTCTGAGTTTGAGGCAAACCTAAGACAAAATCCATAATAATCCGCTCCCATTTTCACTCTGGGATCCTGGTAGGTTGAAGCAAACTCAAAGGATATTGATAGTCCGCCTTCACCCTCTAACATACCATACATCTCGACACAAACTCGACCACATCTCACTTTAGATCGGACCACCAAAATAATTCACGAAGATCATGGTACATCTTATTACTACCGAGGTGTATAGCATATGGACTACTATGCGCCTCGATCAAAATCGTACAATCTCCCTTGAAAGCTCATAACCTTATCTTCATTAAAACAAAATCCCCAACTAATCCTTGCTCAATCTATCAAATCCTCCGAACCCAACTCTCATCAAATGATTGCCTCTCCTTAATCTATTGATATAAGGTTGGCTTCACTTGAAGTTTAGCCAACAAACCCCCATCCCTAGTCACACTCAAATGTGCAAACATGGCTCTAAACTTCGTCATTAATTTCTAGCTCAATGTATCAACTACCACGTTTGTCTTACTAGGATGATACATCACACAATCGTATTCCTTAAGCAGCTCGATCCAGTGCCTTTGCCTTGAGTTCAACTCACTCTAGGTAAGGAGGGTACCTAAGACTCTTATGATTCGTATAAATTGTACATCTCTCTCATATAAATAACGGTGCCAAATCTTAAGTGCAAACACCATAGCATCAAGCTCCAAATCATGAGTAGAGTAGTTACGCTCATGCGACTTCAACTATCTCGAAGCATAAGCCACTACCTTACCATCTTGCATTAGCACATAGCCTATTCTCATATAAGATGTATCACTATACACCACAAAATTTTTTTCGGGCTCCGGCTGAATCAACACAGGTGCCTTATTCAACGCAACCTTAAGCTTCTCGAAGCTCATTTGTCACTCCCCAGTCCACTCAAAAGCTACACTCTTCTGAAGCAGTTTCATCAAGGGTGCAACAATGACAGAAAAGCCTTCAACGAACCTACGGTAGTAGCCAGCTAACCCCAAGAAACTCCGGATCTCAGTAACAATCTTGGGTGGCTTCCACTCTAGATTTGCCTTAACCTTCTTCGGATCCACTCTAATCCCATCTGTCAACACCATATACCCTAAAAATATCACCTCCCTTAACCAAAACTCACACTTGCTCAACTTCGCATAGAATTATTTCTCCCTCAAGATCTAAAGAATAATCCTTAAATACGTATCATGTTCATCCTCGGTACAAGAGCATACTAGAATGTCATCGATGAAAACCACCACAAACTAATCTAGGTACGAGTGAAATACCCAATTCATCAAATCCATGAATGTAGCAGGCGCATTAGTAAACCTGAACGACATAACCAGAAACTCGTAATGCCCATATCGAGTCCTAAACGCAATCTTCGAGACGTCAGACTTCTTCACCTTGAGCTAATAGTGTGATCTCAAATTTATCTTAGAGAACATTGTCGCCCCTCAAAATTGGTCAAACAAGTCATCAATCTAGGGTAACGGGTACTTATAATTGATGGTCAACTTATTCAGCTGGCGATAGTTAATGCATAGCCTCAAAGTCCCATCCTTCTTCTTTACAAACAATACCGATGCACCCCACGATGACACACTCGATCGGATAAAACCCTAACCTAACAACTCCTGCAACTAGGGTTTCAACTCCTTCAGTTCCTTAGGTGTCATGCGATAGGGTGTAATAGACACTAACGCAGTACCAGGATACAACTCAATGACAAATTCCACCTCAAGATCCGGTGGTAGACTCGAAAACTCCTCTAGAAATACATTGGAAAAATCCCTTACTGTACGAATATCCTGAACTCCTAATTCTTTACTTCTAGATTTCGACACATATGCAAGATAAGCTTTGCAACCTTTACTCAACAATTTCTCGACCTTGAGTGCTGAGACCATGATAGAGAGAAGTTCAAGCTGCTCCCCAATAACTACTACCTCTTAATCGTAATCACTACTCAAGATAACTTGCTTCGACTCGTAGTCCACCTTCGCTCGATGCTTCGTTAACAAGTCTATACCATGAATGATGTCAAACCCATAGAACAACAACTCCATTAGATCAATAGAGAACACACGACCTTGAATCATTAGCAGACATCTACGGTAAACTCGATCTACTACCATTACACTCTAACCCAACGGGCTGGAAACTGTAATACCCATCCTAGTAGTCTCTATAAGAATTCCCAACTCACCAACTAAATCCCTCAATATATAAGAGTGTGTAGACCTAGAATCAATCAAGGCAAAAAGAGGTGCAGACTGTAACGTGAATGTACCTATAATCACGTCAGTTGGCTCTCGGACCTGTGGCTCCTAAACGGCGTACACTCAAGTTGGTCCTCCCAACTCTGTCTGAACAACAGTAACCTGTGTGGTAACTCCAGATCTAGCAGCTTGCCTAAAACTACCCCTGCCTTAACCACGACTTTTGCCCGAAGTGAGTGCTCGAAATTAAACCTAACTCTTAAATCGAGAATCAGATCCACTAACCCGAGCAATTGAAAGTAAATCAAATAGTTGTTAAAGTTTGGAGAATTTAAATGCATAAAAGTAAAAATGTAATCAAGTGTAAAGAATTGGAGTGGATCACTGATTTCACTAAGTAGAAACACCAGATGTGTCGAAAAGGTATAGTGTAGATGAATTGTTGCTACAATAAGGTTTTAATGAAATCATACCAATAATAACTCTCCGTTTAATTAAGACTCAAGCGCTCACAAGTACCTCACCTCTTAGTGCTGGCATTGCTTCACACCTAAGAACAAGTGACAAAATCCCTTCTAGTCTCAAGTAACTCCCGCTGACTTGCTTGTTAATTCAACTTGTCACCGTACCTCTTAGTGTCGGTAGACTACAATTACACTCTCATGGTCAAACAATTAATCCAAGAATAAACAACTGACTAATTAAGTATGAATCAAAGTAATCTAACATTGAAAGATATCCTCATATACAATCAACTGCCAATAATAGTTCATCAACATTCAAAGAGGGATTAACAAATAAATCGAACCATACTATCCCTAGGCTACTACGATTATCTCTTAACCACTCCTCTTCTATCGCACCAAGCACTTCTCTTTAGAATTTGTTGCTTGCCTGATCAATAAACTCATCGGACTCCAACATAAAGCTTCAAAAACTCAAAGTATTTGCAGAATTAATTCCTTCACCTCTTGATATTCATCTCCTTCTTTTCTCCTCTATTTATAAGCTTTGAGAATTGTAAATCTCATCTTCTCTCAGATCCAACTTCTTTTGTAGCTATCAAAGTTTGTTGAAATCTAGCTGTGCACTCACGTAGATTTGGTGTGATCTTTATTAGTCTGCAGGTTATCACCGTATTTCTAGGTGCGATCTATAATCTTTAATTGCGGTGACATCGTGTGAAATTCCTACGCTGGTGCTTCCAGATGTGCTTGCAGTGTGAATTCACTTATACAAAGTAAATGTTTCCATGCAAGTGACAATTCTGGCTCAATACCAATCTAAACTTATGGTTGCATCTTTGAACTCTTTCTAGCATCGATCTTTCGAGACGGATCCCTACCCTGATAGTTTCAGATGTAAACATATACTACAAATGGTGACATTAGTGCAAAGAAAAGATCAAATAACAAGAATTTAAGCCAAACAATCATTGAGTTAGAAAATGTAAAAACTAAGTATGAAATGACTATCATGCATGTTAAATGTAATACAAAAGAGACAATTAATACATAAATCTAGGGAGAAAATAAGTGTCATTTCTAATGTTATCAGCACCGTACCATCACTTGTCTCCCAATTTCAATGTACCTCTTCTTCGCATGAGTCCTCTAACAACCACCATTGTTCAAATCGAAACCTAAGAGCCAAAAGATTTTTGATTTCTTCACAAGCTAATAGCAAAATTGGACAGTGGTCAGAGAAAGAATGTTCAAGATGAGAAACCGTGTAAGATGGGAAAAACGACCACCAAACAATGTTTGCCACATATCTGTCAAGTCTCTCTCTAATATTATTATCCTAAAAATTCCCGCACTCCAAAGTAAACCACGCTCTTGTAAAGCCTAAATTATTCAACTAACACTGCTCCAATGTCTCCCTAAATTTTTCCATTCAACCCCCATCACGAGCCACTCCTTTTTAAACGAATATAATTTTTTTTTGAAATCTCTCCCAACTACCCATGGAAGATTGTTATTACTGCCTAAATTCTTTAATAGCTCCCAAGTAGATGCTTTAGAGCGAGAATTCGGTGTGCCATAAAAACCAGTAAATCTCTACCTTAAACTCATGTCCTCCTCGACTTCAACATCAATGTGGATTTAAGAAAAAGACTTCAGGCTCACTTTTAGATCATCCTTCCATCCCATACATAGACCACCTCGCGTACCCTCAGTCGGAACATCAATACCATTATTAAATCCTCCCAAAAGTTGAACACGTTCCATCCTTCGATCTAGCTTGGTTTCCATCAAGAAAACCATTTAGGGATGTTTGGTTTTCAACACATGCTGAAATTGTCTTCTTGTTCAAGGTCTGCCCAACCCACGAACATTTCAACTTAAAATTTTCATTGTGTCCAGTCGACATGCCTCTTGGTAGTCATCGATCTTAAAAGAGTTGGAACTATAGCCTGCTACAAGGCGTAAAAGTTATTTTCATCATTTACTAGAGTGATCGAATTCACTTTTACTCCCTTAGCTTGCTTCCTTCCCTTCATTTCATGAGGATCCAACCCCCGAGAATCATCATCCCTCCCTAGAGCCTTTCTCTTCCCTGTCTACACCATACTATGTTGACCCATAGATTCACCTCTAGCTAATCCCGAATGAATTTTGTCATTGCAAGACTTAAAGATGTGATAAAATATAATGTTTGCAAACTTACTAAGCTTAGAAAGCTTACTTGTCATTTATTGTTGTTTTGTAGATTCATTTTGATGTTGAAGATTAGATCCTTAAAGAAGAATCACACTATCTAAGGAGCTCGTTCGGTAGTATTTTCATCATCTAATTATATGGCATGTACTAGGATGTTTCTGTATTTTATAGTATTTGATTATGAATGAGATGTGAAATGATAATGACTTGGTTGAATGTTGAACTTAGGTTTTTTTTTGTAAGTTTTGTTAATGTATCAAGTATGCATATATGTATAAGGTATAATGTCTTGTGAAACCATGAATATTTAGTATGTTTATTTTATTTCCATGAGAAATTATATGATGATTTGGAAATCTGCATACTTGTTCCGGTAGAACTCATGCATGTATTGATAGAAGTTGCAAGGTAAATCTTCCTAGTTCTCTTGAACTCGTTGTATCGGTAAAAGTGTATATTGTATCGGTAGTAACTAAACTTGTATTGGTAGAACTTTCATAACTACCGGTAGAAAATTACAAATATTTTGAATTGCATATTGACTTGACTTCTACCGGTACTTGTCCAACAAGTACCGATAGAAGTCTCTCAAATTTTTTTAAATTATAATTTTACCCTTATTGATTTATATTGTTATTAAAAGCTTATAACTTGTCATGTATACATTTTCAAAATATTGAAAATGATGAGATATGAGGGTTTACAACGGTAAATGATCGGAAAGACCTTAAGACCCTAATCGATGACGATGTCGAGTTCTTGGTGTTACATTTAATGGTATCAGAGCTATGGTTTAGTCGATTCTCGGACTGAATATAGTGTGAATAAGTCTAGGAAGTACATGCCATATATACCTGTGATAATGTTATATTGATTGATTCGATCTGCTCCTGTTTATTTTAAATTTTAAAGATATCATTTGAGTCTAAGCGTGACGAAACTAATAAAGTAATGGTAACATTCCAACTACTAATTCTGGTGCAAGTCATAGCATACTAGTTTCACAAATATTCAAAACGAGGAGGTGAGTTAAAACTTATTAGTTTTGCAAATGTCTGATAGTACGGATTCGAAGTTACAATGCCTGTTATTATTCCTAGTATGTTCTATTCTTTCAATATTATTTATAGTGTATGCACTGATTGAGATTGGTTAACTTATTCACATATTGCATTGTATTAATAATGGATAGGGGCCTTCCTAAACCAATGAGATTGATGTATAAGTTATAATCCATTGGGATAGAGTAGTAGGTTGAAACTATCTGTTGAAAATTTATATGTGATTCTTCTGATGATTTGATGTAATTATCATTTCGTGAATTTGGTATTATTTTGGGAATAAATTGGCTAAAGTTATATGACACCATAGTGAGTGTAGATTGAAATGAATTGACTGAAATGTCAGACTGGTGTACTGATTAGGGTTGAGTCTGGTAAAATAAACAATATAATCAAAGTTATTTCAGATGCCTTTCTACAAGATATGATCTAAAATGATTATAAAACATTATATATATATCTACTCAATACTTTAAAAAATGGAGTAGAGGTTAATTATGTATCATTTGCTAATGGGTCTCTTGATCTGTTTTTTGAATGATTTTTTAGATTCCTACCTCAATCTGACAATGAAATAAATACAAGATAAAGAATAAATATCTTATATCTTATATGGAAAACTTGTTTAACAAGTTAAAAGGGGGTAGCAGTAGTCACGAAAGTTAATACAGATTCAGTTATTAAGTTCTAGTTAAAGATATGAGATCCTGAAAATTTCTTTTGAACTTGAGATGATCATTAAGAATTATGGTAATATTGTTTGGAATAATTAATGTCTCTGTTATTTTATAATATGATGAATTAGATTTTTTAGTCTTATTTGGATATTTAGATATAGTTGTAGTTATGATTATTAATGATATTCTGATAGACTCCAAATAGAATTTGTGTTTGCGAAATATGTGAGAAATAATTTACGTGAAAACTATCAACGGTGAGTTTGGTTCATTGAGGTTGATTTTCTTGGTTAGGTAAATCTGGCAGATGAATTTGTGTATGTTCGGGTAAAAAGATTTTCTATTGCTATATAGAATCTTTGAAAAATATCCTTGGAAATTTCTGTATTAACCTATCTAAACATCGAGCCTCGTCTAAATTATTACTGCCTGTTATGATTCTTGAGTAGTGGAAGCCAAGATAAATTTCATATTATTCAAGATAATTATGAGATTGTAATCCTTTATATTCGGAATACTTAGTAATGATTTCTGTTCGTAAGGAAAATTATAGAATAAATTGGAATTGCTAGATAAAAATTTTGAGGACGAAATTTTCTAAGGAGGGGAGAGTTGTAATAGCTCGTTTTTCAGTGATGTCAGAAACAATGGTTTCAAGACCACAAACCCGATGAGAAAATTCTTATAATGAGTGTTTAAATTATATGAGTTAATAATAATAATTTCATATGGAATTTTGAATTGGTGAATTTTAATTACTGAATTAAAAGTTACTATAAGTGGTTTGGTTCAAAAGTCAAGTGGTTTTAAAAAATGAGATATCGGTACCTCGTTTCTGAAATTTAGGGCCATAAATTTTTTTATTAAATATTTATAGTCTTATTATATGTGAATTAAAGTTTGGTCAGGTAATTTTGATGATTATTTCTTAATTAAGGAAAAAGGAGTAAATTGTAAAAGAGGTAAAAGTTAATTGCTATAGATTAAAAATAGTAAAGGGGCCAAAATGGTAAGTAAACATGGACAAAAAGTCCAAGCGGTGGTGACATGATTACCGTTCACTAAATTTTGGGTTATTTATTCATTTAGTCCTATTTAGTTTAAGGCTAAATTGTAAACAAGTTGTTTAATTGAATCTTAATATAATTGAAGGACCAATTGTGTAATTAGACCCTCTTTAAATGGCTTAATAACAGAAATAATAAGGAATTATTTACATTTTGGGTAAATTTCAACTAAATCCTAATTAAATAAGGATTTACTAATTAGTTTATTTTTCTGTATGATTGGGAATGGTGGTTTTGAGGCCACAACTTCAATGTGTCAGATCGTAAATATTAATTATTTAATATTTACAAGATCATTAGTATTTTATTAAAATTTGGTTATGAAATTTCATTGTTTAGATAGTTAATTAAGTAAAAAGGATTAAATCGTGAAAGGTGCAAAAATTGAATTCTATCAATTAAAGGCATTAGATGCTAATTGAAAAGTAAGTCAAAGCACTTGAAGGGTAATTATACCATTAGAAAGATGTATGGACGATCTTGGCCTTGCAATTAGGTAGAATTTGAAGTAATTAGCAAAGGATAAAAATGTAATTAGATGAAAAGTAAAATAAGTAAATAAAGCATGAATAAAACAATTAAAGAAGGCCATCTTCTTTCTTAAGTTAGAATTGAAACCCTAAAATTCCATGGATGGAAGCTTCAATCACTTTTAGTCTTAGATTTGGTATGTAAATCTTGCCCGTTTTTAGTAATTTTAATGTTTTTGAGTCCGTATTATCTTAATCTAGCTAACCCATAGACTAATTTGTAAAACTATAAAATGTTTTGAATTATGTCATGGATGAGTGTTGAATATTCTTGAAGTCTTATGATGGATTATTAAATTTGTTTGTAAGATAGGACTATTTTGTAAAGTACTTTTTGATGATTTTAATGTTTAAGGACTAAAATGTTAAAGTGATAAATTTGAAAGGACTTAAGGTGAAATAATGACAAAGGTGAGCTGTAGAAAAGCACTTAAACATACGGCTAAGTTAAAAATTAAAATAAAATGGTTAATTTGCATATTTAAGGCTTAAGGACTAAATTGAATAAAATTAAAATGTTGGGGGCAATTTTGTAAAAATGTCAAAAAGGACTTAATCGTATAAATAAGTTTATTTTACTATTTTAATTAGTTAATTGAATGAAATTATTAATTTCGATCAAGAATGGGTTGAAAATCGAGACGAGAAGAAAATTATAGAATAATCCTTGTACTATATATTGTTGTAATTTAATCAGGTAAGTTTGTACAGTAAAATAATTGATTTAGTTTCTGTTTGTAAATTATTGAAATAATTTAAGTATGTTGTATTTAAATTTTTTTCTTAGTAAATATTAAATTGAGGAATTGAATTAAATTGAAATAAAATTGGATTGAGAAGCATGATTGAAAGTGACGAAATGATATAGTTGAAATCAGGTGACAACGAAATGCTTAAATGTTTAAGTGTTGTGTTAGTTATTATTCATGTTACGAATGAATTAATTTGGGTTGATATATGACAAATAGTAAATTCAACTAAATGACATTGTTAGTTAATTCGATATTATGTCTAATAAATAAGGATTATATGGATGTTTGTTCGAAATGGTATAATGTGATGAAAGTTAATTGCAATGGACATGGTATATGATACATATGAACTTCATGAATAATTGAGACACAAAGGACATGTCATTAGGGGCTATACAGTTTCGGGAGCTAGTCTTGGATGTCTTACCAACGGGTAGTCCCTGTACTTGAGTCGTTACTACAAATTAGTCCCGTAAGTTTGTTTGTTAAATTTCATATTTGAACTGCTAATTAATGCTTAACATGGAAGTTCTTGAATCACTTGATGAATAAAGACTTGATGTATAAATGGAAGACTCATGTCTCGAGATGAGCATGAGATTATATATAAATGGAAGATTTTTGTCTCAGTAAGAGCATAAGAATATTGTAAATGGAAGAACTTATGTCTCGGTAAGAGCATAAGATTATTGTAAATGGAAGAACTTATAACTCGATGGGAGCATAATGTTAATTCAGTTCAGGAGGATTGATATTTCGTAAATGAGACTTGGATGCATTTTTTCATTGCAAGACCTAAGATGTGATAAAATATAATGTTTGCGAAGTTAGTAAGCTTAGAAAGCTTACTTGTGATTTATTGTTGTTTTGTAGATTCATTTTCCTGTTGAAGATCAGATCCTCAAAGAAGAATCACACTATCTCAGGAGCTCGTTCGGTAGTATTTTCATCACTTGGTTATATGACATGTACTAGGATGTTGTCATATTTTATAGTATTTGATTATGAATGAGATGTAAAATGATAATGATTTGGTTGAATGTTGAACTTAAGGTTTTTTTTTTGTAAGTTTTGTTAATGTATTAAGTATGCATATATGTATAAGGTATAATGTCTTGTGAAACCATGAATATTTGATATGTTTGCTTTATTTCCTTGAGAAATTGTATGATGATTTGGAAATCTACACACTTGTTCTGGTAGAATTCATGCATGTATCGGTAGAAGTTGCAAGGTAAATCTTCCTAGTTCTCTGGAACTCGTTGTATCGGTAAAAGTGTATATTGTATCGGTAGTAACCAAACTTGTATCGATAGAACCTTCACAACTACTGGTAGAAAATTATAGTTATTTTTGAATTGCTTACTGACTTGACTTCTACCGATACTTGTCCAACAGGTACCGGTAGAAGTCCCTCGAATATTTTTATAATGACAAATTTACCCTTATTGATTTATATTGTTATTAAAAGCTTATAACTTGTCATGTATACATTTTGGAAATATTGAAAATGATGAGATATGAGGGTCATTGGTGTTTTTATGACACAATGATTGTGCAAGCGTACACACGTCGATGCAAGTATAGTTGATAGACAGAGCTATCGAATATCGATCTAACGAGGAAATTGGTTCCCGATGTCCTAATGTCATAGCAATCAATATTAAAAATCAGTATAATGCAAGTTAGGATGTCAGCACAATTATGTCAGATCTACACACTAAAATAAACATTACTGTCAATGCAATTAGAGTTATATATCAGAGCTTAAATGTCAGTGTACTGAAAATAAATCCAAATGTGTTGAGTGTTGAATGCTAAAAATTTAAATTCAGGAAATATAAAAATGATCAAGTGAAAAGGGTGGAAATGGTTCATTGATTCTACAGGTTGCAACGCTAGATGCATCGACAAGGTATAATATAGACGAATTGTTGCAGCAATGAAGTCCCTTTGAGTTCTTACTCACAATAACTCCCTACTTGATCCCGACTCAAATACACTACTCCACCTCTTGGTGCGAGCAATGATGTGTATCCAAGTACAAATAATTGGAGTCTGTCTCAGTCCCGAACAGCTCTCGCCTAACCCACTTGTTAATCTAACCTGTCACTGCATCTCTCGATGTTGATGTACTGCAATTTCACTTTGTGTTTAGAGCGGTTAAATCCAAGAATAAGCGGATAAGCAATGTAAATAAGAATCAAAATGATATAATATTAAAAGATACTCTCATATTCATTTAATATCAACAGAATCCATCATCGTTCAAGAAGAAATAAAGAGTACAACGAAGCTTACTATCTCTAGACTATTAGGTCTACTCTCTACTTGTTCCTCTTGCTCGACATCAAGAACCTCTCGTCAGAAGCAGTTGCAGACTTGGTTCATCAACTCACCGAATTCTAGCTCAAATCTTTGATTCACACAGAATTTTCAAGATTTAATTCCCCTGCTCTTGATGATTCTTTTCCTCCTTTTTTTGTCTATTTATAGCTTCTAAAAAGTTGCAGATTTAATCCTTCATTCTCATATTCAAATCTAGATTTTTGCAGCTGTAAAAGTTGGTTAAAGTACAATTGTACACTCACGCAGATTACATGTTTTCTTTAGAGATCTGCAGGTTGTTGTTGTACTGTTAGACGTAATTTGATATTGTAATTGCAACGACATCTGTGATATTCCTGCGCTGGTGCTTCTAGTGTAAATTCAACTTAACTCTACTCATTTGAGGTTCAATTCCAATGCATCAACATTGCTGGTCGCAATTCCAAGCTGGTCTTGTGGCTGCATTCTTCTTCCATAATTTAGCTCCTAGCTGATTCCTGTGATGACAATTCTAAGATGCAATATATCGGCTGATTGCGTCAACATTAGTACAAAAATAGATAAAAATAACTAGAATTGAAACTAACTAGCAATCAGTTGAAAAACATGAAAACTAAGTATAAAATGCTAATGATGCATGCTAAATGGAGTACAAAAGAGACAATAAAAGCACTAAATTAGGGAGAAAATATATGTCATTTGTAATATCATCACACCCCTAAACTTAAATTTTTACTTGTCCTCAAGTAAACAAAAATTAACAAAATCACAAGCACAAAATGTCACCGCAATCATTATCCATTCAACTTGAATTCTCTAAATTTCTAATGTACAAATTGTATTCATATGATAGAATAATGCATTGACAATTTATAGAAATGAATATTTAAGAACTGCAACTTCATAAATGTTAGTGACATGCATTGAATCCTAATCTTCCTTGAATCAATACATCATTTATCATAAAAATATTTTTTTTTCATTTTCTTCCTTTTTCAAAATGACTGAGAGATGTCCTTGCATTACTCTATCTTTGTTCCTAGGCAGTAACGATGGAGTGCAACAAACCCCCAAGAGGTATGTAGTTGCACCGACACACACTCTTGCAGTTCTCCCTTGAAAAGTCATAATGCACTCACATTGGTGTGTCTTTTATTTATATAATGTTGCTGCAATGGGTCAATTAGTTCAAGATTCAAACATAAACACTAATCATTCATTGCTGAAACAAATCCAATCACTTATTCAAAAATAGAAGACTCATCATTCATTCATATTCATCTAATATATACATTAACATCCAAACAATTCAAGAATTACGCATTAAGATAAAAATTGTGAGCACATTCAAGTTGAAATTTTGTGAATTTTCATTAACGAAAGAAATAAATAAAATTTAAATATGTAGGTCTAATTGCATTTCCATTTCACATTATCTCCCCCCCAAACTTAATGTCTGCATTGTCCTCAATGCATTGACAATAGTATACAAAAATAATTGAAACACAACTACAATGCAACTAAGTTAACAAAATGATACAGTGATAATAAAAATGCATTAAAACTTAAAAAAAATGTACCAAGTCATTCATCAGCAGCTGATGTAGTGGCTGCCTTTGCTTTCTTCTTTTTCTTCTTTGGGCGCTCCCCTTCATCATGGTTTTTCTTCATTTTCTTTCCCTTTTGCCTCTTTCGTTTCTTGTCCTTCGAACCAACCAGCTCAGTAGATTGCTCTCCCCCGACAGGTTGGGTGACGACCTCATCAATTGTCACATCAGATGGATGGATTTCGATCAGTGGTGTTATGTATGGTACAATAGCGAGAGGATTTAGTTCCTCTATTTTGCCTGTGACAATTTCAGCCTGACTCGAAGTAGGTCGAGTCACTTTTGCATTGGATGCTCACACATTGTCCTCCACGATCAGTGTTGGAGCATCATCATATTCTTTCTTTTCCTGCACCTCTGCAGGCACTCTTTCTTCCTTCTCGTTTTTATTTTCTTCCTCCTTCTCTTGCTCATCTTCTTGATTAACTTCCTCTTTCACAGGTTGTTCATCCTCGGTTGGGCCCTTGTCATCGCAGTTGACTGCGTCGACATCTTCTCCTGCAATATCTACTCTGTCAGCCATATTTGCTCCTAAACTGTTTGAGAATTCGTCCTCGAACAAATTAGCTATATTGCGATAACAATCCTCCTTAGCGTTTGAATGCCCTTCGTTGTTTTCATCATCATAGATGTGAACTCTTGTTGGCATTTGGTTGGTCCTACCATCAGTGGTAGGTCTGTCAGATGAACATTGTTGCATATGAAAGAAGATATCAGGGAATTTTGGAAATTTTGGCAGTGGTTTGGTACTGATAGGATGTAGTGCAACGATAATGGCCTCATTCCAAGCTTTTGTATATGAATAAAATATATGTTGCCTGTAATCCAAATCTTCTAAAACACTCAAAAGATGGATTGTACGCACATCAACATGGTCAAGAAGAATTTCCAAACTAGCCAGTCGTCTTAATATTTGTGGATCTGTGGGTGCATTAGTTTGTTCTTCTTTCTTTCCCTTTTTCTTTTTCTTTCTTTGTCGAAATTTCTTTGGCCACAAGCATTCTTGGCCTCTTGTCATCCTTTCAACCGATATATGATTTATCGAACCCTTGTTTTCCACAACCTCCTCATCATCTTTTGGCACAATGCCTTTATGTTGACAAATGAGCATAAAATAAGAGAAGGGAAAGGGAGAATACCATTTTTGTTTTCCAGCAGCTTCCACAATCTGATTATGTATGATCTCTCCAATGTCGATGTGACGATGGTGCGATATTGAATGCAATAAACACATACAGTCCAATGTGGCTGTAGTACTGTGTGTAGAGGGCATCACACGACGATTAACAAAGTGAAACCATACCTTACAGAAAGTTGTCAGATAATGCCAATGCATTGTAAAATTGTGAAATCTGCTACCTATCCATGAAGCATTGTCGACGCAAAGGTCATTAATCATCGTAGCCAGGCTATCTTAATTCATGCTATGCATGAAGGGTAAGTGACTATCTACTAATTCCAATATTCGTAGCAGAACATTGATATGCGCCGCACTCCATGCTATAAGCCCTTCCCGAACAAAAACAAATTCTTGTTCCTTTTCCACTAAGTTAGCATAAAATTCTCGAACCAAAGTAGAGGAATAACCAGATGAATGATTGCAAAAAAATTCCCACCCCAAGCGACTGATGGTACGGTAGACCTGTTTTCCTAGGGCCAAGTTTGGTGAAAGCTGGATGCCCTATTCAGGATGTATATTGCGTTTCAGCATTATGTTGTGATATCTGTCTTTGGCCGCAATCGTTAAAAACAAAACCGAGCTTGTGAATGAAGACGGTGGTGTTGTGGATAGAATCACAATAGGGTTGGTCAGAGTATTTTGAGATGAAGGTTTTGGATGTTTTTGGATGCACGGGTTTTAGCCATGGAGCAATTATCAACTCTCTCGAGGTTCCAAACCTTGTGAGGATGTATGTGTGAAAGAATTTCAACACTATCCGAGCGTCATCTTTTGGTACCGCAATAGCTTCGATCTATTTGGATACATAGTCAACAGCTACTAGTATATACATATTTCTAAAAGAGTTTGGAAATGTTCTAATGAAATTAATACCCCAAACATCGAAAAGTTCTATCTCCATGATACGTTGTTGGAGCATCTCATTACATCGAGAAATATTACAGTACGTTAACAATGATCACATTATTGCGCAAAATTGTGGGCATCTCGAAACAAATTGGGCCAATAGAATCCGGATTGCAGGACCTTTGCAGTAGTCCTTGTTCCACCAAAATAACATCCATAAGGAGCATCGTGGTAATGTCGCAATATTGACATCATTTCTTCTTCAGGAACACAACGACGAATTATATTGTCAGCACATACCTTGAATAAATATGGCTCATTCCAATAATATTTAGCAACATCGCGTATGAACCTGATTTTTTTATGACCAGTTGCACTCATGGGTAGCTTTCCACACACAAGATAATTGACTACATCAGCATACCATGGTGATGTGTCGACAGTGAATAGCTCATCAAGAAATGCTTTGACAATTTGAGTTTGTTGTCCATCTTCGCTCCCACTTTCCAGCTAAGACAAATGGTCAGCTATTTGATTCTCGGATCCCTTCCTATCTTTGATTTCAACATCAAACTCTTGGAGGAGTAAGATCCATCTAATAAGTCTAGGCTTAGCATCTTTTTTGTTGAAAAGGTGTCTCAAAGCTGAGTGATCCGCATAGACTGTAGTCTTTGCGCCGAAAAGATAAGAACAAAACTTGTCAAATGCGAAGACCACTGCTAGTAACTCTTTTTCAGTTGTTGTGTAATGAACCTACGTTTCAGTTAGTGTTTTACTAGCATAATAGATAGCATGAAATACCTTTTCTTTCCTTTGTCTAAGGACAGCTCCTATAGCGAAGCCACCAGTGTCATACATTAATTCGAATGGTTGCGTCCAATCCGATGTGACGACAATTGGAGCTTGCACCAACTTTGTCTTTATTGTAGTAAATACATCCAAACAGATGTCATCGAATACAAACTTTTTATTTTTCTCTAATAAAGAGCATAAAGGTTTAGCTATCGTGGAGAAATATTTGATAAATCTTCTATAAAGGCCTACGTGTCCAAGAAAGCTTCTTATTGCTTTGACAGTCGTAGGTGGTGGTAATTTTTTGATGATTTCTACCTTTGCTCTATTACTTCAATGCCTTGACACAAGATTCCATGGCCAACGACAATCCCCTCTGTTACCATGAAGTGGCATTTTTCCCAATTCAGAATCAAGTTTGTTTCCTCGCATCTTTTCAAAACATTTGCCAAGTTGTTAGTGCATTGGTCAAAACTCTATCTATAGACTGAAAAATCATCCATGAATACCTCGAGTGAGTCTTCAATTATATCCAAGAATATCGTCATCATACATCTTTGGAACGTTACTGGTGCATTACACAACCAAACGACATCCGTCGGAAAGCAAAAGTCCCAAAAGGGCAAGTAAATGTGGTTTTTGCTTGATCTTCCGGCATAATAGCTATTTGGTTGTATCCAAAGTAGCCATCCAAAAAGCAATAATAGGCTTTACCAGCTAGTCTATCTAACATTTGATCGATGAAAGGAAGTAGAAAATGGTCCTTCTTTGTGGCTGCATTCTATCATTGGTAATCCATGCACACACGCCATCCAGTTACGATACGAGTAGGGATTAACTCGTTTTTATCGTTGGTCACGACAGAAAACCACTTTTTTGGAACACATTAAACGAGGCTTACCCAATTATTATCAGCAATAAGGTATATTATACCCGCATCTAACCATTTGATGATTTCCTTCTCTACCACTTCTTTCATTTTCTCATTGAGTCATCTTTGTTGCTCAATGAATTTCTTCCCTTCTTCTTCTAACCTTATCTTATGCATGCAGAAAGAAGGACTGATGCCTCTGATATCTGCGATGCTTCAAGCTGTGGCTTTCTTATGTTCTTTCAGGATTGCAATAAGCTTCTCTTCTTGTGTTGCGTTGAGGGATGCGTTGACAATGACAAGTAGTGTCTCATTGTCACTAAGGAATACATATTTCAAATGTGTCGGCAATTGTTTTAACTCCAAGGTAGGAGCTTGCTCTGTAGACGGTTTAAAAACTGGAATTGTCCTGTTAGACAAACCCAACGACTCCACTTGCCAATATCTTTGTAACCCACAATTGTTCACCTCCTCTTTGTCAACACAGACGTCTAGGATATATCAGTAAATGTCACCGCATCAATATCAACCAATGTTGAATTCCTGATATGAAATTCTACGAAAATAATTTCACCAACACATCAACTTGGTGACATTGTTCTTTGGGCCCTGACGATGCTGCTTCAAACACATTGAAGGTTACTTGGTCCTTATTATGACGCATCACTAGTTCTCCCTTGAACACGTCGATAAGTGTTCGTCCCGTTGCTAAAATGGCCTTCCCAAAATAATGGGTACCTCCTTATCAGCTTCGCTATCTAGGATGATAAAATCAACAGGGAACACCAACTTATCAACTCGAACAAGAATGTCTTTGATTTGTCCCTCCGGTTGTGCTAGAGATCTACCCGCTAATTGCAATGTCACCGTAATGGGCTTCATTGATCCGATTCCTAGCTTTCTGAAAGTAGACAAAGGCATTAGGTTAATGCTAGCTCCTAAATCACATAATGCTTTACCTAAGTAATGATCTCCAATGGAGCATGGAATTGTAAAAGCTGCCAAGATCTTTCATCTTTGTTGGCAATTTGTTTGTGGGTTCAGTGTTGCACCCCTCTGTGAGTGCAATCGTCTCGATGTCTAATAGATTCTTTCGCTTTGATAATAGCTCCTTCATGTATTTCCCATAACTGGGTATATGTACAAGAGCATCTATTAGAGGTATATTAATATGTAATTGTTTCAAAGTAGAAACAAACTTGTGGTATTCTTTATCATGGGCTTTTTCTTTGAAACGTTGTGGAAATGGCAAAGGTATGGTTGCAGTAGGTGGGTGTGGATAACTCTGTTGCTTCGACAGTGATGGTTATCTTGACAACTTATCTGAATAAATTGTAGGCAGAGATGGTACTACAATTGGTTCTTCCACATTCTTCTATGCTTGACTTTCTTCAATTATAATCTCTTCATGCTACTGTGAAGTGGATGCTTCGACATAGTCTTGATAAGATTTACTTAATTTTACCGTCTGTTTTCCACTTCTTAGTGTTATTTCTTTGCAATGCTCCTTCCCTCATTGCGTTGGATTTTCAGCATCACTAGGTAGAGTACCTGGTGATCTAATGCTGAGATTAGAGGCCAACTGTCTAAGTTATGCTTCCAATGCTCGTATTGAAGAAGAATTACCTTTCACTATTGCTTCGATTCGGGTAATATGCTCGCGCATCATTGCTTCTAGAGCAGCCATAGGATCTACCTTAGGTTGATTAAATTGCTGCTGTTGATGCTGATGATGCTGTCCTTGCATTTGTGGTAAAATAGATGGTTGTGGTTGCAATCGTGATTGTGGTAGCATTTGACTATGTGATTGCATTGGTTCAGTACGAGAATTTACTTGTGAATTCTGATGATAATTCTACGATTAGTTGTTGTTATAACCTCCTTTCCTATAACCTCCTTGGTTTGTAGAGTTTCCATATCGAAATGTGGATGTATTTTGATTTCCCAAAGGTTGTCACGAATGATTGTTATAGGAGTTACTAAATGAACCCCCTCGAATGTTGTTGATATAATATGCATTTTCTGCATGCTGTGGGCAATTTTCATAGTTGTGGTTATCATCGTAAATCTCAGACGAAAATATCGGTGCATCCATTTGCTGGGCCATTTGTATTGGAGTAATGTTGCTTATTCTATTCATGTTCTTAATGATGTCGCCAAGGAAGATACCTATGCCGACAATGCAGAAATAGCATCTAATTCAAGAACTCCAAGATTAGGTTTCACCTGTGCAAAATGAGAAATCAGATATTGGTAATTGTTTTGAGCTATCCTATCCAGAATTTGAATCGCTTCATCATATGTGCAATCCAATAATGGACCGTTTGCAGATGCGTCGACAAGATTCCTTGTCTGAGCATTTAAACCATTATAAAAGATTTCAATTTGAGTCTCATGTTGAATCCCATTCATTGCGCAGCGTCGAAGTAATGCTTTGTAGCGCTCTTTGTTGTGTGTAAATTCTCGTCATTGATCATTTCGCAACCTTGCATTCATTGTCGATAGATTAAATCTTAAGACAAATTACGCTGCTCACGCATTCTAGGATGTGATAGATCCAACCAGCAAACCTAAAAACCATGTTCGAGCTTTTCCCTGCAATGAATAAGGAAATAATTGCATTTTCAAAGCATCATCAGGGACACCATGTTGACTAAAGGATACACAAATAAGTAAAAATAATTTCAAATGTTCTCGTGCGTCCTCATGTGGAAAACCTGAATACTGTCCATTAGAATTGAGCATCTGAAACATCACTAATTTCAATTCAAAGTTACTAGCCTGAATTGCTAGTCTCACAACCCCTGGTTGTAGATCATCGAGTATAGGCACAACAAAATCTCTTATTGGCCTATTTTGTATTTGCTCTTCTTATGGATGTGGTGGTGGTAAATCTTGTGGCAACATTGGAGGAATTTTGTCCTGTGGAAGCAATGTGGTAGATTATTATTGTTGTTGTTACCAGCCATCTTCCTTTATTCTTGCCTTCTTCTCCTAAGTTTTCTCTCAAACTTTGGATCAGAGCTTACAATGTCCTTAGGGTTTCTCCTTGTGGACATACAATACCTTCAAAATCATAAAAGAATGATAAATAAATTAATAAAAGTTAAAAATTAAGTAAGTAAGATTAATTGTAATGACAAAAGTAAACATCGAACAAACGCCAATTTCCCCGACAACGGTGCTAAAACTTGATGGTGTTTTTACGACACAACGATAGTGCAAGCGTACACACGTCAATGTAAGTATAGTTGATAGACAGAGCTATTAGATATCGATCCCATGAGGAAATGGTTCTCGATGTCCTAATGTCAAAGCAATCAATATTAAAAATCAGTATAATGCAAGTTAGGATGTCAGCGTAATTACGTCAGATCTGCACACTAAAATAATCATTACTGTCAATGCAATTAGAGTCATATATCAGAGGTTAAATGTCAGTGTACTGAAAATAAATTCAAATGTGTTGAGTGTTGAATTACAAAAATTTAAATGCAAGAAACATAAAAATGATCAAGAAAAGGGTGGAAATGGTTCACTGATTCTACAGGTTGAAACGCTAGATGCGTCGACAAGGTATAATATAGACGAATTGTCGGACCAATTAAGTCTCTTTGAGATCTTACTCATAATAACTCCCTACTTAATCCCGACTCAAATACACTACTCCACCTCTCGATGCGAGCAATGATGTGTATCCAAGAACAAGTAACTAGAGTCTGTCCCAGTCCCGAGCAGCTATTGCCTAACCCACTTGATAATCTAACCTGTCACCACATATCTCGATGTCGATGTACTGCAATTTCACTTTTGTGTTTAGAGTGGTTAAATCCAAGAATAAGCTGATAGGCAATGTAAATAAGTATCAAAATGATATAATATTAAAAGATACTCTCATATTCATTTAATATCAACATAATCCATCATCGTTCAAGAAGAAATAAAGAGTACAACAAAGCTTACTATCTTTAGACTACTAGGTCTACTCTCTACTTGTTCCTCTTGCTCGGCATTAAGCACCTCTGTTAGAAGCAGTTGCAGACTTGGTTCATCAGCTCACCTTCCAGCTCAAATCTTTGATTCACACAGAATTTTCAAGATTTAATTCCCCTTCTCTTGATGATTCTTTTCCTCCTTTTTTTTTGTCTATTTATAGCTTCTAAAAAGTTGCAGATTTAATCCTTCATTCTCAGATTCAGATCTAGATTTTTGCAGCTGTAAAAGTTGGTTAAAGTACAATTGTGCACTCACGCAGATTACATGTTTTCTTTAGAGATCTGCAGGTTGTTGCTGTACTGTTAGACGTAATTTGATATTGTAATTGCAGCGACATCTGTGATATTCCTACACTGGTGCTTCTAGTGTAAATTCAGCTTAACTCTACTCATTTGAGGTTAAATTCCAATATGTCGACATTGTTGGTCGCAATTTCAAGTTGGTCTTGTAGCTGTATTCTTCTTCCATAATTAAGCTCCTAGGCTGATTCCTGCGCTGACAATTCTAAGGCGTAATATATCGGCTAATTGCATCGACATTAGTACAAAAATAGATAAAAAATGAAACTAACTAGTAATGAATTGGAAAACATGAAAAATAAGTATAAAATGCTAGTGATGCATGCTAAACGGAGTACAAAAGAGACAATAAAATCACTAAATTAGGGAGAAAATATATGTCATTCGTAATACCATCAGAGGGTTTGCAACGGTAAATTATCGGAAAGACCTAGGGACCCTAACCGGCGATGGTGTCGGATTTTAGGTGTTATAGGAAGGCCCTTGACTTCGATTAAGGTCTCACTACAATCCTTGAGAATATGTCCCATTTTTCCACACCTAAAACAAAATCCCGGCATACCTTCATACTTAAACGACACTCATGACTTCCCATTCGTCCCCACTTGAACAAAAATCCCCCTCTTCTAAGGGTTTTTGCACATTCAAATTCACTTTAATTCGGAAAAAAACCCACTTTTTCTTTAGATCCCAAAATCCCACCAAAAGTAGACCCAATCGCATGTATCAAGTCCTTCATATCACATTCAGGTGGGCAAACCCCTACTTTAATCCAAAAAGGGGATATTATTAACTTGACTTTACTCCTCTCCATTGACTCTAATAATCTCTCAAAAAGAACTACCTACTTATGAAACAACCATGGTCGACCGTATATTATCCTTTCAAGATCACCCTTTTCATCGAATAAGATTGTAAATAGATTCTGCACTGCTACTCGAATCTCAAACTTTTCCCGTGTTTTCCAAATATTTCTCATTTGGGCATGAAAACTATCCGGATTGTAGGATTTCCATGTCCACACAGAGCATAATAAAGTCAGTTTCCCTTGAAAAAAAATTGAAGAACTTTTAACCGAAAGCTTAATTAGCTCTTTCTCCAGAAGAGAAATCTTATCCTTCTCATCTTTCTCTATCCCACCTGAAGCCACCCTTGTCACCACCCTTTCCAAATCCAGCCACAACCTTTGCTGCTCTCCTAGGAGACTCAGAGATAATACTCTTGACCTAGGGTTTTTTTCCTTTATCATATGCATCAATAATTAAACATTATAATATCATGTAATACTATATCTTTTTATTATAATCTATATTATAATATAGTTATATATGTATTAAAAATAATAATTATACAAAATTTTGGCCCTAAAAAAGAATATGACAGAATCTCTACCAACGGTGGATCCGGTGGCTGGAACCAATAGTGCCAACTCGAACTTGGTGATTGGAAGGGCAAACAAGAAGGTTCGCACTCGTTCCAATCTACCTACTAATGCTGATGATCTGACTGTGGATCGTAACAGGCAAAAATTGATGTCAAACAATGCTAAACCATCCTACAGGTCAACCCTTATTGGTGAGTCTTCCGGGATTCACCAAACCGATTTTTGGGAGGAAGACTTCTCACTTTTGGAGGACGATGCAGTGACAGAGATGATCAAATTTGTTTAGTGGTTTTTCCTTGTTACAGGATTTTAAAGATCCATTGGCGGACTTCCAATTACATTACTCTACCATCAATCGACACTTTTACTTGTGGGAGAGAGCTAAAGATTCAAGGACGAATCTTCTTGAGGAAGCGGGGAATGATACGAGTTGCAAGGCCCAAATTCAAGCTTATAAATGTGATGAGATCAAAGTTTCTCAAGGGCCAATAACGAGGTCGAAGGCCAAGCAAATTCAAGCAAGATTGAACAGGACCATCCAAGACTTCGTTACCAAAGCCCTAAATGCGCACACAGCCGAAAAAGAAAATCAAGATTCACTTTCTTGTTTTCAAGAAAATCAAGATACCGAATCTTGTTCCAATTTTTTCATTCCAAACAATTTCAAGAATCAAGAAAATCAAGATTTCAAATCTTGGAAATCTTGGTCCAAGAAACTGAAGCTGCCAATTTTCAAGTTGGGGAAATTAGTAGGCTTGCGATGACTTTTTGGTTGGGATCCAGGAATTTATGGGTTGGGATGTCTGCATGGATTTCGAAGATCTATCTCTTATCTTCGAAACGCACTTTGAATCACTTGATTTCAAGTTCGGGAGCTCAAGTTATGATCATTTTAATAAAGACTGCACAAGCAGAATTTTTGGACGTGATTATGACGGGAATTACGAGTTTCGGGTTTTTAATTCGAGTTTAAATCATATTGGGTTTGGATTTTAGGTTTAATTTTTATTATATATGAGCCCAATATTGTATTATCAGCTCTTATTATTTTATTGTTATTTTTTATTCCGAATTTTTAAATAATTATTAAGTAGTTTAAGTTTTTAGGAGTTTTATGTCAACAAGAAAGTTTATTGTTTAGATTAGTTAGAGTTTTAGTTTAATTAAGAGTTTTATTTAGATTTATTTAGCTTGCTATATATAGGCCTTGGAATTGTAAACAAAACACTTGAGTTTTTTTAGAAGTTGTTTTAACAATCTTTCAGGTTGTGAGAATCATCTTCAAGCTTTTTCTTGTCAAGATCTCTTTCTTGGAGGGGAAATTAGAGCCATTGAAGGGAGTTGTGGATTCTTATAGTTTGCAAGGCTTCTTAGGACGTTAGCTTCTATTTTCTATCTTTAATTTATTATTCTTGTTTGATCAAGTTTATTTCTTGCTGTTTAGGGTTACTGATTTAGTTGATTTTAGTTATTGGTTGAAATTGCTTCAAAAGGGACGTTCTCCTACCTTGATCCATTAACAAACACATCAAAAATTAGGAGATTCAATATTTTCTTTCTGTTTCAATCATTATTGCCTAAATAATTTGCTTTTATCTTTTAAATCACTTCTAACGAAGCTGTTTGTGTTTTTATTTTCAAGATCTGGTTGGGACGTTTTCTTGAGGTCCAAGGATGGTTTCTTTCATCCAAGAAACCGTAATTTCATTCTCTATTGGATCTGTTACCAGCCATTCATCTTTCTTTCGTTTTAATTTCGTTTGATTGTTCTTCTTATCAATTAATTTGTCTTTCTTTGTTTTCGTTTCATATTATATTTGTCTAGAGCTTTAGGGTAGATCCGCGACTTGACAATTTTACGATCCGCATCTTCCGCCCACGTTTCGTATCATTTGGTATCAGATTTTGGGCGTTTTAGGTGTTCTTCGTTGCTTTCTACACTGATTTTCATTACAAACAGCCAACAAGCAGTTTTTTACCAAATACTTTTTTTCGGAAAAAATATTTTTGAGTGGGTAAACATATTTTATATACTGAGTCTTGGCACTATATTACAGTATAAAAAAATATTTCCCACAAAAAAAGTGATAAAAAAGTCAAGAAAAAAAGAAAAAATACGAGAAAAATAAAAAAATAAAAAAAATATTCAGTGGGTTGAATTTTGTACCAAAAATTTCCAGATCAAAAAAACATTATTTGGATAATTTAAATTTCGTGATTTTTGAAAATCAGGAACACCTCAAACGAAGTTTGTCAAGTTGCTTCGCAGTTTTTGGGTTTTTAGGTTTCTGTAATTTTATTGATTCTTAGTGTTACGTTTTCATTTGTTTTTGTTTTTTATTGTTTCTTTACACATTCTAACACTTTCTTATTTCTTGTGTTAGTAGGTTAACGAACGCTGCACCTTCCTTCTTCCATGCAACACAATTCTTTTGTGTCTAGCTGATTTTGGACTCATAGTGCTATTAGGATTACTTTGTTAGTTTGATTCTAATACATCCTGATTGATTGATATAAATACTTCTAAAGGACTCACAAGATTAATTCTTACCTCATTGAAAATTTAATTTTTCTTTTTGAGTGCATAACGGTAAGGTTTGTTTAATTTTTCTTTTTTTGAGTGCTGTGTTTTTTTTCCAGATTTGTCACAATGTCTCATAGTAGAAAAAGGAGTGATGACCAGAGTGACAAACCGCTAGTTAACATCAAAAATCTTACTGGTGTCGCAACAAAGTTAGATCTCCATGCCATCACTGATAAGTTCGAAACCATGTTCAATCAGTTGAACAATACCTTAAATCAGTTGCAAACTGAGCAAAGACTCAATGTTGGGGTGCTAATGATGATGATGAGGTTGAACAACCTTGTGCTCGTAGACATCAAGCTAGACGTGTCCCTCGTGTGGATGAAAATCCTTTAGTTCCCAATAATCGCGGACAGCCTTCGTTGGCAAAGCTGAAGTTCACAATTCCTCGATTTCTTGGAAAGAATGATCCTGAAGCATACTGTGAGTAGGAATAAAAAATAGAGCTTATGTTTTGTTACTATAAATGCCCAGAAGATGAGAAAGTTCCATTGGCGACCCTTGAGTTTTCAGACTATGCATGAGTTGGTGGACTCAACTTGGTATAAGTCACCAACGAAACTACGAGAGAGAAATTACCACATGGGATGAGTAGAAACAAGTTATTCGAAAATGCTTTATCCCAACTCATTATTATAGGGAGGTCAAAACCAGACTTCGACGTCTTGCTCAAGGAAGTAGATCAGTTGATGAGTACTTCACGAAGAGATGGCCAAAAGAAAGGAGGATTCCAAGTGATCTCTCACATTTTGAGCAATGTTATTAGTGTAGTTTAGAATATCATGAGAGTTTTCGATGTCCAATCCAATATCCAATTAGCGAAGAAAGTAGGTATGACTTTGTGCCTTTTGTTGACTCTTACTCTAGTGAAAAAAATATTTATTGTGATGGCGAACTTTGTGAACCGAAAAAGGATGATAATGAGAAATTTTCCCTTGAATCTATAGATGAAGTAGAAACGTCATGTTCTCCTACTAAGATGTCTTGTACTGAATTGAATATTCAAAATACTTGTGAAGGGGATATGGGAAGTGAGGAAAAAATATGTGAAAAGGTCGAGAGAAAAGAGACCTTGAGTGATAAAAGTCTACTTGATGGTCCAAATTTGGTGAGTGAAAATCCATATGAGGTAAAATTGGAGAGTTCTCAACAAGAAAAAGAAAATGAAAAATAGGAAGATAGCCATACAAAAGTGAGGAATGATTATGTTTTAACTAACCATAACTCGAATTTGTTTAGTGGTGTTTCCTTGTTACAGGATTTTAAAGATCCATTGGCGGACTTCCAATTACATTACTCTACCATCAATCGACACTTTTACTTGTGGGAGAGAGCTAAAGATTCAAGGACGAATCTTCTTGAGGAAGTGGGGAATGATACGAGTCGCAAGGCCCAAATTCAAGCTTATAAATGTGATGGGATCAAAGTTTCTCAAGGCCCAATAACGAGGTCGAAGGCCAAGCAAATTCAAGCAAGATTGAACAAGACAATCCAAGACTTCGTTACCAAGGCCCTAAATGCGCACACAACCGAAAAAGAAAATCAAGATTCACTTTCTTGTTTTCAATAAAATCAAGATACTGAATCTTGTTCCAATTTTTTCATTCCAAACAATTTCAAGAATCAAGAAAATCAAGATTTCAAATCTTGGAAATCTTGGTCCAAGAAACCGAAGCTGCCAATTTTCAAGTTGGGGAAATCAGTAGGCTTGCGAAGACTTTTTGGTTGGGATACAGAAATTTATGGGTTGAGATGTCTGCATGGATTTCGAAGATCTATCTCTTATCTTCGAAACGCACTTTGAATCACTCAATTTCAAGTTCGGGAGCTCAGGTTATGATCATTTTAATAAAGACTGCGCAAGCAGAATTTTTGGACGTGATTATGACGGGAATTACGAGTTTCGGGCTTTTAATTCGAGTTTAAATCATATTGGGTTCAGGTTTTAGGTTTAATTTTTATTATATATGAGTCCAATATTGTATTATCAGCTCTTATTATTTTATTGTTATTTTTTATTCCGAATTTTTAAATAATTATTAAGTAGTTTAAGTTTTTAGGAGTTTTATATCAACAAGAAAGTTTCTTGTTTAGATTAGTTAGAGTTCTAGTTTAATTAAGAGTTTTGTTTAGATTTATTTAGCTTGCTATATATAGTCCTTGGAATTGTAAACAAAACACTTGATTTTAATTAATTTGAGTTAATAATAATTCTCTTTGAGTTTTTCTTCAAGAATTGCTCTTGAGTTTTTTTTTAGAAGTTGTTTTAACAATCTTTCAGGTTGTGGGAATCATCTTCAAACTTTTTCTTGTCAAGATCTCTTTCTTAGAGGAGGAATTAGAGCCACTGAAGGGAGTTGCAGATTCTTATTGTTTCCAAGGCTTCTTAGGACGTTAGCTTCTCTTTTCTATCTTTAATTTATTGTTCTTGTTTGATCAAGTTTATTTCTTGCTGTTTAGGGTTACTGATTTAGTTGATTTTAGTTCTTGGTTGAAATTGCTTCAAGAGGGACGTTCTCCTACCTTGATCCATCAAGAAACACATCAAAAATTAGGAGATTCAATCTTTTCTTGTTGTTTCAATCATTCTTGCCTAAACAGTTTGCTTTTATCTTTTAAATCACTTCTATCAAATCTGTTTGTGTTTTTATTTTCAAGATCTGGTTGGGACGTTTTCTTGAGGTCTAAGGATGGTTTCTTTCATCTAAGAAACCCTAATTTCGTTCTCTATTGGATCCGTTACCAGCCATTCATCTTTCTTTCGTTTTAATTTCGTTTGATTATTCTTCTTATCAATTAATTTGTCTTTCTTAGTTTTCGTTTCAGATTATTTTTGTCTAGAGCTTTAGGATAGAACAATCCTCTTCCGCATTTGTTTCGTATCAGGTTCCCTACATCACCTTCTCAGATTGAGTGCAGAACTATATCCAAAGAAGAATGTATAGGGCAGTAATTGTGAAACTCTTGGGGGCAAGATTGGTTTCAACACACTGTTAAACAAGATTCTACAGATATGGAATCCTACAGGTAAGTTCCAGCTTATGGATCTTGAGAATGACTTTTATTAGGTTCGATTTCAGGTTGATGCGGATTATACCAGAGCGTTGACAGAGGGTTCTTGGGTTTTTTTTGGGAAGTACCTATCGATTGGGCCATGGATGTCAGATTTCTCAACGTCCCAGCCAGGAATCGATTCACAAGTTGTATGGATTAGATTACCTGGACTGCCAGAGGGCTATTATTCCGAATGTCTTTTGCAGGTGATTGGCCAATCAGTAGGTCCGATGGTTAAACTGGATGCTCATACAGATGGAGGGCATAGGGGTCGTTTTGCTCGTCCCGCTGTCTGTGTTGATTTGAGGAAGCCGTTGGTATCTAAAATTGGAACTAATGGGCACTTGCAGTGGGTGGAGTATGAAGCTTTGCAGAACATTTGTTTTAAGTGTAGTATGGTTGTCCACGATTTAGACCAGTGTTTGGGGACTTCTATGGCAGGGATGAAGACTTCGATGAACGCTACAATGACCAAGCAACCATCAGGGTTGGACAAAACGGTTGTCGACGAAGCATTTTGCTCGTGGATGGTTGTGGAGCGCCGAAAGGGGAGAGGACGATCTACCAAAGATGGAAGTAACGGGATGCCGGAGTTTTTGCTAGAGGCTCACGTTTTTCGGCATTGGGAAGGGAGGAGGATGATGGAAAGGACGTGACTAGCGGCGACAATAATGAGCAAGATTTTGTTTCTAATTTTGAGATAGGATATGAGGAGGCTGAAGGCAATTTAGGTTTTGAAGGAAGGAATCCTAAAGCTAAGGGTAAATAAGCCATTCGACCATTGAAGAAAAATGCAATTATAGTGGGTGGGCCCACTAATGTTTTGAGAGCATTAAAACCCAATGTGGGCAAATGGGGTTTATAACAAAATGTGGGTCAAAATTCAAAGAGTTATAAGGCTAAAGAAAAAACCTCTTTAGGTAGTGAGAAAATTGTGGGTTTTGAACCAGTCATAATATCGGGTAATTTACGTATAGGATCGCATGCAATAGTTCGTTTCATGGAGAAGGATAAAACTAATTTGCATACGAACAGGGAGAACATTGTGTTTATGTTTGGAAATTTAAATAATAAAATAGGTGCAACTAAAGCAACCACTTCGACGGATTTGACAAAACCTAGGGAACTACCTGATCTTATTATTTTAAATAATTCTAGTGGGTCATTTGAAATTAGGGCAGCTATGCAATTTATTATAGATGAATTGGAAGGAGACTTGGTTAATCCAGACTTGATGGATAATGATCAAGTTGAGAAGGGTCTCACGATTATTGATGCGCAGGATGGTTCTTCATCCATGCAATGATTTTTCTCAAGTATGGATTTCCTCCTATTTTTTTATTTTATGGATATTAATATTTTTTGTTGGAATTTTCAAGGAGCGGGACATTCTCGCTTTCATAACATTGTTAAATAGTATTAAAGGGAGTTTTCTCCAAATTTGTTATGTTTTCTTGAGCCACGTGTTAGTGGTAAGAAGGCGGATAATATCATAACAAAAATCGGGTTTCGAAATTCTTTTAGAGTTGAGGTTAATGGTTTTGCTGGGGGTATTTGGTTATGTTGGAATGAGGATATCCGAGTTGAGATTTTGGAATTTCATCCACAAGTGATTCACATTCATCTGAAGGATGGCCAGCATTCCAAGCAATTTTTGTGCTCTTTTATTTATGCCAATCCTAATGCTACTGTTCATAGAGATCTTTGGCCCTTGCTTAGTCAATTTGCTGATTCGGTTAAGGATCCTTGGATTTTAATGGGAGATTTTAACTGTATTTTGTATACTTCGGAAAGATCAAGAGGTGCTACTCTATCTCAAACAGGTTGCAAATGGTTTCGACAGTTCTTGTTTGATAATGGTCTACGAGATTTAGATGCGGCTGGTGCTACATTTACTTGGTATCGAGGAGGCTTATCTCAACGTCTTGATAGGGCCCTTTGTAACACGAGTTGGGATTCATTTGCTCCGGATTGTTCTGTTAGAAATCTTTATCGATTAAAGTCTGATCACCGTCCTATTCTTATCTCTTTACGGCCAATGAAGAGTAAAGGTGATAGACCTTTTTGATGCCTTGCTAGTTGGTTTTGCCGTGAAGATTTTCGTAATATTGTTCGCAATAATTGGAAGAATGATACTATTTTGGTGGATAATCTCGAAAGTCTAAAGGGCATCATTGTCATTTGGAACAAAAAGGTTTTTGGGAACATTTTTGAAAGAAAAAGAAAGCTGATTAGTGAATTAAAGAAAATCCAAATGATTCTTGATTGTCATTTCTCTAAAAAACTCTATGACCGTGAATTAATTTTGAGACGGGAACTTGAAGAGGTGCTTTCTCATGAAGAACTTCTTTGGTTTCAAAAGTCTAGAGCTGAGTGGTTAAAACATGGAGATCGCAACACTTCATACTTCCATAATCGCAGTTTGGTCAGACACATGAGAAACAGGATTGAGGGCCTTATGTTTGGTGACGATTGGATTTTTTAGGAGGAGGAACTTAAGAATCATGTTACGGCTTTCTATAAAGATCTCTATACTATGGATTATCAAATTACTGGTGAGCTTTCTGGTAGGTGCAGCTTCCTTTTGTTATCTGATTTGGATAAAGACCTTCTCTGTAGGATGGCTTCTGATGAGGAGATTCGTCAAGATGTGTTTAGTATGGCTCCTTTGAAGGCTCCGGGGGTGGATGGTTTTCAAGCTAGTTTTTTTCAGTCTCATTGGGATATTGTGGGACCGTCGGTTTATCGTTTTGTGCGTGATAGCTTGGGTGGACTACCTTTGGATCCAAATTTGAATAGAACACTTTTAGTTCTCATTCCAAAAATTCAGAATCTTGAGAGGATTTCCCAGTTTAGGCTAATAAGTCTTTGCTCTGCCTTGTATAAAACTCTTACCAAGACTATTGTGTATAGAATGCGTGACCTTATGAGAAGATTGACAAGCTAGAATCAGTCCAATTTCGTTCTGAGGAGAGATATCGTTGACAATATTATTGTTGCTCAAGAAGTTGTACACTCTCTGAAGGGCTTTAAAGGTAACAAAATAGATATGGTCTTGAAAATAGATTTGGAGAAGGCTTATGATAAGATAAGTTGGAATTTTCTTCGAGATACTCTTGGTAGGGCTGGTTTACCACTAAAGTTGATTAATGTCATTATGGGGTGTGTCTCGTCAGCCTCCTTTCAAGTCTTATGGAATGGCAATATGACAGATGGGTTTCAAGCTTCTTGAGGTATTAGACAAGGCGACCCTTTGTCTCCTTACTTGTTTGTTCTTTGTATGGAGAGACTGGGTCATCTCATTGAAGATGCAATTGAGATGGGAGATTGGATACCGTTGCCTTTGTCGAGAAGAGGGCCGAAGTTGTCTTATCTTTTCTTTGCAGACGATCTTATGCTTTTCTCGGAAGCCAGTATGAAATAGGCTAATGTGATTCGGAATATCTTGGATTCTTTTTGTTACTTTTCTCGACAGAAAATTAATCACTTCAAGTCACAAGTCTTTTTCTCTCCTTCAACACCTGTTGCGGTTGCTGATCAGAATAGCACTAGATTGGGATTTTGTAAGGCAGATAATCTGGGAAGCTATCTTGGATTACCTTTACTTCATGATAGAGTCAAGGCAAGCTCGTTTGATTTTATTGTTAGCAAAGTTCGTCACAAACTATCTAGCTGGGAAGCGAGGAGGCTTTCGCTCGCGGGACACATCACACTAGCTCGGTCAATTCTCCTTTCTATACCCAATTATTTTATGTATAATGTTAACATTCCTGTTTCAGTCTGCATGGAGATTGAAAAAATTGCTCGAAGTTTTATTTGGGAAACTTCTAGTGAGGACAAAAGAGTTTCTTTATTGTTTGTCAACCAAGTAGTAGTGGTGGTTTGGGGATTCAGTGTCTAAATGATCAAAATAGGATTTCCTTATGAAGCTGGGTTTCCGATTTCTTACCAATTTTGACTCGTTTTAGGTGCAAGTTCTTCTGAAAAAATATAATGTTCAAGAAAATCTTCCGACGACTATTGCTAGATCCAATGGTTCTTTTATTTGGAAGTCTTTGGTAAGGATTTGACCTGATAATATTGGTAATACATATTGGGCAGTTGGCAATGGTCACCTTACAAACTTTTGGGATGATGTTTGACTTCCTCATATTGGCCCGTTGCGAGATCTTTATAAGGGGGGAGGTCCATACGAGAATAACTTAAGTGTTTGCGAGTTAGTGAGGCGAGTGGACAATGGGATTGAAATAGACTTCGTTCTCTTGTTCCTCTGCATGTTCTAAGACATATTACCGGTATTTTCCCCCACGTAATACAGCTAGTCATGATTCTTTGGCTTGGAAATGGAGTGACAAGAAGGGTTTCTCTATGACTGAGACTTTTAGGAACTTGTTCAACCAAGGGAATGAGGTTTTGCCAGCTTGGAAGATTATTTGGGCTATTAGAGCTCCACAACGGGTCTGCACCTTCATGTGGATCCTTTGGCATAACAAGTTGTTGACAAATGTTGAAAACAAGAGACAGCATATGTTAGAGGATGGCACATGCCCTCTTTGTGCTGCTAGCATGGAATCTACTATTCATGCCATTCGCGATTGTCAAGTTACTAGTAATATTTTGAGGAGTGTGATCCCAAAACAGGTTCAAACCTCCTTCTTCTCTCTTCCTGTTCATGAATGGCTAACTTGGAATTTGCAGGATAAAGGTTGTTTAAATTGTATGGATATGGACTGGCAAACCTCCTTTGCAATATGTTGTTGGTTGATCTGGAAGTTTAGGAACGAAGCTATTTTTACTAATTCAAATAGGATTTTGCAGACAATTATCAGTATGAGTACCTCATGGGCTAAGAGTTACTTTGATCTTGACAAAAAATTGAAATTCCATTCCCATAACAGTATGTTTTTGAAGTGGGCTAATCCAAAACCTGGATGGATCAAACTGAACTCTGACGGGGTAGTGTCTCTTGAGGATCATTATGCAACGATTGGAGGGGTACTTCGTGATTCAAAAGGTGAATGGCTAGGGGGCTACAACATGACTTTGAAATGTGAATCTGTTTTTAAGGCTGAAGCACAAGCAATGTTGGAAGGAATGTTGCTGGCATGGGACAAAGGTTATAGAAAAGTTAAGAGCGACAATGCACTTTTAGTTGATCTTCTTAGATTAGGTGGAGGCAATTGCAGTAATTGGATGGAGGTGCGCCTTCTCCATCAGGTCTTAAGACGAAATTGGGAGGCTTCATTGCTACATGTTCCTAGAATACTTAATTAGGTAGCAGATGCTATGGCCAAACAAGCTTCCCTAAGAGACTTAATGCTTAATCTCTATAAGAATCCTCCTTTTTTAGTACTTGATCTTCTTCAAATTGATTGGTGCGGTATTAATCATGGTTAATTTAGTATCTCATTTGTAATCGCTTAATTGCTGTCTTTATTTACAAAAATAATAATAATTATACACGTATTCAAGTTTTTAGTAATAATATAATATTATTTTATTATTTTATGTAATAGTAATACTAATACATTATAATATTTTATTATATTATGTATTAGTAATAGTTATATATTATATTATATTATATTAGTTAATTGGTTTAAATTTTGATAATAGTTATATAATATTTTGTTATATTATCATTAAAGTTAAATTTTATAGATTTTAATAATTATTAATTTTATAAATTTATTTTACATATAAAATTATAGTATTCAAATATTTTATATTAAATTAATGTTTTTAAAAATTTATTTCACTTTATAATTTAATATAAAAAATTATCATTAATTACTTTTCTTATTAAAAAAATTTTAATAATATATACAATGCTTATGAATACATTTTCAAAAATAAAGAATTATCATTTATTTGTATTTTAAGTAATATCATAAAATTATATTAATTATTAATGTTTATTATCGTTGTTGAGTTATTAAGTAATATCATAAAATTATATCAATTATTAATATTTATTATGCTTATGTTTAAAATGTTACGTTTTAGTCACTTATATTATCACGTTCTAACATTTTAGTCACTGAGCCATTAATTGCTATTAACGGTGTAATGGTAAGCTAACGTGGCACATTAAATCATCATTTCAAAAAAATTAGATTAATTTATACAATCGATTCCCATATTTTTTCGTTTTGAGCAATTTTTTCCTTTTATATTATTTTAATTTTCCTTTTTTTCTCTATCTTCTATTCTCTTTTGCTTCTTCCTCTGTTTTCATCCCTTCCCAATTTCTTTTAACGTAATTTTTCTATGTTTCTCATTTGTTAAAACCAGTCCCTATACTTTATTTTTTTGAACAATTTAATTTTTTCAAGTGAAGCGAATTTGTGGACTAGTTTTAACAAATGAAAAACATAGAAAAACTACGTTAAAAGAAATGAAGAAGGGAGGAAAACAGAGAGAGAAGCAAAAGAAAATGGAGAATAAAGAAAAAAAAAGTTAAAAAGAACATAAAAAAAATTAAATTGCTTAAAATAAAAAAATATAGGGACCAATTGTAGAACTTAATACAAAATTTTCATTTGAAATGATATTTAACGTGCTATGTCAGCTTACTGTGACACCGTTAACAACAATTAACGACCTAATGATTAGAATGTTATAACATGATAACATAAATGACTAAAACGTACTCAAATATAAGTGACTAAAATATAGCTTGAGGCAAACAAAAGTGACTATTTTAGTATTTTACCCTATATATAATATTGAGGGCTATATATATTAGTTGATAGATTTTAAGATTATTTTATTTGATTGAGAGAATATAAAATAACTTAACACATCTTTTATTTTATTGTTTCAATTAAAAAAATTATTAAATTATGTTAAGAGTGACCAAATTTTAAATTTACAAATAGTTGAGAGATCAAATTGTAAATTTACCTATTTCTACATCTAATGTCGATTAGAAACATAACAAGCTAGCAACTTATTATAACTTTTAAATAGTTCAGTGACCAATTTATAACTTTTTAAAATTGAGTTACTTAAGTATAAACTTATTAATAGTTTAGCAATCTTGGGTGTTTATACTAATTTTAACATCAATAAATTTTGGGTAAACTATCCTGTTAGTCATTTTAAATAGTGGTTGTTTCTATTTGGTCATCCAGAGGGATTAACCGGTAGTTTACCCAAGAATTTTCCCTTTCAGTCATAACTTCAATCGCTAAAGGGGTTTTATATGCATTTTCTTCTAAAACTTTCAAAACCCAATAATTCCTTTCTTTTATTTTCCCGGTCGGAAATTACATTTTAAAGAAAGAACAAATCCAGTTGAATCTGATCTAAAAAAATCATAGTGAAATTTTCCTTTTCCTTTTTTTCGTTTTGCATGAAATGAGGGTGAAGCCATTGTTTGTAATCATCTCGACACTTTCGTTATTCTTGGCCGTCGTTCTGATCTATCCTTCGCCGCCAGTTGCGCCTTCAAAGTCTTCGGACTCTACCAGGTTACTAATCCAGTCTCTCTTTATGGATCCCATTTTCACTGTATGTCATTAATTTATGATAAACCTTTGTTGATTTGGGGAAAATTTCAGTGCCAAATCGGATATATGGAGTGTCCAGAGAATTGTGGAATGGAGACCATGCAATTGGTGGCTTCAACCTCACTTAACTCGTTAGTGTTTTCTATACCCGTCTGTTGTTTGGCTTTTATTATTCATGCATTACTAGCTTTGTTTCCTTTTTTTGATACATGTCTTAGCTGCCAGGGAGGAAGAAGAGGACTAAATTTTGGTATTTGGGAACTGGCTTTTTTAAAGTTTTTCATGTAAAAACTGGGGAAACATTGTATTTCGTTTTTTTTTAATTAAAGTTTTTAAAGCTCATGGGTTTGTTTGATGTAGATTTGATAGGTGTATATGAAAAGGGGTATAGTTAGGGAAGTTGTGTTAAAGTTTTAGAAGGGTGGGAAGTGGCGTTTGGTTAGGTTAAAGGCCTTCTTTTTAGATTTTCATATTCTGAGTCAATCTTTTTTGTTCTTAAATGGCTATCATTGCAGACATTTGCATTGGTTTTTTTTGTTGTTGAAATCCTGCAGCTCTACCAGCCAAGAGTAATGGTTATATCCGTGTCGATTGCTATGGTGGGCTCAATCAGATGAGAAGAGATGTGAGCGTATAGCCATTTTAAAATTTTAAATCATTTCTAATATGAATTAATTTGTACTAAACATCAGATATTTTTCTTGGCGAGGGCAGTTCTGTGACGGTGTTGGTGTTGCATGTTTACTAAACGCTACTTTGGTGTTGCCGAAGTTTGAGGTGGCTGCATATTGGAATGAATCAAGGTAAACTATGCCTCTTGGAATTCTCATAAATATATGCTACTTGTGATAACTCAAGGGTAGGTTTTTCTTGGCATTGCTACTAATAATAAAGTTTTTGATTTAGTTGTTGTCACAAGTTAATCGGTCACCAATTCAATTGAAACAATTATTAAAGCACCCCTACTTAAATTGTTTTAAAAAAAGTAAAAGTATACATAATTAGTTAATTAAAAAAAGATGACTAACAAAAATTTAAAACTTTACTAAAACTTAAAATACAAATCACATTTTTAAAAAACCACCCACTAATCATAAAACATAAAAAGATAATTAAATACTTTTAACTATTTTTTAAGACAACTCACTAAAAAGTTACTAATGTTCAAAAATAAACTATCCACTTTCACATTCACAACTGTCTACTCTTTTTCTGTCTTCAAAATATCTTTTTAAGTAATTTTGTTTAACTAAATTTAAACTGTTTAATCTTCCATAATTATGCCTTTTTTGTCTCTTATACATATTTTAAAATGATTTTTTTTGCAAATAAAATGAAATTTGAGGGATCCTGTAATTTTTTAAATTTCTTTGAACAGTTTCACACATGTTAAGGCAGTAGAGATCTAGGTAATGTTAAACTTTATAGTGCTTGTAATGAATACCCTATGATATAATTCTACTAATTGTTAATTTACTTAATGAAGTTAAGATTACACAGGAAGAAAAAAAGAGAGCAAAATGAGAACCTACACAACATCTGATTGACTGTAATATAATGGTAGCCATGGGGATTAGTGTTACTAGCCATGTCTTCCCATCCTCCAGACGCTTATGCTGGCTCTGTTCTATGTTGTTATCGTCCATAATTTGCTTTTCCTTTGTCAAATTTATGTTTGTGGTTAGGTTTTACAAATGCTTGTATTATTCTCTTTTGAGAATTTGTTGATAGTTGCCAAGAGATGAACTTTGTAGTGACTCACATGTTGCTTGACTTTGAGTTGATGAACTACTGAAACGGGGAAGAATTTAGTTAAAGCTTTATTATTGAAGCTGGAGTGGACAAATGTTCTCATTCAAGAAACCGAATTTTCTTTTTCAGGAAAATGAACCTATATCTAACTGTCCAATCATAAATTCTTTATGTAAATATTATGTGCTTCTAGAGTTTTATTGTTTCTTTGTAAAGGTTGCCAACACTTCCCTACCCGTTAGAAAGTTGAAATTCTCTTCAAGATTCAAAGGAAATAGAGAAAGAAGATAGAAAGCCTGAGAAAGAGAGAACATTTTCTAGTTCTGGAATTCATTGATCACCAAAAGCTTACACTACAGTGTTAGTGTGTAACTGCTTCAGTAACAAATTGCTAAACAAAATACCTGAACTCTAACTTAGTTAAAATTAAAGCTGGACTTTCACATGTTCAAATGTTATGTTTAAATCATTAGGATATATCTCATCTGTTTTTTTTCATGTTTAAATATATAAATTATGAACAATTATTTCTAGAAATTTCTTATTAAGTGCTTGAAATTAAGTCATAGTTATTACAGTCATAGTTCTAGTGATTGTAACAGCTTCTTTTGTTTAGTATTGTACATAATTTATTATCAGATGCGTGTAGCTAAACTGCTTCCTATAATCCAATGTTACAATGTCTAATGATATCCAAATATGTTTATGTTGCCATTTTATTAGTTGCAGATAAAATCTTTACGATTCTTTCCTTTCATAACAGTGGCTTTTCAGATGTATTCGATGCCGATTACTTCATAACACAGATGAATGGTTTTGTCAATGTTGTTAAAGAATTGCCACCAGAGATATCATCAAAAGAACCCCATAGAGTAGATTGCAGTAAACGGAAAGGTCAATTTGATTACATTGAAAGTGTTCTTCCATCCTTATTGAAATATCAGTACATCTCTATCACACCAGCAATGAGCCAAAGAAGGGATAGGTATTACTTTTTTCTGTCTCAGAATTTCTCAACACTTAGATTACGTAGAACTATGGCGTAGATGAATATATTTACATTTTTGTTATGACATCTTGTAGGTACCCAAAGTATGCAAAAGCTGCACTTTGTCAAGCCTGTTACAGAGCATTAAAGCTGACTGAATCATTGGAGAAGAAAGCTAACAAGCTTCTGGAAGCTATACCAAAACCTTTCCTTTCTCTTCACCTTCGGTTTGAGCCAGACATGGTAGCTTATAGCCAATGTCAGTACTCAGGCCTTTCACCTACCTCGATGAAAGCCCTTGAAGCTGCACGTGGAGATGATAGAAAGCCATGGACTGGAGAAGCAGCTCGGATTTGGAGAAATAGGGGTAAATGCCCCCTTACACCAAATGAGACTGCCTGTATACTTCAAGCACTATCAATACCGACGAACACAAACATTTATCTTGCCGCTGGGGATGGACTAATGGAGATTGAGGGCTTAACATCTATTTATAGCAATGCATTTACCAAATCTGCTCTTCTTAGTGGTGAGGATTTCGAGACCATGCATGGGAACACAAAAGCTGCCTTGGATTATTACGTATCAATAAACAGTGATTCATACATGGCTACATACTTCGGAAACATGGATAAGATGGTAGCCGCAATGCGAGCTTTTAAAGGACTGTACAAAACTCTTTTCTTAAGCCGAAGAGCTTTTGCTGAATTTACATCTGAAGGGTTGGAAGGGAAGCTGTTGATGGAAGCATTATTGAAGGCTCACAAAGATGATTTCATCATGGGACGAGGGTCTGCGTTGTCTGACTGCTTTTGTGAGTTCAAATTGTAGTTCTTTTAGGCATTCTTTGTATGAAATCTTACGGAATAGTTTTTAACAGCGGATCTTCTAAGTTGCTAAAATTTGTTCATTGTTTTCTCGAAAATTAGTTTTGGATTCTTAAAAATTAAAGTGTAATTTTTTTTGTTAGGGCTGTACAAAACATTTTTAAGGACCCAATTTAAAATTTGTTTCTTGGTTAAAGTGTAATTCTTTTTTGTGAATTACGAGAGAGCGAAGCTCTAACAATTATCACGATTGACACGATTTAAATTTAAATTGCACTTAAGACAATAAATATTTTTAATCATCAAATCAAAACACTAATTTTAATAAAAGTGTGTTTTCTTTAACCAATGATGTTTTTGAAGCATTAAAATGAGAAATTTGATATATGAAATAAACTTGGACAATTAGATTTGGAATCATGATAGTGGGCCGCCATTTGTAAATTTTTGGACTTAAATGTGAATTTGGACTTTTGACACATGATATTTTAAATGTGGATTATATTACCATAGTAATCAATTGATGAAATTGTTGATAATGTGGATTGCATAAATGTGTGCATGAAATGTATAATGGAAACGAATGTCAAGGATAAAGTTATGAAAAGTGTCCCGTTTGAACATCGTGAATATTTAGGATACAAATGACTTGTCATTAGGGATTATACGGTTTCGGGTGTTGGTCTTGCATTTGTTGCGGATGTCATTAGGGATTATACAGCTTGTGTGAGCATTTCTCGAGTATTTGATGCTATCTCATTTGGTTCAACGGGTGAAAAAGGTTTAAACAAGGGTATACGTATATGGAAGGTTATATTATTTATACATGTGAGTTGAATATGTGGGTATGAACACTTAAAATGGAAAAGTGATGTTTATCTGTTACGTGATGAATGAAATGTGTACATGGTATGTTTATTATTATAGTGACATTTGTTAAATTGTTACGTTGGTGCTTCCAGTTGTGAATTTAGCTTAACTCTTCTTATTCAAGATTCATTTTCAATGAAGTGACATCTCTTTGTCACAATTACCAATTGATCCTGTGGCTGCATTCGTCTAACATTAAGCTTCTAGGCTTAGTTCCTGCACTGACAATATTAAGACGCAATATATCGGCTGTTTGCGTCGATATTAGTACAAAAATAGATAAAAATAACAAGAATTTAAACTAATTATCAATGAGTTGGAAAACATGAAAACTAAGTATAAAATGTTAACAATGCATGCTAAATGAAATACAAAATAAACAATTTAATCGCTAAATTGGTTAGAAAATCTATGTCATTTGTAATACCATCACACCCCCAAACTTGAGTTTTTACTTATCCTCAAGTAAACAAAAATTAACAAAGTAGCAATTTGTACATGTTTATTATTATAGGTTCTATGATATGCTGGAAATTTTATATTTCATTGTTACTCTTACTAACCTTGTGAGGTTTGTGTTGTATAGGATAGTAACATTTGTACATGTTTTAACGAATGAATTTATACATAATGATTATATGTTAAATGGTTATACGAAATGACTATACGAAATGTTATATGGAAAAAGATATATGAAATAGTTATATGAAGAGTTTTATACGAAATATTTTTAGAAATATAAATTGTAAAAATGGTTAATTGAAATGAATACTCAAAATAAATATATTAAATGTTAAATGAATATGTGATGGTTGAGTTATGTACCAAATGTGTTTTTGGGTTTATGTTTGAAAACATGATAAAATTACATGTTTTATATGTGAACTCACTAACCGTGTGAGATTTGTAATGTGTATGAACTTATGATCGGGATAGTTAATTATCTCGTAAAATGTTTAAGTTACATCCTTTTTGGTAAGTTAAAATTAAAGTTTAATATGAACTTACTAAGCTTTAAGCAAATTTACCTCGTTTTGGTTTTTCTTCTATGTAGATAGTCGGATGCAAGCTGCTGATTGGATTGCTTTTGGAGATCACATTATCCGAAAACTTATTCGGTAACTAATCGTTTATTTTGGTTTGATTATAAGTGGCATGTAATTAGGATGTTGTTTATAGGTATTATAAGTATTTTGAATATGTTAGGAGATGTGTATATTGATGTAAATATCATTTAGTATTTTGGTTGATTGTGGTGTGTGATGACAATGGTATGTTTTTTGTTTTAAATACATTTTGAATGGAAGACTTGGTACAAATGCTTAGGTAACTTGGTAAATATTGGTTGATGATCTTGGTCAAAATAAATAAGGTATATTTGATATTTGAAGAAGTATGAAATGCTAAATAGTTACACTTGAATGAATTATGTTTCAATGTTTGAATTGTGGTGCCAAGTGATGGCATATTGGTTAGGCACATAGGATGAATGATTTTAGCATGTTTTTGGTTATGTTTGAATGTGTTTTAACCATGTGAACGAGATTGGAAAAGGTTCAATTTAAGGCCTATAAGTGTATTTTTACTATGGTTAAATTGAGTTATTGAATGTTAATATTTAGTTATGATTGTTTCTAATTGAAGCTTGATGTTTTGAATTGTACCGTAATGCTCCGTAACCTTAATCTTATGATGAGACGGGTTAGGATGTTACATTTAGTAGTATCAGAGCTACGATTTAGTCGGTTCTCAGACTGAACGTAGCATGTATTGAGTCTAGAAATATATGTTATTTTATAACCTATGATAGTGTGATGACTCTCGATCAGTTTGACCTATGTCAACTGCATCTAATCGAGCAAATTATGACGGAGTACAGAGTTACTTTTCAGCCACCAATCAAGGGGCTGTGCATAATGTGCCTGAGTTTTAAGGGCCTAGAGAAAAGGTTCATTGTATTTTTTTCAATTTGATAAATGACTTGTTTAATGTATATTTGAGAGTTACATCAGTGGCTTAACAACCTCTACCCCCTCGTTCTCAAAGCTTTATATGACAAAATATTTATAGGTTTTCTATTGATAAAGTCTGAAAGTGCAGAGCCAAAGAGTTTAGCTGTAAAATGAGTGATGATTCGACCAAAGCTGAGTACTGGTTAGAAAATACACAGAGAGTTTTAGATGAAATGTTATATTTTTTCGAAGATTTTCTAAGACGTATTGTGTCACCATTAAAAGAAGGCTTTTCCTCTAGTAGTTGACTTCAAATATTATGGTATCGAAATAACAGATTAACTGGGATTTCTTCTAAATTGGTTTCCACAATAATTGTGTCAGCAAATGATATTTAGATAAGAAGAAAAATGAATTTCTTGAGTTAAAGTTGGGAAATAGATTAGTTGCATATTACGAGCAAGAATTTTTTTAGCTCAATAAATATGTTTATAAGATGGTACCAATTGAAGAGGAATTATGTAAGTGTTTCGAAGATGGATTCAATGATGAGATCAAAATGCTTGTAGATGCAATTGAATTTTTGTGGCTTCGTAGTTTTATCTGACCGAGCTCAAGAAATGGAATAAGTTTGTACTTAGTTAATTGTTTGTACTTAAGTGTTTTTAGTTGCATTTTAGGATATTTCACTAACATTTTTGAAGCATTACATTGAAGAGCTTGGGTTACGCTGAATTGTTATTACAGGTTGCTTTTAACCGCTTGTGGAAGGGACTTGTTTGGCGATTGATTGGAGGGTGCAGAGTATTGAAAAAAGGAGCAAAGTTGAAGGTATTTCGTGGCAAAGTATGGACAGTTTACCAACACAAATGTCGTGGCAATGCCGGGAAGATGCCTTGTTAGCACTTAACGCGTACCGTTCTTGGTCTTACATGTACGTGTACCAGATATATCTACCTGGAAAATAGAAGAAGGATCATGGGCTAATGGACCTACCATAAAAGGTGAAAAGTTATAAAAGCCAAGTAGGGAACCCTAATTAGGGGGAGCAACCTTGGACTAAACAGAGGGTATCAGGTAGAGGCCAAGAACGAGAGGGTAACAGAAGAAGGAGAAAAATGACTGCGATCATCCTTGGCAGTAGCAAGACATTGCGCTGCCTGTGTTGAGAGCTAGATAAGAAAAAGTTGTTGTCTCAGATTTTCTCCTTTGTTTCTTAGCATGCTTTTTTTAAAGCTTATTTGTTATTGATGATGTTGGTTATCGTATTAAACTCAAACTTGATTTTTCCAACCATGAGCTAAATCTCTTAGGCTCAGGTTTACTTTGATTAAACCTTTATTTCTATTAATGGTTAAAGTTTAAGTTTGGTTTGTTCTACAGTTTTATTCAATGGTATATCATGTTACATGCAGGCTGTACATTGACAAATGTGCGACACGTTTATAAAGATAACTTAATTCCGATAAGGTTAGGTTAACTAGATCGAAGTTGGATAACATGAGTGAATGGTTAACCAATTACTCTTAGCAACCTCTATACATAGAGCCTTGCCTCATACAAAAGAAGGTAGAAAATATTAGTGGTAGCCGAACTCAAAGCCTATAGACATATAGTGCCCTAGGGGAGATAACCTAAGGTCTTGCTCTCGAGAGAAGTAGACTATTGTAGAAGCCTATTGAGCAGTAGAATACTTACGACTTTGTTATGGCATTAATAGTTATTGAAGGTGGATTCTTTAGTAATCTCAGCCATCCCAATCAATATCGTAGTTCATTAACCTTTTTTCGTAGTGATTTTGTCGTGGTATTCTTGTTCCGTTTACTTGTTCTGTTTTGCACATTTTATACATCATCATTCTCTCATTTTTCCACTGCATTCTTATTATTATTTTGCCTTAGCATTAATCAAACTTAACTATAATAACTCGACCAAATTATACCTATTTGATCGATTTTTTACGACATAACGATTGTGCAAGCATACACACGTCGATGCAAGTATAGTTTATAGACAAATCTATCGAATATCGATCCCATGAGAAATGGGTTTTTGATGTCTAAATGTTGAAGCAATCAATACTGAAAGTAAATGTAATGTAAGTATTGATGTCAGTACAATATGTCAGATCTACACACTAAAATAATCAGTAATGTCAATGCAATTAGAATTAAACTTTAGAGATTAAATGTCAGTGTACTGAAAATAAATTCAATTGTGTTAAGTGTTGAGTGCTGAATATTAAATACTTAAAATGTAAACGTGACCAAGTGTAAAGGGTAGAAATGGTTCACTGAATATAGCTAAGTTGCAACGCTAGATGTGTTGACAAGATAAGATATAGATTAATTGTCACTGCAATGAAGTCTCTTTGAGTTCTTTCCAACAATAGCTCCCTATTTAATCCCGACTCAAATACAATCACTCCACCTCTCGGTGCGAGTAACGATATGTCTCCAAGAACAAGTAACTGGTTTTTATCCCAGTCCCGAGCAGCTCTCGCCTAACCCACTTGTTAACCTAACCTGTCACCGCATCTCTCGATGTCGGCATACTGCAATTTCACTTTTGTGTTTAGAGTAGTTAGATCCAAGAATAAACGGATAAGTAGTGTAAAGTAAAAATCAAAATGATCTAACATCAAAAGATATTCTCGTATTCATTTAATATCATTAAAATCCATCATCATTTAAGAAGAATTAAAGAGCACAATGAAGGTTACTATCTCTAGACTACTAGGCCTACTCCCTAATTATTCCTCTTGCTCGGCATCAAGCACCTCTCGTCAGAAGTAGTTGCAGACTTGCTTCATCAGTTCCCCGATTTCCAACTCAAATCTCCATTTCACACAAAATATTCAGAATTAAATCCCTTAGCTCCTGATGAATTCTTTCCTTCTTCATTCATCTATTTATAGCCTCTAAAATGTTTTAGAATTCAGCCTTCTCTCTCAGATCTAGATCTGGATTTTTGCAGCTGTCAAAATTAGTTAGAATACAGTTGTACACTCACATAGTTCTAGTTTATTCTTTATAGATCTACAGGTTGTCGCTGCATCGTTAAGCGCATTCTGAGATTATAATTGTAGTGACATTTGTGAAATTGTTACGTTGGTGCTTCCAGTTGTGAATTTAGCTTAACTCTTCTTATTCAAGATTCATTTTCAATGAAGTGACATCTCTTTGTCACAATTACCAGCTGATCCTGTGGCTGCATTCGTCTAACATTAAGCTTCTAGGCTTAGTTCCTGCACTGACAATATTAAGACGTAATATATCGGCTGTTTGCGTCGATATTAGTACAAAAATAGATAAAAATAACAAGAATTTAAACTAATTATCAATGAGTTGGAAAACATGAAAACTAAGTATAAAATGTTAACAATGCATGCTAAATGAAATACAAAATAAACAATTTAAACACTAAATTGGTTAGAAAATCTATGTCATTTGTAATACCATCACACCCCCAAACTTGAGTTTTTACTTATCCTCAAGTAAACAAAAATTAACAAAGTAGCAATTAGAAATGTCACTGCCATACAACTTGAATTCTTTAAATTTCTAATGTTTAAACTGCATTCATATAATAGAATGATGTTTCGACAATTTACAGACATGAACAACTTTAAACTGTAATTTCATCAATGTTAGTATCATGCATTGAATCTTAACTTTCCTTGAACCATTTCAACAATTTTTTCTTTTTTTATTCTTTTTCTTTTTGTTATAAGTGACTGAAAGATGTCATTGCATTACTCTACCTTTGTTCCTGGGCATAACAATGGGGTGCAACAAACCCCCTTGCGTCGACACACACTCTTGCAGTTACAGCCTTTGGCTAGATAAGTTTTCTTTTCTTTGTCTGCATTGGAGTGTTCTCCCTTAAAAGTCACAATGCACTCATATTAGAGTGTCTTTTATTCATTCAATGTCGCTGTACTGATCAGTTAGTTCAAGATTCAACACCAATACTATCCATCCATTACTAAAACAATTTCAATTTTTCATTCCAAAATAGAAGACTCAACATTCATTCATACTCATCCAATTTCCACATTAGTATTCAAACAATTCGAGGATTTACGCATCAAAATAAAAATTTGTGGGCACATTTCTGTTGAAATTTTGTCACTTTTCAATACTAAATAAACAAAATAAAAGTGAAATAAGAAGGTGTAGTTGCATTTCCAAGTCACATTAGCTTTCTCCTTAAACTTAATGTCTGCATTGTCCCCAATGCACTGACAATAGATATACAAAATTAATGGAAATGCAGCTACAATGTAGTAAACTAAGAGGAATGCAATGATAATGAAAATGCAGGTCATAAGAAAAATGCATGAAAACTAACTAAAAAGAAATGAACCAAATTATTTAGAAGCAGCCGATGCAGAGGCTGCTTTGGTTTTCTTCTTCTTCTTGTTCGAGCGCTTACCCTCATCATAATGTTTCTTCTTTTTCTCTTCCTTGCGCCTCTTCCGCTTCTTATCCTTTGAACCAATTGGCTTGGTGGATTGCTCCTCCTCTGTTGGTTGGGTGACGGCTCATCAATTGTCACCTCTGATGGATGGATCTCGACGAGTGGTGCTATATAAGGCACTATAGTTAGAGGATTCAGTTCCTCTATTTCGCTAGTGATAACCTTAGCCTGACTCGTAATAGGTCGAGTCTCTTCCGAGCTAGATGCCTTCATAATATCCTCAACGATCATTGCTGGAGCATCGGGTTCCTTCTACTCCTGTACCTTGGCAAGTTTAGTTTCTTTCTTCTCTTCTTCCTTTCCTTCTTCTTCTTTTTATTTATCCTTCTCTTGATCACCTCTCTGATTGGCTTCCTCTTCCATATGTTGCTCAAGTTCAGTTGGGCCAATGTCAGCGCAATATACTGTATTGACATCTTCTTCCGTAATAATTGCTCTTTCAACCATATTTACACCTAACCTGTTAGAGAATTCATCCTCGAACAGATAAGTAATGTTGCGATAGCAATCCTCATCAGCCTTTGAATGCCCTTCGTCGTCTTCATCATCAGATATGTATTTGAGTAGGCCTTCCATCAGTAGTAGGCTGGTCAGATGAGGAGTGGTGCATAGGGTAGAAGATATCAAGAAATGTTGGGAAATCTGGTAGTAGTATGGTGCTGATATGAAGCAATGCAAGGATAATAGCTTTATTCTAGGCTTTTTTGTATGCATAAAATACATGCTGCCTGTAATCTAAATAATCTAAAACGCTCATGATGCAGATTATACACGTATCAATATGGTCAAGATGGATTTTTGAACTAACCAGTCTTCTCAACACTTATGGGTCTATGGGCGGATTGGTCTGTTCTTCTTTCTTTTTCCCTTTTCCCTTGTCTTTCTTCTTCGAGCTTTCCTTGGCCACAGGTGTATCTTGGCCTCGTGTCATCCTTTCAACTGATATATCATTGATCGGACCTTTGTTGTCCAAAACCTCTTCATCATCTTTGGACATAATGCCCTTGTGTTGACAGAGTAGCATGATAAGAGAGGAAAAAGGAAGGATACCATTTTGCTTTCCTGCAGCTTCTACGATCTAAGCATGAATAAACTCCCAAATGTCGATGTGTTGGTGATGCAGGATAGAATGCAATAGACACATACGATCCAGTGTGGCCGTAGTACTGTGGGTTGAAGGCATAATACGATTGTTAATGAAATGAAACCATACCTTACAAAAGGTTGTAAGGTAGCGCTTGTGCATTATATAGTTATAAAATCCATTTCCCGTCCATGTAGCACCATCGACACAAAGGTCGTTCATCATCTGGGCTAAGCTATCATCGTTCAAACTGTGCATGAAGGATGCATGCTTATCTTTCCATTTCGAAATCCATAGCAAAACATTGATATGTGTCGCACTCCATGGAACTAACCCCTCTCGGACAAACATAAACTCCTGCTCCTGGTCCACCAAATTTGTACAAAATTCCCTAACTAGAGTAGGGGAATAACCTGAAGGATGGTGCAAAAATATTCTCACCCAAGGCGGTTGATGGTGCGGTGGACTTGTTTTCTGAGAGTCAGGTGTAGGGAAAGTTGGAAGCCCTATTCAGGGTGGATGTTGTGCTTTAAACATAACATTGTGATATCGGTCTTCAATAGGAATAGAACTAGTTTAGGAACATAAGTTGTTAGGAACAGAACTAAGCCTGTGGATGAAAGTGGTGGTGTCATGGACGGAACTTCAATAGGAGTAGTTGGAGTGTTCTTAGAGGAGGGTTTAGGACTGTTTTTGGGAGCACGTGTTTTAGCTATGGTGAAAGAAAAAGAAAGTAAAGAAGAGTTGTAGAGAAATATTGCTTCCAAATAGGAAAAAGAAGTATGAAGACACAGAAGGAAATAAGTTAAAGTAACAATGGCAGATGTGAAGAGAAAAGAAAACTACCATGAAGGGGATTATATAACCTAGGTATAATGAGTAGAGAAACACGGGGAAATGTTACGTCTACAGCCATTAATTGCCAGGTTACAGATCATACCAATTTGTTTTGATCCAAGGGCTGGGAGAGGAAAGAATCAATCGACGCAATTCTTGCTGAAAAAGTAATGCTGACTCATCACAGGATGTGCCAATAATCTGTGCTTCAATGCGTCAACAAAAAGATGATTTTTATTTCTGCTAACAGTTTGAAACAACATAACGAAAAGTGAAACAACTAAAAGTAAATAAAGAAATGCATCGACATTATTTAAATGTCACCAGGTCGACGGTTTCATCTGGTTCTCGAACATGTAGGCTCACATAGTGTTTAAGACGTTGGTCATTCACCTTAAATTGTTGTCCATCCTGTAAGCTTTCGATTGTCAGTACACCACAAGGCCTTATGTTCAAGTTCGACAAGCAAGTGGCAAGATTTCCCAAACACTAGTTGATATGGCGACATCCTCAACGGGGTTTTATAAGCGGTGTGAAGCACCAACAATGTGTCATGTAGCCACGCAGACCAATCCTTCCTAAATGGGTTAACCACCTTCTCAAGTATGCTTTTAATTTGACATTGGATACTTTGGCTTGACCATTAGTTTGTGGATGATACGTGGTAGCCATACGATGCTTCACACCATATTGTTTTAATGTAATCGCTACTTGGTTATTGTAGAAATGAGTGCCTTGGTCACTTATCAACGCTCTCAGTGTTCCAAACCTTGTGAGGATGTATGTGTAAAAGAATTTCAACACTGTCTGAACGCCGTCTCTTGGCACCGCAATAGCTTCAATCCACTTTGAAACGTAGTAAACAACCACTAAGATATACATATTTCTAAAAGAGTTTGGAAATGGTCCTATAAAATCTATACCCCAAACGTCAAAGAGCTCTACCTCCATAACAGGTTGTTGGAGCATTTCATTGTGCTGAGGTATTGAACCACTGCATTGACAATGATCACATTGTTGTGCGAAATTGTGAGCGGCTCAAAACAAATTGGGCCAATAGAATCCTGATTGGAGGACCTTTGCAGCAGTCCTTGTGCCACCAAAATGGCCTCTATAAGGGGCGTCATGGCAATGTCACAAAATTGACATCATTTCTTCTTCAGGTACACAGCGGCGAATTATATTGTCGGTGCATACCTTAAATAGGTATGGCTCGTTCCAATAGTATTTAGCAGCAACGCGTATGAACCTACTTTTCTTGTGACCAGTTGCACTTATTGGTAGCTTTCCACATACAAGGTAATTGACAATATCAGCATACCATGGTGATGTATCAACAGCAAATAATTGCTGGTTAGGAATGTTTTGATGATCTAAGTTGTTTATCCATTTTCACTCCCAATTTCTAGTCGAGACAAATGGTCAGCTACTTGATTCTCAGATCCTTTCCTATCTCTGATTTCCACATCAAATTCTTAGAGGAGTAAGATCCATCTGATGAATCTAGGTTTGGCATCTTTTTTGTTGAAAAGGTATCTCAATGCTGAGTGATCTGTGTAAACTATGGTCTTTGCACCGACAAGATAAGAACGGAACTTGTCAAATGCGAAGACTACTGCTAGCAACTCCTTCTCAATCATGGTATAATTGACCTGCATTTCGGTTAGAGTTTTACTAGCATAATAAATAGTATGAAATACCTTTTCTTTTCTTTGGCCTAGGACAACTCCTACAGTAAAGTCACTGGCATCACACATAAGTTCGAATGGTTGTGTCCAATTAGATGTGACAACAATCGGAGCTTGTACCAGTTATTTTTTTATTATTTTGAACGCGTCAAGACAGGTAGTATCGAACACAAACTTTTTATTTTGCTCTAGTAACGAGCATAAAGGTTTAGCTATCTTGGAGAAATATTTGATGAATCGTCTATAAAAGCCAGCATGTCCAAGACAGCTTCTTATTGCTTTGACAGTAGTGGGTGGTGGTAATTTTTTGATGATTTTGACCTTTGCTTTATCAACCTTAATGCCCTAATAAGATATCCGATGCCCGAGGACAATGCCTTCAGTTGTCATGAAGTGGCATTTCTCCTAATTCAGAACTAGATTTATGTCCTCGCATCTCTTCAAGACTTTTGATAAATTATCAGCGTATTGGTTGAAATTCTGTCCATAAACAGAGAAATCATCCATGAAAACCTCTAAGGAATCCTTGATCATGTTTGAAAATATTGCTATCATACATCTCTGGAATGTTGCTGGCGCATTACACAACCCAAACGACATGCGTCGGAAAGCAAATGTTCCAAAAGGGCATGTGAACATTATCTTTGCTTGATCCTCCGGTGCAATAGCAATTTGGTTGTATCTAGAGTAACCGTCTAAAAAACAATAATAGGCTTTACTAGCTAACCTATCCAGCATCTGATCAATGAAAGGTAATGGAAAATGGTCATTCTTTGTGGCTGCATTCAATCGTCGATAATCCATACATACTCGCCTACCAGTTACGATGCGAGTAGGGATTAACTCATTCTTATCGTTGGTCATAACTGTGAAACCACTCTTTTTAGGCACACATTGAACGGGGCTTACCCAATCACTATCAGAGATAGGATATATAATGCCCGCATCTAACCATTTGATAATTTCCTTCTTCACTACTTCCTTCATCTTTTCATTGAGTCTTCGTTGTTGCTCAATAGATTGCTTCCCTTCATCTTCTAGCCTTATCTTATGCATGCAAAAAGAGGGACTAATGCCTCTTATATCTGTAATGCTCCAGGCTATAGCTTTTTTATGTTCTTTCAGAATTGCGATGAGCTTATCTTCTTACATTGCGTCGAGGGATGCATTGACAATAACAGGCAGTGTCTCGTTGTCACCAAGGAAGACATATTTCAAATGTGTCAATAATGGTTTTAACTCCAAGGTAGGAGCTTGCTCAATAGATGGTTTAAACACTAGGATTATCTTGTTAGACAAATCTAAAGATTCCATTCGTCAGTTTTTACGTAGCTTACAGTTGTTCACTTCTTCTTTGTTAGCACAGTCATCTAGGTTGTCATCGATAGATGTAGCCGCATCATTACCAAAAAATGTTGAACTCCTTGCATGAAATTCTTCCAAAATAATTTCATCCAACACGTCTATGTGGTGGCATTGTTCTTTAGGTCCGGATAGTGATGCCTCAAACACACTAAAGGTTACATGATCATCATTATGACGCATCACTAGTTCTCCCTTGAACATGTCAATAAGTGTTCTTCCTGTTGCAAAAAATAATCGTCCCAAAATAATGGGTATCTCCTTATCTGCTTCGCAGTCTAAGATGATAAAACCAGTAGGAAACAACAGCTTATCAACTTAAACTAGAACATCTTTAATTTGTCCCTTCGATTATGCAAGAGATCTATCTGCCAGTTGTAATGTCACCGCAATGGGCTTTATCAAACCTGTTCTTAATTTTTTAAAAGTAGACAAAGGCATTAGGTTAATACTAGCTCCTAGATCACATAAAGCTTTCCTAAGTAATGATTTCCTATGGAGCATGAGATTGTGAAGCTGCTAGGATCTTTCATCTTGGTTGGCAACTTGTTTGTGAGCACAACACGCACCCCTTTATGAGCGTAATTGTTTCGATGTCAGACAATTTCTTTTTCTTTGATAACAACTCCTTCATGTATTTCCCATAACTAGGTATCTGCACAAAAGCATCTATTAGAGGTATATTAATATGCAATTGTTTTAGAGTAAAAACAAACTTTTGGTAATCTTCGTTATGGACTTTTTCTTTGAATCATTGTGAGAATGGCAAAGGTATTGTGGTAGTGGGTTGTTGTGAATAACTCGGTGGTATCGACATTGATGGTTGCGTCGACAACTTATTTGGGCAAACTGTAGGCAGCGGTGGTACCATAGTTGGTTCTTCTGCATTGATTTCTTCTTGATCTCCTTCAGTTGTATCTTCTTCTTGTTGCTGTGAAGTGGATGCTTCAACATGGTTTTGATTAGAATTTCTTAGCCCTACTATCTGTTTTCCACTCCTTAATGTAATTGCTTTACAATGCTACTTCCCCTTTTGCGTTGGATTTTCAGTATCACTAGGCAGAGTACCTGGCGATCTATTGTTGAGATTGGAAGCTAACTGACCAAGCTGAGCTTTTAATGCTCGTATGGAAGAAGAATTTCCTTGCACTATTACTTTGGTTCGTGTGATATGCTCGCGCATCATTGCTTTAAGAGCAATAATAGGATCTGCCTTTGTTGAGCAAACTGCTACTATTGATGCTGATGATGTTGCCTTGCATTTGTGGTGGTACAAACTGTTATGGTGTAATCGCGATTGTGATTGCATTGGATTATGTGACTGCACCTGATCAGAACGAGAAATTATTTGTAGATTCTTATGATAATTTTACTTTTGGCTATTGTTATAACTCCCTTGCCTATAACCCCTTTGATTTGAGGAATTTCCATAATTGTATGTGGAAGTATTTTGATTCCCCCAAGGTTATTAAGAACGATTGTTATATGAGTTACCAAATGATCTCCCTCGGATGTTGTTGACGTAGTATGCATTTTCTGCATGTTGTGGACAGTCCTCATAACTATGATTATCACTGAAAATCTTATAAGAAAATGCCGGCGTATCCAGTTGCTGGGCCACTTGTATAGGAGCAACATCACTTGTTCCTTTCAAATTCTTTATGATGTTGGCCAGTGAGGATACCTACGCTGACAATGTAGAAATAGCATCTAATTCCAATACTCTAGGGTTAGTTTTTACCTGTGCAGAACGAGAGATTGGATATTGGTAGTCGTTCTAGGCAATCCTCTCTAGAATTCGAACAGCTTCATCATATGTACAATCCAACAATGGATCATTTGCAGATGCATCGACAAGATTTCTTGTCTGAGCATTTAAACTATTATAAAAAATCTCAATCTGGGTTTCTTGTTGAATTCCATTCATTGGGCAATGTCAAAGTAATTCTTTGTAACACTCCCATGTTCTGTGAAAATTCTTATCATCAAATTGATGATATGTAGTGATGTCATTTCGCAACCTTGCGTTCATTGTCGACAGATTGAAATGCAAAACAAACTACGTTGCTAATGCATTCCAAGATGTGACAGATCTTACCGGCAATCCTAAGAACCATGTGCTTGCTTTACCCTGTAACGAATAAGGAAATAATTGCATTTTCAAGGCATCATAATGGACACCGTGTTGACTAAAGGATGCACAAATGAGTAAAAATGATTTCAAATGTTCTCGTGCATCTTCATGCGGAAAACCTGAATACTGCCCGTTGGAGTTGAGCATCTGAAACATCACCGATTTCAATTCAAAATTACCAGCCTGGATAACTGGTCTCATAACCCCTGGTTGTAGATCATCGAGTATAGGCACAACAAAATCTCTTATTGTCCTATTCTATATTTGTTCTTCTTGTGGACGTGGTGGTAAATCATTGACTGCTTGTGGCAGCAATGGAGGAATGTCATTTGTGGTAGTAATGGTGGTAAATTATTGTTGTTGTTGTTACCAGTCATTTTCCTTTGTTCTTGCCTTCTCCTCCTAAGTGTTCTCTCAAGCTCTAGATCAAAGCTTACAATGTCCTTAGGATTTCTCCTTGTGGACATGAAACAATTAAGGATCTGAAAAAGAAAACAATTAGAGAAATGATAACAGATTAGTAAAAATTAAAAGTTAAATAAGTAAAATTAATTGCAACTACAAAAGTAGACATTAAACAAACGACATTCCCTGGCAACGGCTCCAAAACTTGATCGATGTTTTTATGACACAAAGATTTTGCAAGCGTACACACGTCAAGCAAGTATAGTTGATAGACAAATCTATCGGATATCGATCCCACGAAGAATGGGTTTTTGATGTTTAAATGTCGGAGCAATTAATACTAAAATTAAATGTAATGTGAGTATTGATGTCAGTGCAATATGTCAGATCTGAACACTAAAATAATCAGTAATGTCAACGCAATTAGAATTAAACTTTAGAGATTAAATGTCAGTGTACTAAAATAAATTCAATTGTGTTGAGTGTTGAGTGCTGAATATTAAATACATAAAATGTAAATGTGACCAAGTGTAAAGGGTAGAAATGGTTCACTGAATATAGCTAAGTTGCAACGCTAGATGCGTCGACAAGGTAAGATATAGATGAATTGTCACTATAATGAAGTCTCTTTTAGTTCTTTCCAACAACAACTCCCTATTTAATCTTGACTCAAATACAATCACTCCACCTCTCGGTGCGAGTAATGATGTGTATCCAAGAATAAGTAACTAGTTTTTATCCCAGTCTCGAGCAGCTCTCACCTAACCTACTTGTTAACCTAACCTGTCACCGCATCTCTCGATGTCGGCATACTGCAATTTCATTTTTGTGTTTAGAGCGATTAGATCTAAGAATAAACATATAAGTAGTGTAAAGTAAAAATCAAAATGATCTAACATCAAAAGATACTCTCGTATTTATTTAATATCATCAAAATCCATCATTGTTTAAGAAGAATTAAAGAGTATAACAAAGCTTACTATCTCTAGACTACTAGACCTACTCTCGAATTATTCCTCTTGCTTGGCATCAAGCACCTCTCGTCAGAAGCAGTTGCAGACTTGCTTCATTAGTTCCCCAATATTCAGCTCAAATCTCCAATTCACATAGAATATTCAGAATTAAATCCCTTAGCTCCTGTTGATTTCTTTCTTTATACTTTCATCTATTTATAGCCTCTAAAATGTTTCAGGATTCAACCTTCTCTCAAATCTAGATCTGGATTTTTGCAACTATCAAAATTAGTTAGAATACAGCTGTGCACTCACATAGTTCTAGTATGTTCTTCACAAATCTGTAGATTGTCGTTGCATCGCTGAGTGCATTCTAAGATTATAAGTGTAGCGACATTTGTGAAATTCCTGCGTTGGTGCTTCCAGTTGTGAATTTAACTTAACTCTTCTTATTCAAGATTTATTTTCAATGCGGTGACATCTCTTGGTCTCAATTACCAGCTGATCTTGTGGCTACATTCGTCCAACATTAAGTTTTTAGGCTTAGTTCTTGAGCTGACAATATTAAGACGTAATATATCGGCTGCTTGTGTCGATATTAGTACAAAAATAGATAAAAATAACAAGAATTTAAACTAACTATCAATGAGTTGGAAAACATGAAAACTAAGTATAAAATGTTAACAATGCATGCTAAATGAATTACAAAAGAGACAATTTAAACACTAAATTGGGAAGAAAATCTATGTCATTTGTAATACCATCACTATCCAAATCCCTATAGAGATGATCTTAATCATCCTTTATTACTTGTTCGACGTGTATACTTGCACGACTTGCATATCAACTTTACATGCAACAATCACTATCTCAAAATGAAATAGAGGAATGTAGGAAATAGGGCTTATGTTTCTGGTGTGCTTCCAAATACATACCGGGCCATAAGTGCTTGAAATCTCAAATGTTCTAGCTGGTAGTGGAGGCAGCTATAGAATTAGAAGGATAAACTAAAGTTCAAACAACAGAAATCTTCAAAGATTGTCTTGAGCAATTGAAGATAATGGAATTTGAAAATTAACCTTCTTCACCAATCCTCTCCATCCATGCACTCAAGGGATCATAAGGGCATAATACAATGCATTTGGTTGCACGAATCAACCAACAGAGGTAATTATACTTGTTGACTCAGAGAGCACACACAACTTCATCGATCACAAGTTAGCAAAGAGGTTGCACTTACCTATAGAACCTCTAAGCCAACTCAAGGTTATGATTGCTAATTGAGGCAGCATGGTGACTCAAGGAGTGTGCAAGGCAGTGAAATGGGAATCCCAAAAACATGAGTTTGAAATAGACTTCATGTTGTTATCAATTAAAGGCTGTGGTTTGGTGCTTGCTATTTAGTGGTTACTATCTTTAGGTTTTATTATTTGGAACTTTGCTGCTCTTACCATGATGTTTGAATATCAGGGGAATTGCATGGAATTTCACTTGGGGCCCTACAGTTGATGACAGGTTCTCAAGTTTCTAAATGTTTTGTTATGAAGGAAAAGACCCCTACTCCTATATTATTAACAACAAGCGATCATATAACATTTAAGACGACTGCTCCACCATTTCATGATGATTTGGCTCACCTACTAGCTGAATTTGAAGATGTCTTTCAAGTACCTAAGACACTACCCCCATAGGCTTGACCACATAATTCCCTTGGTGGATGAAACCAAAGTGGTCAAAGTAAAACCATACATACCCCCTCTTGAAAAGGTAGAAATACCATAGTAGTGGTGGTGGATCAATTAACCAAGTATGGCCATTTTTTAACCTTGTCTCACTCGTTCACTACAGTCATTATTTTCGAAGAGTTTTTATGTCAGGTTTACAAGTTGCACAGGGCCCTTGAATCAATAGTAACTGATCGAGACAAAATCTTCATTAACACCTTTTAGCAGGTTCAAACTTATGGAAACCAAATTGAAACTATCCACTACATACCACACTCAAACAATGGTCAAACAAAAGTTTTGAATAGATGTTTGGAAGGGTACTTGAGATGTATGACAAGTGAAAGACCTAATGGTTGGGTGACTTGGCTACCTTTAGATGAATGGTGGTATAATACCACACACCACACTACCATACAAATTACTCCTTACGCAACACTGTATGGTCAAGATCCACCCCTACACCAACCATATTTAGCTGGATCCTCACAAGTTGCCACGGTCGATCATTACCTACAAACAAGCGAAGCAACTCGACAACTACTCAAGTTCCATTTGAAGAGATCCCAAGCAAGGATGAAACAATTATCTAATAAGAAGAGATTTGAAAGGGAATTCCAAGTCGGGTATATGGTATACTTAAAATTGCAACCCTATCGACAACATTCCATAAGGAGGATAATGAACCAAAAGTTGTCACTTAAGTACTTTGGCCCTTTACCCTGTCGAGGCCAAGGTAGGACAAGTGACATTCAGATTGACTTTCCTTACTAGCTCAAGAATCCATCCCACCTTCCACATATCAGTTGAAGAAACATATTGGTTGAGCTCCTCACTCTCCTTTGCTACTCTAGTGGGAAATGATGGTGACCTTCTAAAAATTCCAATAAAGATTGTAGATCGGCACATGGTCAAACAGGAAAACCAAACCATAACTGAAGTTCCGATACAATATGTAAATACCTTTCTCCAGGATTCTACATTGGAGAATTTCAATGAGTTTTGTTAGAAATTTCCAAAGTTCAATCCTTGAAGACAAAGATCATGTTTGAAGGGGGAGTAATTGATATGGGACAAAACACTCTAACATACCAACAAGCTAATAGTTTTAAATTTCTGTTATAGTTCATTAATGGTTTTGTTGAGTTTTTCTTTGAACTCTATGGTTTACGTTTAGTTAAACGATGCATAAGAAATAACGCTTAAACACCACATTTAAGGTCCAATTCCTTTAAATTATACAGTGCGTACTATGATAACAAAATAGACAACTATTATTGTCATTTTGTGTACCCAACAAATTCACCACTATTTTAACACCTGTCATGCTAAGGGACAATTATGAATGAAATTGATGAAATTCTAATCCTATCATATTTTCTTCTTCCTCAAAAAACCACTTCTTCTACCTCCATTTCCTCTTCTTCTATCTTTTCTTCTTACTCCTTAACAGAAAATTTTGATTTTTGAGAAAAAAAGGAAAAAAAGTACAAATTTTTGAAGGTAAAGAGATAAAAAAAATTGTGAGGATTTGATTTTTGAGGTAAAAAGGGAGGGAAAGTAAAAAAAAATTGAAGAGAACAGCCATTGAGGCAAAAACGAGGGGGTAAGAGGTTGAAGTTGAGGTAATTTCATATTCGGTTTATTCAATTTATTCGAAGTATTCAAATTCAAAAACTCAACTCAATTCGAATTCGAAATTCAAAAAAAAATCAAATTAACTTGATTAATTCAATTTGAATAATTCAAAATTTAAAATTTTTTTCAATTTTTTCGAATCGAATCGAATTTTGCTCATCCCTACTTAATATTAAGTCAACCTAAAATACATGTAACTTATAAAGTTAAACGATTTTTTGTGCGTTAAACATTTTACAAGAACAATAATAATAATTATAACACCACTTTTTTCACATGATAAATCACGCCCGGCAACCACCTCGGCCCTTCTCCTTCCCCTTGCAAGCATATTCACGTACGTATTTTTCTGTAATCATAAAGGCAAAAGAGGGGCAATTTCATATTTTATCAAGTCAAAATGCAATGGTCTGGTCCTATTCAGTGAATGTTATCATAGTAAACAAGCTTTAAAACCCTTCTCCAATTCCTCTGCATTCAAATTCTTGCCGATGAATACAATCTTGTTTATTCTCGGTTCATCTGCTCCCCATAACCGGTCTGGTGATCCTTGAAATATGTCATGAACTCCCTGTTCATTTCATTATAAAACTCAATCAGCACTCTCCCATCTGATGCTCAAAAAACCGTATTTTATTTTAGTTCATTGTCGTTTATCATAGCAATAAGAATATAGATACAAGCCTGCGGCGGATAGACAACTGGACCAATCAAACGGCATGCTCCTCACCTGAAAGACGAACCTCTCATCCATACCCTGAACAGAAAGAAGACCTTTCATCCGGTAAATGTCCTCACTACGTTCCAACAACAATGTACCAAGCCATATGTTAGCCTGCAAGATGAAGTAAATGAAACCGTAAAATGAAAGGTTTTAATACTTTCTGACCAAAACAATAACTTATCACGATAATGAAACAAATTCCGAAGCACCTATGCAGACGAAAGAAATCCCATTAACTAATTGTTAGGATCATAACCTAATCTAGAGCTGGAGGAAGATTATGCTTTAAAACCAACCTTCTCTAGATCTAAGCTCCCTTCACAAACTATGCTGACAGAGGAAACTCCTGGGTCATGAGTATGATCATGATGATAGTCTGCATGTAAAAAGTACCAAGATTTTAGCTTCAGTAGAAGTGTAAAGCTTCAGCATCTCGACAAGATATATGTAAAATTAGCAAGTATGCATGACCGCATCCAAATTGTCTTGCCAAAGAAATAAAAAATAAGAGGGCCTAAATCAGTAGCTTAAGCCTAGAAGAAACTATTGACAGACTATGGGTAGAGATGGCATTAGAGAGGTATAAGATTCCTCGCAAGTGAAATTCAGATTGTTATCCAGATTATACGTGTTTGTGTAGTTCAGGAAGATACAATATTAGATTTTTGTGAGCTCTAGTTTCCACAATAAAGCTTGGCACTATCAGAAACCAATAGCATGGAAGAAGGCTTCAGAGTGAATCATTACAGAAATGAATATGTGCCACATAATATGCTAGCCTAGCTTCTTCTCGATCTTCTAAAACCCACATATTTCTTTCAACTACAAATCAGATTTATATCTTAGCCAAAAGCATTAATATGAGCATTGCTGAAGTGCCAAATCTACATTATCTCACCCTTTATGTAAACCTGTAACCACTTAAAAGAGTGACATTTTAGGTTGTAATGAAAGTAGCAGCTAGCTTGAGGATTCTTCATAGCTGATTTTTAACAACTCAGCTCAAGTTCAAATTCATTCTTGCTCCTAACATCTTCCACCAAATAAATCAATTTGGTGACAAATACCTATTTAAACGTAAGTCAACAGGCGATGCCATAATTCACAACTTATCACGAAACATTGCGTTTCACAAGTTAGACATTATTCATCATTCACTAACTGGACTGATTTATTATTGTAATTAAAGCACAAAGGTGTGACCACATGAAAAACAGAAACTACAATTCGACATATCTCAGAAAAGAAAAAATGTAAACAACAAAGCATACAGTGGACTACAACAAGAAAGCAACCCATAGGACTATTAGAAACAAAAGTAAACTAAATAACACTCTTCAAGAACAGTGAACATATACTATTGCTAATAAAGACAAACATGAAATAAATAAAGAGATTTTAAAAACACATGCAAAATGACTAATTGGTATCATGACAAGTACAGTTACCATGTTTATGCTCATGCTTATCATGATGATGATGGTGATGATCATGGTCATGATCATGATGGTGAGCATGATCTTCTTTAGCACCATCATTGACGGAACTCTCAATCCTGGCAAGATTTAAACACAAAAGTCAGTCAACAACCAAAATTCAAGGGGTGATGAACAAAGAAATCCAAGCAAATGGATAATCATCTATGGAGCACGGACACCACCAAGTAATATAGATACAATCAAAAAAGTAAATTTAACTACACAAATATATCCTTATAGTAACATTTGTTTAATTAAAAAATTTCATAATAATAAATAAATTCATCCCACAAATATTTAACTTCACTTCTCAAACTTGTTTTCAATCTCATAATTCCTAATACCCATGTCCTGACATTTTGCCTTCTTTCTTCCCCATCATCTTTCCCTCCTCCCTCATTATCTTTACTCTTCCCATTCTGGTTATCGTTTCTTTCTTCGTTTCCCAAAGGTAATTTCAGGTGAAGTCCAGCAGTATCCCTTTTGTGACACATGTCCTGACTCTGTCCGATTTGAAAACTTCATATCAGGGCATGTCTAGTATGTATTTGGCTGTGTCAGCTCCATGTCCATGCTTCATAGATAATCATAAAAAATGATGCTCATAAAGCCAATGTTATGGATGAAAGTACATATAGCCCACAGGAAACATAAGCATGAATAACCCAATCCAAGGAAGACTCAGTATAGGAGTTCTTTTATAATTTTGAAAAATCACAGCTCAAGTCATGGCTGGTTTTTTTATGGGTGAGGGCATAAATTGCAGGCACCAAGATGTTTCCAATCTAATCACAAATGCTCTTCTTTCATGTTCTCAGTTCATAAAAAACAATGATATTGATCATAAAATCAAGCGCTCTTTTCTGAATAATGTGCAGTACTACCTAGAAAGAGCTCCAAAAAATGACTCGACAACAAAAGACAACTCTACCAGCAATTGTGAAATACTTGATAGCATAGGTGAAGTTCAAAAGCTGATCAGCCACTATAGAAGCAAACTTACAATAGAAAACCTGAAACCTTTGGCAACTTAATCCATTCTAATTTACTTTATTCAACTGAGATGCTTTCAGTCCTATCATCCTCAGTTCCCATTCTCAGCCCTCCTGTTTTAAGAAGACATAGGATTTCAAAAGCGTAACCTAAAATCATGTTAAATTTCTCTTCCTTATCCCTCTTGAGAAAACCAAGGCAAGTTACCTATATAAATCTATATTGACCTAAAAAAACAATTGCGAAGGTTCCACCAGAAGAGAATTGTGTGTGCCGGGGGACATTCAATGTCAATCCATGAAAACCAAAGCACAAGAAGCTGCAATGTCAAGCAGAAGAAAGAAACATATGCTATTTTGTAAAAGATGTCGGCACTCAGCAGCACAATAATTCCTCTAATAATCAGAAAATTAGGCTGTCGGACAGCCTTGACTCTCTCTGGAAAACAGGTCATACATTAACCAATATGCACATGAAAGGCTCTACTGAAATCTTCTTCAGATTCCAGAGAATAAATCTCAACATAAGGGTCAACAAACCCATTCCAAATCAAAATTTTCTTATTATAAATAAATTTAAAAATCTGTCAAACTATTTTCCAGTAAGATAAGGGGGAATAAGAAGCATTAAAGAAACATTTCGAATGTCTCAATCTGCCACTCTCCCTTCTCTTTTCAAAGAAACGGGAAAGAAAAGAATAGATCAAAATGAAAAAATGATTAGTTCAATCAAAACATTAATTTTACCATCCATGATGGCTGTGTATTACTAAAATGATTCCAAACAGGCAGTATTCAACAAATATTCCTCAAAACGGAAATGAAGTTCAAGAGGCAGTTCTAAGACCAAATCAAAGAGAGACAGAACACTTTGTGCTTAACAAAAATAGAACATGATGATAAAATGGCAAAAATGACAATACTTGTAATAACTATAATGATTTCCTTAACTAAAAATGGAGGTACTAAATCAGAGCAGAAAACAACCTCTCCAAATCAAAGCCTCCTATCCCAAGAACATACTCCAAGTCAACTTTTCCAAACTCTGTGCGCTTGAGATGAGCCATACCATTAATGTTCTGCAAGCAGGCAATGTCACCTTTGATCAGAACTATGAAAAATAAAGAAGTAACAAATAGCATCCTAAGTTGCAATAAAACTATTTAATAATAGGAAAAAAGCAGCAGAAAACAAACCCTTATCCGCTTAACCAGGGACGTAATTTCTGGCTCACCAACAAGATCAGTCTATTAAAACAAACAATAATATATCAGCTAGCCATTAGAAAAGAAATTCAATATAACAGATGAAAGTCTTTGAACATGTCCTATAAGAGCTCTATGAGTAATGTTGGGGTGGATCTGAAGAGCCATATAATCAGAAAAATGAAGAAAGCTCTTTTTGTCGAGATAATGTATAAATTCAAAATGGCGAAGGAAAGATAAGTGGCTGGCCACAACCAGAATATTAGGCAATGGTTTGAGTCAAAAGTTCAAGAAAATAAAACAAGTTCAATAATACTTTTGTTTTGAGTATTGACTAATAACTAACTAAATATGTTGCACTTCCAATTATATGGTCATCATAAGTACCTTGTTTACAATTATGCGGTCAGCATACGCAATTTGCTCTACTGCCTCATTGACCACTCCCTTTGGTTTGACCTCATCCAAATGAAAGCCAGCATGTTTTGCATCAACTAGAGTAACAACACCATCTAACTTGACATCATTGAAAACCTGATCCTCAGCATAAAATGTCTGAATTATTGGTGCAGGATTTGCCAACCCTGGTAAGGTGAATGTGGAATGCAAAAGAAGCAAATATAATAACTTATCGTGCTCAAGCAAAGAGGAAAACTCAGACATACACCAAATGCAACAACACAAACAAATAGAAATAAAAAGTTATTACTCTTTCTATAATTTTTTACAGGTGCTTTGAGAAAATTTCCAACCTGTAGTCTCTATTACAATGTGGTCAAATTTCCCTTTCTTTTTACTGACTAGCTCTGCAATCATCCTCACAAGATCACCCCTCACAGTACAGCAGAGACAGCCATTGTTAAGCATGATTATGTCCTCAGCCCCAGCAGCTTTAGCAGCGACAAGAGAGCCATCAATGTCTACTTCACCATACTGAAATGTTCAATTTAGAAAAAAAATTAAGATAATAAGAAATTAAACAATAACTTACTCATTAATATCTCACCTACTCTAATGATCTAACAAAAGATTAACAATTGTGAACCCTTTATTGCCACCAAATCAAGAAAAGAATGTTAAACCAGAATTAAACTCGATACCTCATTCTCTATCACTGCTATACGCTTCCCGTGATCTGCAGTCAAGATGTGATTGAGTAATGTTGTCTGTTCCACAACACACAAAAGTTAAAAAAGATGAATACGTCTCTTTCAATAAAAAAAGTTGAACTCCTATCAGAAGAAGAAACGCAAAGTTCGATTGCCAAATGTGTAAATTGTGATAAAAAAGAGACAAATATGTGTACAGTAACAACATTTACAGTTGTTTACTGACATTTAAATTATATTTTAGTCAATAAATTTGAAGTTTAATGCAAGGATAGTTTTCACAAGTTAATTTAGAACCTATTACAAAATATACAGAATTTCTAAAGTTGGGCAGAGTTAATAATACCCTTTAAGCCACAAAGGACAAACTTAGCAATCATTCCATACATATTTTCCACAAAAGGAAACAATATTTTTCTGCAGTTTACAGCAATAGCTACAAAATCCAAAGCCAAAATCCAATGAATTCGTAAAACTATGAACCAACCTAAAATCCCAGAAAATAAACAGAATCAGGCTAAACCGATACTCAATATATTTAACTTTAAAGACCATTTACTTTCAATAAAGAAACTTCAAATACGATTTCAACCTTCGGTAAAGCAGTTATTACCTTGCCAGAGCCCAAAAAGCCGGTGATTATGGTGGCTGGAATGCGAGTATCAGGAGGAATTTTAGTAGACACGTCGGAATCCTCGCTCTGTGGAGTAGTAGTGGCGGTGGCAGCTACTGAGAACCGGCGGCAGCGATTAGCTTTGGAGAAATTGGAGGTGGATAAAACGGTGCGAGATGAAGAACGCAACGGTTTGGAAGAAAGGGAGCGGGTATTGATGGTGGAGGATTTGAAGAAGAGAGGGAGAACCGTGGGTTTTATTCCAGAGCGGCGGCGGAAACGAGTGGTGAAGTTGATGAACGTGGTGGCGATGTCCATTGATAGCGTCGCCATTTTTTTTGTATTCGGGTTGGTGACCGCTGGATGAAATGGAAGAGCAAGAAAGGAGGCTTATCTTCGGACGTGGGCCATGGAGGTTTTATTTGGGTTTTATATATTTCTTGATAGCTTGGGATTTGTTCGCCCTTTATCAAATGGAACTTTCATGATAAAATAAATGGTAAATTACTCTAACAGTTAGTCAACTTTAATATGAGAAATAAACCGTCATTTAATTTATATTTCAGTTATTTAATTTTAAAAATATGATAAAACAATTTTTTTTACGTTTTTCGTCACAGACGTCATAGAATAGTGACATGATAGTTGACGACGTCGATGGAGTGTAAAAAATGTCCAACTGATCGGTTACATTTAACATAACACTCATATCAACATATTTTAAGGTTTAAGAATGGGGTAAATAAGAAAAAAAAAGAAGAAGAAGAAGAAAAGAAAATGGAGATGCCTACAGTCTTTTAATATGCTAGTGTGGCTTGTTGGAGATGCGTTGAAAGCTGCATTACTTCAACTGATAGTGAATCTGCTCTACTCTGTTCTTGCACAAGTTGTCCCTAGAAAAGAAATATTTAGCACACAATCAGATAATGTATTATTATTTGAAGGCTAGAAGGCTATTAGAAGGGGGGAAAAGTGATGTAATCGACCTAAGGTTTCTAAAGTATGCAATACATGTCATAAGGTTTTCCCTCCAGAACCTACTAACCTTGAGGGAGAGAATTTCAATTGTATTTCCTTGTGAACCAATTTGAATATCCCAAGAACTGTTTTTGGATAGCAAACTAGCCTGCTCTGTTCTCAAGTTATCTAGAATTCTACGAAGCTCTTCATTTTGCTTAAGACAGTCTTTAACTTGAAAATACTCGATGACTCAATGTTTATCAATCAAATAACGCATATTGAAAACTAGAATAGTAGAGATTTATGTTGTTCATAGAAAAGTTGAAAACGGTTTACATAAATCGCTCCGACTATATCAATTGATTTTCACCCGATTCTCCCACTACTTTGATGTGTTTGCCTCTTGATAAGAAGATGAGAGATTAGAATTTTCCTCAAAAAGCCTTTCTATCTCCAAAGATTGGTTATCGATCTATCAATGCAAAAAGAGATTTTTCCTTAACATGAAAACTACGATTTAAGTTTCCAACGCATATGGTATAACTTTAAGGACTTGAGGAAAGGTTCTACCTCCATTAGAATTTTTGTTTGTTATTTTCAAGTCTCTTCACTGCTACTACCATATCATGTAGTTGTTTCTCAAGTTTTTCTTTACCTTCGTGTGAAATATAGAAAAGGTTACCTTAGATGAAGCATAAGCCTCTTTCAAAATGAATCTACTATCAGTACATTAAATGATGAAACAACTACATTTTGTTTAGAAGCTGACCAGCAATAGATAAACAAGATGAAATGAGGAGGTATTAACTTGGGAGAAATTTTTTTGCAAACCATGGAAACAACAAAAAGAGAAGAATGTTCATTCCGAGTCACAAGAGCAATCTCTCTTTTTTTTTTCATTTTGATTATTTCTTTTTGTTATGGTAATGCAATGCAAGAGGTCGGAAAGAAGGTTGTTTTTAATGATGAAAAGAGCTTTTTTTTATGTTATGTGAAATTGATGAAAACTCGATATTTAAAGGTCAGTAATGTTAGAAAACGACTGTCGATATCTGATGGTAAGATACCTACGGTCGGTATATCTTTGAAAGCTCAGACGGAGAGAATAAACGGACTCCTCGAGGGCTACTTAAGGCACTTTAGTGCAAACCAGAAGGACTGGAGCTGTTGGATGTTGCTTAGTGCTGTTATAACTTAACAACCAAAAAGCTCTACGTAGAACTTCAGCCCCTTCGAGTTGGCCCCGGGGCAACAGCCTCTGACGCCCCACACCATTGTGAAAGAGGGGGCTTGCCCATCAGCCTACTTTGCCAAGAGGTGACAGGATCGCAACGACCTACCTCAAACCTACTTAAACTAAAGGCTTGGCCAGGTTTGAAGGAAGAAGAAAGTTTGATTTAGGATTAAACAAAATGATTAAGGTCGCAATTACCATAATCAGATTGTAAAATTTGATTTTAGGATTAAACAACATAACCCATCAGATTTGACCCCCCCTAAGTTTGACCCTTCACTTGGCTATCTACGTGGCAAGTTAACTGTCCACATCAGTCGTCACGTCATCGTTCCCATTAAGCCCCTAACAAAAACTATTAATTAGTGACTATCTTGTCACTTTTCGGTAATGTTAGTGACTATTTTGTCACATTTTCAAAGTTGAGTGACTAAAATGTAAACCAGGTGATTGTTTGTTTCCCCATATCAAATTTGAGTGACTATTGATGTAATTTACCCTAAAATAAATTCCATACAAGATAAGCAAATGTTTTAGAGGATTGATGTAAAAGTACTTAATTTTCAAAATGATGATGAAAGATTGAGACTATTATATTAATGTGTTAATTTTTTAGCTGGAGATGTATGAATTTAGTTTTATTTTATAAATAAAAATTTAATTGAGATTTTAAGTTAAAATGTATAAATATAATATTTATAATATTAATTATGTGAATGAAATTAAGTAATTGTTATCTATTGATATATTTTAAATACATTATGATTATAGGAAATTTTTTTTGTGTGTGAAAAAACAAACGATTACATCAAATCAAAAGTTCATTAATGTCACATTCCATGTCTTGTTGGATAGTTCCAAGCATTCCATTAGGAGGTTTATCTAAAGTTTGTAAGCTTGACTTCCAAGAAAAGCCTAATTTAGCCAGACTATCTGCCACTAAGTTTTTCCCTCTAAGACATGTTGGATTTGCCACTGACCTTCACATCGAAGGATCTGTTGTGTTCTTTTGAGAACAGTGATACCAGAGTCGTCCCCCTCCTTTTTAGTCAAGAGATTAACTACTTCCAAGTTATTTGTCTGGATTGTGGCTCTATTGAATCCTTTCTTTATCATGATTAGGATCCCATCCATAATTCCCCACAACCCTACCTCCAAAGGATTGCAGTTACCCAAATAGTGATTAAATCCTAGAATCCATTTACCATCCTCGTCACGAATTACACCTCCTGCTGCTACTTGTCCAGTATCCCTCGCCACCGCTCCATCAGTTAATAGGTGAACCTATAAATCCTTTGAATGCCCTTTGGATTGCTGGTTCAGAGAGAGATTTAAGAACATTCTGACTTGCCTCAAACTGGCGATCCCAGCTTTCAGATGCTTTAACAATGTCATAAGTTGCACATGTAGTATTTTGGAAAATAAATAGGCTTTTGTTTTTCCAGATTCTCTAGAGGATCATCCCAAAGAGACTAGCCCAAAAAAATCCTCGATCCTATAAACAAGTAGAAGAGCAGATATTAGAAAGAAACCAAGATTGGAAGGGTTCAGAAAAAAAAGAACATGTGTTGTTGATTGTTAGAAACAACAAGCTTCCACATGTCCCTTGCAGTCACATAATCACAAAGGACGTGGAGGATGTCCTCAATCACATGACCACAAATACCAAAAGAATTATTTTACCCCATTCCACGTCTAGTACGCTCTGAATTAGTGAGCAATCGCTGTTTGTAAACTAGTCAAAGAAAGAAGCGTACTCTTGTGTCCTTAAAATTTTTAGATGGGTTTCCAATTTGGATCCTTGGGTTCTCACAAATCCTCTTTTAAAGACCAATATGCACTTCGCATTGAAAAGCAACTAGATGCAGACGAAGCCCATATAATTCTGTCCATTCTCGCACTAGGAGGTGGGGGAGGAATACTGATGATACGATGAATGACCTCGTCAAATAACCATATTAGAAAGAGCTTAAGGTTTTAAGTGCCATCATCCAAAACTATATCTTTCAGCTTACACTCTAAACCTAAATTATCCTGAGCAAAGATACGGGAAATTAAAGGCCCAACCTCCATGATCCACATATCTTTCCAACATCGGATGCTTCTACCATCCCCAACTGACCATGCCAAGTTTTAACACAAAAGTGGCCAAATCTTAGAGAGGGAGAGCCATAAATGCGAGCATTGACTTTTATCAATAGAGTTAGGGAGTTGGTCTTTCACCGTATATTTGGACCGAAGGACCCAAACACAAAGAGCGTCGTTTTTAGTGAGTAAATTGTACCTAATCTTCATAAAGAAGGAATTATTCTGATCATGCAAATGATAAAAGCTGAGACCTCCTGTCCCTTAGTTGGCATATAGAGTTCCATCCAATCAAAGCAAGTTTTGAGTGACTACTCATAGAGCCCCACACAAACTATCACAATCTGCTCAATCTCATCACAAATTCCTTTCGGGATTAACATTGACTGCATGAAATAGTTTGGAATGGTGAGGAGTACCAATTGAACCAAAGTAACTCTTCCAGCAATGGATAGTTTCCTAGCTTCCCAGTTCTGCAATTTTTGCCTAACCTTGTCCACTATAAACCTTAAGGTGATTTTAGTGATTCTCTCATGCAAAAGAGGAACGCCTAAATAAGTTCCAAGGTTTATGACAATATGAAAACCAAACACTTGACTAATTTGAGTGCATATACCATCCTTAGTACCTTTGGACAAGTAAATATTGCTCTTCCCCATGCTAATCCTGTGGCCAGAGAAATCACAGGAGTTGAGTTTTGTTCCATATCCGCTTTACAAAATATCACTAAATCGTCCGCGAAGAAAAGGTGTGTAGATTTGGACCCGTACAAGAGAGGCATATAGGGCTCCATTTAGCTTCACCGATCTGAGCATGAATAATTCTCCCTAACCACTCCATGCACAAAACAAAGAGATATGGAGAAAGCGGGCACCCCTGTCTAATCCCTCTAACCTACTTGAACTTCTAAGTGGGCACACCATTCCAAAGTATCTACATGGTCGAAGAGGATATTGCCTTCATTATTAGCGAGTTAAGGAACTCCAAGGTCTCAGCAATCTGAAGCGAAGCCTTGATGAAGTCCCAACTAACACGATCGTAGGCTTTTTCTAAGTCTAACATTTTTCAAGGCATATATTGGCCAAACACTAAAGTCGTTAAGGCTTCCTTGAGTTGGGCACAACAATTTGAAGCTAGTCACAAAAATGCTAAGCTACCACTGCTCAATTCACATTTCCATATGTTTGCTGATGATTAGTGGGTTAAACTATTTTTCGATGGTGCAGTGGAAAGAGCCACAGGGAAAGCGACGACTGGGGGTGTTTTACGAGCAAGGATGATAATTGGATTGTGGGTTTTACTCTTTTTTTAGGCACCTACACGCCTTTCGAAGTAGAACTTTGGGGTATCTTTGATGGAATGATGCTTATGCTTGGAAAAGGTTACAAAAGAGGCATAATCCTATTGGATAATCTAGAAGTCGTACAAGCTTTGAATGAGAATGCTATGGAAGATTTGGAGATTACTATCCTTAGAAGGGTTCAACGACTCTTACAATCAGAAGGCATTTGGAGAATTTAATATGTAGCCAGAAGTGATAACTCCATTGCAAATAGTTTGGCTAAGCTTGGTCTCTCTTGGCAAACGAGCCTACAAACGTTTACTTCTGCTCCTCATGAAGTGTTGGGAGTCTTCTAACATAGTCTAATTGTTTGATTTATATCACATTATATGATGTAATTCTTATTTTATTCACTAAAAAAAAAGTGTGAATTGGATATGTTTGACTTGGTTACCCTAATTGGCTTAGGAATTTAGGAAATCTAGGACTAAATTGAAAAAACCAACAAATTGTTAGACTTGATTGGGAAATTAGGAAAATTCTAATGATTGAATTGTGAATAGTTGAATTCCAATTCTAGTTCAGTTAGTCAGGAACTAGCTGGTTCCAAAGTGGGAGACAAAATGATTAAGAATGGATGGTGGGAAGGGCCAATGAAGATCATGTAATGCCTTTTACCCAACCCGATGAACTAGACCCAAGTATTGGGTGTATGCCCTATTACAAATGTAACATAATCTTTTTTCTATTTCACTATGTAAAAGTTTTATCTATGACTATTGTAAAATTTTAGACTTAAGTTAGAAGTTCCTTATGTATGTACAATGAAAGATTACAAATACAATTCATGATAATAAAATTTCAGTGATGTCTGTGATTAACTATCAATCTTGTCTAAGTACCTTAGAAAACTGTATATATATAAACATGGGTTCAATCTTGAATGTGTCTCTTAACACGCTTTGTATGCATAACAACCCATCTCATCATTCCTTTAGCGTAGCCCTAGCGTCATCCCCCAACGTGCATTCCTTTACAACCTGAAACAAGAAATAAATTTCTTAAGTTTATAAGAACTTAGTGACAGAATCCTTAAAATACATGTTCCATTGCATCACAATGCATTAGATGCTTTTCCTATCCTTCATGGGTCCTTAGACCCTTTTTTTCCCTTTTGGTGGGTACTTCACTAGAATTTTCCATCTTCTTACTGTAACTATCTTTTCTTACCGAAGGTCATCACCTTTCTTTGTTTGTCTTTAAAAAACTTGACTTTATTTTACAATCATTAAACCATCACTTTGTCATTCTCAAGCATGCAGCCCATACTCAAGTGACCTATTCTTCCTCACGAGCGTACTATATCACAAACCTATTACTTTTTGTGTTCCTTTTTAAATGTTGCCTTTACATAAACCTTAGTCACATTACCTGCCTTATTAATAGATTTATTATTACATTTGATACTTGTCGACTTTACCATTTACCTTTAGAGGCTAGGTAAACTACGCCAATCACTTAGCACAAAGTTCGCCATAGTATGTCTTTCAGGGTTCATCTTTGAAGTTCACCAAGGTTTTCGTTACTTTAGAGTTCCATGTTCTTTTTTTATATCATAAAGAATATAGGATTTACCATACCTTTCCAAGTGAAGTCTTTTCTTTAGAGTTTTTCGTATACCTTATTCCTTAAATTTGCCCCATACATTGCCATAAAGGCGTTCCTTTAATATAGATTGCCACAAAGGCTTACCTTTCTAGAGTTTGCCACAGAGGAATTTCCTTTCAAAGGTTTGTCACAAAGGCTTACCTTTCTAGAGTTTCTGGTGTTTTTAGGTGATAGGAATTTGCTTAGAGTCACATTTTGTGAGGTTTGCCCCTCATCATCTTGGGACACACAGAGAACTCTTTTTGGTAATAACCTTGCTTTAAGTTTTTCCTATATGATGCCATAGCCTAGCCTTGGTCTTACACGATATGGTCCTTTCATTTCTAGTGCCATGGCTATGGAATTTTCCTTTCAAAGATTTGTGTTTTTAGTTCCGAAAGACCCTTTAGACAACTCCACAGAGACAAACATGAACTCATCATACATAGACTCTCGTGGCAAACACTTTCGTGCTTACCAGATACACATACACATCATAATCATTTAGAAACATGCATTCATTATTTCTTAGACTCATGTCTTGTGCTTAGACCATTAGATCTCAAACAATATTTACATATAAGTCCATTAATCATGCTTTTCATATCAGAATCGTCACATTTTATTTTCTTTAGATTTAGTTCCACATTCTTAGTATTATTTCAACAAGATTTCTAGAATGCATAACATGTATGCAAAAGTCAACTTAAGGACTCACCTGATAACCTCAAAGCCAGCTTAAACTTCAAATCCGTCATTCAGCAGACACTGCAACCTCCTATGCCTTCTAGATCAGAAATACTTTGTTAGAACCCATCTAGGTAACCATTATCATTACTTTAAATCCAAATCCATTTCACGGGTCTATGTTTTTATTCAAACGCTCTCATTTTTCAGACAAGTTTTCGAGTATGACTAGGTTATACGATCCTTGAACAGATCTAGTTTCTAGGTAGAAGTACTATTTGTCTATATATTTTTTAAGTGGTTTATTGAGTTAATATAAAAAATTAACCGAACATTAATTCAGTTTTGAAATTATTAAAAAAAATTTCATATATAAATTAAGTTATATTTTTATGAGTGTGTTTTTATTTTTTATATAATAAATCAATAAAAATTTTATCTCAAGAGATTTGAAATTGAAATTATTAAAATATATTTTTATATAGAAATTAAGTTATATTTTTATGAGGGTGTTTTTAAAAAACATTAAATTAAATTTTTTTTTTAAATTTGTCTCATCATCTTTTATCCTTCTTTCCTCTTTTCTTGACCTCTCCAAACACCCTTTAACTTCATCTGTAGTTTGTTTGGTGGATCGATTAAGGTTGTTTGGTGGTGGAAGACATCGTAACTTTCGGTGGATCGATTCTCGAAAGGCGATGCTGCTTCGGTCTTTGGGTATCAATGTAACAGACGTCGTCGTGGTTATAGATAAGGAGCAATGTGTGTGGAAAACATTGGAGGATAATGGGATTAATGATCTCCACATTATTTTTATTTTAACTGAGAATGCAATCAGGTGATTCGAAGAAGCTGGGTGATGCAAGATCTTATCTAAGTGCAGCTCTTATAAACAAATAACACATGTTTAGAAGGATTAGATTCGGTGTTTGAGACCTTGAAACTTGTTCTGGTGAAGTCATTGACGAGTACTAACAAACATGTGAGTAACCTTCTTTCGAAGATTCCCAAATCGTGTGCTGGTAAAAAAAAGCCATAGAAATCGTCACTTGTTTGGGTTTCCAAGCTACTTGTTGATTCAACAACTATTAATGGCGGCATCAAGGACTGAACTGGGAACTTGACAGTCAACCGTTAAATCCAACAGTCAACCATTAAATATAACGATCAAAGGGCTTATCTGATGGAATTTACTAGTTGAAGTGCTCAATTAGGTGCAAAAGGTAAACATGGGCTTAATTGATTTTTTAGTAATACTTCGAGAGCAAATTAGAATATTTTGTCAAATTTTATAATGGTGAGGGTTGCATAAAGCTAAGGAAATTGTCACAAAATATCTCAAAATGTCACAAAAAAATTCAAAAAATGTCACAGAAATTGATTAATTTTGTTGTGGTTTCAAAACGTCACAAAAAGGACACAAAAAAGTCACCAAAAGTATTTTTATTTGGTGATGTTTAGAAAACGTCACCAAAAAGGTATCATTCAGTGACGTTTTAAAAAGTCACTAAAAATTATCCATAAGTGTCACAAAAACTCCTTTTCTGTGACTTTTAATCAAAACATCACGAAAAGTAGAATATTTTTGTGATGTTTAAGGAAACATCACAAAAGACTACTTTTCTGTGAGATTTACAAAACGTTACTAACCATGATACGGAAACGTCAATGAAACTGCTACTTTCTGTGATGTTTTTTTTTATTTTACCTTTTTGAAGAAAACGTCATGGAAAGTCACACTTTTTGTGACGTTTATGATAAACGTTACTGAAGCACATACTTTTCATGACATTTTCGAAAACGTCACAAAAGAAAATGTCACAAAAAGCCAAATTTGGTGTAGTGGTTTCATAAAGTTCTATTTCTTTATACATACTTACAAATATATGTTTCCTTGACAAGTAGAGTCATGAAACGTACATTGATGTGAAGAAAATCACTAGAAATATCCTAGATTTCAAACTAAGCTTAAAGATACATTTCTATCTTCCTTTATCCCTAGATTTTAAAAGGAAAGAAGATAACTCTCTCTTAATCAAACTTGAATGTCCTTTTAACTTAACCCAAGTCTTTATGAGAACTTGGTAAACGTCACATCAATATTGAGTTGTCTTATCCACAATCTACCACTTCCAAGAAACTTACTTGATTTCTTCTTTAGCCTTTACTCTCTCCTAGTCCACGTTAGGTTAGTTTCTAACCACCTCATCTCATACATTAGCTGGCATGGGTCCACATTGGTTACGGGGTGTACTATACTCCTGACGGGAACTCATGCCTTAAAAGTCATTTTAGGTAACATAAGTCTCATTTCACTATTCATAAAAAGCTGACATGGAGTCGTTATTCACTTATTTTCATTTTGGAGTCCGCCCACTTTATACACGAATATGGGCTTTTAGGTGAATACTACTGCGCCAGTCATACTTCTTCATGACTATATGCCCGATCTTATGTTCCATTATCCTTGGGTTTTACATACATCCTATTCTCTCAAAGCTCACCATTCCTTTCCTTTAGAATCCATTAGACTAGGGCGTATAGACGTTTTCAAGGAAATTATTATGCTTAGACAAATCCTTAAACTTTATATACACTCAAAACTTACTCTTTCTACCTTCCTTCCATGAACATCGTTGGATCATTGGGACTTCATCGGGTGGGATGTTATAGATCGTGCCCAAAGAGTATATATATATGTACGAGTGTGGAGACATAATTCTCTTAATTTTGTTTGTAAGTCTTCACCTCCCCCTAGCATCATCATCTTCAAAAGAACTGAAGAAGAAGGCAATGTAGATGAAGAAAGCTCTACATGTCATAATGAAGGCGTGAATCTAAGCATAGTGTTGGAGAAATTGAGGAGCTAGTAAGTTTCCTTATCTTCCTCTGTGTTTAGGAACTGAGGAAAGAAGTAGAATGAGACTCTCAAAGCTTCTATATAATTTAAGATTATGGGTTTTTAAGAGTTTACCACAATTGGTTTAAAAACTACATGGTTTTCATGCTTGGCAGCCAGGACGAAGGAGGCTTTGGCGTTTGGATTAGCTAAGCTGTCAAGGATGGGAAACAAGTTGAGTAGTTGCACTTCGTTTTCTAGTGCTATATGCAGTTATGAAAAGTTGCCATGTTACCATTGGTCACAATATTAGGTGATTAATGAATGATTATCTAGTGTAATGTATTGCTTACTGATGTTTAGCATACATATTATGAAAGGGGTGACTAACTATAGGTTAGGCAAAGTTAGGAACGAGGAAAAGGGATGGTTTTGTTAGATATTGCCATGCGATCTTGCTGAGTGCAAACTATGATGTGTGAAGCTCTAGGCCTTGCGCAAGGGACACTGCAACACTGCAATGTTTGACCATCAAGGTATAGGATGGTGAAATGGAGAAATGTGTGGAAAGAAATGGGACGTGGGGATAAAATAGATCATGGATAGGCCATGGGACCAATCGGAGGATGTACGCCTAAAATGAGTAAGACCATAGCTGAAAGATACTATGGAGTCATGATAAAGACGAGTAAAACCATACCTGAAAGATGCTATAGGAATCTTATGAAGTCCTTTGGGATAGTAAACACAAGGAAATTAAGGTGTAAGACCATAGTTGGATTATGACCACTAGTGTAGTCCGTCAGGACGATAAACATGGGGTTATAATGAGTAAGAACATAGCTGAAAGATGTTATGTAATAGTTGGTTCGATAGGACATTAAAAACGAGATAGTTTATAACAGCTCGCCCGATGGAGTCTCTGTATTTGGTTAATGTTTGATGTATAGATGATAAATTAAGGATAGATTGAGTAAGTAAAGTATATGTCCTGGATAAGTATATAATTAAGTGTAATTAACCATTTGGCAAACTCTTAGTTGGCGACCTCTATGGTTTGGTTGACTATTTTATTAAGTATCTGCCTACTACAGATACTTTGGGCGAACTTGTTAAGTTTGCACTTGTTTAGATTTGTTAAGTTAGTGAGTTACACGGGTAGACACACGGTTGGACACACGGGCATGTGGAGGGCCACACGAGTGTGTGGGAGAGCCACACAGCCGTGTGACCCTTATAGGTGAAAAATTTCCAGTTTTGTCTAAAATGTTCTGAATTGTTTTGATTTGGTCCTTGATTGTTCATTAACTATTTTTAAGGTTTCAGGGGCCTGATTTATAGTCCGTACATGTATGTTTAATATTATTTCAAGTTATATCTAAATTAATGGAATTAAATTTATGTTTGAATATCATATGCTCAGAAAATGTTCTTATGAGTATAGTAACTCTTTGTAACCCTATTTCGGTGACAAAAGCGAGATATAGGTGTTACACACACCTCCCTAAACTCCTCTCCATTCTCTCATTTTCTCTCTTTTGTTTAACCATCAACCGCCAATCTTCTCTCTATTTCCTCCTCTCCTCCACTGTTCCTTGGTTTGAAACACCATCACCACCATTGAACATCCATTGCGCTACCATTTCTCCTCTTCTTTTTGCTTCACCGCTACCCTTAGCACCACTGTGACAACCACTATGCGCCACTGTAAAACATCACTCATTTTTCTTTATTTTCTCTTTTCCTTTCTCCTTCTTTTATCAAGTGATCGAAATCCTTCTCCTTTCTTTCTCCTCTGTTGGGTCGCCACCTCCGTCGTTGGATCACTTTTGTCGCCATCGCCATCATCGTCATAACACCACCATCGACGGTTGTGTTTCTTCCTCTTTTCTTCATCATTTTCAACTAACATCATTCCTTTTAGTAAACAAAATTATGCACTATTTATTGTACTTAGTTTCTTAAATTCTAAGTCTTTATATCATGAACTTACTCTTAATCAACCCTTTCTTTAGATCGTTCAATTTCCCCGGATCGAAATCAAGATGATCCTTTGATCGTTTTATTTCAACCAAGATAGTGTAAGTGCACGGTTTGAATGGGAACAACTCTTCCCTCCTTGTTCCTCTCTTGACCGAATGTTCATAAGGGTCATGGTGTATTTTTCTCTCGTGTAGTAACATTTAGTTATTATGTCTTTTTTAAGGACTGATCGACATCAATCCGGATAATCATTAAACTTGGGAAAGGAATCACGATTCTTAACATTTGTAAGGGGTAAGTGTCAAATGGGAGATTTGTTTAATTAACTTATCTCTTATAATGATCATGGAAAACTTTAACGAAGGATTACCATTTGTGTGATTAAGTAATCCATTGGGTAGATCCAAGTGTAGGCATTTTTAGAGAGTTGCAACACATCGGATCTACATCCAGGTGTGGGTTAAACATTCATTAAAAATATAAAAATATGTTTCATGCTGTTAAAATTTATTAGTATTATTAAAATTGTGCTTATCAAGAATACTCTATGTGTTCGAAAAGAGAAGTATAAACCCATCGAAATGGAATATCCAAGTAAGTGAATCTAAATTGTTGTTTTTGTGAATTGTATGATGTATGATCTAATTATTAGTATTGATATAAAATGCATGAAAGCTTCAATCTCATGTTATGTGATGTTATGGCATATGGGAATTTCACATGAATTATAAAATGAGAAATATTGATATATTGTGAATATGTGTGATTTGCATGTTAAGCGTGCCTATGCGACTTTAAGTGATAAGTGATAAGTGATAAGTGATATAATGAGCGTGTTTCACATGCTAAATTGAAAATTGATTTTTAAGTGAAAAAGTGATTTTTGTGGTCATATCACTTGCATGGGATGGGATATATTAAAGGTGGAAGATGTGGCAATTTATCTGCAAAAGTGGTGGCATGTCCACAATATTATTAAGTGATAGTTTATCTGCAATAATGTGAAACTGTTCACAAATTGGATTGTTTGGATGGACTAATTTTGGGGAACTTGATTATGTATAGTGGTGATGGGTAAGATGTTTTAAATAAATCTGCAAATCTGTTTTATATAAACCGCATCGCCATGATCATGTGCATAAAGTGAAATATTTATTTGATTGATGATTATTTGTTTATTTACATTTATTTGTTAAAAGACCCACATAATGTTTAAAAAGCTCACCCATTTAGTGTTATAACCTTTCAGGTAATACTCGAACATAGGGCATGGATTTAACATTCGGTAGAGCCTCTCGGAAAGGTTTATCTTATGGATTTTAATAATAAATTTTAAAATTATTTGGATTCTGTTTGTGCATGCTAGACTTTGGACATTTCTTTTTATTTTGGTTTGTGATTTATTTTTACGTTAGAACTTCCATGCATGCATGCAAAAATTTATGAGATTTCAAGTATTTTAAATTATGGAGTTTATTTAAACTATTTACGATTTTTCTTGGGTTTAAACAAAATTATAAGTCGAAATTTTCTAAGTATTTTTATGAAGTCTTCTGCGAAAGATTTTATCGAAAATCATTTTTATAAATAATCTGTTAAAATTGAATGTCGACAATGAAAAAAATATCACAAAGAAAACAAAAAAAAGGAAGAACAAGCAATTTTTTTATGGAAACCCTTTCGGGAAAAACCACGGGAAGAGGAAAAGAAAATTCACTAATGTCGAAAATTGAATGGTTACAAGAGGAGATGACTACCTATTTATAGGTTGAAAAACCTTATTCTAATTAATAACTAATAGAAGTAACGTAGTAAGGTTGAAACACCTTGTTCTAATCAAAATAAAATAGATGACTTATTATAATTAAAATAAAATAAAAGAAGTCTAGTTCTATTTGGATTTTATTTTTATTTTATTTTGTCACTGTATTTTATTTTAATAATAATTCTAGTCACCCAATTCTAACAATCTCCACCTTGGACGAATTCTCAACGAACAAGTTCTTCACACGAACTCTCAACGAACAAGTTCTTCACACGAACTCTCAACGAACAAGTTCTCCACCTCTTCCACGAAAGCCCTTGAGGGGTATTCTTTAACAATGAACACCAACCAAGTCCAAGCAGTGCCCAAACATGGTAATAGGAAGTGACTTAGTCATCATATCTGCAGGATTTTCATGAGTACTAACTTTTCTGACAACAATATCTCAAAGAGCAATAATATCACACACAAAATGATACTAAACATCAATGTGCTTTGTTCTCTCATGAAACATTTGATCTTTCATAAGGAAGATGACACTCTAGCTGTCACAAAATATTGTACTGATCTGAAGGTCTTTATTGAGGTCACCAAAGAGTCCTTTTAACTAAATAACTTCTTTACAAGAGCCATTAATTTCCATGTACTCAGCTTCAGTGGTAGACAAAGCAATGGTAGTTTGCAAAGTGGCTTTCCAACTGATTGTGCAACCCCCAATTGTAAAGACATAGTGAGAGATCTTCTTCTATTAAGGTCTTCAACAAAATCAGCATCAACATACCTAATAACTCCATCTCTAGTTCTTCCAAACTGTAAGCAAATATCAATAGTACCGCGTAAATATCTCAAAATCCACTAAACTGCTTTCTAGTATTCTTTACCAAGATTTGCCATGTATCTACTAACTGCACTGATTGCATATGATAAATCTGGACGTAAGCAAATCATAGCATACATGAGAGATCCCATTGCACTAGAATATGAAACACGTGACATGTATTGATCTCATCATCTGATTACGAAGACAAAGTTGATGAACGTCTGAAGTGGGCTACTAATGGAGTATAACAGGCTTGACATTTTGCATATTGAACCTGCAAATAAATTTCTCAATGTACCCTTTCTAACTTAGGTACAATTTACATGTCTTTCTATCTCTAAGAATCTCCATCTCTAGTATCTTCTTTGTTGCTCCCAAATCTTTCAACCCAAATTCTTCACTGAGTTGGGCTTTGACCTTTCTTATCTTTCCTTTATCTTTCGCTGCTATTAACATGTCATCAACATAGAGGAGTAGGTACACAAAAGAACCATCACTATTTTTCTTAAAATAAATACAACTTTCAAAGTTACTTCTTTTGAAATCATGGGTAGTCATAAAAAAATCAAACCTCTTGTACATTGCCTTAGTGACTGTTTCAAACGATAAAGGGACTTTTTCAACAAGCAAACATAGTCTTGCATGTAAAGCCCTCCATGCAAGAATGTTGTTTTTACATCTAACTGATCAAGCTCCAAATCATACAAGGCCACAATACCAAGTAAGGCTCGAATTGAATTGTGTTTCACAACTGGAGAAAACATGTCTACGAAGTCTACATCAGGAATCTGACTGTAACCTTTTGTAACAAGCCTTGCTTTATATTTGGGTTCTTCAATTCCTGGAATCCCTTCTTTCCTCTTGAACACCTCTTTATAATGTACAACCTTTTTACCCTTTGGGAGCTTTACTAGGTCCCATGTTTTATTCTTATGGAGTGATTCCATCTCTTCTTGCATGGCAAACATCCACTTTTCTGAGTCTTCACAGCTAACTTCCTTAGAATAAGTAGATGTCTTTTGATTTGCATCAATATCTTCAGACACGTTTAAAGCATAAGCCAGTAGATTAGCCTTGGCATACCTCTTCGGAGGTTTAATTTCTCTTTTAGGTCTATTTTTGGCAATAGAATTGTGGTGAAGCAGCGGCTCTATTCTGAACTTCTACACTAACTTGAGGAGTCGACTCGTTGTATTGGATCGATATGAAACTCCACCTGCTTTTGTTGTTCTTTATTGGAAGAGTCTTTAAGAGATAATTTAGGTAACGTAGTACTTTCATAGAAAACAACATCTTTGCTAATCACTACTTTTCTATTTTCACGACACTATAACTTATACCTTTTTACACCAACCTTATAACCAAGAAAAACACATTTAATGGATCTTGGTTCCAATTTTTTATTATCAACATGAGCATATGTAGGACACCCAAAAATTCTTAAATAAAAATAATAAGTTGGCTTACCAAACCATATCTCTTGTGGAGTCTTTTTCTCAATGGCAACGGATGGAGATCGGTTGATAAAACATTCAGTAGAGGTTACTTCAACCCAAAATGACTTTGGAAAATTAGCATTCGATAATATACATCGAACCTTCTCCATGATCATTTTGTTCATTCATTTTGCAACATCGTTTTGCTGTGGACTGTGACGAACTGTCAAATATCTCACGATCCCTTCTGATTTGCACAATTTGTTAAATTCATTAGAACAGAACTTCAAGCCATTATCTGTACGGAGGTGTTTCATCTATTTTCCTATATGTTTCTCAACCACAGTTTTCCAATACTTGAATGCGTGAAACACATCGCTTTTCTACTTCAGGAAGAACGCCCAAACTTTTCTGGAAAAATCATTAATAAGAGTTAGCATATAATTAGCTCCACCTCTTGAAGGCACTCTAGATGGCCCCCAAAGATCAGAATGAATATAATCTAATGTTCCCTTTGTATTATGGATTCCTTTAGTGAATCAAACTCTTTGTTACTTCCCAAAAACGTAATGCTCAAAGAACTTCAATTTGCTAATGCCTTACCTATTAAGAAGTCCTTTTTTACTTAATTTTGCCATGTCATTTTTACTCATATGTCCTAGATGCATATGCCAAAGTCTAGTAATATCATCATCTGATAAGGAAGAGGAAGCGACTGCGACATCACCAGTAACAATTGAACCTTGCAAAACATATAACTTGGTAGTCTTTCTCTGCCCTTTCATCACAACGAGGGAACCCTTGCTAATCTTTAAAACCCCACTTTCAGCTGTGTACTTGTATCCTTTAGAATCAAGAGTACTTAGTGAAATCAAATTTCTCTTCAATTTCTGGTACATGTTGGACACCACTAAGAGTTCTAATGACTCTCCATCTAACATCTTTATTTTGATTGTACCAACACCTGCGATTTTACATGAAGCATTATTACCCATCAAAACAACATATTCAGACACAACTTCATATGTTGTAAACCAATCCTAATTAGGACTCATATGGAAGGTGTAACCATAATTGAGGATTCACTCCTCGCTCACTTTAGAATTATCGATAGAAGCAACTAGGAGTTCACCATCACTATAGTCTTCTGCTACATTAGCTTCACCGGATTGTTCTGGTTGTTTTCCCTTTTCATTCCCCGCTTCTCTTCTGATCTTATTTTGTAATTTGTAGCACTCTTTCTTAATGTGCCCTTTCTTCTTACAGAAGTTACAAGTTTTACTTCTGTTTGAAGATTTCGATCTACCTTCAAATTTACTACGGGGATTTCGTTCATGTGTCCTCCCACGATTATCATCACTATTTCGATCTTGGTTCTCACGAATAGTGAGACCTTCTCTTTTAGAGTCAGATCCAGCCAAAAGATGTTTCATCTTGTCATACGAGGCTAAGGAAGCATATACTTCATCCACTGTGAGAGATTCACGACTATACAAAATTGTATCTCTAAAGGTCGAATACGGCGGTGACAATGAACAAAGGAAAATTAACCCTAAATCCAATTTGTCATACTAAACCTCCATGGCCTCCAAATCCGAGACAATTTCTTTAAACATTTCAAGTGTTCATGCACAGGCACACCTTCCTCCAAACAATGAGAATACCAATGCTACTTTATATGCAATTTGTTGGTTAGGATTTTCGACATACATAACTGCTACAATTTTGTCCATAATGCAGTAGCAATCTTTTCCATTAACACATCTTGTAGAATTTCATTTGGTAGATGCAGCAGTAATTGCATTAAAGTCTTTTGATCTTTACGCTTCTCCTCTTCATCCATAAAAGTCGAAGGCATCTTATTCAACCCTAACAGGTCATCCTCCAAATCCATCTGTGTAAGAACTGCCTACATCTTTACCTGCCATAACGCGAATCTGGTGTTGTGATCTAACAGTGGAATATCAAACTTCAATGTTGCCATTACTGTGATCGAGACTAGTAACTCAAAAAGTTCTGATACCAATTTGTTAAAATTGAATGTCGGTAATGAAGAAATATCGCAAAGAAAACAAAAAAAGGAAGAACACACAAATTTTAGTGGAAACCCTTTCAGGAAAAAACCACGGGTTGAGGAGAATAAAATTCACTAATGTCGAAAATCGAATGATTACAAGAGGATATGACTACATCTATTTATAGGTTGAAAAACCTTATTCTAATCAATAACTTATAGAAGTAACGTAGTAAGGTTGAAACACCTTGTTCTAATCAAAATAAAATAGATGACTTATTCTAATTAAAATGAAATAAAAGAAGTCTAGTTTTATTTGGACTTTACTTTGTTTTATTTTATTACTGTATTTTATTTTAACAAGAATTTTAGTCACTCAATTCTAACATAATGAAAGTGCAAATTCTTTATTTTTTAAATAACTTAAAATGATATTATAATATAATGTCACACTTTCTCTTAAATGATTATATTTTTAACAAGTATTTTCCCAAAGTAACAAAATCATTAAATATTCAAATTTTTAAGTTTTCAAAAAAAAAAAAAACAACTCAAACCTAGTTATTTTCAATAAGTGAAAGAAATTTTTCGAGCATTGTTAGTGTAACTTTCAAGATTCGATCATAAGTCTAGGTCGAGTTTGGGGCGTTACATGATATGTCTCATTCTAAATGCTCCTTGCGAGCTAGGTTGGATATAAATTATTCAATGAGACATGTCTTTTGTTTAACGAACCATTCGTGTGACCTATTGCCAACTTTGTTCATGTTTTTGATATGTGTGAGCTAATCTCAAGACTCTGTTCATGATTCTGATATGTGTGAGCTGATCTCACAACTTAGTTCATGATTCTGATATGTGCGAGCTGATCTCACGACTCTGTTACAAACTCAAATGTGGTTGTTTTTCAAAAGAAATATGACCTCGCAAGATTTCAATGCGAGCCCCTTTTAAAAGCAAGTTTTTTTAGAAAGGATTTCTAAACTTTTTTCATGAATATTTATTCGGATGTGAACTGGGTCTCGCAACCTCACCTGCAAACCCAAAACGTGAAACATTTTTCAAACTAAGTTTCATAATGTTTTCCAATATTGTTTTTAAAAGCATAAACTAATAGTTTCTGATTATTCATTGAGTTCCCCTCGAACTCATCCACTCCTCTTACTTCTCAGGTAAGTAGATCAGGGATGAAATAGGTGAGGATGATGATTTGGCGAGGCACCTGATTAATACAGACGAACCATAAAAGTGGGCGATGAGTTTTTTTATACTGTTTAGAATAAAAATTTCTAGTGTTGATTTGATTTCTGAATAACTTTTTTGAGTATAAAAGTACACTATGCAATGTCATTCTATTACTGTGAACCATGTTTTGGAGATTGTTTTCTATCCTTTAAATTAATAAATCAATGTTAACCGTCTGTGTGTTATGAATATTATTAAATGGATGTTTACCCTTTCATCTCCCTTGACCTTTAACCTTCCATTTTCTTTATCTTTTCATATTTTTGTAACTACTTTTTCCTATTTATGTATTAGAATATGAAGAGTTGAATCTCCCTATATATATATAGAGGAGTATGCTACTTGTAAATTAGAGGAAGATATAGAATGTAATACAAATTCTCATATTCTCGTATCTATTATTTATCTATTATATTTGTTTACAACACATTATCAGCACGAGCTTGCTCGATAGTATTCAATATTTTGTTGTAGAACAAGTAATCTAGACGTACAACTTTCTTGTTGAAGCAACAAGGTTAAGGTATGTGAATTTCTCTGTGTGCTTGAAAGATTTTGAGATTTCAATATTCTTAATGAAAAAAAAGTTAAAATGATGCTCATTTTTCCTCGTATTTAAATATGAATTTATGTTTTATATATTCCATGATATGCTTGTTTATAATCTAAGACTTTGAATAAGATTGAAGTATCAACAACTTGAATATTTTTTTACTTATATATGTATATCTTTCATAACATATGTCATTGACATGATTAAAAAAAAAGTAATCATTTTTAAAAAAAAATATTTTATTTGGTGACCATTACCAAATGTACTACGTTTGCCTATTAGATTATTATTTTTGACACTAGAGGTTCATGTTTAATATTTGGATATGTCGTATGAAAAACTTAGAAAAAAAGTTAAATATACTTCTATTGAATATATATCTAGATGCATATGACATAGTTTATGGCTATTTGTTTCTTTACGGATGAAATTTTCTATGGAAACCTTGATTATAATAAATAAAATAATGTGATGTCTCTAGCTAATATTCCATAAAATATTTTTTAGAGTATTCTATTGTTATGTTGATTAAATTGTAAGGTTGACCTTAGTTATCATAAGATTTTAATAGATCTAGATGATCATATTTCTATACTTAAGTTTGAATAGACATGAATAATAGTGCTTTCTCGCTTTAGTTGTTACCTTAGAATATATAACTTGACACGGATAATTATGAGAAGGTTACCATTGTGAAAGTTCAATGATTATCATCTACATGAAGAATTAAAAGTGAAACATCTAACTGTGAAAGATCCTCTTGATTCTTGAATGATGTAATAATTTAAAAGAATGATTTTACCATTAGAAAACAACAATACTCTCTAAAGCTTGTTATGATTGAAATATTTTATGTGCTCCTGCAGTAGCAATATTATGAAAAAGGCTTTAAAAAGTATTTTGGAACGATCTCATGCCTTTTAGTGAAAAAGACTTCATTCCCTGAAGTGAATGTTAACAACACATAACAACTATGAAAAATCAGATTATAGAAATTGTGATTGTCGTTGTAATTGAGGATGTGGTTGGAGACATACTAATAATTGTTATCATGGTGGTTATAATAGTGGTACTTCTAACCACTAGAAAAAGAATAATAAGGAAAATCAATGAAATGAAGGTTAAAAATATTGGAAGGTTATTGAAAATTCATGTTACCAATATATGAAATGCATTGGTCATATACTTGTCGTATGTTTAAGCATCCAGTAAAATTTTATCAAAGCATTCATTAAAAAAAGGGAAACAAATTGAGACAAATTTTGTCCAAAATGATGAAATGGAGGATAATTTTTTCCGAAAAAGATAAAAATTGTCAATATGATGCTAAAGTTGGTCATGCATACAAGGATGATTAATATGTTTTTAGTTTGTGTCAAAATTTTGTTGAGATCCAAGCATTGAAATTTAATTGTTTGATTTAAGAATCATTAGAATCAATGTCTATTTGATATTTGATTGGGGATGATCTCTTTCTCTTCATTACAAAGGATGCTTATAATCACTACTTCTCATCCATGGTAACCTAAGTTAGTCTAATAAACTTCTTTTGAAATTTGATTTGATTTTTATTAAGAAGTTTAATTTATATAATTCTCTATCCATAATTCTATAATTTTTAAATCTTTTCACGTATTTAGTTATTGGGATTTTTATGTGGAGATAAATATTTTTTTTATTGGTTCATTTTAAATAGAATTGATTGGTTTAATTTTGATTTTGATTATGATATATGATTATTGTGGTATGGGAGTAAAAGTACTTGTTATGAATTTTGAGATATTCACCTTGTTTGGATAGTTTCATAATTGAGGTGAAGATTAGAAAATGTTTATGTTTAAACCTATATAGTTGTAAAGTTACTTTAATATGACATTATAATATTTTGCATTTAGTTGTGTTATGGTATATATAAAAATATATATTATCTAACCATAGTGATTTATTAGTAACATGAATTTATTATTTATTATATTTAATATATGTTTTTTTATAACTATTCATTTTATTTTTATATGAATAAATTAAGTATTCATTAAGGATATATAATAAAATGATTGCATGCTCCTGAAGAGCTAATATTGAATCAAACTGTAAAAAACTCTTGAAGAGCTAATATTTTACCTTAATATTTTACCTCCTTGAGATGCAAAATTTTATAAAACATAAGATTATTTTTCAGATCAAGAAGATATATATTGAAGGTAATTTTTCTATGTTTTACATTAAAATCATGGATAGAAATGACATGAGATACTCATGTTTTTGTATTATAAATATTCCCAGAAGGAATACATTACAATTATATGAATGACATATGAGATAGTGAAAAGAAGTTCATAGTGTTGGTATGACCGGTTAGACCATCCTAAGTCAATGTTGATGCAAAATAATTTGATGAAATTTTATATGAGTTTATTGAAGAATTAGAAGTTATATTTTAATAATTTTCATCATACTAGTTATTTGGACAACATATTGATCTAACACCAGCTAAAGTTAGAGGTCGGTTGCATTTTTCAATAATAACCAAATAATATATGAGCTCATGTATCACATGTGTGCAACTCGAAGTTTGCGATACTATTTCTTGAAATAATTTGATTGCGCACAATCTCTATAGAATGCAATTTGTGCTAACAACGCTGGTGCATTATATCTCTAGAATGATTTTCATAGTTTTAGTTAGGATAATTTTAAGTTGTCTATTGCTTAACCATTTAGCTGCTTAACCATTAATATAAGAATTGCTTTATAATAAGCATGTAATTTTATTTGCATCAAGCCAACATGTAAGAAATATTTATCTCGTGAGAATTGACTTTCATTTATAAGTCAATGGATTCCATCTAAGAATATTTGGATGTACAATATCTATTTCATATTCCGCCATAATGCACTAAGATTGATCACCTAATATGAAGTTGAGAAATTTTAGAATTTTCATTAGATATTGAAGGGAGATATATTTATAATTTTGAAAAAAAAATAGTCATGTTGCAAATTTTCTCGACATTAAAGGGAGACAAATTAGTTAAATAATTATATCATCATTTTTCTTTTGTGATCTTCACTAAAATTATGTGCGCAAAGTTTGAAGGATAAAAATTATTTGCTAGATATGTTTAGTGATGACATTTAGAGATTCCATATACTAGTTGATACATATACCAACTAAAATGCTTCAAATAGTTATATGTCCCAGAAGGACAATGTGATAAAAAATAAGTCTTGTGCATGCTAGAAGCATGACAAGCTAGTCAACTCCATAAAACAAAAAATCATTGAAAAAAAGGAGAAAGAAATGAAGATGGTCACATACTAAAAGGAGGCGGGTACTCCTAAAGAGGCCCAAGGCATAGCTTTTGATAAAACCCTAGAAGACTTGAAATTATGAATATAATGAGATATTTCAATTAGTCATGTCATAACTAAATATGATGGAGTTGAAAAAAAAAATGAAATTGTTATCGACAATGATAATATTCGTAGAACACTTCAATATTATGGAAAAGTGAGGATCTTGAATGAAAATATACTTGAAAGCATTGAGATGAGAAAAAGTCATCAAAAATAAATAAGTGTTTCTATTATAACTTATTAAATGTATCTCGGACAAGAAGTCCAAAATTCCAGGAAGGTGTAAAGCCAAGAGGAGTACATGTTAGCATAATAGTGAAAAAAAATACAAATCATAATATATAGAATTGACTTGTAACAAGAACGTTCACAAGACACTTTATATTGATTATGAAGTGACATACTCTCTTATGGTGGATGCAACTACTTTTAGGTTCTTGATTAGTCTGGAAATAAGAGAAGGGCTTGATTTACGCCTAATGGATGTAGTTACAGCCTATTTATATGGCCACTTGATAATAACATTCATGCATTTTTATAAAGATGTTTGGATTAGGATTTGTTATAATTGCTATGTATATTGATGATTTAAATATCATTGAGACTCCTGAAGAGAATTTAGTGATAATGGAGTGCTTAAATAAAGAATTTGAAATGAAAGACCTTGGAAAGACAAGATTTTGTCTAGGGTTAGGATTACAAATTGAGCATCTAAAGAATGGAATCCTTATGCATCAAACAACATATATAAAAAAAGTGCTAAGAAGATTTTACATGCATAACGCATATCCGTTAAGTACCCCAATGGTTGTTAGGTCATTTGAAGTAAATAAAGACCATTTTCTATCCTCGGGAAAATGATAAAGATTTTCTTGGTCCTGAAGTACCATATTTAAGTGCTATTGGTGTATTGACGTATCTTGCTAGTCATACACGCATTTGCTGTCAACTTATTTGCAAGATTTAGCTCTTGTCCAACTCGAAGACATTGGAATGGTGTTAAGCATGTTTTTCGTTATCTTCAAGGTACAAGAGATATGAGTTTATTTTTCCCTAACCTACCCAAAACAGAATTAGTTGGTTTTGTAGACGCAGGGTACTTATCTGATCCTCACAATGTTCGATCACAAACTGGTTATGTTTTCACATATGGTGGTACTGCAATTTCTTGGCGCTCTATGAACAAACAATTACTACTACATTTGAGAAATTAATTTTCAACATTGGATTTATTGTTTCAAATATCTTAAGTGATGGTTACATGAGAGGGAGTAAATTCACACACTATATATATAAATGGTTGTGATATCCTACGTATCAAAAGATTATGTACTCCTTTTTCCTTCATTAGGTTTTTGTCCCACAGGGTTTTCCTAGTAAGGTTTTTAATGAGGCATATCCTTTATACAATGAACATTTAAGGGGGAGTGTTATGAATATTATTAAATAGATGTTCAACCTTTCATCTCCTTTTACCTTTAACCTTCCATCTTCTTTAACCTTTCATATTCTTGTAACTACTTTTTTCCTATTTATGTATTAGAATATGAAGAGTTGAATCTCCCTATATATATAGAGGAGTATGCTACTTGTAAGTTAGAGGAAGATATAGAATGTAATACAAATTCTCATATTCTTATATCCATCCTTTATCTATTATTTTTGTTTATAACACTGTGCATATTTTCTTGTGATTCTTGTAAATATTACTTGCGTACCCCTGCTAAGATGGTTTAATTACTTGCGAACCATTGATCTCTGCAAACTCTCTATTATATGTGTTACCATGTACAGACCTTATTTATAAGCGTTCCCTGGTCAGAATTGCTTTATTACATGCGAACTACTGGTAAGTTATGAAAATCATGTTAATATTTTAGGACATGTGAAACCCTAGGAAGTTTACATATTTATTGCGTTCCCTTAGTTTTGTGAACCCTTACATGTATGCGAACCAAGTGTGATAAGCTCTTGCATGCATGTTTATTTTGTTTACAAAGCATGAAACTTGGTGAAGCTAGGTTGTATGTGTAATTTAGGTGCTTAGCAAGTTATAGTGTCCCTAAAGTCTGATTTCTTTGCATGTGAACTGTCCGATTCTATGTAAGAAAGTTTTTTGTTGTATTGTTAAAGATTAACACTATGTTCCTATGCTATGTAAAAGTGGTGTGTTGGAGGTTAGGTTTGGAGTTAACGGAGAGTCGCTTTAGTGGCTAATGTGACACGTCAGATTTGGGTCGGATCTTCTTGACTAGGTTTGGGGTGTTACAAATTGCTATAGAGTTTTAATTGACAAAAAGGCTTGAGGGTTAAAATAGCAACAAGCCAAAGGTCTAAAATGGTAATTAAACCAATATCTGATAAGAATTAGTGGGTGATGATGACATATCCCACTTAAGCTTGATTATGACTAATAAAGCTTAGAAATTATGTTTAATTAGTTAAATAATTAAGCTTAATTAAGTTAATCTAAGACTAATATAAGTACATATAGAAATGTTAGCGGAAGATTTTCATCTTTGATAAATCCCCAACCGTCTAAGCTTATGAAAACCTAATGGGAGAAAGGATTTAAACTCAAAAACATTTGGCCATTAATAAAATGGTAAATTCAAATCATTTTTTGAATTTTTTTATGGATTTGAGGTCATGGGAGCTTGATTTAGCTAGCCCATGTACCAACTTGTAAAACTGTTAAAGATTAAAAAAGTTTCCATTGTTGATTTCTTGAAGAATTAGGCTTAAAATTGATAAATTTTAAGCTTAGATTATAAAAAGGACTAGATTGTAAACTTATTTAGCTTGTTAGTTAAACTTTGTTACATTAGGTACCAAATTGAATAAATGAGAAACTTTTCATGGAATTATGTTAGAAATAGAAAAATTAAGGTCCCTAATGAGATTATATGAAATCAGATTTTAATTTGAAGCTAAGAATCAAAAGTTATTCTTATCTCGAGTTTAGGGACTAAATTAAATAAATGTAAAACATTGTATGAGAATGTTTGACATTGATTGATGATATTAAATAATTGTATAGATTAATATTTAAATCAAAGTTAAGCAAAAAGGGTAAAAGCTAAATTTTCAGATTAGTCCCTGAAGTGTCCACTCTTTTCACATTTGGATCATGTAAGTTCATATATGAACTTACAATTTTAATATATGTTATATGTGTTTCTGTATTTGATTCCAATTATATATGTTAGTTGTAACAGCCCGTTTTTCAGTGGTGTCGGAAACAGTGATTTCGGGCCACAAACTCGATGAGAAAATTTTATAATGAGTGTTCAAATTAAATAAGTCAATAATAATTTTATATGGAATTTTGAATTAAATAATTTTAATTATTAAATTAAAATTTAGTATAAGTGGTTTTAGAAAATGAGGTATCGAGACCTCATTTCTAAAATTAAGTGTCGTAAATATTTTTATTAAATATTTATAGAGTCTTATTATATGTGAATTGAAGTTTAGGTGGATAATTTTGATGATTAATTGCTTAATTAAGGAAAAATGAGTAAACTGTAAAAGAAGTAAAAGTTAATTGATATTAATTAAAAATAAAAGGGACCAAAGTGGTAATTACACTATGGTCAAAAACTCCAAGCGGTGGTGGATATGATTACCATTTACTAACTTTTGGGTTATTTATTCATTAAGTCCTAATTAGTTTAGGACTAAATTGAAAACAACTTTGTTTAATTAAAATTTAATTTAATTGAAGGATCAATTATGAAATTGGACCCTCTTTAAATGGCCTAATAATAGAAATGATATGAAACTCTTTAGATTTTAATAAATTGCAATTAAATCCTAATAAAATGAGGATTTACTAATTAGTTTAATTTAGTATGATCGGGAATAGTGGTCTCGGCCACAAATTCAATTTGTTGGACCGTAAATATTAATTATTTAATATTTACGAAGTCATTAGTATCGTATTAAAATTTGGTTATGAAATTTTATTGTATAGATAGTTAATTAAGTAAAAGTGATTAAATCGTGAAGGATAGAAAATTGGTTTCCATTAGTTAAAAGGTTAAAGAAAGCTAAAATGAAGGACTTGTGTGGTAATTGAGTCATTAATAGCCATAGTGGACGGTTATGGGCTTATATTTGTTAAGAATTTAAGGAAAATATTAAAGGATAAATTGGTAATTTGATAATTAAATGGTTTAAAGTAAAAATTATTAAACAAATGTATCTTCTTCTACATTTCTCTACCTTAAAAGACCGAATAAGCCATGGGAGAAGGGAGAAAGCTTCGGCCATTTTTGGGTTTGCCAATTTAGTTAGTAAATCTCGTCCGTTTTTAATGATTTTTATGTTTTTGAGTTCGTATTAGCTTAATTTATCTAGCTCGTGGACTAATTTGTGATTTTTTCAAATGTTATAAAATTTTTCATTTATGAATAAGCTTGTTCTTGAAAGTTTATGGGAGATTTATAAGCTTGTATATTAGATTTGATGATTTTGTAAAATAACTTTAGTAATTTTTACGTTAAAGGACTAAAATGTTAAATTGTTAAAATTGCAAGGACTTGAGGTGAAATGATTACAAAGGTGGGCTGTTGGTAGACACTTAAATGTTTGGAAAACTGAAAAGTTAAAATAAAATGGTTAATTTGCAAGTTTTGAGCTAAAAGACTAAATTGAATAAAAATAAAAAGTTAAAGGCAATTTTGTAAAAAATAACAAAAAGACTTATTTGCATAAAATGATTAGAAATTTCATGTTTATTTAAATAATTGAATGAAATTATTGTAATAGATCAAGATCGTGTCCTGATCATGGAAAAAGAAAAATTACGGATTTACCCCAAGAGTTCACTTTAACTGTAATTTTGTCCGGTAAGTTCGTAACATTAAATTTACATTTAAGTAGTATATTATTTGTATTCTTTATAATTTTTATAGAACAGGTTATGGTATGTGAAATTGTGAAAGATAAAAAAGAAATGAATAAAAGAGATATTAGGCTTTGAACAAATGATTTGAAACCGACGTGATGGCTGAGATTTATGCATAAGTGCATATTCTCGACAGCTCGTGTGAGCAGCATCGTTAGGAAATAGTTATATGCATAGATATCGTATCGATGGCTAAGGTACCATATATGTTGTGAGTCCTCGACAGCTTGTGAGAGCAGCATCATGACTCGGGAAAGAGATATGGATCCTAAATGGATTATAGGCCCTACAATGGCTGGGACTATGCTTTATGTATACTCTCAAGAGCTCGTGTGAGCAGCATCATTAGGGAACAATTTATAGTATAGACAGGCACCGTATTGATGGCTGGGGTACCGCATACGTTACGAGTCCTCGACAGCTCGTGTGAGTAGCATCGAGTACTGGTAATAGAAAAGTTATAGACAAGAAAGTTGGAACACCAAATATGGCTTGAGGAAGCAACAATTCATCCTAGCTCAGTTGAGATATAATTGCTTTATGCATATGATTGGTAACTCTTTAAACTCTTCGAACTTACTAAGCTTTGAAGCTTACCAAAGATGCTATTGTTGTTTTGTAGATTGTTTGTTGTTTGAAGATCGGATCATCTCGAAGAAATCACACTATCTCAGGAGCTCATTCGGTAGTATTTACATCACTTGATTATATGGCATGTACTAGGATGATGGTACCTTTGAAATGCTTGATTTTAGATTGTTGGTTTCTTTGTTGAACTAAACTTGCATGCTTGCTTGATGTTCTAAACAAGCAAATGTTTTTAGTAATGAGTTGACATGTGAATTTAAGAATCCTTGTGTTGATTGATTGTATTTTTTGTTATATAATGAAACAAGTATTGTCATGTATAGATTTTGCAAGATGAGAATTTAAATAAGAGTCTTGTATTGAATGATGATTGATAAACTTGAAGACTTGTGAGAATAAATGAATTCTGCATACTTGTTTCGGTAGAACCCCTGCATGTATCGATAGAAGTAGAGGGCAGGAGAGAGGTTATTCACTGACTTGAGTTGTATTAGTAGTTGCATAATAAGTACCGGTCGTTTTGCCCATAAGAGTATCGGTAATTTATGTACTTGTATCGGTATAAGCTGCAGGGTAGGACATTTTAGCTCTCTTGAGTTTTTAGTACCGATAGAAGCATGATTTGTTTCGGTAAAAGCTTTACTTGTATTGGTAGAACTGTCATAGGTATCGGTAGAAGTTCGCACTGTTCTTGCATTGTTTACTGACTTGACAACTATCGATACTTGTCCAACAGGTACCGGTAGAAGTCTCCTAGAATTGTGGAAATGACATTTTTACCCTAATTGAGTTAATAAACAAAGTAAGAATAATGAATTATAAATGTATATGTATTTTAATAAATCAAGAAAACTGTTAAAATAAGTTTTGAATAGGTAACGATTCGAGGCACAAATGCATGTGATCTTGAAACCCTAACTGACGATGGTGTTGGGTTTAAGTACTATACAATGATAGTAAGAAGGATTGATGTAGCTCGGATGATATTGTGATATTATGGTTGACATGGAATATGGATGTCATGATTTGCGAAATGAATATTGATTCCTTCTGCGATGTAATAATAAGTATGTTTGGTTCTAATTTGGTTAGCTAATAGTGAGAACTGTGTGTTTGAGATACAGGACCATGTGATCCCTAATTGAAAATATTTGTACGTGATTCCTAAGTTCTTGCGCGATTGAATTTAATTATTTATTGATTGAAAGGTTGTAGATGAATGTGTAAAATTAAATGTAGTTAGTATTCTGAGCTAAAAATTATAATTGTATAAGTTGTGATTGAATTGTATGTAAAAGAAAAAGAAAGACTCGAAAAGTTCTCTAAACCCTGAGACCTTGGACCAGAGATGGTTTTGGGTTTTTGGGTGTTACATTTAGTAGTATCAAAGCCAAGTTTAGTCAATTCTCGGACTAAGTATAATGTGAATAAAGTCTAGAAAGTATATGTCATATAAACCTGTGATAGTGTGATATTGATATATCTGATCTAACACATGTTTTATTGCAGATTTTAAAGATATTATCTGATCTAATCGTGATGAAATTAATGAAGTTAATAGTAATATTCTATCTACTGATTCTGGTACCAGTCATAATATACTGGTTTCATAAATATTTGAAAACGAAAAGGTGAGTCAAAGTTTATCAGTTTTACAAATGTCTGATGGTAAAGTCAAATGTCTTTTGGATTTAATGAGACGGTGATTTATAGAAATTGTGCAAGCCAATTTAGTAGCTTTGCGATTGTTATCCCTGAGTATAGGTAAACAAAGTGAGATCGAGGACATAATGATGGATCTGAAGTTTTAATGCTCGATACTATTTTTTTGGTATGTTCTATTCTCTCGATATTGTTCATTGTGAAAGCACTGATTGCGATGGGGTTACTTATTCTCACATAATAAGAATAAGGGGTTTATTTCCTAACTAATGAGATTAATGATTCAATCATAATTTGATAGGCTAGAGCTGGTATGTCAAAACTATCTGCTGAAAATTATGACTATGATTTTTCTTAATGATTTGATGTTATTATTAAATCATGAATTTGATATTATTTCGAGAATAGATTGACTGAAGTTATATGATACTATAGTGAATTATAGTCTGAAATGAAATGACTTAAATGACGGACTAGTGTATTTTTATGATTGAGTTTGATAAATCAGATAGTATAAAACAGAGTTATTCAGATGACTTTGTACAGGAAATGACCTAAAATGATTGAAATATATATATATACTCAATTTTTTTAAAAAAATCTCTAGAAATTTCTCTTTCGATCTATCTTGAATCTGGGGAAAAGAAATTAAACATCAAGTATTGTTTAAATTATTATTACTTATTATGATTATTAAGTAGGAAAAGTAAAGTATGATTCTTGAGCAGGAAAAGTCAAGATAAAGTTTGTGTTATTTGAGGTTATTATGCGATTGTTATTTTCTATATTTGGATGAGCTAGTAATGATTTTTGTTGTGAGGAAAAACATTAGAATAAACAGGTACTGCTAGATAAAAATTTCGAGAACGAAATTTCCTAAGGGGGGAAGAGTTGTAGCAGCCCATTTTTCAGTGGTGTCGAAAATAGTGATTTCGGGATCACAAACTCGACGAGAAAATTTTATAATGTGTGCTTAAATTAAATAAGTCAATAATAATTTTATATGGAATTTTGAATTAAAGAATTTTAATTATTGAATTAAAATTTAGTATAAGTGGTTTTAGAAAATGAGGTATCGGGACCTCGTTTTTTAAATTAAGTGCCGTAAATATTTTTATTAAATATTTACAGAGTCTTATTATATGTGAATTGAAGTTCGGATGGATAATTTTGATGATTAATTGCTTAATTAAGGAAAAAAGAGTAAATTGTAAAAGATGTAAAAGTTAATTGCTATTGATTAAAAATAACAGGGACCAAAGTGGTAAATACACCATGGTCAAAAAGTCCAAGCAGTGGTGGATATGATTACCATCCACTAACTTTTGGGTTATTTATTCATTAAGTCCTAATTAGTTTAGGACTAAATTGAAAATAAGTTTGTTTAATTAAAATTTAATTTAATTGAAGGACCAATTATGAAATTAGACCCTCTTTAAATGGCCTAATAATAGAAATGATGTGAAACTCTTTAGATTTTGATAAATTTCAATTAAATCCTAATAAAAAGAGGATTTACTAATTAGTTTAATTTAGTATGATCGAGAATGGTGGTTTCGAGGCCATAAATTCAATGTGTTAGACCGTAAATATTAATTATTTAATATTTACGAAGTCATTAGTATCGTATTAAAATTTGATTATGAAATTTTATTTTATAGATAGTTAATTAAGTAAAAAGGATTAAATCGTGAAGGATAGAAAACTGGTTTCCATTAGATAAAAGGTTAAAGAAAGCTAAAATGAAGGACTTGTGTGGTAATTGAGCCATTAATAGCCATAGTGGACGGTTGTGGGCTTATATTTGTTAAGAATTTAAGGAAAACATTAAAGGATAAATTGGTAATTTGATAATTAAATGGTTTAAAGTAAAAATTATTGAACGAATGTATCTTCTTCTACATTTTTCTACCTTAGAAGACTGAATAAGCCATGGGAGAAGGGAGAAAGCTTCACCCATTTTAGGGTTTGCCAATTTAGTAAGTAAATCTCGTCTGTTTTTAATGATTTTTATGTTTTTGAGTTCGTATTAGCTTAATCTATCTAGCTCGAGGACTAATTTGTGATTTTTTCAAATGTTATAAATTTTGTCATTTATGAATAAGCTTGTTCTTGAAAGTTTATGGGAGATTTATAAGCTTGGATGTTAGATTTGATGATTTTGTAAAGTAATTTTTATGTTAAAGGACTAAAATGTTAAATTGTAAAAATTACAAGGACTTGAGGTGAAATAATTACAAAGGTGGGCTGTTGGTAGGTAGTTAAATGTTCAGCAAATTGAAAAGTTAAAATAAAATGGTTAATTTGCAAGTTTTGAGCTAAAGGACTAAATTGAATAAAAATGAAAAAAGTCTTATTTGCATAAAATAATTAGAAATTTCATGTTTATTTAAATAATTGAATGAAATTATTGTAATAGATCAAGATCGTGTCCTAATCGTGAGAAAAAGAAAATTACAGATTTACCCTTAGAGTTCACTTTAACTGTAATTTTGTCCGGTAAGTTCGTAACGTTAAATTTACATTTAAATAGTATATTGTTTGTATTCTTTATAATTGTTATAGAACAGGTTATGGTACGTGAAATTGTGAAAGATGAAAAAGAAATGAATGAAAGAGATATTAGGCTTTGAATAGATGATTTGAAATCAACGCGATGGTTGAGATTTATTCATAAGTGCACATTCTCGACAACTCGTGTGAGCAGCATCGTTAGGGAACAGTTATGTGCACCGATATTGTATCAATGGCTGAGGTATTGCAAATGTTGCTAGCCCTCGACAACTCGTGTGAGCAGCATCGTGACTCGGGAAAGAGATATGGATCCTAAATGGATTATAGGCCCTACGATGGCTAGGACTATGCTTTATGTATACTCTCGACAGCTCGTATGAGCAGCATCGTTAGGGAATAGTTTATAGTACAGACAAGCACTGTATCGATGGTTGGGGTACTGCATACGTTGCGAGTCCTCGACAGCTCGTGTGAGCAGCATCGAGTACTAGTAACAGAAAAGTTATAGACAGGAAAGTTGGAACACCAAATATGGCTTAGGAATCAACAGTTCATCCTGGCTCTGTTGAGATATAATTGCTTTATGCATATGATTGGTAACTCTTTAAACTCTTCGAACTTAACTAAGCTTTGAAGCTTACCAAAGATGTTATTGTTGTTTTGAAGATTGTTTGTTATTTGAAGATCGGATCATCTCAAAGAAATCACACTATCTTGGGAGCTCATTCGGTAGTATTTACATCACTTGATTATATGACATGTACTAAGATGATGGTACCTTTGAAATGCTTGATTTTAGATTGTTGGTTTCTTTGTTGAACTAAACTTGCATGCTTGCTTGATTTTCTAAACAAGCAAATGTGTTCAGTAATGAGTTGACATGTGAATTTAAGATTTCTTGTGTTGATTGATTGTATTTTGTGTTATATGATGAAACAAGTATTGTCATGTATATATTTTGCAAGATGAGAATTTATAAGAATCTTGTATTGAATGATGATTGATAAACTTGAGAACTTGTGTGAATAAATGAATTCTGCATACTTGTTTCGATAGAACCCCTGCATGTATCGGTAGAAGTAGAGGGCAGGAGAGAGGTTATTCACTGACTTGAGTTGTATCGGTAGTTGCATAATAAGTACCGATAGTTCTGCCCATAAGAGTATTGATAGTTTATGTACTTGTATCGGTAAAAGCTGCAAGGTAGGACATTTTAGCTCTCTGGAGTTTTTAGTATCAGTAAAAACATGATTTGTTTCGTGAAAAGCTTTACTTGTATCGATAAACTGTCATAGGTATCAGTAAAAGTTTGGACTGTTTCCTACATTGTTTACTGACTTGACAACTACCGATACTTGTCTAATAGGTACCGGTAGAAGTCTCCTAGAATTGTGGAACTGATATTTTACCCTTATTAAGTTAATAGACAAAGTAAGAATAATGAATTATAAATGTATATGTATTTTAATAAATCAAGAAAAATGTTAAAATAAGATTTGAATAGGTAATGATTCGAGGCACAAATGCATGTGATCTCGAAACCCTAACCGACGACAGTGTTGGGTTTAAGTACTATACTATGATAGTAAGAAAGATTGATGTAGCTTGGATGATATTGTGATATCATGGTTGACATGGAATATGGATGTCATGATTTGAGAAATGAATATTGATTCCTTCTGCGATGTAATGATAAGTATGTTTGGTTATAGTTTGGTTAGCTAATGGTGAGAACTGTGTGTTTGAGATATAGGACCATGTGATTCCTGATAGAAAATATTTGTACATGATTCCTAAGTTCTTGCGTGATTGAATTTCATTATTTATTGATTGAAAGGTTGTAAATGAATGTGTAAAATTAAATGTAGTTACTATTTTGAGCTACAAATTATAATTGTATAAGTTGTGATTGAATTGTATGTAAAAAAAAAAAAGACTCGAAAAGTCCTGTAAACCCTGAGACCTTGGATCGGAGATGGTTTTGGGTTTTTGGGTGTTACATTAGTACAAAAATTAAAAAAGTTGTGGAATTGGCATGTATGGCTAATATGGATTGAATTGAAATGTTATGTGATATTTGGTTATAATGAAATAGTACATGGTACAAATGTGAAAGTCTAAATATGTACAAGGCATGTAACCGGGACGTGCGATCATATACAGAGTTCAATATGAAATATGAATAATTATAAGGATGATATTTTAATATGAGAAATTGAGGCATATGTGAACTTAGTAAAATGATAGGATACGTTTGGCATGCCAATAGGTTCTGGTGATGCAGTCGAAACTAACTAAAAATATGATTAAGGTAAGTGCACCTATCAATTAATAGTATAGTTACGGTAAGCACAGATATCGTTCCCACGAGGACCAAAAGTACTAGTAATAACTGTCTTCCTATTATCTAACCGGTCGAATAAAGTGATTGTTCTAAACTAATTTAACTAAATTAATTAAAAGTGTGTCAAAGATTAAAGCAGAAATAACAAGTGTTTTTATAACAAGAAGCAAACAATACCTAGGAAAGACTTCACCTAGATTTCATCTGCCATTATCATTTTGAATTAAGCAATTTATTCACTTAGTATTTTGATCCGTAGAAATCCCTAAATTATACTAATACCTCTATTCAAGCATAAAAGCAACTAACTATAGGTTGATTAATTGAAATTTCTTTCTAATTAAAACCCCTATTGTGGCATTAATTCGATCTATGGATTCCCCTATTAGATTTGACTCTAATTCGGTAGATTTATGTCGTCCTATTTCTAGGATTGCATGCAACTCCTCTCAATTATGCTAGATCTACTCTTAAACAGGGTCTATTCCTCCTCTGATTTAAGCACATAAAATAAGAATTAATATCTCAAGAATATTAAATCAAGAATTAAACACTTATAATTGAGAAAACAATCTAAGTATTTATTGCGTAAAATCAGAAATCAAATTACAGAATTCATCCTAGGGTTCATCTACCCTAGGTATTTAGGAATTTAGTTCATGCTAATAAATGGAAACATCCCAAAAATAATATAACCACAAGATGAAGAAAAACTCATAATAAAATCAAAAGAATTTAGAAAGAGGTCTTCAATCTTTGTGGAGATCTACTTCAAAGATGGCTTCTATGGTGTTTCTTCAGTTGTTTCTTCAAGAATCTCTGACGGTTAGGGTTTGGGGAATGGAAGATTTTGTAGAAAATTGGAAGTGTTAATTCATATCACTTCATCCCCTATTTATAATACATGGAAATCTCTAATTGGATCCAAATTAAATTCTAAAAAGGTAATTAGAATTAAATCTAAACAATAATTCCCTAATTGGATCCAACTTAAACTCTAAAAGCCTAAAAGATAAATTAAAATTAAATATAAGCAATATAACAACAATAATCCTAAATATTAATCGTAAGAAATAAAATTTAAATTTAAATAAAGTCTGATGTCCAATATATCTTCCTAACTCTTCAACATTCACACTTTTGCCCCAAATTTTCCTTTTTATCTTCAATTTAGGCCATAGCCATGTGTCCAGCTCGTGTGGCTCCTAAAATCTGCTCTTTTTGTCCAGTTTTCGCTTGTTTTTCGCTCCTTTCACTCCTAATTGCTTTCCTAAGTATAAAAACATGAATTTAAAGGATTATGAATATAAAATTCATTATTTTAAATAGATTAATCATCCAAAAACGCATTAAGAATGAGGCTAAAAAATGTTACTTTTGGCACTTATCATTAGGTTATTTAACGTTCTATAAGGGAGCGTGTGGCTTCAAGCCGCTCAATTCAGAGAACTGTATTTGATTTGTTGGAGTTCGGAGATCCGTTTATCCAAAGTATGATCACATGTTTACTTATTGCCATGGATGTATTATGTCAATATAATTGATTGATTGTGCCAAAATAATTCAATGTTTATATGTTAAAAGATGATTGTATATGCTATGGAAAATTTGATTCTTAATTCTTGAAATAGCATGTGATGTTATGGTGAAATGCTAACATGTTGTGACTGAAAATTTAATGCTTAATTGCTTTGATTTATGCATGACTGGGTGCAAATTACTTGATGTTTTTACTGTCATTCACTAAGCTTTTTAAGCTCACACCATCACATTTCATGCAAAGAATTTTTGGGTGTAAGGAGTTGTTCGTATCCTTGGTCAAATGGGCTATTTTGACGAGAATAAACTCAAATGTACTGTGTCGTTGCTTGTAGATGAGGCTCATCATTGGTGGATGACTGTCAAGCATGGTACTGCACCCGAGGGAGTGACTTGGGACTTTTTTCTGTTATCTTTTTGGAGGTAGTTTATGGAGAGCAGTATTTGGATGCAACGAGTCGCGGGTTCATGGATTTAGTTTAGGGTACTTTGTCTATGGATGAGTACAAAGCTGAGTTTGTGCATTTGAGCCGGTATGCACTTGAGTTGGTGGCTCACGAGGTGAGTCGTTGTAAGAGGTTCAAGTTTGGACTAAAGCGTGAGATTAAGTTGTTTCTAGTAGCACAGTGTGCTGAGGCCTTCAATGAGCTGTTTGCGAAGGCTCCTGCTTTAGAGGAGACTTTGGGGGAGAAGCCCAAAGATGTTACCACTGGTACTACTAAGAATGTCACTGAGTCTGTTAGCTGATCTGGTTGGAAGGGCAAGAGAGGTCGTTTTGGGAGGTTAGGACGAGATGGTGCTACAGACCAAGGTCAAGATAAGCAGGCCGCTAGAGCTGAGGCTAGTACAAGTGATTAGGCAGTTGTTACAAGGCCATTATGTGAGCATTGTCGTCATCGTGGTGAGTGTTAAAGGATGACTGGTGCCTATCTTGTTTGCGGATCGATGAAGCACAGTGAAAATGATTGCCCGAGAGAGCAATTGTGGTTCGAGACCAATTTGCTACTAATGTTGTTACTGCTCACCTACTCTAGCTTGAGGGAGAAGCCGTGGTAAAGGTGATGGTAGTAGAGGAGTTGGTTAGTACGGAGCTGGTTGGGATGGTAATGAAGGTCCAGCCAAAATTTATGCAGTTAGGGAGCCCCAGACTAGAGAGGCCTCGATGGTCATCGCAGGTACTTTAATGCTACAGTCTTTTCCTCTTCTAGCTTTAGTTGATTTAGTTGCTACGAGATTGTTTATTTTGAGTGATGTAGTTAGAGAGTTATGGATTCTTATAGAGACATCTAGGTTGGGTGTTACGTTTAAGAGCGCTTTTGGTAGTGGTGGATTAGGTTTACAATTGTTGTCCTCTAATTGTTCAAGGACAAGTGTTTCCTTAGATCAGTTCGAATATTCATTTCTAGGGTTCGATGTTATCCTTGGGATGCATTGGTTGACCAAGCATCAGGCGAAGGTTGATTGTGAGGCAAAGATAGTGACTTTGTGTTGCGTGGATGGTTTCGAAGTTGTGTTGGAGAGGAGTTAAAGTTACTTTCTAATGTGATTTCTTTGCTTAGAGCCGAGAAGTTAGTCCGAAAAGGTTGCGAAACTTATCTAGCCTATGTCCTAAATGCCGATAGTAAGGAGCTGAGGTTTCATGAGATTCGAGCTATCTATGATTTTCCGTTTGTGTTTCCTAAGAAGTTGCTTGGATTATCATTGAATAGAGAAGATGAGTTTAGTATTGAGCTCTATGTCAGTACAGCTTCAGTGTTAATTGCATCCTATCACATGGCACCTAAGGAATTGAAAGAATTAAAGCTTCAGTTACAAGAGTTATTGGATCAGGGTTTCATTTAACTAAGTGTGTCATCATGGGGAGCATCGGTTTTGTTTCTAAAGAAGAAGGATAAGACTTTGAGGCTATGCATTGATTATTGCCAGCTGAATATGTTGACCATCAAGAATAAGTATCCAGTTTCGAGAAATAACGATCTATTTGACCAGTTTCGAGGAGCTTCAATTTTCTTAAAGATTGATTTGAGGTGTAAGTATTATTAGTTGAAGGTGAATGATGTGAATGTTATAGAGACGACTTTAGGACTCATTATAGGCATTTTGAGTTTCTTGTCATGCCATTTGGGTTGATGAATACATGTGTCGCTTTTATGGACATGATGAACCGTGTATTCCTTTCCTATTTGGATCGATTCGTTGTGGTGTTCAAAGATGATATATTGGTGTATTCTTGATCGGAGGATGAGCACTACGAGCAGTTGAAAGTGTTCTTCAAGTTTTGTGGGAGAAACAGTTGTATGCTAAGTTGCGTAAGTGTGAGTTCTGGCTTTGTGAGGTGGTTTTTGTTGGTCATGTCGTTTCAGTCGAAGGTATTCGGGTTGATCTGAAGAAGGTTGAGGCGATCTTAGATTGGAAGCTGTCGAGGCTTGTGTCAGAGGTTAGGAGTTTCTTGGGCTTAGTTGGTTACTATCGTTGTTTCATAAAGGGTTTTTCAAGTATTGCTGTTCCGTTGATGAAGTTGCTTCAGAAGAACTCTGTCTTTGAGTGGACTTATAAGAGGCAAAAAAATTGATGTCGGTTTTGACTGAAGTACCTATATTGACAAAGCTAGAATCTAGTAAGGAGTATGTTGTTTTCAATGATGCTTCTTACATGGGATTAGGTTGTGTGCTAATGCAGGAGGGAAAGTTAATAGCTTATGCATCCAGGTAGTTGAGACCGCATAAGTGTAACTATTCGACTCATGATTTGGAGTTGGCTGCTGTAGTCTTTGCACTCAAGATTTTGCATCACTACCTGTATGGTGAGAGGTGTGTTATTTACACCAATTATAAGAGTCTTAAGTATCTCCTTACCCAGAAGAGTTCAACTTGAGACAAAGGTGTTGGATTGAGTTGCTGAAGAAGTATGATTGTGTGATTGAGTATCATCCGTGAAAGGTGAATGTTGTCGCTGATGCTTGGAGTTGCAAGTCTTTAGTTGACTTAAGGGAAATGTTCATGAAGTTTTCTATTTCTAAGGATGGTGGTTTGTTGGCTAAGCTTCAAGTGAAGCTGACTCTTGTGCAGTAGGTTCGAGAGAGGCAGTCGTTTGATAAGACGTCAAGATAGGCAGAAATCTTATGCTAACTAGAGACGTCGAGATATCGAGTACCAGGTTGGTGATAAGGTGTTTTTGAAGGTTTTACCTTGGAAGAATGTTTTAAGGTTAGGGAGAAAAGGTAAGCTTAGTTCGAGGTTTATTGGCCCTTATGAGGTTATTGAGCGGATTGGACCGGTTGCTTATTGTCTTTTGTTATCGCCTGAGCTTGAGTGCATTCTTTCATGTTCCTATGATACAGAAGTATAGATCGGATCCTTCCCATGTTACTCTTGTTGAGGAGATTGAGGTTCGATCTAACCTTTTGTATGAGGAGGAATCAGTTGTGATCCTAGACCGTGAGGTCAAGGTGCTACGCAATAAGATGGTTCCATTGTTGAAGTTTTATGGCACAACCACAAGACTGAGGAAGCCACATAGGAGTCGGAAGATATCATGAAGAATCTGTATCCGTACCAATTCAATTTAGGTAAATTTCAAGGACAAAAATTTCTTTTAAAAGGGCGAGAGTTGTAAGGCCCAAAAAATTGGTATAGTAGTTTCGTGTAAGTTTATTAGGTTCCAAGTGAAAATTGGGAATTAATCGAGTTAATTAGCGATTTATATTCTTAATTAGTTAGCTTAATTTCATCTAAAATATCGGTAAATAATATTAAAAAAATAGAAATATTTTTAGAAAAATTAATTTTATGGTTTTAAATAATTTTTGGTAAAAAAATATTCTAGGTTAAATTGGATTTTTGAAATAATTTAAATAGGGTTTAATTGGGTGATTTAAAATATTAATCAAATAGAACTAGTTTTAAAAACAAGGCAAATGTGTAAGAGATTTTGTAGCAAGTAAACCATATTTTCGAAATTTTTGAGGGGAAGAAGCAAATTGTAAAAAAAAAGGGAAAAGGAGGAATGGCTTGATGGCAAATTTTGAAAATCAGGTAGGGTTTTCTGTTTTAAAAACTTTGCATCTGTCTCACTTTTCAATCTTTTGTCGCCCCAATTAAGAGCTTTTTCTCTTGTTTTTTTGCTTGTTTTCATAAACCGAATATCGTGGAATAGATCTAAACATTTTCTTTCCCAATATTCTCTCTGAAATCTCTCGAAATAGTTTTCAAAGTTGAGCAAAAAGTCATTTGAGTTTTAAAATGTCTCCATTATATATTGTTTTTCTAGTCTTCATCTAATCACTCACTCTCTAGTCTCCCTATATATTAATCATCAGTCTTCATCTAATCTCCCTCCCTCTCTCTCTTTCTCTCTCTCTCTCTCTCCCTCTCTTTCACTCTCACTCTCCATATATATTAACCCTTTGCCTTAAGTTTTTTATCGAAAAAAACCTAGCACCAATAATGGTGTAACAAGAAGCAGACTGAAAGGTCAATGACAAAGCCATTGTGAAAGAACCCAAGAAAATATCATTGGCTACTTCACCCGGTCTCAATCAGCCTTTTCCTCGCGACGATTGAACAATGAAATATAAAAACTTTTCATACCCTTTTTAACCTAATTTCATGAAAATCGGAGTAATTAATGTCGAAAAATATAACTAATTTATAAAATATTTAATTTGTGCTAAAATTTCTAACATAATGATTTTTAATTTTTTTATAAATATTAGCAATAATTTGATGATTCTTTGACAGGTTTGTACAATCGGTAAAAATCGGCCCGACAGACACTATTGACAGCTTACACTGTTGAGCAAATTTTTACACCGAATTAACAAAGAGCTAAGAAGAATAATTTTCAAGTCAAGGTTCGGTCCAATATGAAGCTAAATTATGCTTTATAATTATATGTTTAATTCAAATTAAATTGGATTAAAAATAAATTATGAAGGCTAAATTGAAGTGACTCGATGTGCATGCAATCGAGGGTCAAACCACCTCTAATTGGGCTAGCCATGTACCATCCAAGTGCTGATCATAATCAGCTGAAATGTTGACCAATCCAATCTTGCAAAACACCCTCAAACTTTCCCAAAATTCCATTCCAACCCTTCCTGTTTTCATGGATTCAAATTCTCACCCTAGTTTATTTTAAGCAAGCTTTGAACAAGTCAAAGCTTGTGTGTTGTGGCCGGCCGTAGGGGAGTGTGTGGCTAATATTTATTTTCTAAATATAGTCACCACATCTCACCTCAACTTCACCTATAAGTACACCCTCATTTAATCTCATTTCACACACCAAAACAATTCATTCACTCTTCTTTCTCTGTAGTTTTATCTCTAGCCTTCCATCCACATTTTCCCTCATTCTGTCACACCCGAAAACCCAAAACCATCTCCGATCTATGGTCTTAGGGTTTACAGAACTTTTCAAGTCTTTTTCTTTTTTTTTTACATACAATTCAATCACAACTTTTTCAATTATAATTTGTAGCTCAAAATACTAACTACATTTAATTTTTACACATTCATTTACAACCTTTCAATCAATAAATAATCAAATTCAATCACGTAAGAACTCAGGAATCACGTACAAATATTTTCCATCGGGGATCACATGGTCCTATATCTCAAACATATAGTTCTCATCATTAGCTAACCAAACTATAACCAAACATACTTATCATTACACTGCAGAAGAAATCAATATTCATTTCACAAATCATGACATCCATTTTTCATGTCTGTAATATCCAAAACCCGAAAATCATCGCCAGTTAGGGTGCTGGTGTCTTTCTATTCATTTATCACTGTTCATCTTTTAATATCATGTCATGCGTAATCATTTAAATATAATCATAACTCAATAAGGGCAAAGAGGTCATTTCCTTAATTTTTGGATACTTCTACCAGTACTTGTTGGACAAGTATAGGTAGTTTTCAAGTCAATAAACAGTTCAAGAATAGTGTAGACTTCTACCGGTACTTGAGACAATACTGTCGATACAAGTATGACTTCTATCGAAACATGTCATGCTTCTACCAATACTAAAAACTCCAGCTGGATAAGAAGTTTTACCTACAACTTCTATTGATACTACTATGAACAGAACTTTCGATACTTCGTATGTTACCTACCGATACAATGTAAGTCAGTAACCAACCTCTCCCCCACTCTGTACTTCTTCTCAGTAACCAACCTCTCCCCTACTCTGTACTTCTTCCGATACATGAAAGAATTCTACTGAAACAAGTATACAAAATTCGATTATTCACACAAGTTCTCAAGTTTATCGACCATCATTCAACACATGATTCTTATTCAAATCCTCATCCTGCAAAATCTATACATGACAATACTAGTTTCATCATATGACACAAAATACAACCAATCATCACAAGTATTCTTAAATTCACATGCCAATTAATTACCAAACATATTTGCTTAATCACAACATCAAGCAAGCAAGCAATTTTAGTTCAACAAACAACCAACAATCCAAAATCAAACATTTCAAGGGTAACATCATTCTAGTACACGCCATATAACCAAGTGATGGAAATACTACTGATTAAGCTCCCGAGATAGTGTGATTTCTTCAAGATGATCCGATCTTCAAACAACAAATAATCTAAAAAACAACAATAACATCTTTGGTAAGCTTTAAAGCTTAGTAAGTTCGAAGAGTTTAAAGAGTTACCAATTATATGCATAAAACATTATATCTCAACCAAGCTAGGATGAACTGTTGCTTCCTCAAGCCATATTTGGTGTTCCAACTTTCCTGTCTATAACTTTTCTGTTACCAGTACTCGATGCTGCTCACATGAGCTGTCGAGGACTTGCAACGTGTGCAGTGCCCCAACCATCGATATGGTGTCTGTTTGTGCTATAAATTGTTCCCTAACAATGCTGCTCACACGAGCTGTCGAGAGTATGTAATAAGCATAGTCTTAGCCATCGTAGGGCCTGTAATCCATTTAGGATCCATATCTCTTTCCCGAGTCACGATGTTGCTCACACGAGCTATCGAGGACTCGCAACATATACAATACCTCAACGATCGATATGGCATCTGTGCATATAATTGTTCCCTAACGATGTTGCTCACATGAGTTGTCGAGAATATGCACTTATGCATAAATCTCAACCATCGTAGGGCATGTAATCCATTTAGGATCCATATTTATTTTCTCATTTCGCGTCGATTTCAAATCATCGGCTCAAAGCTTGATATCTGTTTCGTTCATTTCTTTTCATCTTTCACAATTTGCGTACCATAACCTATTATGTAACAATTATAAAGAATACAAATAATATACTATTTAAATGTAAATTCAACATTACGAACTTACCGGACGAAATTACAATTAAAGTGAACTTCAGGTGCAAATTCGTAATTTTCCCTTTTTCACGATCGGGACACGATCTTGATATTACAATAATTTCATTCAATTATTTAAATCAACATAATTTTTTAATCATTTTGTGCAAATAAGCCTTTTTGGTATTTTTCCAAATTGCCCTTAACTTTTCACTTTTATTTAATTTAGTCCTTTAGCTCAAAACTTGCAAATTAACCACTTTTCCTTAAAAACAAGTTTAGCTGAATATCATAGCAATCCAATACTTCCCATATTTGTTTTATTTAATAACAAGTCCTTGTACTTTTACTTATTTTATATTTTAGTCCTTTAACATGAAAATTACTAAAAATTTCTTTACAAAATAGTCTTATTTAACAACCAAGCTTACTATTTTATCATTAAACTTCAAAAACACACCTAACTCATCAATGACATAAACCAAAAGGTTTAACAGTTTTACAAATTAGTACTCGAGTTAGCTAGATCAAGCTAAAACGAGTTCAAAAACATAAAAATTACTAAAAACGAGCAAGATTTACTCACCCAATCTAAGAACCCAAGTGACCGGGGCTTACTTCTCCCCTTGGAAATGGAGTTTCGACTCCTTGGAGAAGGAGATGACTAAATTTCATCTTTTAATTTTAGTTTAAACCATTTATTTACTTAATTTACCAATATGCCCGTTGTTCACACTTTAATTTTAACCAAATTTTAGTCAAGATCGTCCACTCAAATGACAAATGATTATATTACCATTTAAGGACCTTAACTTACTTTTCAATTAACATCTATTACCTTTAATTGAGAGAATTCAACTTTTGCACCTTTTTCAATTTAATCATTTTTACTTAATTAACTATTTATACAATAAAATTTCATAACCAAATTTTAATACGATACTAATGCCTTCATAAATATTAAATAATTAATATTTACGGTCTAACACATTGAATTTGTGGCCTCGAAACCACCAGTATCGATCATACTAAATTAAACTAATTAGTAAATCCTCACTTTATTATGATTTAATTGCAATTTATCAAAATCTAAAGAGTTTCACATCATTCTATTATTAGCCCATTTAAAGAGGGCCCAATTTCATAATTGGTCCTTCAATTAAATTAAATTTTAATTAAAATCCTAAACTAATTAGGACTTAATGAATAAATAACCCAAAAGTTAGTGTGTGGTAATCATATCCACCATTGCTTGGACTTTTTGACCATGGTGTAATTACCACTTTGGTCCTTTTTATTTTTAATCAATAGCAATTAACTTTTACCTCTTTTACAATTTACTCCTTTTTCCTTAATTAAGCAATTAATCAACAAAATTACCCACCCGAACTTAAATTCACATATAATAAGACTTTGTAAATATTTAATAAAAATATTTACGGCTCTTAATTTTAGAAATGAGGTCCTGATACCTCATTTTCTAAAACCACTTGACTTTTAAATCAAATCACTTATACTAATTTTTAATTCAATAATTAACATTTGTCAATTCCAAATTCCATATAAAATTATTATTGACTTATTTAATTTAAACACTCATTATAAAAAGTTTTCTCATCATGTTTATGATCTCGAAATCACTGTTTTCGACACCACTGAAAAATGGGCCGTTACACATTCCCTTGCCAATTTTCCCTCATGGGAAAGAGTGGTTCTTCAGCCTTCCAAAGCCTTTGTTGAGTGTTCATCAGAGATCTCGATCTAGGAAGAATCGAGCAAGAACAACGAAGAACGCGGAAGCAATTCTTGAGAAATTGCCGAATTTAATCCTATTCTTTTTCTCATATTTTTAGATTCTTGTTTGTTATCATGATGAATGCTATTATGAATGCTATTAAAGTGTTGGCTTTATTGTGTTGATTGCTTGATTAATTATTTATCATGTTTATGTTGTTATAGGCCCTGGATATTTTGTTTATTTAAATATTATCATGTCTAAGTTATTATTGCATTACCCTTGTGATATAACTATTGAATTAATCATTTAAGCGTGTTAAAATTGTGATTAATGGACACACTGTTTAATTTGTGCATGCTTAAAACTCTAAGGAAGCTGAGGGTTAAAATTGTGATTGTATTGCAGAATACTAGCCTTGTATAACTTGCAGGATTTTTGTGATTACACAGTTTCAATATAGGTGTATGTTGTTACCTCACGTAATCCTTTACATGCTTATGAATATTAATTTATTCAGTCGTACTGACACAGGTGTATGTTCTAGAGATAAATTGATTTCATATGTATGTATGTGCTATAGCACATTTACTTATCAAAGATTAGTTTAGTCGCTCATATTAGCATAGGTGTATGTTCAAGAGATAAATGGATTTTTATAACTGATGTTGTTCATAAGTTAGCAATATACCAGATTGATGTGAATATTATTTCGTAACAAGCATGAACATGATTTATATTTAATTAAGTAACTAAAGCAATTAACCTGACATATTTATGTCATATTGATTAAAATCCTTAGAAATCGAGCATAGGAATTTAATTTAGTCTTAGCTTAACTTAGTTTAATATTTATGTCATATTTACTCAACATTAATTGTCACTTTATTACTTGAATACGATTGTGTTCACTTACACATTTTCATCGTTCCAGACGACAAACTATTTCTCATTTTCATCCTATCAAGGGAAAAGGAAGGCACTTGTCCAGCTTAGTCCCAATGAAAAACAAGAAGTGAATAGATATGATATTAGACGTGATAAGGGTCCAAAATCGAGGCAAATTGGATCAATGGAGCCAAAAATCACCATCTTTATAATTACATAGATCAGTAGTCTCTCCTTCAGGCTCCGACTGTAGATCTTTTTGTTGAATAGAAGACCATAAGTGGTGTCTATCATTATCAAATGAAATGAGTCAAAGAATTGTTGTCCATATACAATATATTCTTGACGATATATCTCTTTTCTTTAAAATCAAATTATATGTGTTCTCTTTGTCAAAAAAATGAGTGTTCAATTTTCCTTCTTTTTTAATGGAATTTTAAAACAACTTATTGATATATAGCTCATTGTCTTATTTGATTGATGTATTGGCAAACTTTTTTTTTTTTTTATAAAACAAATTAATACAAGTTTTGTTTAATATCAAAGAAAAAAATAAGATACGAGACACTTTACTAACTATCGAACATACAAATTAGTTGTATTATTTATTAAAACTACATATTAATTGAAAATTATATTTTAATCATAATCTTCATCTAGTCTCTCACTCTTTCAGTCTCTCACTCTCCATATATATTAATCATCTTATGCAACAAGGAGAATCTGCTGCTACTCCCAATCAAGCTTCCAATTCAAGCAGTTGTAACAATTTGGACATAGAGTTGAGATTAGCGTTTCAGTGAAGGAAAGATTAGATTAGGGTGGCCCAACCTATGGACAGGTCTATTGCTGACATGACATATTTTTTACTTTCGACTAAAGTTAAGGATCTCTCTATAACTAATCCAGAACACTTTTTTATTTATCTGCAACATAAGAACCAACATTCATTATTATTGCTCAATACCCAACATAACATCACCAATCCTTATCACCACCCATCCCTTGCTCTCGTGGATGTAAGGTAAACAACTTGTATGTTATTTCAAACATTGCAATTTGTAAATTAAATAGAAAGTAATTTGTATTCTTATAGACTACAAATTATGAACCTGAAGTAACATAAAATAATAAATGAAATTATTTATTAGGAATGGATTTAAGGGTAACATAAAGAAAAAAAAAAGTAAACTATGTCTTATGAATTAAACATAACATGGCACAATATTAATTAAATTATAAATATTGAATCCATCAAAAGATTTAATTGCTTTGATTTTCCCTAAGAATAAGATCTTCAGAATACTTCAACGAAGCATTTCATTATAAAAATAGCTATACTATTGTTTGACATAGTATGCTTACAGTTAATTCAATCTTAAAATTTCCACAAATAAAGAGTCGTTTTTTTTCCTCAGTCAAACAAAATAGTTCAAGAATGACGTTGTAACCACCAACTCTTTCAAGAACAAAAGCAATACAACAATGTTTCAACTAACAGCCCAAATCAAAACCTCCACACAACAAAAATTAGATAACTTTAGCAAATTCACAACGAGGCTTTAAAAACAGAATATCTCGATATACCTACTTTTACTTCAAAAATAATATGTACAAAAAGTGAAACTTTTCATATACAATGCCCCAATGGATAAGAGAACCCAAAAGATACAACAAATTTTATTGATAAGAAAAAAAAACTCCTATGGAATGTACAGTGGCCCCTCTACATGCATTGCACTAACATTCTTAGGATATTACTCTCCCAAACCAAATACTAAATCAAAGCCCAAGCTGAATTATTGTTTGTCAATAAATTGTGCCCCGAACTGAACCGATCATTTCAAGATTTCAAACACCTCACTGTTTTCCTTTTAGTTGAATTGGAAACTACAGTTTCAAGTATTAACTCCATTGGATTTATTTTTATTTTGGCAACGAGAACCCACTTATTTGCTAGTTCATTTTCTAGAGATGTGTTTATTAACGAAGCCAAATTGTCATACTATAAGGTATACCTTAATTTTCCATTTCCGTTGTGTTTTTACACATGAAATTATGACATATTTCGTACTCCAATTTAATAAAAAAAATTATTTTAACTCTCCATTTTATTTTTCCTTTTTTTAACTCTTAAATTTATATATTTTTTGTAAAATCACTCCAAAAAGGATGACAAAGAAAATGTTTTTTTAACTTTCCTGATGTGGCATACATATGAATTGTCATATAGATGACATATAAGCTTTTAGTTAATTTTTTAAAATTTTAAAATTCATATTTAAAAATTGTAACAGTAATTTTAAATGTCTTACATTCCATGCTTAAAGTGTAATATATCTTACCAACCCTCCATTTTGGTTTTAGTTAACCCCATTTAATACCACAATTCAATTATTAGTCAAGTGCAGGAGTTGTCATTCTATATGGTTTCAATAGCTCACTCTCTAGTCTCTCTATATATTAATCATCAATCTTCATCAAATCTCCCCCCCTCTCTCTCTCTCTCTATATATATATATATTAATCTTTATAAAAGTCTTGTTGTGTTACTGGTTTCTACTGTTTAGTTTATAATTATCAAATAAAATGAATTAAAGAATTGTTGTCCATCTGTAATATATTCTTGATGATCTATCTTCTCTTTTCTTTAAAATATTATATGAGTTCTCTTAGTCAAAAAATGACGGTGTTCAAATTTTCCTTCTTTTTAATGAAATTTGAAAACAATTTATCGAAATATAGCTCATTATCTTGCAAAACTCAATCACTAGAATTCGATTTTGGGTTGAGGATGTATGTGCCTATTTGATTGATGAATTGGCAAACTTTTAGTTTTTTTATTAAAAATTTAATATAATTTATGTTTTATATCAAAGAAATAAAGATAGCAGACACTATACTAACTTGTTGAACATACTAGTTGTATTATTTATTAAAACTCATATTAATTGAAAATTACATATGGAAATAAATCATAAAATGTTTGCGTTGAGACAATTATATGAAATTAAATCATAAAACTAAAAAGTATATGATAACAAATGTAAGTTACGAATATAAAATAGAGCATGTGTAAGTCGATAAAATCGTTGCAAAGTATGTGATAATTAATATTTACATCAGTAAATACAAAAAAAAACTGAATTCAAAACGATATAATAAAACATGTGAAAGTCAATAAACTGCTACAATTGAAACTATAAATCTTTGCATTGATATTGAAGAAAAATTTTAATTCAAGAATATAAAATAGAGCATGTGTATGTTGACAAACTCGTTGCAAAGTAAGCGATAAGGAATATGCACATCAATAAATACATAAAAGTTTAAAATCATATAACAAAACACTTGTATGTTGATAAACTGGCTACTATCGAAATTATAAATCGTTACAACGAAAATAGAAAAAAAAAACTACTTCAAGAGTATAAAAAAGAGCTCTTGTAAGTTGAGAAACTCATAGTAATGTATGTAATGATTAATAAAAATTTTCTTAGTTTTTTGTAAGATTTATATTTGAAATATTAAAAATTTGTGAATTAATTAGAGAATCCAAACGAGGGGTGGGGGAAATGCTTCCATTTTTATAAATAAATAAATTTTTTTTTCTAGTCTTTTCCTTCCATATTTGCTTTCTAGTTTAAAATGTTATATAGGGTTAAATTCTAATAAATTAATGTATTCTTAGCTGGATTTTAATATGGTTACTAAAACTACAATTAATTGTGTTGTGGCCCTGTATAATTACTATATTTGTCTAACTTTTTATCTACTATTTTACGAGGAATAAAGTATCAATTTATGTTAGATTTCGATCTAAAAATAATTAGGTAAACTACTAATATAGTCACTTTTGTTTCTCCAAGGTTATATTTCACTCACATATGTTTGAAATGTTATGTTTTAGTCAGTTACGTTAACATGTTGTAATATTTTAGTAGCAGTAAGTTGACATGGCACGTTAAGTCATCATTTCAAAAAAAATTAAGATAAATTATACAATTGTTCCCATATATATTAATCGTCATAGACTTCATCTAATCTCCCTCCCTCCCTCCCTCCCTCCTTCTCACTCTCCATATATATTAACCCACTGCCTTTGGTTTTTTATAAAAAAAAAAACCCCAAGTTGCTAGAATGGTGCAAGGAGAAGCAGACCAGAAAGGCAAATGGAAAGCCATTATGAAAGAACCCATGAAAATATCATCAACTTTTGCACCCTCTCTCAATCAAACTCTTGCCCATGGTGACAATCTTTTCCTAATGCCACCATCGTCAACTCCTCAAAAGCTGAAGGTAACAGTTGGTGATCAATTTGTAAACGTCATAGCATTTAAGTGCAAGTGGACACACGTCGATGCAAGTATAGTTGATAGATTGCTCTATCAGATATAGATCCCATGAGGATAGAGTTCGTGATGTTCAATTGTCGAAGCAACTAAAGTTAAAATTAGAGAAAATGCTAGTAAGGATGTCAGCGTAATTTAATCATATTTGCATCACTAAGTTTGTCAAAGTTGTCAATGCAATGAATAATGTCAGTGCAAAATAAATGTCAGAGCAACTGAAAGTAAGATAAATGGTTGTTGAAGTTTTGAGAATTTAAATGCAGAAAAAGTAAAAGTGTGATCAAGTGCAAAGAATGGAGTGGATCACTGACTTCACTAAGTAGCAATGGTGCAACGAGACGTAGACCGGAAGAGAAAAGGGAAAGTCATTGTGAAAGAACCCATGAAAATATCCTCAGCTTTTGCACCTGCTCTACATCAGCCTTTTCCACAAGAAGACAGGCTTTTCTTGATGCCTCTGTCATCGACTACTCAAAAGGTGAAGGTGAAAGTTGGCAAGAGCCCTTATGCTAGCAGTGCCAATCCTCATTTTCATCCTTTCAAGATAAAAAGGAAGGTGCTTATCCAGCTCAATCCTAGAGAAGAAGAAAAAGATGAAGTGAATAGCTACGATATCAAACATGATAAGGGTCCAAGATCGAGGTAGATTGGAGAATGGGAGCCTCAAAATATTCTTCCTTATAATTTCAAAGATCAGAAGTCTCTCCTTCAAGTTCTGGTCGCGGATATTTTTGGTGAAAAGAAGACCATAAGTGGTATTCTTGGTGAAAAGAAGAACATCCTTTGTGAGAATCCCACCTAATTCTGTTCCAAATCCTAATTTAAAGAATCATCTAATAGAACAAGGAGAACCTGTTACTGCTTCCAATCAAGCTTTAAGTTCAAGCCATTGCAACAATATGGACATATAGTTGAGACTAGCTTTTGAGTGAAGCGAATATTAGAATACATAAATCTATATGATATTTTCTGTTGGTTTCAATGGATTTATTTTGGGTTTGCTTGCCTTTTTTTAATATCTCAAGTCAATGGTGTCTTTCTAGCCTTAAAACCCAAACCCTTTCGTATTTTAGATAAAAAATTAGCAAATCAATATCTTTACGAGGTTAATTTCTAATGCTGAAGTCATATATTCTTATAAAAGTCTAAGGTTTTTAATCTTGTTGTGTTACTATTTTTTGTTGTTTGGCCTATTATTATCAAATGAAATGAGTGAATGAATTTTTGTCCATCTTCATATATTCTTGAAATGAGTGTGTTCAATTTTTCCTTCTTTTTTAATGGAATTTTAAAACAACTTATTTAGATTTTGTTTTTGATCAGACAAAAGCCAGCTGGAGCAATGGTGCAAAGAGAAGCAGATCGGAAGGACAAAGGGAAACTATTGTTGTTTCATCCGGTGAAACAAATCTTAAGTTGAGATTCCCCAAAGAGGTTTTCACCCTAGACCTGCTCACCAAAATGCCCATTGCGTGGTGAAAGAACCCATGAAAATCTTTGTAGTTTGCTATTTTTTAAAAGAATTTAAGATTAAAGATTTTTTATCGAAAAGTTTTACTTTGAGGTGTTAAAGTATTTTCCTTTGTTTTATCTCTGGTTTGCATGATTTCTTCTCCCTGCATTTCAAATCTCATTTTTTACCTTTTATTTTTCATATTCGAAAGATTAAATAAACCCACTTGACTAAAGAATAATAACAAATAAAGTTTAAGAAGGGTCTTAACCGAAAACCAAGTAAACATCATACAATCATGAAACTAAAAATAAAATAAACAGATGTATAATAATGTTTATTAATGAAGCTAATTTGTCAAAGTATGACATTATGACATATTTCATCCGAAAAAAAAATCATTTTAACATTCCATTTTATATATTTATTTTTTTAGTTCTTAAATTTATATTTGTTGTCAAATCACCTCAAAATAAATTGCAAAGTTAAATTTTTTTTAACTTTGCTGATGTAACACACATATGAATTGCCATGTAAATGACTATCACCTTTTAGTTAATTTTTTAATATTTAAAATTTGTAACTGTATTTTAAATGTCTTATATTTCATGTTTAAAGTGTAATATATGGTTTATCTAATCTTTATCTAATCTCTCCCTCTCAATATATACTAACCATAATCTTCATCTAATCTCTCACTCTCCATATATGTTAACCCTTTGCCTTTGGTTTTTTATCAGAAAAAACCCAACTACAGCAATGGTGCTACAAGAAGCAAATTGGAAGGGCAAAGGGAAAGCCAATGTAAGCGAACCCATGAAAATATCGTTGGCTTCTGCACCCACTCTGAATCAGCCTTTTCCCGGCAACGACGAGTTTTTTCTCATATTCATCTTATCAGGGGAAGAGGGAAGGCTCTTGTCTAGCTTAATCGCAAAGAAAAAGAAGAATTGAAAATAGCTATGATATCAAATGCGATAAGGGTCCAGAATCAAGGCAAATTGGAGCAAGAGAGCCAAAAAATATCATCCTTATAATTACAAAGATTAGTAGTCTCTCCTTCAAGCTCCAACCATGGATTTTCTTGCCGAACAAAAGACCATAATTGGTCTTCTTGTGCTGGGAACATCCTCTAGGAGAACTCTACGTAATTCTTCTCTTAATCCTAATTTAATGAATCACCTGATGGGACAAGGAGAACTTCCTACTGCTCCTAGTCAAGCTTCCAATTCAAGCAGTTGTGACAATTTGGACTTAGAGTTGAGACTAGCGTTTGAGTGAATGGAAGATTAGATTAGGATAGCCTAACTCATGAATAGGTCTATTGCTGACATGACATATTTTTTACTTTCGACCAATTTCAAGGATCTCTCTATAATTAGTTCAAAACACCCTTTTTGGTTTATTTGCAGTATAAGAGCCATCATTCATCATTAGTGCCTCACACCTACCACAAGTATCACCAATCCTCATCACTGCCCATCCCTTAATCCACCATCTTTATCGCTACTCATCCCGTTACCCCCACACTATAAGAACCGCTTATGGTGGGCGTAAGGATAACAACTTGTAAATTATTTCACACATTGCAATTTGCAATTTAAATAGAAAGTAATTTTTATCCTTATCAACTACAATTATGAACGCGAATTAACATAAAATAATAAATTAAAGTATTTGGATCGGATCTAATGGTAACATTAAGAAAAAAAAAACTATGTCAATGAATTAAACGAAACATGGCACAATCTTAATGAAACTATAAATATTAAATTTATTGAAAGATTTAATCGCTTTGATTCTCCCTCATGGTTTGATCGAAGTATTTCATTTTAAATATTATTTGACAAAATATGGTTATAGTTAATTCAATCTTAAAATTTGCTTATTTTAATATACACCAACAAAATATATACACAAAGTAAAACTTTTCATATACCAAGAGAACCCAAAAGATACAATAAAAATTATGAATAAGAAAAAAAAATGCTTTGGAATGTACAATGGCCCTTCTACATGCAATGCACAACATTTCTCAGGACATTACTCTCTCAAACCAAATACTAATCAAATCCCAAGTTGAATTATTGTTTGTCAATAAAAACATAAAGATTGTATATAGTGCGCTAAAAACTTGTATGTTTGTCAAGACACATAGAAGAAAGATGTAGACATATTTCAGTCATAAAAAAGTAGCAAAGCATGGGGAAAAGTGCAAATGGCTGAATTGTGTGTGTTTCCATGACTTGGCATTAAAAAGATGGCAAAATTTGAGTAAGGTACCATATCAGCACGACATCTGAGTATTTAAAAGCACATAAATTTTTACAAGCAAATTGCTACTAATCTCTTTTGGTGTCGCAACTTCTTTGCCCATCTGCAGGCCATTCATTTCAGAGAATTGTTAATTTTTACAAGCAAATTGCTACTAATCTCTTTTGGTGTCGCAACTTCTTTCAGAGAATTGTTGGGACTAGGAGGCTTTAGAACTGACATTTTGTGATTCTAGCGTATTAGAGAGCTGCTGCTTTAAGAATGCAACTATTTTTTGCAATCCTTCATATTCACAAATCTGGTAAATATGTGAAGTTAGAACGGAATCCCAAGAAGAGATGCTACTTACAAGGCATGAGTGTGGCTCAATTATTACTTAAAACCATAGGTTGAGTAGGTATATCTACCTTCCGGTTAAGTTGTTCTTCAATTATCCTATTATCTGCAGCTTTAACCTAGAAACATAATTAATAATATACTCATAAGAGAAAACTAGACAAAGCAAAGGGACAAATGGACAAAAGTTGAGGAATGAATTTATTGAAATAATAAACAGTAACGTCAACAAAAACGATAAACTGAAATTATAAATCTTTACAATAGAATTAGAAAAAAATAGGTCAAGAATATAAAATAAAGCACGTGTAAGTTGATAAACCCGTTCCAATGTATGTGATAGTTAATATGTACAACAATGAATGCAAAACAATTAAATTCAAAACGATATAATAGAACACGTGTAAGTCGATAAACTACTACAATTGAAATTATAAATCTTTGCATTGAAATGGAAGGAAAAATTTAATTCAAGAATATAAAATAGAGTACGTGTAAGTTGACAAACTCATTGTAAAGTATGAGATAAGGAATATGCACATCAATAAATACATAAAAAAATTCAAAAACATATATAACAGAACACATGTATGTCGATAAACTGGTTACTACTGAAATTATAAATCGTTACAACGAAAATAAAGAATATTAGTTCAAAGTATAAAATAGAGCACTTGTAAATTGATAAACTCGTGGTAAAATATGTAATGATTAATATAAATTTTCTTAATTACTTAGTGAATCCAAACGAAGGGTGGGTGGAAAGGAAATGCTTTCTTTTTTATTCTTTGGCTGTGTCCAATATTATAAAAAATAAATTTGTTTTCTTATCTTTTCATTCCATATTTGCTTCACAATAATAAAATGATATATAGGGTTAAAGTCTAATATATTGATGCCTTCTTAGCTGGATTCTAATACGATTTCTAAAACTGCAATTTTCATGTTTTTTTAACTTTTATTTACCAATTAAAATTATAGGGATAATTGTGTTGTGGCCCTCTATAATCACCATATTTATCTAACTTTTTATGTACTTTTTTACGAGGAATAAAGTATTAATTTATGCTAGATTTAGACAAAAAAAGAATAGGGTAAACTATCAAAAAAATCACTTTTGTTTCTCTTAGGTTGTATTTTAGTCACTTACGTTAATTCCTAATATCTAATACCACATTTTATTTGTTAATCAAGGGAAAAAGTCTCCATTATATATTGTTAATAATTAGTCTTCATCTAATCAGTCACTCACTAGTCTCTATATATATATCAATCATAAGTATTTATCTAATCTCTCTCCCTCTCCCTCTCCCTCTCCCCCTCTTTCTCTCTCCCTCCATCCCTCCCTCTCTCTGTCTCTCCTTCACTCTCACTCTTTGTTTATATTAACCCTTTGTTTTTAGTTTTTTATCATAAAAAAACCCAACTGGAAGAATGGTGCAAGGAGAAGCAAATCAAAAGGGCAAAGGGAAAGCCATTGTGAAAGAACCCATTAAAATATCGTCAACTTTTTCACCCGCTCTTAATCAACCTCTTCCCCGTGGTGATAGTCTTTTCCTAATGCCTCCATCCTTGGCTCCTCAAAACTTGAATGTAAAAGTTTTTAAGAACCCTTATGCTAGTTGTGCCAATCCTCGTTTTCATCCTCTTAGGGGAAATGGGAAGTCGTCTGTCCAACTTTTTCGCAAAGAAGAAGAAGAAGTGAACAGCTACGATAACAAATGTGATAAGGGTCCAGGATCGAGGTAGATCATAAGTGGTTTTCTTGGGCTAGGAACATCCTCTAGGAGAAGACCTCTTAATCTTGCTCTTAATCCTAATTTAAGGAATCATATGATGGAACAACAAAACCTGCTGCTGCTCCCAATCAAGATTCCAGTCCAAGTAGTTGCGACAATTTGGACATAAGTTGAGACTAGGTTTTGAGTGAAGGAATTATTAGAATACGTAAACATATCTGATATTTTTTTGGCCAATTTCAATGGATGCATTTTGGGTTTGTTTCCTTTTTTTTTATTACGTCAGGTAATGATGTCTTTCTATTCTCAATTCTCAAATCCTTCTGATTTATAGCTTTAGAATAAAAAAATCAATATCTATATAAGGTCAATTTTTAGTGCTGAAGTCGTATAATTTTATAAAAGTCTAGGGTTTTAAATCTTGTTGTGTTACTATTTTCTGCTATTTAGTCCATCATTATCAAATGAAATGAGTCAGAATCGTTGTCCCTCTTCAATATATTATTGATTATGTATCTCCTCTTTTCTTTAAAATATTATATGAGTTATCTTTGTCAAAAAATGAGGGTGTTCAATTTTTTCTTATTTTTTAATGAAATTTGAAAACAACTTATTGAAATATAGTTAGGGATGAATGTTCCTATTTGATTGATGTATTGGCAAACTTTTAGTTTTTTATTAAAAAATTAATACAAATTTTGTTTTATATCAAAGAAAAAAATGATAGCAGACACTTTACTCACTTGTTGAACATAAAAATTAAAACTCTACATTAATTCAAAATTATATAAGGAAGTAAATCATAAAATGTTTGGGTTGATACAATTATAAGGGACTAAATCATAAAACTAAAAATTATAGGATAAAACAGATGTAAGTAGGAATTAATAAAAAGTAATTTTGTTAAATAAAATAAACTACAAAAATATATAATAGAACACTTGTGAGTCGATAAACTTCTACAATTGAAACTATAAATCTTTGCATTGAAATAGAAGGAAAAAAATTAATTCAAGAATATAAAATAGAGCACGTGTAAGTTGACAAACTCATTGCAAGGTATGTGATAAAGAATATGCACATCAATAAATACATTAAAGAATTCAAAAACATATAAGAGAACACTTGTATGTTGATAAATTGATTACTACTGAAATTATAAATTGTTACAACGAAATTAGATAAAAAATCAATTCAAGAGTATAAAATAGTGCACTTGTAAGTTGTTAAATTCGTGGTAAAGTATGTAATGATTAATATAAATTTTATTACTTTTTTCAAAAGATTTATAAAATTAGTTTAATTTTGTATTGACTAACCAATAAAATGCAAATAGGTTAGAAATGGAAGAGCGTTTTCCATGTGTATATCCTAGTATAACATTTATGATTTAACTAAAACGAGAGGAAATGCTTTCTTTTTTAGTGTTTTCTAGTCTTTAGATATATATAACTTTTCTGTTGTTTAGTCTATCATTATCAAATGAAATGAGTCAAAAAATTGTTGCCCACTTCAATATATATTGTTGATGATCTATCCCCTCTTTTCTTTAAGATTAGATTAAATGAGTTCTCTTTGTTTAAAATTAGATCAAAGAATGGTGCAACGAGAAGCAAATCGAAAGATCCAAACGAAATCTATTGTAATTTCATCCGATGACACAAATCTTGACTTGAGTTTCCCCCAAAGAGATTTTCACCCTAAACCTGCTCACCATAATGCCCATCGCGTGGTCAGGCATAAGTTTACTTTCATGTCGATGGACTTGTAAAGGCATTAAAAAGGAAATAAGTAGTCATATATGATAAAAACACAAAAAGGGTCTAACGAAGGTTAAAGGAGATGTCATGACGAACCTCACATGTTCAATGTCAATCTCCTTTCTTGACTTCATGCGATTTGTAACATGTGTCACTTTTTTTAAGCTCACATATACCACTTTTTTTAGTTATCATAATCCTAATTTCTATGTCCAATAGCATTGATAAAGTTATTATTTTTCATTCAAACAAATTTGGTATTATCTTTAGTCAAGATTTTATCTCTTGTACAGTTTGAAATGTCCAAAATGCCATAGTTGCTGAAAAACAAGCTCATGGCAAAGTTCGAACCTAATACCTCTAGCATATATGGGATCTTAAACCCAAAGTATTGAAGATGTCGATCGAAAGGAAAAGGAGATTAATTGATAAGTGTTTCATTTGATTAATATTTTATCCTTAATTACTCCTTAATAATTAGTTCATGTTGCTGAATCGGACGTTTTTGTGCGTTTTTCTATACAGGACTTCAATTCTAAAAATTACACTTAAACGACAAAGTTCTGCAGTTTTTTTTTCTGGAATCAAGCCTAGGTTAGTAGGCATGACTTTGGGCATGAGATTCTGACTTAGAATCCATTCAGCAACTTCTAGAAGGTCCAGTTAGCAGCTTCTAGAAGGTCTAGTCAGCAAGGATGGACAAGTGGATCAGCTGCATTTTAAATTCAAAACTAGAAATTATCTTTTGTTTTTAAGATTTAATTATTTTGAAGAATTATCTTTTATTATTTTTAGGTTATTTTTAGGGTTTTGGAGAACTATAAATACCCCCTTGGGGTAAGCTAGAAAATCATCCTTAATCCCTCATTATTTGTTTTATTCTTGTTTTCTAAATTCTATAAAATTCTCTTTTTCTCTACATTTTATTTTTAAGTTTTTATTTTCTTAAAAAATGTTGAGTATGATTTCTTCCATAATCATGCTCAGCTAATTTTCCAAAAAGCCAAAGGGCTAAAGCAATGACTAAATTCCAATTGTGAGAGTTGAAAAGCACTTAATATCTTTGAATATATTTCTCAATTTTCTGCGAACTTGGATTGGCAATCGACCTTTCCTTTTAAAATCCTTTCACTTTCAAATTCGAAAAGGATCCGCTGGTTTGAAGGTTGTTTCGATTTACAGTTGGGAGGAAGGACGACTTGTAGTACATTCGACTTCCTGTGAACACACTTAGCGGTGGTCCGCTAAGGGAAATTGAGATCAAATTCGATTCTCATTGAGACAACATAATCCGAGTCAGGTTTTTACAGATTTTAAACTGTTTATTCTAACGGCGATAGTCGTGGTTAGTCTAGCTAGAAAACTGAAATTCAAAAATTGAGATTTTCGATTTATCGGAGAGAAAAACAAGTTACAAGGGTTGGGCCTTGTAAACTATAACCGACATTTATCCGAAGTAAAATCTTATTCGACGATCGGTTGGAAATGAGTGAAAGCGAAGCCTGAGGCTGATATTTAAAATTGAATTTCATCTTAAATTTACTTCCGTTAAATTCTTAAATTTAAATTTTCATTTTTTTATTTTTACTTTAATTAAACTTTTAGATTAAAATCCCCCATTTTGATCCCATTTCACCTAAATCAAAAACTAAAGGCTTTCTACATCAAAATCATCTAAGTCCCTGTGGATCGACCCTTCTTCTCTTTACTACACTATTTAATTATTTCTTTTGAGATTAATGATAATTATTTTGACAGTTTACGACGCTCGTCAAATTGGCGCCGTTGCCGGGGACTTCGGTAAAGTTACTGATAAAAGTTTTTGTTTTTGATTTATGACTAGGAAAAACTCGAGAGAACTAGTAGATTTTAACCCGAAAATAGAAGCACGAGCTCGTAGAACCCACGCACAAACACTTCGAGAGAAAAAGAGACGTCAACAACAAGAACATCAACGTCAAATAGATCCGTAACCGAGTCCAGAAACACCCTTTGACATCGAAACACACTTTGAGTACGAAAGACCAGTTCCTGTGGCAAACAATGACCAAACCATTCGAGAACTTACCGTAGCACCTACTGATCAACAACCTTTTTGTATCACATTCCCAAATAGAGATACACCTTTCGTGCTAAAAACTATTTTGATCCGTCTTCTACCAACTTTCCATGGTCTGCCTAGTGAAAATCTGCATAAACATCTCAAAGAATTTCATATGGTTTACTTAAGCACAAAACCACAGGGAGTATTCGAGGACCAAATCAAACTCCGAGCTTTTCCTTTTTCCTTAGCCGATTTGGCTAAAGATTGGTTATTTGATTTACCTCTTAATTCGGTTAATACATTGACTGAACTTCCTAATTCGGTTAATACATGGGCTGACATGAGTCAACTTTTTCTTGCCAGGTTCTTCCTCACAGCTAAGGCGAGTGAACTAAGGCGAAGCATCCTTGGAATCCGCCAAAAAGATGGAGAGACGCTCTACGACTACTAGGAGCGATTTAAGGAACTCTACGCTAGTTGCCCCCAACACGGATTGAGTGAGCAAACTCTTCTTCAATATTTCTACGAAGGTTTGCTTCCTTTGGAGATGAAGATGGTCGATGCTGCTAATGAAGGAGCCCTTGTGAATATGACTCCTAATGTGGCTAGAACCTTGATTTCCACTATGGCTGCCAACTCCCAACAATTTCGTCCTCCTAGTGAACCCTCTCGATGGGTTCACGAGATAAGTACATCTATTTTAGAAAGAAAAATTGATAAATTAACTGATATGGTTAACTCTTTTGTTTTAGGAAAAATTGGCACAACCAGATTATGCGGAATATGCACATTACCAGACCATCCAATGGATAGATGCCCAATGTTACAAGACGATACCGAAGCCTATGTTAATACAGTGGGGAATTTCCCAGGCCCTCCCTAAAGGCCTTACAACCCCCATGCCAACACTTATAATCCCGGGTGGAGGGACCATCCGAACTTGAGCTATGGGCAAAATCAAAGATCGAATCAAGCCTATCATTCTCAGCCTTATCAACCGCCAAAGTCTTCAATGGAATCCATTGTTGAAAGGTTAGCTTTATCCCAAGAAAAGTTCCAGAATAGAACTGAGGTTCATCTACAAAAATTAGAAAAGCAAATGAGTCAAACGGCTCAAACAGTAGGACGTCTCGAGTCTTAAGGGAAATTACCTTCTCAAACGGAGCCAAATCCGAGAGAAAATGTTGTGCCATGACTCTCCAAAGCGGTACCATCATTGCTGCTAAAGCCACGGAGGAAGCCGAAGAAAGGGAAATTTTAGATATATTCCGAAAAGTGGAAATTAATATTCCACTTCTTGAAGTAATAAAAAAGGTACCAAGGTATGCCAGATTCCTAAAAGATCTATGCAAAAATAAAAGCTGACTTACCAAAATAGAGAAGGTGAATTTGGGAGAGCACGTTTCGACCGTTTTCCAATGAAAGCTTCCACCGAAGTTAAAGGACCAAGGTATGTTTACTATTCCTTTCAAAATCGGTAAGATTGGAATTAAACGTGCCATGTGTGATTTAGGTGCTACCATAAATGTTATGCCTCTTTCTTTGTACAAGTTATTCTCTGCTAAGCCTTTGAAGGATACGAAAGTGACAATACAGCTGGCTGAACAGTCCGTGATATACCCAGAAGGACTCCTTGAGAATGTTTAAGTAAAGGTAAACGAACTTATTTTTTCGGCGGACTTTTATGTCATTGACATGGAAAACGATCGATTAAACACTTCTTCAAAATCCTTCTCGGTCACCCCTTCCTTAGTACAGCACACACAAAAATAGATGTAAGAAGCGGAATTCTTACAATGGAATTCGACGGTGAGGTTGTTAAATTTGATGTTTACAAAGCGATGCGATCTCTAGATAATGTCGCTAGTATAAATTTTATTGATATTATTGAGCCTACCGTTGAAGAATTTATAGAATCTAACTTTGTTAATAATTTGTGCAGGGAATTGGAGGAATTTGAAGAGGAAATCAGGGAGTTTGAGAAAAAAATTTCAGTTTATTCTAGTTCATGCCATATTCCCTCAAACTCTAAAATTTTACCTTCTATTTTGCAGGTCCCTCAAATCGACTTAAAGCAATTTTCGCAAACAAATGGGCAAGCGAAAATTTCGAATCACGAAATTAAGACAATACTTGAGAAGATCGTCAAATCAGACAGTAAAGATTGGAGTATCAAGTTAACCGATGCATTGTCGGCATACCGAAATGTAACATGGCGATGGATGCAATCGGTGAAGCGCACAAATTGCATATTCAAGAAATTGACGAGGTCCATAGAAACGCTTGTGATAGTGCTCGTATATTTAAACAAAAAACAAAAAAATTCCATGATTTTTAAACTTTTTTACAGGAAAACTTAGATCGAAGTGGCTCGAACCTTTTACGGTAACCGAAGTATTTCCTCATGGTACGATTGAAATTGAAAATAACACAGGGGCACGGTTTAATTGTGAAAAAGCTCCAGTTGGTTTAGTCGAAGAACTCGATTTAAAAGAACGTGTAGTCTGAATCAGGTCGTCGAGCTAAACGACGTTAAATAAAGCACTTAATGGGAGGCAACCCATTGTTCGTTATTTATTTTATTTTTCGTCATTAATTTATTTCGTTTATTTATATTATTATATTTTTACTTATTTTTATTTTTGGTATTTTAGGTACACGAAAATTTTTCATCGAATAAATACCAGTAGATTTGATATATTCAGATTCGAACAGATGTTGCATGCAAGGAAGCAACACAATAGGAGTCGACGCACAATAGCAAAATCGACCCCACCTTTTTACTCCCCCATTCCCAACACAATCATCGCTAAACACGGGGAGTATCTCTATTCCCTCTCTTGTGCTTTCATTTACATATTGGGACAATATGATTTAAGTGAGGGGGGTAGAGTTTGCATCAAATTTTTACCTTGCTTATTTGATTGGTTGAAATAGAATTTTTTTTAATTGTAATATGTTGGAATTTCTTGTTGATTATCCTTTATTTCACTCTATCTCTTTTATTTTCTTATGACTTGTGATCTTGCTTTTATTGGAATTTAGGATGCATAATAGATAATGAGCATGACTAGTGATTTTCTATAAAATTTTACTTGACATTCCATATATTTGTTAATTGACATGTTGCTTGACTTAGTACACATTACACCTTTTCATGTGAGTTTTTGAGCCTTGCGAGCATATACTTTCATTCTTGCTCTTTATTTCATTGAGTGTGCCAAACTAATTCTCAACATTCTAGAACTTGTAGCATAATACTTGTCGAGACTACATGCTTGAATATGATGCTTTAATATGATAGGAGCACTTAGAATTAACCACTTCTTTACCCAAAATTGTCTTCCCACTCATTTCCCTTAGTTGGCCACTTTTGAGCCTATTCCCATTCCTTGTTTTCACCACATTTACAAAACCAGAGTCTTTTCCTATTTTCATCTCTCTTTTTCATACCCTTATCAAGACAAAAGAAAATTTGTTCCATAAAAAAAATATAAGAAAAAAGAGAGCAAAGAAAGGAGTTCGAATAAAGAAAGAAAAAAAAAGAATAGAAAAAAAAAGAAAAAAGAAAAAGGTTCGAAAAAAAAAAAAAGAGAAATAAAAGGAGAAAAAGAAGGAAACAAAATGGTTGCTTAAACTTCTTTTCTTATCTCATTATATTGGTTTGATTCATAGCTTAAACTTCAACATTTTGCATGTTTTGTCTTGGCATTTTACCACATATTTTTTACCTTTTTCCTACCCTACCTAAGCCCTGTTACAACCCTATTGAAAGACCCTTTGATTTTTGCATCATGTTCAATTTTTAGTAGTAGAGATTGGATTTAGTTACAAGCTTCTTGTAATGTTTTGATTAGTTCTGGCTTGAGCGATTCTTGAACCCAAACACTTTTAGCGGAACGAGTGAATCCTTGTGAGGGTATTAAGTTTTGCTTCATTAAAATTGGCAGGTTATTGGAATGTCTTGCTTTGTTTAAAATTGTTCCTAGTTATGCCTTTACTTGATTGTCTCTTGATTTCAATAATTGTTTCAATCTTGGGTCATTTGGTTATCTTAGATGCATTGTGAAATGAAGGATGAAACATGAATTTTGATGTATTAGTTGAGAAATGTTTGAGGACAAGCATTGAATAAGTGAGGGGGAATTTGATAAGTGTTTCATTTGATTAATATTTTATCCTTAATTACTCCTTAATAATTAGTTCATGTTGCTAAATTGGACGTTTTTGTGCGTTTTTCTATACAGGACTTCAATTCTGAAAATTGCACTTAAAAGGCAAAGTTCTGCAGTTTTATTTTCTGGAATCAAGGCTGGGTCAGTGGGCATGACTTTCGGCATGAGATTCTGATGTGGCATTCAGTCAATAGCTTCTAGAAGGTCCAGTCAGTAGCTTCTAGAAGGTTTAGTCAGCAAGGATGGACGAGTGGATCAACTGCATTTTAAATTCAAAACTAGAAATTATCTTTTATTTTTAAGATTTAATTTAAATATTTTCAAGAATTATCTTTTATTATTTTAGGTTATTTTTAGGGTTTTGGAGAACTATAAATACCCCTTTGGGGTAAGCTAGAAAATCATCCCTCATCCCTCATTATTTGTTTTATTCTTGTTTTTTGAATTCTATACAATTCTCTTTTTCTCTACATATCATTTTTAAGTTTTTATTTTCTTAAAAAAATTGAGTATGATTTCTTCCATAATCATGCTCAGCTAATTTTCCAAAAAGCCAAAGGGCTAAAGCAATGACTAAATTCCAATTGTGAGAGTTGAAAAGCACTTAATATCTTCGAATATATTTCTCAATTTTCTACAGACTTGGATTGACAATCGGCCTTTCCTTTTAAAATCCTTTCACTTTCAAATTCAAAAAGGATCCGTTGGTCTGAAGGTTGTTTCGATTTACAGTTGGGTGGAAGGATGGCTTGTAGCATATTCGACTTCCTGTGAACATACTTAGCGGTGGTCCGCTAAGGGAAATTGAGATCGGATTCGATTCTCATTGAGACAACATAATTCGAGTCGATTTTTCCAGATTTTAAATGTTTTATTCTAACGGCGATAGTCATGGTTAGTCTATCCAGAAAACTGAAATTCAAAAATTTATTTTGGATTTTCGGTTTGCCGGAGAGAAAAACAAGTTACAAGGGTTGGGCCTTGTAGACTGTAACTGGCATTTATCCAAAGTAAAATCTTATTCGATGATCGATTGTAAATGAGTGAAAGCGAAGCCTGAGGCTGATATTTAAAACTGAATTTCTTCTTAAATTTACTTTCGTTAAATTCTTAAATTTAGATTTCCATTTTTTTTATTTTACTTGAATTAAACTTTTAGATTAAAACCCCCATTTTGATCCCATTTCAGCTAAATCAAAAACTAAAAGCTTTCTACATCAGAATCACCTAAGTCCCTGTGGATCGACCCTTGTTCTCTTTACTACACTATTTAATTATTTCTTTTGAGATTAAGGATAATTATTTTTGACAGTTTACGACGCTCATCATTAACTTTTAATGCTTAAGGGTCATAAATCAGAATCTGCTGAATATCTCCAAACTTTTAATTCTTGTTTTGTCAGCAAAGCTCTAAATTAGTTGTTATATAGCTAGAAATTACAAATTCCTGCCATGGTTGTTTTTTAATTTGCGTGAGTTCTTTTTTACAATTAAATATAAAATAAAAAATATGTAATTCTTAGTAACCATTATAAAAAAATTATGGTTTTTACTTACAATTTTCTCCTCTTTTTGGTGTTTTGAAAGGCATTATGAACATTTAAAATTATTATGAATTTTCCAAATGCTTCAACGGTATATATTACCAACTCACCTTTTTGGTTTTTGCTAACCCTTGATATGTAATACCACAATTCATTTGTTAGTCAGGTGTAGAAGTCTCCATTATATATTGGTTTTCTAGTCTTCATCTAATCTCTCACTATCTATATATATATATTAACCTTTGCCTTTGATTTTTTATTAGAAAAAACCCAGCTGTAGCAATGGTGCTACAACAAGTAGATTGGAAGGGAAAAGGGTATGAAAGAACCCTTGAAAATATCCTCGACTTTTGCACCTGCTCTAAATTAGCCTCTTCCCCATGAAGATAGGTTTTTCTTCATGCCTCTCTTGTCAACTCCTCAAAAGTTAAAGGTTAAAGTTGGCAAGAACCCATATGTTTGTAGTGCCAATCCTCGTTTTCATCCTTTTAGGGGAAAAAGGAAGGTGCCTATCCAACTCAGTCCTAGACCTAATAAGGTTCCAGGACTGAGGCAGATTAGAGAAAGGGAGCCTCAAAATCATTATCCTTTGAATTACAGAGATCATAAGTCTCTCCTTGAGGCTCTCGCCGTAAATTTTCTTGGTGAACAAATGACAATAAGTGGTTTTCTTAGGCTGGGAGAACCCCACCTAATCTTGTTCTTAGTCCTAATTTAAAGAATCATATGATGGAACAAGGAGAACCTAATGCTGCTCCCAGTCATGCTTCCAGTTCAAGCAGTTGTGACAATTTGGACATAGAGTTGAGACAAGGGTTTGAGTGAAGGGAAGATTAGAACACATAAACCTGCTGATAGTTTTTTTGGTCAATTTCAATAGATATTTTTGGGGTTTATCTATCTTTTTTTATTATGTCAGGTCAATGGTGTTTTCCTAGCCTCAAAACCCAAACCCTTTTGTTTTTTAGATGTAAAATCAGAAAATTAATATCTACACAATGTCAATTTCTAGTGTTGAAGTCATATAATTTTATAAAAGTTTAGGGTTTTAAGTCTTCTTGTGTTACAATTTTCTTTTGTTTAGTCTATCATTATCAAATGAAATGAATCAAAGAATTGTTGTCCAACTTCAATATATTCTTGAAGATCTATCTCTTTTCTTTTAAATCAAATTATATGAGTTTTGTTTGTCAAAAAACTGAGGGTCTTAAATTTTACTTCTTTTTTAATGGAATTTTGAAAACAACTTATTGATATATAGCTTATTGTCTTATTTGATTGATGTATTGGCAACTTTTAGTCTTTTTTGTAAAAAAAAATTAATACAAGTTTTGTTTTATATCAAAGAAAATAAATATATGAGACACTTTACTAACTATTGCTGATACGAAATGAACGTGTAAATGCGGAAGAGGATTGTAAAGTTGTCAAGTCGCGGATCTACCCTAAAGCTTTAGATAAATTTAATCTGAAATGAAAACAAAGAAAGACTTAATAGTTTACAAGAAGAATAATCAAACGAAATTAAAACAACAGAAAGATGAATGGATGGTAATGGATCCAACAGAGAACGAAATTAGGGTTTCTTGGATCAAAGAAACCGTCCTTGGACCTCAAGAAAATGTCCCAACCAGATTTGGAAAATAAAAACACAAACAGATTCGTTAGAAGTGATTCAAAAAAATGAAAGCAAATTATTTAGGCAATAATGATTGAAATAGTAAGAAAATATTGAATCTCCTAATTTTTTATGTGTTTCTTGATGGATCAGGGTAGGAGAACGTTCCTCTTGAAGCAATTTCAACCTAGAACAAAAATCAACTAAATCAGCAACCCGAAATAGCAAGAAATAAACTAGATCAAACAAGAACGATAGATTAAAGATAGAAAAGAGAAGTTAACGTCCTAAGAAGCCTTGGAAATGATAAGAATTGACAACTCCCTTCAATGGCTCTAATTCCCCTCCAAGAAAGAGATCTTGGCAAGAAAAAGCTTGAAGATGATTCCCACAACCTAAAAGATTGTTAAAAACAACTTCTAAAAAAAAACTCAAGAGCAATTCTTGAAGAAAAACTCAAAGAGAATTATTATTAACTCAAAGAAATAAAAATCAAGTCCTTGTTTACAATTCCAAGGCCTATATATAGGTAAGATAAATAAATCTAAATAAAACTCTTAATTAAACTAGAACTCTAACTAATCTAAACAATAAACTTTCTTGTTGACGTAAAACTCTTAAAACCTTAAACTACTTAATAATTATTAAAAATTCGAAGTAAAAAATAACAATAAGATAATCATAACTTGAGCTCCCGAACCCAATATGATTTAAACTCGTCACGACCACAAATTATGCTTGCACAATCTTTATTAAAATGATCATAACTTGAGATTCCGAACTTGAAATCAAGTGATTCAAAGTGCGTTTCGAAGATAAGAGATAGATCTTAGAAATCCATGTAGAAATCTCAACCCATAAATTCCTGTATCTCATCCAAAAAGTCATCGTAAGCCTGCTGATTTCCCCAACTTGAAAATTGGCAGCTTCGGTTTATTGGACCAAGATTTCCAAGATTTGAAATATTGATTTTCTTCATTCTTGTAATTGTTTGGAGTGGCAAAATTGGACCAAGATTTAGTTTCTTGATTTTCTTGAAAACAAGAAAGTGAATCTTGGTTTTTTTTTCGGCCATGTGCGCATTTAGGGCCTTGCACTACAGGAAAATAGGTTTTTAAAGGCGTTTTTTTTGGCCTATAGCGGTGCTTTCACAAGCACAGTAAAAAATGCTGCTAAAGATAATGCCACTAAAAATAGAGTTGTTTATGAACAAAAATGCTGCTAAAGAACATGGTCTTTAGCAGTGCTTTCCCACAAACACCGCTAAAGAACATGGTCTTTACCGGTGCTTTCCCACAAACGCCGCTGAAGAACATGGTCTTTAGCGGCGCTTTTCTCACAAATGCCGCTGAAGAACATGGTCTTCAGCGATGCTTTTCTCACAAACGCCGCTATCATTAACATATTTTACCAACTCATTTTAATTCATATAGAACCCGAATTTTTAATATTTTTTCTTATAAATTCAAATCCATTTACAATTGGATTTATGTTTATCCCTCCTAACAATATCGTCTCTGATTTCAAAGTTCATTGTTGTAAGGAAATTTTTTTTTGGGATAAAATATAAAGAAAACTAAACTTCATTAGCCATTGAATAACAAAAGTTACATGCTATTGAGAGACGATGATGGAATCTCCAAAGGCTTAATACATATGGATTTTACATAATATTTATGATCATGTTCCCCCACTGTAACATCTTGAAATGATGTTTAGTGGTTTATTACAGGAGTAGTAATGTCTGACTTAGTTTCTTCTTGCATTCCATTAAAAACTTGCTGCAAATATCCAAACCTTTAATTTGATTTATTCCCTATGAAACAATACAAAACCAACATAAAATCCAAGAATTTAATTTGATGCTCAACATAGGTGTTAGATACAAGTATTTCACCAAAAAAATGAAGAGTCAAAGTAATGAAACCTCAAACCATAATTTACTTGCTAACACCTTAGCCTTCTTGTGATCACCCTCGAGCTTTGCAACATTTTCTTTTAAAGCAGCAAAAGTAGAGCACAAATGAAACCAAGTTGCCTCATCTCACCACCTAAGGTTTTCCTAAGTCTTCTAGCCTAAAAAAACATAGAAAACAAAGTTTGAAGATAGATTTCGATATATAAGTAGTGGTCTCTTTTAACTGGAAAAACTTCAGATTTTACCTTGCTAATAAAGCTTTTGGATCCAACAATGACGGATCCAACTGGAGCACCCAAACCTTTTGATAAGCATACCTACAACATTCAAAAGCAATGAAAAAAAATCTAAATCCATTGTTTATAAGATAAAGAAAATTTCAAGTTGAAGTTGTATTTCTGGCAAAAAAGAATTTAAATTAAGATGAAGTACCGGGACCAAATCTGTAGCTTGTACAAGCCTGTTAACAGGAGCTCCAAGTGCCTAGCAGACCAATACTTCAAATCAAATAAAACTGAAATTTTCACATGAAAAAATGCAATTAAATCAATCTTAAAAATGAAACATAATAAGAAGTTTTGAATAGTAATGAATCACTTATTTTGTATAAATCAAAAAAATAAACCCATATCATAACAGTATTCAATTCAGTGTTAGATTATGTAGGAGTGATCAATTTAAAGGTAAGTTTTCATGAGTTTAGCTTATTAAATTTGTTTTAAAGTGATTAGATGTAAATATAACTTAATTTCATTAGTAGGGTAAACGATTTATTTTCTAATTAAACTATAAAGTAAAAAATTTAAAGGTTATAATATGCTTAAAGTTTATATATTTGGAATTTAATTTTCACACTTTTTATTTTCAACAATTTAGTCCCTCTACTTTTTGAATTTAAAAATTTAAGTCCATTTTATTGAAACTATTATAATTCTTTTGTTAAATTTTTATAATTTTTTATGTTTTATGTATATATTTATGATTTTTAATTATTTTTATAATTTTCTCAATTTTAAAGTAATATGTTTTGGAAATTAAAAGACTTTTATATTAAGAACATCTCAAAGTAAGAATAACATATAAAGTTTGTATCATGTAAAAACTATATGAGAGTAACATAAATTTTATTCAATTTTTATTAAAATATTTTTAAATAGTTTTTATAAAAGGCTATTGTATTACTATATACGATTTTAATATCAAATTTTTAATATTTTAAATGTGATTTAGTATTTTTAACTTATATCCTATATTGTTTGGACATTAGTATGGAGGTACATGATCCTCCAAAAACATTAAATAACTTTAAAAAGAATTGAATATACTAAAAAGAAAGAAAGCACATACTAAAAAGGCACGAAAACTCACCTTTATAGAGCCATCAAACCCAGCTGGCACCCACATCTCCAGGAGAATATATATATAGTGTTGGATGACATATGAGTATGCACATGACATGAGAGAAAAGGATTTGACATTTTCAGTGGATGATACGGCTCCTAACTCTCTCAAGAACCAGTAGATAAGGAATTATAATGCCTGCATGTGGTCCATAATATGTAGAAAATATGGCACTCAGTCAATTTATGTTTATAGATAGTAGTACAATTGCAATGTGATTGGGGCCATAGAGCTTTTCCAGTATCTGTAATAAAGAACAAAACCATTATGAAAATCATATTCAAAAGTTGATAAATAGCCAAACGAGATCATAGAGAGAGTTTTGGAGTTGACTGTTCATACACAGAATAACAGTTCAAAGTAAAAAAATCAATTTAGCTAATAATATTAAATAGCCCTGAAGTACTATTCAGGCCATATTCTTTGTTGTCAGTAATAGACTATTCCAAAGTATAGCAATTACATGAACCAAATGGATGAATTAGTGTAGCACTTTGAATAAGGCAGGAATCACTTGGTTATTCATGCCAACCAAACGTGTTGTGATAGTAATCTTCAAACTCTGCTTCATGGTAGAATAATAGATAAAGAGCTAAGTGCATTTATAACCTCTTGAGGTGAAATCTTCCTCCATGTTAGCATGGTAAGAGTATAGCCATGAACTGCTACTGCTCTCTCTCCATGTTGCCGATATTCTGGCAAAAAATTAAAGTAAATAAAGACTTCAAATCTCCAAGACTCCACTTCCATTTACATCACCTTCTCTTATAAAAATTTTGAGAATCAAAATCGCAAAACCCCTAAACCTCTAATAATACCATAGAGAAGAAAAAGGAAATGCAACCCCAAAAGAGAGTATCGAAGGTGCAATTATTAAATGAATGAAAGTGGTAAGAAAGAGACTAATCAGGAGATTTAGGGTTAGGTTTTTGGTGGAATAGCTAAACAAACTTGAGACTAATAGGAATGGGTTTTTTTTAAGAGGAATCGAAACTAATAGTAAACCAAAAATTAAGATAATTGATAACGATAGCACATAATATCTAGCAAACAAAATGGTAGTTCAATCCAATCCTTGAAACTAGTATCATAAAAACATTATCAAAAGAATACAAAGACTTAAAATCCATCAAAGCTTTCAACAAGGCTTCTTGCCTTCTTCACCTGCATAGATCTCTTACTTCACAGATGAGTTAGGTCCCCTCTTTTGCCAAATCCAACCACTACGATAACAAGTGGCGGTTGTATTGCATTCGCTTGTAAGCTAGGCCACGAGGCTTCTTCTTCTTGTTTTGCTTGGCCACTTTAGGAGTTTGGCCTCTCACCTTACCGGCACAAGCTAGAGATCCGTGAACCTTACCCATGGCGAATAATTGTCAAAACTTTGGCTGCTGAGCTGCTGACTTTTGATCTCTCTGTTCGCTTTTGACGGTGAGCAAAGAACGAGCAAGAATAGGAATGGGTTTTTGATTTGGGGATTTGGGGGGAAAGAAAATATTTTGGGGAAAAAAACATAAAAGCAAAATAATTTAATTTTTTTAGTTTATATAAGTTTTAAAATAATGGTTAATATTATAAGTTAATTTAATTTAAGATATATAAAATGTAAATAAATTAGTGGCACTTATTGGAAAACATCGCTATTGCCTAACCTTTAGCGGCGCTTTCCATAAACATCGCTAATACTATGACCTTTAGCGGCGTTTATGAGAAAGTGCCGCTAATGCTCTAACCTTTAGCGGTGCTTTCTCATAAGCCCACTAATGCTCCGACCTTTAGCGACGCTTTCCCATAAGCGCCGCTAATGCTCCGACATTTAGAATGCTCTGACCTTTAGCGGCGCTTTCCCATAAGCGCTGCTAATGCTCTGATCTTTAGTAGCGCTTTCTCATAAACGCCGCTAAAGGTCAGAGCATTAGTGGCATTTTCCCATAAGCGCTGCTAATGCTCTAACCTTTAGCGGCGTTTTTTTTATAAACGCCGCTATTGCTTTACCTTTTGTGGCGTTTATGGAAAAACTCTGCTATTGCTTTACCTATTGCGGCGTTTATGGAAAAACGCCGCTAATGCTTTACCTTTTGCGGCTTTCTCTATCCAAACACCGCTAAAAGTTTCGCTAATAACTGTTTTGCTGTAGTGTTGGTAACGAAGTCTTGGATGGTCCCGTCCAATCTTGCTTGAATTTGCTTGGCCTTCAACCTAGTTATTGGGCCTTGAGGAACTTTGATCCCATCACAGTCATAAGCTTGAATTTGGTCCTTGCGACTCGTATTAGTTGCACATACAAATTAGTTGTATTATTTATTAAAACTACATATTAATTGAAAATTATATTTTAATCATAGTCTTCATCTAATCTCTCACTCTCTCAGTCTTTCACTCTCCATATATACTAATCATCTTATGGCATAAGGAAAACCTGCTACTGCTCCCAATCAAGCTTCCAATTCAAGCAATTGCGAGAATTTGGACATAGAGTTGAGACTAGCATTTGATTTAACGGAAGATTAGACTAGGGTGGCCCAACCCATGGATGGGTCTATTGCTAACATGACATATTTTTAACTTTCGACTAAAGTTAAGGATCTCTCTATAACTAGTCCAAAACACTTATTTATTTATTTGGAACATAAGAATCACAATTCATTATCACTGCCTAACAACCACCATAAGTACCACCAATCCTTATCACCACCCATCCCTTACTCCCCATCTCTATCGCTCCTCATCCCGTCACCCGAGCACCATAAGAACCACCAATGGTGGGTGTAAGGTTAACAACTTGTAAGTTATTCCAGACATTGCAATTTGTAATTTAAATAGAAAGTAATTTGTATCATTATCGGCTACAAATTATGAACTTGAAGAAACATCAAATAATAAATTAAATTATTTATTAGGAATGGATCTAATGTTAACATAAAGAAAAAAGCAAACTATGTCTAATGAATTAAACGAAACATGGCACAATCTTAGTTAATATAATATTGAATCTATCAAAAGATTTAATTGCTTTGATTTTCCCTAAGGATACGATCCTTAGAGTACTTCAACAAAACATTTCATTATAAAAATAACTATACTATTGTTTGTCATAATATGTTTACAGTTAATTCAATCTTAAAGTTTCCACAAACAAAGAGATGTTTTTTTTTTGCTTAGTCAATAAAAATAATTCAAGTAAGACGTTGGAACCACCAACTCTTTCAAGAACAAAAGTAACAGAACAATGTTTCAACTAACAGCCTTAATCAAAACCTCTTAACAACAAAAACAATATAACTTTAGCAAATTCACAACGAGGCTTTAAAAAAAGAAGAAAACCTCAATGTACCTACTTTTGCTTCAAAATTAATATGTACACTGAGTGAAGCTTTCCATATACAATGCCCCAATAGATAAGAGAATCCAAAAGATACAACAAATATGATTGAAGAAAAAAACTCCTATGGAATGTATGTAGGATAAAACACTTTAGCGAACAAACATAAATATAAAATATTTTCATAAAATACATTATTTGAACAAACAATATAAATAAATATTTATATTTATGTAAAACATCATATCTGAAGAAAAAAAAATTAATAAATATTTATATTTATATAAAACACCATATTTGAACAAAAAAACATTTAAATAAATATATATTTTTATATAAAACACCAGATCTGAATAAAACAATTTAGATAAACGTGTTTTGAAAAAAACAAAACCTAAAAACCAGATAAGGAGGATCAAGTTTTACTAGAAGTTCAAGATTGTTTTCACAGTTTCCTTAAGACAGATTCGGCCACTCTAATTATACTTGGAGAAACGTTGGTCATTTGTCTCTTAGGATACAACAACAAAATGGTCACAATAGCAGTACCTCTATAGTGATAAACGAACTAACCTTGCCCTCTTTTATCGTCGAAAACGTTTGAAAATGGAGTGAAATAAAACCATAGTGTCTTTTTTTGTGTTGTACATAATTCTTTTGGTATTTGAAGGCATTAAATATGGAGAGATTTTGGAAATTTTCGTGAATAAGGATATAAATCTACATTAAAGGAGCCTTTAAATTGATTTGAATAAAAATATAATCAAATCAAGATATTTGTCTTTTTAAAATAGATTTTGTATAATATCTGTTGAGAAAAAAAAATTACGCATTGGGCTAAAATATTGCAGGCCTAAATAGAGTCCAATTAGTTTGGACATTTTGCGTCGCCCACGTCGTACGAATGCACCCCAAACCCCGATAGATTTGGATTTTCAATCCCCTATGCGCAAGGCAAGGCTTCAAGCTTAATCATTCAATAACTTTAAAGTGAGTTCTCTTATATATACATATCCCACACTTGGTATCTAACCAATGTGGGATCTAAGCTTTTCTTTTCCTTGACATTATTCACAAGTGGCTTACTTTAAGCATCAATTTTCAATCATCACTCAACAATTTTTGACCATATGATATACTGTTGTAAAGGTCTCATAGAGTAGAATATAAAACCAAAATTTTATGATTCAACTCTCTACCTTCACCAATTGAGAATATGCCTCAAAGTTCTAAAAATACCATTTTTTCCAACAATCCCCCGCATGAATGAAAATTGATAGTTTTTAAAGAAAACATTGATTCAATGTGGTGATAGAATCTACGATCAATAGTTGCATAGGATAGGTAGGCATCCCCCTTTGAACCTCCCATTGTGAAAGTATATTTAGTTTACTAGCTGACCAGTAGATGCGATGTCCTTGAACTGTTTTTTCGTTTATGTAAACGATGATATACCTCACACAACTACCTTCATGGCAAGATTTTTAGTTCTAATTATGTTCATATGGACGTAGAACATCTTCCTTGTTCTACAAGTTTTTAAGAGAACTATGCCCAGTAGTCTCTTAGAAGCGATCCCACTTCACTCTCACATAAGTGACTTATGTTTCTTGGCTCATCAAAACACACAACGAACATTAAAAGCAAAGCTTAATCCATCTCATTTTTAATCACTATTTAGGGTTTACGGTGTATCTTTCACAAGGTATATGGAGGTAGGTTGTCTCTTTGAACCTAGATCTTGAGATCTCCAGTTAGCTAGGTAGGATTTTCCTTCACATAGTGCCTTTTAATTTCTTGGGCTTTAGTCTCATTCCTTTCAATGTTTTATAGACCTGATCTCGATTTAAGTCTCTAGTTAGTGGATCTATAATGTTATCTTTTGATTTTTCATAATCAATAGAGATAACTCCATTTGAGATCAGTTGTCTGAAGGTATTGTGTCGATGACACTTATGTCTCGACTTACCATTATAGATTACATTTACAAGACACCCTCACACTTTCAAGTAGTTGTAGGAAGGTTTTCTACCTTTGCATAACTCATATGGTGTCTTGTCTTTTTCCTTTTAGGGCACCTTATTTAAAAGGTAATTAGTTAAGGGAAAAACTTTCCCCTACGTGTTCTGTGATAACTTAGAACTTTCTAGCCTAATAGTTCTAAAGGCGATAGTAGCATCTACCTCACCCTCTCTAACAGTAGGAGGATCATCCTTTAGAAAATTTGACCTGTATTTGATATGGTCAAATAAACAACAACTTTTGTTACAACGTTTTGAAATTCCCTTTAGTGAATTTCTTAGGCTTTTCATTGTAGCTCATAATCACTGGCAATGTTTGACTTTGGCTCGAAGCCTAAATCTGAGTAGTGACTATAGCACTAGATTAAGAACTAGAGAGATTCTTGGATGTATGAGTCATTTTTCTGTGAACGTCTGAAATTGAAAGAGAAAACCCAGAATCAGAAAAATTAGGAATCTGTTAAATGTCATGATTTTAGTCAGAAACTAAAAACTAGAAAAAGAGACACCATTATCAACTTTTGTTAGATGGCAAGAATTTAGTAAACTAATACTCGAAACAAAAGTTTACAGGGTCTAGTAGAAAGCACAATAATGAACAAAGCCCAAGGTTGGTAACCTTGAAAGAGAGGTGGTACACTAGGCATGCTTAAATACCAAGTCATTTAAAGAACCAATCCTAAACATACACTCTCATACTCTTTTTTTTCTGTTAATAAATTTAGTTATAATCATTTGATGCCACAATTTAAAGCTGTAATTTAAGCTTTTGTCACAATTTGAGGCCACAATTTAATGTCATGCATTAATAATAAACGGATAATTTATAGTTTATACTACCATTTTATTCTATTAAACGGTACAATTAAAATTTTGAAAAAAATCAAAATCAATTATGTTGAACGATAGGAATAAATACTGAAATGGAATTATTTAATTAATTCTTGTTTGGAAACATAATCAAAATCAATTCTATTGAATGACAGGAATAAATCTTGAAACAGAATTATTCAATTAATTCTTGTTTGGAAACAAAATCAGAGTAGAATAAAATTTGTTGAACAATGGGAATAAATCCCAAAATAGAATTATTCTATTAATTCTTGTTTGGAAACAAAATCATAATACAATAAAATCTGTTGTACGATTGGAATAAATTTCAAAATAGAATTATTCAATTAATCATTGCTTGGAATCAAAATTAAAATAGAATAAAATTTTTTGATTGGTAGGAATAAATCCTGAAACAGAATTATTCAATTAATCCTTGTTTGGGCGCAATGACGAGCTTTTTCTCATATTCATCCTATCAAGGGAAAAGAGAAGGCGCTTGTCCAGCTCAATCCCAAAGGAAAAGAAGAACTAAATAGCTACGATATCAAATGTGATAAGGGTATAGAATCAAGGAAAATTGGAGCAAGAGAGCCAAAAATCATCATCCTTATAATTACAAAGATTAGTAGTCTCTCCTTAAGGCTCCGATCGTGGAACTTTTTGCTAAACATAAGACCATAAGTGGTCTTCTTGGGCTGGGAACATCCTCTTGGAGAACTCTACCTAATTCTTCTCCTAATCTTAATTTAATGAATCACCCGATGGGACAATGAGAATTTGCTGCTAGTCCTAGTCAAGCTTACAATTCAAGTAGTTGCCACAATTTGGACTTAGAATTGAGACTAGCGGTTGAGTGAACGGAAGATTAGACTAGGGTAGCCCAACTCATGAACAAGTCTATTGTTAACGTGACATATTTTTTACTTTTGACTAATTTTAAGGATCTCTCTATAATTAGTTCAAAATAGTTTATTTGCAGCATAAGAGCCATAATTCATCATCAGTGCCTAACACCCACCACAAGTATCACCAATCCTCATCACTGCCCATCCCTTGCTCCCTCATCTCTATCGCTACTCATCCCGTTACCCCCGCACAATAAAAACCACTTATGGTGGGTGTAAGGATAACAACTTGTAAATTATTTCACACATTGAATTTGTAATTTAAATAGAAAGTAATTTTTATCCTTATCAGCATCAATTATGAACGGGAAGTAACATAAAATAATAAATTAAATTATTAGGATCAGATCTAATGGTAACATAAAGAAAAAAAAGTAAACTATGTCTAACGAATTAAACATAACATGGAACAATCTTAATTAAACTATAAATATTAAATTTATCGAATTATTTAATTGCTTTGAGTCTCCCTGATGGTTCGATCAAAGTATTTCATTTTAAATATTGTTTGACAAAATATGCTTACAGTTAATTCAATCTTAAAATTTGCATACTTTAATATACACCAATAAAATATATACACAAAGTGAAGCTTTTAACATACAAAGAGAACCCAAAAGATACAAAAAAATTGATGAATAAGAAAAAAAACTGCTTTGGAATGTACAATAGCCCTTCTACCTGCAATTGACAACATTCTCAGGACATTACTCTCTCAAACCAAATACTAATCAAATCGCAAGCTGAATTGTTGTTTGTCAATAAAAACATAAAGATTGCATATAGTGCGCTAAAAACTTGTATGTTTGCCAAGACACATGGAAGCAAGATGTAGACATATTTCAGTCATCAAAACGGAGCAGAGCGAGGGGAAAAGTGCAAATGGCTGAATTGTTTGTGTTTCAATGACTTGGCCATAAAAAGATAGAAAAACTCGAGTAAGGTACCATATCATCACCACATCTGAGTATTTAAAAGCACATGAATTATTATAAGCAAATCGCTACTAATCTCTTTTGGTGTTGCAACTTCTTCGTCCATTTGCAGGCTATTCATTTCAGAGAATTGTTGGGAATAGGAGGCTTTAGAACGAACATTTTGTGATTCTAGTGCATCAGAGAGCTGCTGCTTTAAGAATGCTTAAAAGATATATGGAGTTAAGAAAACAAATTTGTCAAATGATTGTCTAACAAGAGGTTTAACCACCTCTCCATTTAAGTCAATACATAAGCCAAATTTCTTTTAAAAGTGTTGAAATTATATTATATAAGTGCATAAATTATAATTCTATATAAATTTGTGATTGTATCTTTCGATAATGTCTTACATTCACAACTTAAGCTGTAGCATATATTACAAACCATCTTTTTTGGTTTTTGTTAATCCCTAAGGTGTAATACCACAATTCATTTGTTAGTCAAGTGCAAAAGTCTCCATTATATATTATTTTTCTAGTCTACATCTAATCCCTCACTCTCTAGTCTCTCTATATATTAATAATCAATCTTCATCTAATCTCCCTTCCTCTCTCTCTCTCTCTTTCTCTCTCCCTCCCTCCTTCCCCCATCTCTCTCCCTCCCTCCATATATACTAACCCTTTGCTTTTGGTTTTTTATCAAAAAAAAACCCAGCTGCAACTCTCTCCCTCCCTCCATATATACTAACCCTTTGCTTTTGGTTTTTTATCAAAAAAAACCCAACTGCAAGAATGGTGCAAGGAGAAGCAGACTAGAAGGGCAAAGTGAAAACCATTGTGAAAGAACCCATGAGAATATCGTTGATTTTTGCACTCGCTCTCAATCGACCTCTTCCTTTTGGTGATAGGCTTCTCATCATGCCATCATTGTCGGCTCCTCAAAAGCTGAAGGTAAAAGTTGGTAAGAAACTTTATATTGGTAGTATTAATCATCTTTTTCATCCTTTCAAGAGAAAAGGGAAGGCATTTGTCCAACTCAATCCCAAAGAAGAAGAAGAAGAAGTGAACAACTACGATATCAAATGTGATAAGGGTCCAGGATCAAGGCAAATTAGAGCAAGGGAGCGTCAAAATAATCATCCTTATTGTTGCAAAGATCTGAAGTCTCTCGAATAGCCTCTGCTTGGGATTTTTTTGGTGAACAGAAGACCGTAAGCGATTTTCTTAGGCTAGGAACATCCTATTGTAGAACCCTAACTAATCCTGCTCTCAATCCTAATTTAAGGAATCGTATGATAGAACAAGGAGAACCTACTGCTGCTCCCAGTCAAGATTCTAGTTCAAGCAGTTGCGACAATTTTGACATTGAGTTGAGACTAGGGTTTGACTAAAGGGAAGATTTGAATACATAAACCTGTCTGATGTTGTTTTTTTGGTCAATATCAATGGATGTGTTTTGAGTTTGTTTGCTTTTTTATATTACCTTAGGTAATGGTGTCTTCCTAGCCTCAGTACTCAAACTGTTTTGATTTTTAGCTAGAGAATCAACAAATCAATATCTATACAAGGTCAATTTTTATTGCTGAAATCATATAATCTAATAAAAGTCTAGGGTTTGAAGTATTTGTTGTTTTACTCTTTTTTTGTAATTTAGCCTATAATTATCAAATGAAATGACTCAAAGAATTGTTGTCTATTTTTAATATATTCTTGATTATTTATTTCCTCTTTTCTTTAAAGTAAGATTATATGAGTTCTCTTTGTCAAAAAATGACGGTGTTCAAATTTTCTTTCTTTTTTAATGAAATTTGAAAACAACTTATTGAAATATAGCTCACTGTCTTGCAAAACTCAGTCACTAGAATTCGATTTTGGGTTGAGGATTGATGTATTGGCAAACTTTTAGTTTTTTTATTAAAAAATTAATACAATTTTTGTTTTATATCTAAGAAAAATAAAAGATAGCAAACACTCTACTTACTTGTTGAACATACAAATTAGTTGTATTATTTATTAAAACTTCATATTAACTCAAGATTATATCAGGAAATAAATCATAAAATGCTAGTGTTGATACAATTATAAGGAACTAAATCATAAAACTAAAAATTATATTATAAAACACATGTAAGTTAAGAAGTAATAAAAATGTAATTTAGTTAAATAAAATAAGAAATGGATTGATTTAAAAATATATAAAAATGAAATCATAAATATTTAAATAAAATAAAATTTAAAAATATAAAATAGAACACCTCTAAGTCAATTAACTCGTTTTTAATTTATTAAAATAATAAACATTAACACCAACAAAAACGATAAACTGAAATTATAAATCTTTACAATAGAACTAGAAAAAAGTAGGCCAAGAATATAAAATAAAGCACATGTAAGTCAATAAACTCGTTCCAAAGTATGTGATAGTCAATTTTTTTTCTCCGAACCGAAATAATCGAATATCCTTAATCGAGGCAATGTTTCCTTATCTTCGATGCCGAAAGATTGTATCTTAACTTACTAGGTGCAACCTATCTTCAAATCGGGATAATCAAATATCCTTATTGCAAAAGTTTTCACAAAGGAAAGCTCATTATTTCTTGATCTTGAAATGGCGTGTCCTAACTCACTAGACGTGGCCTTTCTTCCTCGATCACTCGGAAGTAGTGGGATTTTCAAACAAAACTCGATTTCTGTTAAACTCGTGCATCCAAGGATCGTATATTTAAGCTTTATTCGACCATTTAAATGTTACAAATTAAGACCCAAAAATAATCAATACGGTACCAATTTGGGCACATGAGGGTGTTAATCCTTCCTCATGTGTAACCGACTCCCGAACCCCTTTTCTGGATTTTGAAGACCTACATGTTTTCAAAACGGTTTTTTTTGAAACGTTTTGTGGTGGCCCAATCACACCAAATAAAGGATTGGTGGCGACTCCCATTATTTTTCAATTTTAAGGATTTTTCGAGACCAGTCGCTTTAAAAAAAAAAAGGATGGTTTCGACACTTGGTATCTAACCAATGTGGGATCTAAGCTTTTCTTTTTCTCAATATTATTCACAAGTGCCTTATTTTCAGCATCAATCTCTCAACCATTTTGAGCATATGATATACCGTTTTAAAGGTCTCATAGAGTAGAATATAAAACCATAATTTTATGATTAAACTCTCCACCTTTTCCTATCAAGAATATGCCTCAAAAATTCTAAAAATACCATTTTTTTCCAACAATCCCCCATATGAATGAAAACTAAGAGTTTTTAAAGAAAACATTGATTCCATGTAGTGATAGAATCTACGATCGATAGTTGCATAAGATAGGTAGACATCCTCCTTTGAACCTTCCCTTGTGAAAGTATATTTACATTATTGGCTGACCAGTAGATGCGATTTCCTTGAACTATTCTGTCGTTTGTGTAAATGATGATATACCTCACACAACTACCTCCATGACAAGATTATCAATTCTTATTATGTTCAAATGGACATGAACATCTTCTTGGTTCTGTAAGTTTTTAAGAGAACTATGTCCAATAGTCTCTTGGAAGCGATCCCACTTCACTCTCACATAGGTGATTTATGTTGCTCGGCTTATCGAAACACACAACGATCATCAAAAGAAAAGCTTAATTCATCCCATTTTTAATCACCGTTTACATCATAAGAATGGACTTGGGATAATAACCCCCATAGTGATCTCAAAGGTCTATGCAAGTAGGTTGTCCCTTTGAACCTAGATCTTGGGACCTTCAATTAGCTAGGTAGGGTTTTCCTTCACATAGCACCTTTTAATTTCTTGGGCTTTAGTCTCATTTCTTTCGATGTTTTATAGACCAGATCTCGATTTAAGTCTCCAATTAGTGGATCTACAATGTTATCTTTTGATTTTACATAATCAATAGAGGTAACTCCATTTGAGATTAGTTGTCTAACGACATTGTGTCGGCGACACTTATGTCTTGACTTACCATTATAGATTATGTTTGTAAGACACCCCCACACTTTCAAGTAGTTGTAGAAAGGTTTTCTACCTTTCTATAACTCATATGATGTCTTGTCTTTCTCCTTTTGGGGCACCTTATTTAAAAGGTAACTAGTTGAGGGAAAAGTTTCCCCCCACGTGTTCTGTGATAACTTAGAACTTTCTAGCATAACAGTTTTGAGGGCGATAGTAGCATCTACCTCACCCTCTCTAACAGTAGGAGGATCATCCTTTAGAAACTTTGACCTATATTCAATATGGTAAAGTAAACAGCATCTTTTGTTGACACATTTTGAAATTCTCTCCAATGAATTTCTTAGACTTTTCATTGTAGCTCATAGTCACTGGCAACGTTTGACTTTGGCTCAAAGCCTAAGCTTGAGTAGTGACTATCGCACTAGATTAAGAACTGTAGAGATTCCTCGATGTATCAATCATTTTTCTATGAATGTCTGGAATTGAAAGATAAATCCCAGAACCAGAAAAATTAGGAATCTGTTAAACGTCAAGATTTTAGTCAAAAACTAAAAACTAGAAAAAGAGACGCCATTATCAACTTTTGTTAGATGGAAGGAATTTAGTAAACTAAAACCTGAAACAAAAGTTTACACGGTCTAGTAGAAAGCACAATAATGAACAATGCCCTAGGTTGGTAACCTTGAAAGAGATGTGGTGCACTAAACATGCTTAAATACCAAGTCTTTCAAAGAACCAATCCTAAACATACACTCTAATACTATCTCTTTTTTCGTTAATAAATCTAGTTAGAATCGTTTGATGCCACAATTTAAAGTCGTAATTTAAGTTTTTGTGACAATTTGAGGCCACAATTTAATGTCATGCATTAATAATAAACGGAAAAATTAATTTATAGTTTATACTACCATTTTATTCTGTTAAACGAAAAATTAAAATTCTGAAACAAAATCAAAATCAATTCTATTGAACGGCAAAAATAAATCTTGAAACAAAATTATTTAATTAATTCTTGTTTGGAAACAAAATCAAAATCAATTCTATTGAATGACAATAATAAATCTCAAAAAAGAATTATTCAATTAATTCTTGTTTGCAAACAAAATCATAATAGAATAAAATCTGTTGAACAACAGAAATAAATCTCGAAGTAGAATTATTCTATTAATTCTTGTTTGGAAAGAAAATCATAATAGAATAAAACCTGTTGTACGATAGGAATAAATTCCAAAACAGAATTATTCAATTAATCGTTGTTTGGAAACAAATTCAAAATAGGAAAAAATCAGTTGAACGGCGTGAATAAATCTCGAAACAGAATTATTCAATTAATCCTTGTTTGGAAACAAAATCATAATAGAAGAGAATCTGTTGAATGGCGGGAATAAATCTCGAAATAGAATTATTCAATTAATCCTTGTTTGGAAAAAATCAAAATAGAATAAAATTTTTAAAACGGCGAGAATAAATCCCGAAGCAGATTTATTAATTTAATCGTTTTTTGAAACAAAATCACAATAGAATAAAATCTGATGAACGACGGGAATAAATCCCAAAACAGATTTATTCAATTTTAATTTTTATTCACAAACAAAATACGTTTTTCACCTTAGTGTTTTGATCATCTCATATTAGAATGTGGTAATTCCACAAATTGCTTACAATGCCATTACTTGTCGGTTATGCAAAACTTGTGGGAACACATGCAAGACTACTAGGAACATAAGCTATTTGATTCATATCAAATCAGTTATTCCCAGTAATTATATAATTGAAATCATAAAAAAATTGTACAAATCAAAGCACGTAGATTTGTGAGAAATCGTCCGTTAGAAATTTAGGAAAAACTATATAAACTACAACCCATCTTTGGGTTCACATATTTCACATTCCTTTTTTGTAACCTTTCTCGAAATTTACTAGTGGAGGACTCTTGTTTCGGTCAACGGCTTTTGCAAGACAATACTTGGAGTCTGTCTTAATATTGTTGGATAAAACACATTAGCGAATAAACATAAATACAAGATCTAAAAAAAATATAAATAAATATTTATATTTATGTAAAATACCAAATTTGAACAAAAAATAAATAAATATTTATATTTATATCAAACACTAGATCCGAACAAAAAACAATTTAAATAAATATTTATTTTTATATAAAACACCATATCTAAACAAAACAATTTAGATAAATAAGTTCTAAAAAAAACATAGAAATCGAATAAGGAGGATCAAGACTTACTAGAAGTTGAGGCCTGTTTTCATAATTTCCTTAAGACAGATTTGACTACTCCTATGATACATGGAGAAATGTTGGTAGTCTATCTCCCAGGATACAACAACATAATGATCAAGGTAGTAGTACCTCTGCAGTGATCAATGAACTAACCTTGCCTTCTTCTATCACCAAAAACGTTTGAAAATGGAGAGTAAGAAAAAGAATTTCGAGAGTGAAATAAAACCATACTGTTTTTGTTGTGTTGTATAGAACTCTACAGATTTCTTTTGGTAGTTATAAACATTCAATATGGAGGACTTTTGGAAATTTCCATTAATAAGGATACATATATGCATTAAAAGAGCCATTAAATCGATTTGAATAAAAATAGAATCAAATAAAATCTATATATTTGTCCTTTTAAAACAAATTCTGTAAAATATCTGCTGAGAAAAATAATAACTATGTACTGAGCTAAAATATTTGTAGGCCCAGATAGGGCCCGGCTGATCCAAAAATTTCACATTGCCCACGTCATGTAGGTGTGCCTCCAACCTTGATGGATTTCAATCTACACCCCCTGCACGCAAGGCAAACCTTCAAGCTTAGTCATTCAATAACTCCCAAGTAGGTTCTCATATATATACATATCCCACACTTGGTATCTAACCAATGTGGGATCTAAGATTTTCTTTTCCTCAACATTATTCACAAGGAGCTTACTTTGAGCATCAATTTCTCATTCATCACTCAACCATTTTGAGCATATGATATATCGTTCTGAAGGTGTCATGGAGTAGTATATAAAACCATAATTTTATGATTCAACTCTCCACCTTTACCATTCAAGAATAAGCCTCAAAGTTTCCAAAAATAATTTTCTTTCCAACAATGTACAATGGCCCCTCTACATGCAATGCACAACATTCTCAAGACATTACTCTCCCAAACCAAATACTAAATCAAAGCCTAAGCCGAATTATTTCTTGTCAATAAATTGTGCCATGATCTGAACCGATCATTTCAAGATTTCAAACTCACCTCAGTGTTTTCCTTTTAGATGATTCGGAAACTACAATTTCAAGTATCAACTCCATTGGATTTTTTTTAATTTGGCAACAAGAACTCACATATTTGCAAGTTCATTTTCTAGATAAGCTTCTCTTTGCTTAGATTCTACAACCTTTTTTTGTAGCTCAGCTTCATGTTGATCCTTCTCTAGAAGAGTAGCTTCATACAAAAGCTCTCTCTCTTTACTCATCACTAGTTCTCTTTTTTTGTAGTTTACTCTTTCTTTTTAAATAATTTAAGATTAAAGATTTTTTATGGAAAAGTTTTACTTTGGGGTGTTAAAATATTTTCCTCTGTTTTTTCTCTAGTTTGCTTGCTTTCTTCTTCCTGCATTTCAAATCTCATTTTTTATCTTTTATTTTTCATATTCCAAAGATTAAAAAAACCCATTTATCTAAAAAATAATAACAAATAATGTTCAAGAAGAGTGTTAACCAAGAACCAAGTAAACATTAGAGAATGACAAAACCACAAATAAAATAAAGAGATGTGATATAATGTTTATTAAAGAAGCCAATTTGTCATAATATAAGGCAAACCTTAATTTTCCATTTTCGCTATGTTTTTACCTATGACATTATGACATATTTCATCCGAAAAAAATCATTTTAACTTTTCTGTTTTATTTTTTATTTTTTTAGTTCTTAAATTTACATTTTTGTCAAATCAATAAAAAATGGATTGCAAAGTTAATGTTTTTTTAACTTTACTGATGTGGCACACATATGAATTGCCATGTAAATGACATATAAGCTTTTAGTTAATTTTTTAAAATTTCAAAATTCATATTTAAAGTTTGTAATTGTATTTTTTATGTCTTATATTTCATTTTTAAAGTGTAATATATGATTTATCTAATCTTCATCTAATCTCTCCCTCTACATTTATATTAACCATAATCTTCATCTAATCTCTCACTCTCCATATATATTAACCCTTTACCTTCGGTTTTTTATTAGAAAAAACCTAGTTGCAGTAATAATGCAACAAGAAGAAGACTGGAAGGGCAACTTGAAAGCTATTGTGAAAGAACCCATGAAAATATCATTGGCTTTTGCACCCACCTCAATCAGCCTTTTCCTCACGATGATGGGCTTTTTCTCATTTTCATCCTATCAGGGGAAAAGGGAGGCACTTGTCCAGATCAATCCTAAAGAAAAAGAAGTGAATAGCTATGATATTAGATGAGATAAGGTTCCAAAATCGAGGCAAATTGGAGCAATGGAGCAAAAAATCATCATCCTTATGATTAAAAAGATTAATACTTTCTCCTTCAGGCGCGACCGTAGATCTTTTTGCTGAACAGAAGACCGTAAGCGATTTTCTTGGGCTGAAAACACCCTCTTGGAGAACCCCTCCTAATTCTGCTCTTTATCCTACTTTAATGAATAATATTATGTGACAAATAGAACCTGTTGCTGCCCCAAGTCAAGATTTCAGTTCAAGCAGTTGTGACAATTTGGACATAGAATTGAGACTAGGGTTTGAGGGAAGGGAAGATTAGAAGGGTTTGAGGGAAGGGAAGATTAGAATACATAAACTTGCCTGAGGTTTTTTTTCTCAGTTTCAATGGATTTTGTGTTTCTTTTCCTTTTTTTATTACATTAGGTAATGATGTCTTTCTAGCCTCAATACTCAAACCCTTTTGATTTTTAGCTACATAATCAACAAATCAATATCTATACAACGTCAGTTTTCAGTGCTCAAGTCTTATATTTTTATAAAAGTCTAGGGTTTTAAGTCTTGTTGTGTTACTGTTTTTTGTTGTTTAGTCTATCATTATCAAATGAAATGACTTATCTTTGTCAAAAAAATGATGGTGTTCAATTTTTCCTTCTTTTTTAATGAAGTTTGAAAACAACTTATTGAAATATAGCGCATTGTCTTGCAATACTCAACTAGTGGAATTCAATTTTGGGTTGAGGATGAATATGTCTATTTGATTGACGTATTGGCAAACTTTTAGATTTTTTATTAAAAAATTAATACAAGTTTTGTTTTATATATATAAAAATAAAAAAAGATAATAGACATTCTACTGACTTGTTGAACATACAAATTAAAACTCCATGTTAATTCAAAATTATGTAAGGAAACTAATCATAAAATGTTCGTTGATCCAATTATAAGTGAGTAAATCATAAAACTAAAAATTATATGATAAAAGACATGTAAATTTGGAATTAATAAAAATGTAATTTTGTTAAATAAAAAAAGAAATGGTTTAATTTAAAAATATATAAAAATGAAATTATAAATATTTAAATAAAAGAAAATATAAAAATATATAATAGAACACCTCTAAGTCAATTAACTCATTATAATTTATTGAAATCATAAACATTAACGTCCACTAATGATAAACTGAAATTATAAATCTTTTACAATGAAAATAGAAAAAATAGGTCAAGAATATAAAATAGAGCACGTGTATGTCAATAAACTCGTTGCAAGATATGTCATAATTAATAAGTACATCAATAAATACAAAAATTTGATTTCAAAATGATATAATAGAACAACTGTAAGTCGATAAAATGCTACAATTGAAACTATAAATCTTTGCATTAAAATAGAAGGGAAAATTTAATTCAAGAATATAAAATAGAGTACGTGTAAGTTGACAAACTCGTTGCAAAGTATGCGATAAGAAATATATAAATTAATAAATACATACAAAAATTCAAAAACATATAAGAAAACACCTGTATACCGATAAACTGGTTACTATAGAAATTATAAATCGTTACAATGAAAATAAAAAAATTTAGTTCAAAAGTATAAAATAAAGCACTTATAAGTTGACAAACTTGTCGTAAAGTATGTAATGATTAATATAAATTTTCTTAATTACTTAGAGAATCCAAACGAGGGGTAGGTGGAGGGGAAATGCTTCTATTTTCAGTCTTTGGCTGTGTCAAATATTAAAAATAAATAAATTTGTTTTCCAATATTTTCCTTTCATATTCGTTTCACAGTAATAAAATGTTATGTAAGGTTAAATTCTAATAAATTAATGTCTTCTTAGCTCTATTTTAATATGGTTCCTAAAAGTACAATTTTAATGCTTTTTTAACTTTTTTTGCCAATTAAGATTATAGGGATAATTGTGTTGTGGCCCTCTATAATTATTATATTTGCCTAACCTTTTAGGTACTTTCTTATGAGGAATATGTTAAATTTCAACCAAAAAATAATAGAGTAAACTATCAAAATAGTCACTTTTATTTCTCTTAGGTTAAATTTTAGTCACTTACATTAACGTGTTGTAATATTTTAATCACTTACGTTACATTATAGATTCTTGCGATGGTTGTTTTTACTTCTGTGTGTGGTGCCCTCTTTTACAATAAAAAATAAATTCAAAAAACATATAATTCTCAATTACATGTTTATGGTTGGTTTTATTGAACTATCACTATATGGGTTGATAAAGGTAATTAATGAGGTACTTAAAAGATATATAGAGTTAAAAAAATTATCAAACTAGTGTCTCACAAGAGATTTAACCACATCTGCATTTAAGTCAAGACATAAGTCAAATTTCTTTTAAAAGTACTCAAATTATATTTAAATATAAGTGTGGAAATTATATATATTCTATTTATTTTACTATTTATATTTAAAATTTATGATTGTATCTTTTAATAATGTCTTAAATTCCCAGTTTAAAGTGTACCATATATTATCAATCGTCTTATTTGGTATTTGTTAATTCCTAATAGGTAATACAACAATTCATTTGTTAGTGAGGTGCAAAAGTCTCCTATATATATTCTTTTTATAGTCTTCATCTAATCACTCACTCTCTAGACTCTATATATTAATCATCAATCTTCATCTAATCTCTCTCCCTCGCTCTCCCTCTCTCTCTCCCTGCCTCTCTCCCTCCCTCTCGCTCTCTTTCTCTCTCCCTCCACCCCTCCCTCTCTCTCTCTTTCTCTTTCCCTCCATCCCTCCCTCCCTCCCTCCCTCCCTCTCTCTCTCTCTCTCTCTCCCCTTCATCTAACATTTTGCTTTTGGCTTTTTTATTAGAAAAACCCAACTGCAAGAATGGTGCAAGGAGAAGCAAATCAGAAAGGTAAAGGGAAAACCATTATGAAACAACCCATGAAAACATTGTTGACTTTTGCACCCACTCCTAATTGACCTCTTCTCCATGGTGACAAGCTTTTCCTCATGCCTTCATTGTTGGCTCTTCAAAAGTCGAAGGTAAAAGTTGGTAAGAAACCTTATGTTGGTCGTGCCAATCCTCGTTTCCATCCTTTCAAGGGAAATGAAATGGCATCAATCCAACTCTATCCCAAAGAAGAAGAAGAAGAAGAATAAGTGAACAGCTATGATATCAAACATGATAAGGGTAGTGGATCGAGGTAGATTGGAGCAATAAAGACTCAAAATCATCATCCTTATGGTTACAAAGATCAAAAGTCTCTCCTTCTGTCTCTCTTTCCATCCATCCCTCCCTCCCCCTCCCTCCCTCCCTCCCCCTCTCTCTCTCCTTCACTCTTACTATCCACATATATTAACCCTTTCCCTTCGAATTTAAAAAAAAAAAACCTAGCTGCAGCAATGGTGCAACAAGAAGCAAACTAGAAGGGCAAAGGGAAAGCCATTGTTAAAGAACCCATGAAAATATTGTTGGCTTTTGCACCCACTCTCAATCAACCTTTTCCTCATGACGACGAGCCTGTTCTCATTTTCATCCTATCAGGGGAAAAGGGAGGCACTTGTCCTACTCAGTCCCAAAGAAAAAGAAGAAGTGAATAGCTAAGATATTAGACCTGATAAGGGTCCAGAGTCGAGGCAAATTAGTGCAATGGAGTAGAAAATCATCATCCTTATAATTTCAAATATTAGTAGTCTCTCCTTCAAGCTCCGACCGTAGAAATTTTTACTGAACAGAAGGCCATAAGTTGTCTTCTTGGGCTGGGAACATCCTCTAAGTCAACACCACCTAGTTCTGCTCCTAATCCTAATTTAAGGAATCATCTGATGGGACAAGGAGAACTTGTTGCTACTCCTAGTCAAGCTTCCAATTCAAGCAGTTTTGAAAATTTGGACATAGAGTTGAGACTAGCATTTAAGTGAAGGGAAGATTAGACTAGGATGGCCCAACTCATTAAGAGGTCTATTGTTAACTTGACATATTTTTTACTTTCAATTAAAGTTAAGGATCTCTCTTTAATTACTTCAAAACACCATTTTTGGTTTATTATTTGCAACATAAGAGCCATCGTTCATCATCAGTGCCTAACACCCACCACAAGTATCACCAATCCTCATCACTGCCCATCCCTTGCTCCCCATACGTATCACTAATTATCTTGTTGCCTCCGCACAATAAGAACCACTTATAGTGGGTGTGAAGAAAAAAAAGTAAACTATGTCTAATGAGTTAAACGTAACATTATGTCTGATGTGTTAAACGTAACATGGCATAATTTGAATTAAACTAAAAATTTTGAATTTATCGAAAGATTTAATTGCTTTGATTCTCCCTGAGCGTACGATCAAATTATTTCATTATAAATATTGTTTGACAAAATATGCTTACCATTAATTCAATCTTAAAATTTGCATACTTTAATATACAACAACCAAATATAGACAGAAAGTGAAGCTTTTCATACACCAAGAGTGTTGGGGATCAACCCGATTAAGCAACGAACAAGTAAAATATAGCGGAATAAATTGAGAAATTGAGCACACAAATTTAACGTGGAAAAACCCCTTCGGAGAGGATAAAAAACCACGAGCAAAAATAAATTTACTATAATGGCAAAAGAATGAAGTGTACAAAAGATGGAGATAAAATTAAACCCCGAAAACCCAAAAACAAAGAACCCTCAAAACGTAAACACTAAATTCTCCAAAAATGTTAGGAGTGCTAAACTCTAAAGGGTATATCTAATAAGTGTATTTTTTAAGGTTGTAAAAGAGTCTATTTATAGGCTAAATTTCTAGGTCAAATAATAATAAAATAATCTAGATTAATAAGAGTTTGACTCAAACAAATAAACAGAGTTTAACTGAAAGATTATTTCTCAAATTTGACTTGAAATAGGAGTCATAATTCAACAAATCTCCACCTTGACTCACATTTCTACAATGCCATCTTTGCCAAAGCCCGTCACGAGCCTATCTTGAACTATGCAGGGAATTAATTAAGTTGAATCTGTGATTAGAAGTTGGAAGTCTTCTAGCCTTCGACTTGTGAACTACCAAATCAAAACTAACCCGGGTCTAATTTTCTCGAATACAATGCCCTAACTTTTCAAAACCAGCATCCAAAAGAGAACCTCTCTTCAATGAAACAGTCATACCATTTTCCCTCCTATGACCAAGTTGCCTCTACTCCAAACGAGTTGACTGCAACTTCGTAACGGACGAGGGACGATCGATTTCACCGGTCACTATAAAACCTTCCAGAATATAAAAACTATCGGTCTTTTTACCTTTTAACAAAATGAGAGCCCCACGAGACACCTTGGTGCTCGACTCGATGTTGATTCTGCAACCTTTTGAGTCTAAAATACTTAAAGAGATGAGATTCTTTCATAAATCAAGTACATACCTGACATCTGATAGTGTCCTAATCGTACCATTGTGCATCCTAATTTTAATAGTACCAATATCGATTACCTTACTGGATGAATCGTTTCCCATGTGCACAACTCCACCTTCAACTGAACTGTATGTGGAGAACCATCCTCTATTAGGACACATGTGGAAAGAACATCCTGAATCTAGGATCCACTCAGACGTAAGCTCGGAGGTTTTGCTCATTGACACTAACAAGAAATCACAATCACTTTCATCGGCCAAATTAGCACCAGTTAAATCTTCCTCGTTACTCTCAGCGGCCCTTTTATTTCTCAGTTTGTAACAATCTGTTGTGATGTGACCTAATTTCTTACAATAACAACACCTTTTGTCTTGCTTTTTTGATGCTACCAAAACAGAAGCTTGCTTATCTGCCTTGCTATCTGAGCCAAACTTATTATTGAGTTTATCTTTGCTTAACAAATGACCCTTCACATCCTCGAACGAGAGTTTGTCTCTACCATAAATCAAGGTTTCTCTATAAGACTTATATGAAAGGGGTAAAGAGCACAACAATAGCATAGCTTGATCCTCAAATTTGAGCCTCAACATTATTTAAACCATTCAAAAGAGTAATGAATTGACTGATGTGATCTCTAAAAAGCTCACCTTCATTCATGTGAAACATAAATAGACGTTGTTTCAACACTAAACGGTTAGCTAGAGACTTAGTCGCATAAAGAGTTTTCAACCTTTTCCATAAGGCAGATGAGGTCTTCTCCACCAATACCTTATTCGCGAGGTACAACTGTATTGCAGATAGGGCTTTTTCATCAAGCTCTTCCCATTCTTATTGATCTAGATTATCGAACTTTTTCCCGATAATGACCTTTTTCAAGCCGGTCTGAACTAGAATTGCCATCATCCGAACTTGCCACAGATTGAAATTTGTTACACCATCGAACTTATCAATGTCAAATCTTGTTGTTGCCATCTCTAAACGGGTTGATCTACGGAAATCGAACTAGCTTTGATACCACTTGTTAGGAATCAACCCGATTAAGCAACGAACAAGTTAAAAATAGAGAAAGAAATTGAGAAATTAAACACACAAATTTATCATGGAAAAACTCCTCCAAAGAGGATAAAGAAAACCATGAGCAAAAATAATTTTACTATAATGGCAAAAGAATGAAAAGTATAAAAGATGGAAATAAAACTAAACCCCGAAAACCCAAAAACAAAGAACCCTCAAAACATAAACACTAAATTCTCCAAAAGTGTTAGGAGTTTTAAACTCTAATGGGTATATCTAATAAGTGTATTTCTTAAGGTTGTAAAAGAGCCTATTTATAGGCTAAATTTTTAGGTCAAATAATAATAATATAATCTAGACTAAAAATAATTAAACAGAGTTTAACTATAAGATTATTTCTCAATTTTGACTTGAAATAAGAGTCATAATTCAATAAAGAGAACCCAACAGATACAACAAATTTGATGAATAAGAAAAAAACTATTATGGAATATATAATGACCCCTCTACATTCAATGCATGACATTCTCAAGACATTACTCTCCGAAACCAAATATTAAATCAAAGCCCAAGCCGAAGTATTGTTTGTCAATAAAAACATAAATATTGCATATAATGTGCTATAAACTTGTGTGTGCGTTGTCAAAGGGTTAAGAAAGTATGAATAGATACTACCATGTAATCACATCAGTATATTAAAAAAAAAGAACTTGTCTGTTTGCTGAGACTCCTAGAAATAAGATGTAAACATATTTCAGTCATCAAAAAGGAGCAAAGCATGGGGACAAGTGCAAATGGTTGAATTGTGTGCGATTCCACGACTTGGCCTTAAAAAGATGGTAAAACCCAAGTAAGTTACCATATTAGCACCATATCTGAGTATTTAAAAGCACCTGCATTTTATAAGCAAATTGCTACTAATCTCTTTTGGTGCCATAACTTCTTTGTCCATCTATGCAGCAAAGAGCTACTGCATGAAGGATGTAACTGTTTCTTGCAATCCTTCACATTCAAAAATCTGGTAAAAATGTGAAGTTAGAACGGAATCCAAAAAAAAGATGCTACTTCCAAGCCATGAGTTTGGGTCAATTTTTACTTAAAACCATAGGTTGAGTATGTATATCTACCTTCCGGTTAAGCTATTCTTGAATTATTCGATTGTTTGTAGCTTTAACCTAGAAACGGAATTAAAAATTGACTCATAAGAGAAAACCAAATGAATCAAAGAGACAAATGGACAGAGGTTGAGGAATGTAGGAACTTGTAATAAGTCTAATTTCTATAGATTCCTATACTATAAAATGTAGGAACTTGTGAGTTGAGTCCATAGTTAGGTTACTAGAACATTGTATAATCAAATTTAACGTGATTAACTCAACAACCCTTATTATACAATGTAGAGCTCATGTGAATCATTTGAAACATATATGGAAGAATACATTACCTCAAGTTCGAAGGATTTCCCAATTAGTTGCTCCACTAGTTCAACAACAGTAGACTATAACATACATATCTGGAAAGATGTTTAACTTTTGGAAGAAAAAAACAAATTTGTCAAACAAGTGTCTGACAAGAGGTTTAACCACCTTTCCATTTAAGTTAAGACATAATCCAAATTTCTCTTAAAGGTGTTAAATTTATATTTATATATAAGTGCATAAATTATATTTCTATATAAATTTGTGAATATATCTTTTAATAATGTCTTGCATTCCCAGCTTAAAGTGCAACATATATTACCAACCATCTTTTTTGGTTTTTGTTAATCCTTAATATGTAATACCACAATTCATTTGTTAGTCAGGTGCAAAAGTCTCCATTATATATTATTTTTGTAGTCTTCATCTAATCGCTCACTCTCTAATCTCTCTATTTATTAATCATCAGTCTTTATTGAACCTTTGTCCCTCCCTCTCTCCCCCTTTCTCTTGCCCTCACTCTTACATTCCATATCCTTTGCTTTTGGTTTTTTATAAAGAAAAAAAACCTAACTGCAAGAATGGTGCAAGAAGAAGCAGATCATAAGGGCAAAGGGAAAGCCATTGTGAAAGAACCCATGAAATTATTTTCGACTTTGGCAATCATTCTCAATCAACCTCTTCACTATGGCGACAAACTTTTCCTCAAGCCTCCATCATCGACTCCTCAAAACCTGAAGGTAAAAGTTGGTAAAAAACCATATACTTGTCGTGTTAGTCCTCATTTTCATCCTTTCAAGAGAAAAGGGAAGGCATCTATCCAATGTAGTCTTAAAGAAGAAGTGAACAACTACAATATTAGACGTGGTAAGGGTCCAAGATCGAGGCTGATTGGAGCAAGGGAGCGTCAAATTCATCATCCTTATAGTCACAAAGATTAGAAGTCTCTCGATCAGCCTTTAGCCACAGATCTTTTTGGAGAATAGAGGACCATAAGCAGTTTTCTTGGGATAGGAACATCCTCTTGGATAACCCTTCCTAATCCTGCTCTTAATTCTAATTTATGGAATCATATGATGGATCAAGGAGAACTTGTTTCTTCTCCAAGTCAAGATTCCAGTTCAAGCAGTTGCAACAATTTGGACATAGAGTTGAGAGTAGGGTTTAAGTGAAGGGAAGATTAGAATACATAAACATGTTTGATTTTTTTTTGTCAATTTCAATGGATGTATTTTGAGTTTGATTCCATTTTTTTATTACGTCAAGTAAGGGTGTCTTTCTAGCCTTAATACTGAATCCTTTTGATTTTTAGCTACAGGGTCAACAAATCAATATCTATACAAGGTCAGTTTTAGTGCTGAAGTCATATAATTTTATAAAAGTCTAGGGTGTTAAGTATTTTTTGTGTTACTATTTAGCCTATCATTACCAAATGAAAAGAGTCAAACAATTTTTGTCTATCACCAATATATTCTTGATTATCGATTTGCTCTTTTCTTTAAAAATCAAATTATATGAGTTCTCTTTGTCAAAAAATGAGGGTGTTCAAAATTTCCTTCATTTTTAAAGAAATTTGAAAATAAGTTATTGATGTGTCGTCGGGAACACAAAATATAGCCTACTCCGAAAATTAAAGTAAATAATAGGAAAAGGGAAGTAGGGACTAATCCACAGGGACTGAAGATTCGTAAAAAGTCTTGCCTGTCGAGATCGTGAGCAAAATCGTGCCCAAGAAAAGCGTCACTGTCTGAGGAAAAATAGAAGAAATAGAATTAAAAAAAAAAGAAAATATAATTAAAAGAAATAGAAAATAAGGAAGTCGAATTAAAAATAAATAGCATAAAATAAATAAGTTGAAAGAAGAAGAGTTTATCAATATTCAAAGATCCAGCCTTCGGTTATCTTAATTCTTCCTTGGTTCAATCATAGACTTTGGATGGTTCTTCTCGTGCCAGAATAAGACAATTATAGTGGAGAGGATGCCTACGACCACCAGCTCCGGATATAGTTTTTAGAGGAACCTGACTCTAGCCAACCGTCACTCCAATGGGACTGTCTTACACTAGATCATATTTTCCCAATGACGAATGCCATGCAGTTTGTCTCTTTTGGTTTGGCAACCTCTGACACAGTAAGTTAACAAACCGACTGTGCAACCTTCTTAAAACACACAAAGCGGTCATCTTTGCACAAGATGAAAAGATTACTTTTGTAGGGATTTTGGACAGAAGTGTCAATCCTGTATTACAAAGAATTGATGAGTACTCGGGTTGAAAAGAATTAAGCGCGGATTCTAAACCTCATGAAACTTGGAGGAATATTTGATAACCTTTGCTAGAAGGTTTTTTTAGTTACTCATGATTTTGGTGAAGAACATAAGATAATAAAATAAAGCTTTTATTGAACTAGTGATTTAAGGAGAAGGAGGATTTTTCAATGAATGGGGAATGAATAATTCAATCACTCCACCCCCTATTTATAGTATATAATATTCTTAGTTGAATCCAATCTAAATTCTAAAAGATAATTAGAATTATATCTAACATTTAATTCTCCTAATTGGATTCAATTTAAACTCTAAAAGATAAATACAAAAAGATAAACATAAATTAATTACAAATTTAAATAATAAATAATATCTTGAATATTAAATCCTAATATAAAATATATTTAAAAAAATAAAATAAAATAAAACTAAGTCTTTTTGTCCTATAAACTCTCTCTTTCAGCATTCCATCTTCACACAACTTCAAATTCTCCTCCAAAACTATGTTTTTTTGTCTCCAATTTATCTTCTATCACCACTTAGTCCCTACAAAATAAAAAGACAATAAATAGCCCAATTTAATAGGATCATACTCAAAAATATATATATTTAATATCCAAAAGTTTGTCATATTTAAGCATTATCATATTCCCCCCTACTTAGCCCATGCTTGCCCTCAAGTATGACTCATACTCCACTAAGTAATTAAAATTCCACCATGGAAAATAATACTCCAAAGTTCTACAACAATTAGGTTTAATGCTTACGAAAAATAAAGAGAACATTTACCTTGCTGTAGGTAAAATCGAAAAAGTAACCCAATTAAAACACACAACAATTAAATCTTCTTGAATTATTTCATGAGAGTTAAATAATTTACTAAACTTACCAAGACACCTATTTGTTCACTCTTGTTTCAAAATTTAGTTCTGTTCCTTTTATTTTGTCAATTTTCTTTTTTTTTTCTTTAAGAATACTTTGGACCTTTTGACGCGAAATGAAATGACACCCAAGCACTTCATCCTAGTTACTCAGCCCAACATGCTCTCAAATTTTTTCTTCTCTTTTTTTTTTGTAGAATGTGTTAACCCTATTGACGCAAAGTGAAATGACAATCAAACACTCCACCCCGGTTACTCAGTCTAATACATTCTTAATTTATTTTTTTTTCTTTTTTTATTTGGGTTAGCGGAGTTTTGCTTAACACGTCACACAACCTTTTTAAGCGAAGTAGGATGACAACCTAAGCACCCTACCCCGGTTACTCAGTTAGTCACATTTTAAACTATGCTCATAACCGCAGAATCATCAAAGGGTTTTCTTTTTTCTTTTTTTCAGACAAAGAACTTTAATTTAGGAGGACTAGAAAAAACAAACAAGTATCAAAAATAAATTTGGCAATTAACTAACAATAAAGAAAAACAGTTTAAGCACGCATCAGAATTAACTGTTCTCTTATACTTAGACTCAATCAATTTTACCATAAGCAGGATAGAGTTTTCTTCATTAATCATAATCTTGTGAGCCTAATTGAAATAAAACAGTGGAGATAAATTTAATCATAGCAAAATCAAAATTAACTCAGCAAACAAGAATCATATTGAGGGCCAAAACAGTGGCCATTTTGTGGGTAAAATCATGGGCATGAAATGAGACAAAATATACTTAAAAAAAATTTAAAACAGGTAGAAAATATCAAGGTAGTAGCAACAATAAACCCATAGCAACACAAACAGCAAATAAAACTAGCAAAAACAATGAGGAACGTCTCCCCCTACTTAAAACGCATTGCCCTCAATGTGAAGATAAATACAAAAAGAAAAGGGTTTAGAATACTCCTCATGTTATCGTTGCTCTCGTAATGCTGCAGTTTCCACCATTAAATTTTTTTTGAAATAAATTCCTCGAGTTTCCTAGACAAAATAAATAAAATAAATAAATAAAATAAGATAGAAAAATAATAAAAAATAAAAATAAAAATAATTGGGTTGTCTCCCAACAAGCGCTTGTTTAATGTCGTTAGCTCGACGACCCGAATTAGTACTGAGGCTGTTGAAGATGAATTTTCTCGACTGTTTGAGCTTGAAAATTTTTATAGAATGGTTTCAACCTTTGACCATTAACTGTGAAACGCTTCCTTGTCTCCTCACTTTCTATTTCTATTGCACCATTGGTAAATAATTTAGTAACAATAAAAGGTCTTAACCGTCGAGATCGAAGCATACCGAGAAATTATTTTAGAATTGAGTTGTAAAGAAACACTTGTTGCCCTATTGAGAATTTCTTTCGAGATATCATTCTATTATGAAACAGTTTCGTTTTATCCTTGTATATACGAGCATTCTCATAGGGGTCATTTCGAATCTCTTCCAACTCTTGGATGTCTAATTTCCTAGCTTTTCCTGCGGGCTCAAATTCCATATTACACTGCCTTACGTCCCAATAAGCTTTATGTTCTAGTTCAACAGGAAGGTGACAAGTTTTGCCAAAAACAAGTTGAAATGGAGACATACCTATTAGGCCTTTATATGCTGTTCGATAAGCCTAGAGAGTATCATTCAATCGAAGACTCCAATCCTTCCGATTAGGTTGAACTATTTTCTCCAAAATAGTCTTGATTTCACTGTTTGAAACCTCCACTTGGCCATTTGTTTGGGGGTGATAAGATGTAGCTATACGATGATGAACCCCATATTTCTTCATGTGTGCTTCCATTACTTTATAGCAAAAATGAGTTCCACGGTCACTGACCAAGGCCCGATAACCTGGAAAAAAAATACAACATTTTAGAAATTCTACCACGGTTTTAGCATTATCATTTCAAGTAGGAATTGCCTTTATCCATTTAGAAACATAGTCTACTGCTAGAAGTATATATAGATTTCCAAATGAAGAGATAAATGGGCCCATAAAATCAATACCCCACACATCAAAAATTTCACATACATGGATTGGGGATTGGGATATTTGATTTCACCTAGTAATGTTTCCTACCTGTTGACATCTATCACAAGATTTATAGAACTCAGATGCATCACAAAAAATTGTGGGTCAATATAATCCACATTCTAATACCTTATGAGCAGTCCGTTTAGGTTCAAAGTGGCCTCCACATGCATGCGAATGACAAAAAGTAAGTATAGATGTTACCTCGATTTTCAGAACACATCATCGTATTACCTGATTTGAGTAATGTTTCCACAAGTATGGATCATCCCAAATATAATATCGAGCTTCTCTTTTAAGTTTTTCTTTCCTGGAATGAGGTAACTCAATAAGTAAATAACCTGTAGTAAGAAAGTTTACCGAATTCGCATACCATGGAAAATACTCTTGGGCCGAAAATAGGCCCTCATCAGGGAATTCATCTCTTATAGAAATAGTCATAAGGTATTTTTACCCTACTCAAGTGATCAACCACCAAGTTTTAGTATCCTTTTTTATCTCGAATCTCGATGTCGAATTCTTGTAGCAATAAAATCCATCTCATAAGTCTCGGCTTTGCTTCCTTCTTTGCAATCAAATACCTAAGAGCTGTATGGTCAGAAAAAATAATTACTTTTGATCCTAATAAATAAGACCGAAACTTATCTAAAGCAAATACAATGGCTAGAAGTTCTTTTTCTGTGGTAGTGTAATTGCTTTGCGCAACATCTAGGCTTTATGAAGCATAACAAATGACATGGGGCTCTTGATCTATCTTTTGCCCCAATACAGCCCTTACACTTCGTCACTGGCATCACACATGATCTCAAAGGGGTATTTTCAGTTTCGGGCTTGGACTATAGGAGCAGAAACCAACTTTTGTTTCAACGTGTCAAAAGCCTCTTTGCATTTTGGGTCGAACTCAAATCTTTTATCTTTTTGCAACAACTCGCACATAATGGTTCAGCTACTTTCGAAAAGTTTTTTATAAAGCGTCTGTAAAATCCTACATGACCAAGGAAAGAACGAATTTTCATCACAGTTAAGGGGTATGGTAAAGAATTTATAATATCAGTCTTAGCCTTATCAACTTCAATCCCTTTAGATGAAACTATATGACTTAGAATTAAACCTTAATCTACCATAAAATGACACTTTTCATAATTCAAGACAAGATTAAATTCTATGCAACTTCTTAAAATTTTTGTGAGATTCCTAAGGCATTCATCAAAAGATTCCCCATGCATAGTAAAATCATCCATAAAAACTTGAATGATATATTCTACGTATTCTGAGAATATACTCATCATGCATCTTTGAAAAGTAGTCGGTGCATTGCAAAGTCCGAATGACATCCTCCTATATGCATATGTGCCAAATGGGCATGTAAAAGTGGTCTTTTCTTGGTCCTCGAGTGCAACTGGAATCTAGGAAAAACCTGAATATCCATTTTGACAACAATAACGAGTTTTTCCAGCTAAACATTCAAGTATTTGATTTATAAAAGGAAAAGGAAAATGATCTTTTCTAGTATAAGAATTCAACTTCTTGTAATCAATGCAGACACGCCACCCATTTTGCACTCGAACAGGTACCAAATCGCCCTAGGCATTTTTCTTTACTGTAACACCAGTTTTCTTGGGCACGATTTGTACAGGATTTACCCAACTGCTATTGGAAATGGGGTAAATTATGTTAGCATCCAACAGCTTTATAATCTCCTTCTTTACTACGTCCATCATATTTGGGTTTAATCGTCTTTGCACTTCTCGCCTCGATTTTGTGTTTTCCTCCAGAAAGATCTTATGAGTGCACGTCAAAGGACTTAACCCTTTCAAATCGGCAATGGTCCAACTAATGGCTTCCTTATGGCTCTTTAGTACCTGAATTAAATTTGTTTCCTCACACTTAGAGAGTTTATTCGAAATTATAATAAGTAAAGTCTTACCATCCCATAAAAATGCATACTTGAGATGCTCGGGAAGTGGTTTCAACTCCAACTCTAGTGCCTGTACAATAGAAGGTAAAAGTTTAGTATTCATAGGAGGCAATAATTCATTAACAAATTCACAATTTAAATAAGAATCAAAATCATCATTAAGATCATCATCAAAAAATGTCTCGTGCTCAATCTCATGGGGTGATTTGAAAGTCTCATCTACTAAGGATTTCACCATATCGACACGGTTTATGTTTAAGATTTCATTAGGGTGACTGATGGCGTCATAAACATTTAAATTTACGATCTCCCCATCAAACTCCATTGTGAGGGTTCCACTTCGTACATCGATCTTAGTATTTGCAGTACTAAGGAAAGGTCGCCCTAACAAGATATCAGAAGATTCTAGGAGTATTATCCTCTTCCATCTTCACCACATAAAAATCTGCATGAAAAATTAGTTCGTTGACTTTCACTAACACATCCTCAAGGACTCCTTCGGGATGTACGATAGACCTGTCCGCTAACTGAATTATAACACCTGTTTCCTTCAAAGAACCCATGTTAAGTGATTTATAAATAGAAAAAGGCATTACATTTATAGATGCTCCTAAGTCACACATAGCTTTCTTAATTCCAAAGTGACCTATTCTGCATGGAATTGCAATCATGCCTCTATCCTTACATTTTTTTTGGCATTCTACATTGCAAAACCACAGACACATTCTCACCAACATTTACCTTTTTGTTTCCAGTCAATTTTCTTTTGTTGGTGCAAAGTTCTTTCAAAAATTTAGCATACCGCGGAATCTGTTTAATAGTATCTAACAATGTTATATTTACCTTGACTTTCCTGAATGTTTCGAAGATCTCTTTTTCCTCATTACCTTTCTAGGTTTGCCTTAGTCATCTAAGAAACAGAGGTTTAATTCTAGGTAATGGAGGTTTCGACCGAACCTGTTCGTCGTCTTTTTGATTTTCATGGGCAGATTCTTGGGCATGATTTTTACCATGAATTGGTTCTAGTACTTTCCCAGTTTGTAAAGTCACTGCATTCGCGTTTTGTCTTAGGTTAGGTTCTGTTTGTGACAACAGCCTACCCTGTGCATTTATTTTCTCCATTTGCATGGTCAACTCCTTAATAGATGCCTCAGTTTTCTTTTGAAAATCTATAGATTGCTACTGAAATTCAAGAACATTAGTTGCTAATTTATTTACTATAGTTTCTAGGGAAGTACCTGAATTTTACGCTTGTTGTGGAGCTCGGTTTTGGAATGGCTGGTTATAATTTGAATTTATCCATAATGCAAGTTAGGATGATCCTTCTATTTGGGATTGTATGTATTTGCATAAGGATCATATCGCCTTTGAGGTGGTCCAAGAAGGTTTCCCACAACATCTAATTGGGAAACAGAATCATCATACAAACTAGGGCATGCATCAATTGTATGCTCAAATTCACCACAAATTCCACATTGACGGGCCGACCCTAATTTTCCTGCAATAAGAGAAACCACAACATTAGTAAGTTTTTCAACTTTATCTTCTAAGGAGGAATTACTTAGCTGATGAGCCTTTCGAGTAGGTTCAGGGTTGGCTCGAAATTGTTGAGTATTTACGGCCATTATGGAAATCAAGTCTCTTGCTCGTTGAGGAGTCATATTAACCAATGGTCCTCCACTGGCGGAATCTATCATATTCATCTCCTTAGGTTTCAAGCCTTCATAAAAATATTGGAGAAGAGACTGTTTAGTTATACCATGTTGTGGATAACTTGCACACAACTTCTTGAATCGTTCCCAATAGTCATAAAGAGACTCCACATCTTTTTGCCTAATCCCCACAATTTCTCTTCTTAATTCAGTAGCACGAGAGGCTGGAAAAAACTTGTTAAGAAATAAACGAGAAAGATCAGCCCATGTTGTAATAGATCCAAGAGGTAGATAGAATAACCATTCCCTAGTGGAGTCAGCTAAAGAAAAAAGAAAAGCACATAATTTAATTTGATCCTCAATTACCCCCTGAGGTTTCATACTCAAACAAACCATATGAAATTCCTTCAGATGTTTAAGTGGATTCTCATTCTGCAACCCACGAAAAATCGGTAATAATTTGATTAAACCTGATTTAAACTCAAAGTTAGCATCCACAGTAGGATACGCAATGCACAACGGTGGTTGATCATCAAGTGCCTCGGCTAATTGCCGAATTGTCTGATCCATAGGCAGTGGTGGATCTTGATTTTCGTCAACCCTAGCAATCGGTACTTCTGTCGACGGATCAACTCCTTTGGTTTTCCAATGTTGGATTAGGGTTTTTGTTTACCCTAGATTCACCTTCGTTGCCTTCTTCTACTTCTAAAGGTGGGCTGTGCTTAACTCCTACAACTTCTGACTACCTTTTTTCATAACTTTACTTCCTTGCGATTGACTTTTGTAGTCTTTTCAATCTCGAGATCATATGAGTATGCAAGATTACTTGGAGTAGATCTAGTCATAACCAGAAAAAAGAAAACAAGATTAGTACGTTACTAGTCCCTGGCAACGGCGCCAAAATTTGATGTGTCGTCGGGAACACCAAATATAACCTACTCCGAAAATTAAAGAAAATAATAGTAAAAGGGAAGTAGGGTCTAATCCTCGGGGACTAAAGAGTCGTAAAAAGTCTTGTCTGTCGAGATCGTGAGCAAAATCGTGCCAAGAAAAGCGTCTCGATCTGAGGAAAAATAGAAGAAACAAAATTAAAAATAAAAGAAATATAATTAAAAGAAATAGAAAATAAGGAAGTCGAAGTAAAAATAAATAGCATAAAATAAATAAGTTGAAAGAAGAAGAATTTATCAATATTCAAAGATCCAGCCTCCGGTTATCTTGATTCTTCCTTGGTTCAATCCCAGAATTTGGATGGTTCTTCTCATGCCCGAATAAGCCAGTTATAGTGGAAGTGGACGCCTATGACCACCAGCTCCGGATATAGTTTTTAGAGGAACCTGACTCTAGCCAACCGTTGCTCTAATGGGACTGTCTTACACTAGATCATCTTTTCCCAACGACGAATGCCACGCCGTTTTCTCTCTTTTGGCTCGACAACCTCTGACGCAATAAGTTAACGAACCAACTGTGCAACCTTCTCAAAACACACAAAGCGGCCGTTTTTGCCAAGACGAAAAGATTACTTATGTAGGGATTTTGGACGGAAGCGTCAATCCCGTATTACAGAGAATTGATGAATACTCGGGTTGAAAAGAAGTAAGCGCAGATTCTATACCTCATGAACCTTGGAGGAATATTTGATAACCTTTGGCTAGAAGAGTTTTTTAGTTACTCATGATTTTGGGGAAGAACGTAAGATAATAAAATAAAGCTTTTATTGAACTAAGGATTTAGGGAGATGGAGGATTTTTCAATGAATGGGGACTGAATAATTCAATCACTCCACCCCCTATTTATAGTACATAATATTCCTAGTTGAATCCAATCTAAATTCTAAAAGATAATTAAAATTATATCTAACATTTAATTCTTCTAATCGGATCCAATTTAAACTCTAAAAGATAAATACAAAAAAGATAAACATAAATTAAATACAAATTTAAATAATAAATAATATCTTGAATATTAAATCCTAATATAAAATATATTTAAAAAAATAAAATAAAATCAAATCAAATCTTTTTATCCTATAAACTCTTTCTTTTAGCATTCCATCTTCACACAACTTCAAATTCTCCTTCAAAACCATGCTTTTTGTCTCCAATTTATCTTCTATCACCACTTAGTCCCTAAAAAATAAAAAGACAATAAATAACCCAATTTAATAGGATCATACTCTAAATATATATATATATTTAATATCCAAAAGTATGTCATATTTAAGCATTATCAATTATTGAAATATAGCTCAGTGTTTAGCAAAACTCAGTCACTAGAATTCGGTTTTGGGTTGAGGATGAATGTGCCTTATTTTATTGATGTATTTGCAAACTTTTAGTTTTTTTATTAAAAAAATAATACAAGTTTTGTTTTATATCTGAAAAAAAGAAAAGATAGCAAACACTCTACTGACTTGTTGAACATACAAATTAGTTGTATTATTTATTAAAACTCCATATTAATTCAAAATTATATCAAGAAATAAATCATAAAATGTCTGTGTTTATACAATTATAAGGAACTAAATCATAATACTAAAAATTATATAATAAAACACATGTAAGTTAGGAAGTAATAAAATTGTAATTTTGTTTAATAAAAGAAGAAATGGATTGATTTAAAAAAATAAAAAAATAAATCATAAATATTAAAAAAAACTATAAAAATATTAAATAGAACACCTATAAGTCAATTAACTCGTTATAATTTATTGAAATAATAAACATTAACATCAACAAATAATGATAAACCAAATTTGTAAATCATTACAATGAAAAAAGAAAAAACAAATAGGTCAAGAATATAAAATAGAGCACGTATAAGTTGATAAACTCGTTGCAAAGTATGGATAATTAATATGTACATCAATAAATTAAAAAAATTAAATTCAAAACGATATAATAGAACACGTGTAAGTCGATAAACTGCTACAATTGAAACTATAAGTCTTTGCATTGAAATAGAAGGAAAATTTTAATTCAAGAATATAAAATAAAGTACGTGTAAATTGACAAACTTTGTTGTAAAGTATGTGATAAGGAATATGTACATCAATAAATACATGAAAAAAATTCAAAAACATATAATAGAACACCTGTATGTTGATAAACTAGTTACCACCAAAATTATAAATCTTTACAGTGAAAATTAAAAAAATCAATTCAAAAGTATAAAATAGAGCACTTGTAAGTTGATAAACTCATGATAAAGTATGTAATTATTAATGTAAATATTCTTAATTACATAGAGAATCCAAACGAGGGGTGGGAGGAGGGGAAACGCTTCCTTTTTTAATCTTTGGCTATTTCCAATATTATAAATAAATAAATTTGTTTTCTAATATTTTCCTTCCATATCTGCTTCACATTAAAAAAATGCTATATAGGGTTAAATTGTAATAAATTAATGTCTTCTTAGCTGGATTTTAATATGGTTCCTAAATTTGCAATTTTCATGCTTTTTTAAATTTTATTTGCCAATTAAGATTATAGGGAAAATTGTGTTGTGGCCTTCTATAATTATCATATTTGTTAAACTTTTTATGTATTTTTTACAAAGAATAAAGTATTAATTTATGTAAGATTTTGACCAAAAAATAGTAGGGTAAACTATCAAAATAATCATTTTTGTTTTTCTTAAGTTACATTTTAATCATTTACGTCAACATGTTATAATATTTTAGTCATTTACGTTACGTTACAAATTCCTGCTATGGTTGTTTTTACTTCTGTGTGCGTGCCCTCTTTTACAATAAAAAATAAATTAAAAAAACTTGTAATTCTAAATTACATGTTTATCATTGGTTTTATTGAATTGTTGCTATATAAGTTGATAATAATAATTATTAAGATACTTAAAAGATATATGGAGTTAAAAGAAGGCATAGTTGTAAAAAAAGCTCCCAAAGTTTGGGGGCTTTTGGATATATGCCCCTAATATTTTTTTTATTGACACCCTTAACGTTATAATTTTTCAAAAATCAACCCAATTTTAATGGTCAAACGTGAGTTGACCGTTAATTAAATTGTAGGTCAATATAATAGACCATGTGGCATGTCACATAAGTGCATGACGTCATTAATGATGTCATCAAAATAATATTTTTTTTCATTTTTTTCATATTCTTTCTTCCTCTCTTCCCCTCTAATTATTTTCTTAAATTTTCTCTTTCTCTCTTTCCAAACACCCATCTTCTAGCAAAATCAATAAATAAATTAAGTAAATATGTAGGAACAACTATGGAATCACAACATAATTTTCTACATAGTACCCAAAAAAAAGAGGTCAAATTGGCAAACCAAAATAAATAACAATTATCCCTCTCTTCCCCTCTAATTATTTTCCCATATTTTTTCGAACTTTCTCTCTTTCCATATTTTAGAGAGCTCTGTGAAGATAAACCAAGGAATATTGTCTCATCGACTGGGTTTTGTTACTCATATATCTACAACTTGGCAATAAGCATGGAGATGAAAGGATTTTCAAAGAATCTTCTTTCTTTTTCTCTTCCCCTGTTAGAATAAGACATTTTTTCTCAACATTTTTCCAGATTTTCTCACTTTTCAAACACTCAATTTTGAATTAAAAATACATATTCCAAACATCCAAATTCACCCAGTCTATGATAAAGTAGGAAAAAAGAATAAAAAACCCTCTCAAAAGCAAAAGCAAAAGCAAGAGCCCATCAAATCACTACTCTCTCTCTCCCCATTCTTACTTTTTTTCGTCTTTTCCTTCACACACCATCGTAAACCATTCACCAAGAACAATATCTTCCACTGTTGTTTTTTCTTTTTTTTTTTAATCTATTTATGGCGTTTTTTTGTAAATCTAATTTTGCCTCTCTTTTTTCGTGTGTGTGTGTGTTCCAGAAAGAAGAAGATAAAATATGTGATGGTGAAAAAGTGAAGCTATGTTTGTTGGTTGATTGAATAACCCGTAAGAATAAATTTCAAAGGTTAGGGATGATTTGGGTCTTCACCGAAAGAAGAAAGGCATTGACTTTTGGGTGTTTGGAATTTGTATTTTCAATCCAAATTTGGGTGTTTTGAAAAAGAGAAAATCTAAAAACAATGTTTACAAAAAATGTTTTATTGTAACAGGCGAACAAGAAAAGAAAAAAATAAAAGAAAAAATTATGATGTCATCAATGATGTCATATGCTTATGTGGCATGTCATATGGATTACTATGTTGACTTGTAATTTGATTAACGGTCAACTCACATTTGACCATTAAAATTAGGTTGAGTTTTGAAAAATTATAATATTAAAGGTGTTAATAAAAAATGGTTAAGCGCATAAATCCAAAAGTCCTCAAAGTTTGGGAGCTTTATTTTACAATTATGCCTTAGAAGAAACAAAATTGTTAAACGAGTGTGTGACAAGAGATGAAATCACCTCTCCATTTAAGTCAAGACATAAGCCACTTTTCTTTTAAAAGTGCTAAAATTATGTTTATATGTAAGTGCAGAAATTATATTCTATTTTTTTACTATTTTTATTTAAAATTTGTCATTGTATGTTTTGAAAATGTTTTACACTCCCATCTTAAAGTGTAGCATTTATTACCAACCATCTTATTCGATTTTTGTTAATCATTAATATGTAATACTCACTCTTTAGTCTCTATATATATTAATTATCAATCTCTCCCTCTCCCTCTTCATATCTCTCTCTCCATCCCTCCCACTCTCTCTCTCTCCCCCCTCTCTCTTTCCTTCACTCTCACTCTTCATATATATTAACCCTTTTCCTTTCGTTTTTTATCAGAAACACCTAGCTACAAAAATGGTGCAAGAAGAAGCAGACTAAAAGGGAAAAGGGAAAGCCATTGTGAAAGAACCCATGAAAATATTGTTGGCTTTTTCACTCGCTCTCAATCAGCCTTTTTCGAGTGACTACGATCTTTTTCCCATTTTCATTCTATTAGGGGAAAAGGGAGGTACATGTCTAGCTTTATCACAAAGAAAAAGAAGAAGTGAATAGTTATGATATTAGACGTGGTAAACATCCAGAATCGAGCAAATTGGAGCAATGGAGCAAAAAATCATCATCCTTATAATTACAATGATCAGTAGTCTCTCTTTCAAGCTTCGACCGTAGATCTTTTTGCTGAATAGAAGACCATAAGTGGTCTTCTTGAGCTGGGAACATCCTCTAGGAGAACACCACCTAATTCTACCCTTAATCCTAATTTAAGGAATCATCTGATGGGACAAGGAGAACTTGCTGTTGCTCCTAGTCAAGCTTCCAATTCAAGTAGTTTCTACTATTTGGACATAGAGTTGAGACTAGCATTTAAGTGAAAGGAAGATTAGACTAGGATGTCCCAACTCATTAACATGTCTATTGCTGACGTGACATATTTTTTACTTTTAACTAAAGTTAAGGATCTCTCTATAATTAGTTCAAAACACCCTTTTTGGTTTATTTCCAACATAAGAGCCATCATTCATCATCAGTGCCTAACACTCGCCACAAGCATCACCAATCCTTATCACTGCCTATCCCTTGCTCCCCCAAATCTATTGCTACTCATCTCGTTGCCTTCGCACAATAAGAACCACCTATGGTGGGTGTAAGGTTAACAAAGGTTAACAAGTAGTAAATTATTTCACACATTGCAAATTGTAATTTAAATAGAAAGTAATTTTTATCCTTATCAACTAAAAATTATGAACGACAAGAAACATAAAATAATAAATAAAATTATTAGGATCGTATCTAATGGTAACATGATGAAAAAAAAGTAAATTATGTCTAATGAATTAAACGTAACATGGCATAATATTAATTAAATAATAAATATTGAATTTATCGAAAGATTTAATTGCTTTGATTCTCACTGAGGGTACGATCAAATTACTTCATTATAAATATTGTTTGACAAAATATGCTTACCATTAATTCAATCTTAAAATTTGCATACTTTAATATACACCAACCAAATATATACAGAAAGCAAAGCTTTTCATATACCAAGAGAACCCAAAAGATACAACAAATTTTATGAATAAGAAAAAAACTACTATGGAATATACAATGGCCCCTCTACATGCAATGTACAACATTCTCAAGACAGTGCTCTCTGAAACAAAATACTAAACCAAAGCCTAAGTCAAAGTATTGTTTGCCAATAAAAACATAAAGATTGCATATAATTTGCTATAAACTTGTATGTTTGCCGAGCCATGTAGAAACAAGATGTAGACATATATCAGTCATAAAAAAAAGGAGTAGAGCATGGGGACAAGTGCAAATTGTTGAATTGTGTGCGTTTCCATGACTTAGCCTTTAAAAGATGGCAAAACTCGAGTATGGTACCATATCAGCACCACATCTGAGTATCTAAAAGCACCTTCGTTTTTATAAGCAATTTGCTACTAATCTCTTTTGGTGCCGCAACTTCTTTGTCCATTTGCGTATCAGAGAGCTACTGCTTCAAGGATGCAACTGTTTCTTGCAATCCTTCATTGTCACAAATCTAGTAAAAATGTGAAGTTAGAACGGAATAAAAAAAAGAGATGCTACTTGCAAGGCATGAGTGTGGGTCAATTAGTACATAAAACCATAGGTTGAGTAAGTATATCGACCTTCCAGTTAAGCTAGTCTTGAATTATCCGATTGTCTGCAGCTTTAACTAGGAAATAGAATTAATAATTGACTCATAAGAGAAAACCAAACGAATCAAAGGGACAAATAGACAGAGGTTGAGGAATGTAAGTACTTTTGATAAGTCTAATTTCTACAAATCCCTATAATATTAATTGTAGGAACTTGTGAGTTGAGTCCATAGTTAGGATACTAGAACATTGTATAACTAAATTTAACATGATTAACTTAACTATAACACCCTATACTCAGCCCGATTGCCGAGCCCGAATATTGGGATGCCACACCATCGTCTCACATCATGCTTACCTCATTTTAACGTTTTATTTCACATGCAAATTTTTATTTTTAATTATCTTACTATAGTTTCCATATATTTACAAATTCATGCTCATTATATATCATACATAATAAGATTAATGTTTAGGGAAAAACAGAAGATTTGAATGTGAACCATGCACCAGGTAGGGTCTTAGGAAAGGGAGGTGACTCAAATTTGACTGCTTAAAAACCAAGCCCTTCCTAGCCAGAGCCAATCCTAAATATGCACTTTCTCATTACCACACTTCTCATAGTTATCGAATAATCAACTTAATGTTAAACCTTTCCATCTTACCATCATACATGATGTTTTTCAGCTATGAAACACTTATGATATAAAATAGACATCAAATAACTTATTTTTAAGTATATAATGACATGCAAATAACTTAAAAAAATATAACCAAAAACAAATATAAGTCCATCATAAATCCTAGCACATTGCCTTAGGTTCCCAAATATAAACAACTCGTAAAACTGACTAACAAAAAATTAAAGTGTCGATTTTAGCTTGGATCACCCTCGAGAACACACCGTTCACATCGGCACTAAGTATTTGCAATGGTTAAAAAGGAATGAGTGAGCTTAACAAGCTTAGTAAGTGCCCAGAATAACCACTACATAAACAATCATCATGCATCAACCAAACAATCACACAACATATTCTTAACATCTTTCTTGTAATTATTTACACATTAATTACATAGTTTTCAGCATACTTTATTCACATACAAGCATATCTAGTCATATACTTATAATCACAATCAAACAAAATTTTTGATAATTTGGCTGTTGAGACTATGAAACATATAGTGAGCTCTATCATCACACATTGGATACGCGGATCTCCAACACACCAACATTGGACTCATAGAGTCGAAACATATCCCATAAGTGAAGCCTATAACTAACACTCTCCAACACACTAAGCATATCCCGTTGAATGGAGCATATCTCACATTCCCTTATCTCTCCAACATGTCCCTAGGCCTCAGCGACCCACATATAGCACAAACGTTAGTACTTACAATCCTATGGCATGCCATCTATATCCAAAGGTCTCATAGTATAACAAATGCAAAATATGCACATTATTCTTATTACATATTATTATCATATATTTACTACATATTCACTTTATTATTACAATATAATTAGTCACATGGCATGAAGAACATACCCACATATTTTCTGTCACATGACACGACGAATATACCCACATATTTTTTGTCACATTGCATGAAGAACATACCCACAAATTTACTTTCACAACAAACATCATAAGCATATAGCATATGTCACAACATTTCATGTTTATTCACAATATCACATCTTAATTCTTTAAGCAAAAATTAAATTTATATTTAAACATAAATCACACTAATATTTAAGCATAAATCACATTAATATTTGAGCACAAATCATATTAATATTTAATAATAAATCATATTAATATTTCAGCATAGATATAAGAACACTTACACTCAGAATTTAGAGTAGAGGTTAGGTTATCTCTAAATTCCAAAATACACAACGATCTTCTATGAGTAGTGATTCCAAAACACTCACCAAATAACACTTTTTGTCGAAAACCCGAAAGCCTAAATAAGCTTTCTTTTGCCTTTATTTTTACTAGTTGAAGGTCCTATCGATTCCAATGCTTCAACCACACATATCACACAAATATGCAAGCAAAAATCAAACATCCACACATCTCATGCAATCATAAACAATAGCCTAAGCTATGTTCTCTTAAACCAAAACCTTAAACCTAGTAAACTTTAAACTCTAATATTCGGTCTACACTTAATCTTTTCACATGAAACAAATTCTGTTCATCTACAAATTTACCCACGACTAATTCCAAACCTTTAAACCACACAAAACTACTCATTTTAAAATACCAAATATTTTCAACATACAATTGTTATAATGATGAAATTCATTAAAACTCGAGAAATACTTAACAAAACTTCAAAGTAACTTTAGAAACCTTCTAATCATGTTCAAAAAAATAAAAAAAATCTTTAATATCACATTTTTATACACAAACCCGAATTTCACAATTAAAGACCTTATTTTTGACTTTTATTCAAAACTTGCATTTTAATGGCTAAAAGCTTAGTTTAAAGGACTGAATGTCATTTAAAACTCATAGGAAAATGATTGGTTACCTTTGCTTGAAGAAAAATGAGCTCTGAAATGAATTCGAAAAAGCCACGTTTGGAGAAGATGAAGGTGATGAAGGTTTTTGGATGTTTTTTTTGGTTTTTATAGATATCTAAAGCTCAAGAATTATTATAATTTAAAAGAAATTAGGAAATAGAAGTATAAATTAATTGGGAGAGATGAAAGAGCAAGGGGTGACAAACACAAGTACTTGGGGAAGAACTAACGTGAAACTAAAACTTTAAATGAGTTTTTTAGGTTGAATTTTTAAATTTTGTTTAATTGCTTCATAAAAACTCTATGCTTTAACCTTTTTACAAATAAGTCCTATTTTCAAAATTAAAGGTTTTTAAAACTATTTTTCAAAAATTGATTTAATTTTCTAAAAGTCATAGTAAAAAATATTACCGGTTTCCATGCTTTCAAATTTCTGACAACTTATGGTCTAAAATTTCTATTTCTCCCTCAAAACTTCTAGGCCCAATTTTGAGGTGTGATAATTCTACCCCTCTAAAAAGAATTTCGTCCTTGAAATTCCTTACTAACACGTTACTTGCTTAATCACAGAATATGTTACTTCTACCTTTAAACTAACCATCACACTTTCATTACGCACTCTAATTCCTAGTCTTTCTAACTTCCTACTATTTTTCTTAATAATTCTATTCATTTACATGAACTATTCTATGATAACTTTGATAATAGTTTCCTCTATTCACTATGACACTCTCGTCTAAAGATCTCATAATCATTTTACCTAGTTTAATAGCTATATTGAAAATTTTCACTTTCTAGCTAAACCACTCAAAATTTACTAAGGCGTTGAACCTAATTCTACCAATAAAAGAAGTGATTACAAGGCAAAAATACCTGCAATCTTGTCAATCGAATCTCTTCAACTTGAGTAGCAACAATATGAGCAATGACTCACTGCCCAACCGGTCTCCAAATACCTTTACCTCGACCACGAGCTCTAGCGAGCGTAGAAATAAGTCTATTCTATGATAACTTTGATAATAGTTTCCTCTATTCACTACGACACTCTCGTCTAAACAACTCATAATCATTTTTCCTAGTTTAATAGTGTATATTGAAATTTTCCACTTTCTAGCTAAATCACTCAAAATTTACTAAGGCGTTGAACCTAATTCTACCAATAAAAGAAGTGATTATAAGGCAAAAATACCCACAATTCATCAATCGAATCTCGTCAACTTGAGTAGCAGCAGTATGAGTAATGATTCGCTGCCAAACCGGTCTCCAATTACCTTTACCTTGACCACGAGCTCTAGCGGGCTTAGAAACATGTGTTGAACTATGAGTTTGCGAAACCTATACCCTATTTAGGCAATCCCTTAGAAAATGTTCTTTCGAACCACACTTATAATAACTACCAGTCAACTTACGACACTCTCCAAGATGTCTACGTTCATAATGTGGACAAAGTGGCATCAAGAATCACCGGTCGAATCACAATTACTAATCACTACATTACTCTATTTCTTAGACTCACTTGGTCGAAACTCGTGTTATGCACTCCTATTAGAACCTTCAGTATCATGTCTTCTTTTAGACGGTCTCTCTGATGCACCATCAGGAGCTCTCTTTCCTGACTTAGTTACCACAGAACGAGGCGGCTCAACTAAAGTTCCCTCAATAGCCTTCACCTTCTCTACCAACTCATCAAACACATCTATATTTTGGGCCTCCAAGTAAACCCGAAATTCACAGCTAAGCCCAAAATGGAACCTCTTACAACAGTCCCTCTCAAAGAAAACCATATTGAGGCATACTGAATAAGTCGTACAAACTCAACCTCAAACTCAACCATCGATAACCTACCTTGAACAAGATAAATAAATTCCCTCTTGTGAGCTTTCATGTATTGCTTGCCCGTAAACTTTCTCTTAAAAACCTCAAGGAAGTAATTCCAAGTCAATTGGTCATTAGTAGTACCTCTTCTCACAGTATTCCACCAATGGTGTGCCTCACCGTCAAATAGGGACATAATACAACCCAATTTTTCCTCGTAAGAATAGGATATCTATTCGAGAATCCTTTCAACTCTTTCCAACCAATACTTAGCTACGGTTGGATCAGTCCTTTTTACTCTAGAAAACTCTTTACCACACAACGCCCTAAGACATTCAAGTGGCAACCCATGATTCACGGTGCTGGATTGGCAAGTGCGGGAGGAAGTTTAGCACCAATAATCCGTTGAAACTCTCCTATCATAGCTTCCATCAGAGGACCTACACCCTCATAAGGTACATTCCTTCCACAAGGCGGCATATTAGGTACAGAGAATGTATCACCTCTTGAGCATTATTCACACATCAAGGAGGCATATCGAATACTATCTAACATGCACACATACAAATAAAAGGTGTGCGTGGCGGAGGAAAATGATCCAAGTCTTATTCCTACAAAACAAGTTTAGGATTAAAGGCACTGTGTTCTCGTTTCTACCCCACATGCATAGCAATCAAACAAACATCAACAATTAAACAAAAATCAGTATATTTTAGTCATTTGGGTTTGAAACCCCACTATACCAATCAAAATCCTAGGTTCAAGTGTTATTGAACCTAAGCTTTGATACCACAGTATGTAACACCATATACTTGATCGGTTGCCCAACCCGAATACTAAGATGTCACACCATAGTCTCACATCATGCTTACCTCTTTTTAACATATTATTTTACATGTAATTTTTTTCATTATCTTACTGTAGTTCCCATATATTTACAAATTCATGCTCATTATATGTCATACATAATAAGATTAATGTTTAGGGAAAAATCGAAGAAGTGAATGTGAACCATGCACTAGGTAGGGTCCTAGGAAAGGGAGGTGAGTCAAATTTGATTGCTTAAAAACCAAGCCTTTCCTAGTTAGAGTCAATCCTAAACATGCACATTCTTATTACCACACTTCTCACAGTTATCGAATAATCAACTTAATGTTAAATCTTTCCAACTTACCATCATAAATGATATTTATTAGCAATTAAGCATTTATCATATAAAACAAACATCAAATAGAATATTTTCAAGTCTATAATGGCATGAAAATAACTTAAAAGAATATAACCAAAAACCAATATAAATTCATCATAAATCGTAACACATTGCCTTAGGTTCCCAAATATAAAAAACTCATAAAACCTACTAATAGAAAATTAAAGTATTGATTTTAGCTCGGATCACCCTCGAGAAAACACCACTCTCACCGGCACTAAGTATCTGCAATGGTTAAAAAGGAGTGAGTGAGCTTAGCAAGCTAAATGAGTGCTTAGAATAACCACTACATAAACAATCATCACGCATCAACCAAACAATCACACAATGAATTCATAGCATATTTCTTCTAATTATTTATACATTAATTACATAGTTTTCAACATACTTTATTCACATACAAGCATATCTAGTCATATACTTATAATCACAATCAAACACAATTTATGATAATTTGGTTATTGAGACTATGAAACATATAATGAGCTCTATCATCACATATTGGATACGCGGATCTCCAACACACCAACAATGGACTCATAGAGTCGAAACATATATCATAGGTGAAGCATATAGCTAATACTCTCCAACACACTAAACATATCCCATTGAATGGAGCATAGCTCACATTCCCTTATCTCTCTAACATGTCCTTGGGCCTCAGCACCCCACATATATCACAAACATAAGTAGTCATAATCTTATGTCATGCCAACTATATCCAAAGGTCTCATAAGATAACAAAGCCAAAATATCAACATTAATAATATTGCATATTTTTATCATATATTCACTGCATATTCCCTTTATTATCACAATATAATTAGTCACATGGCAGAAAGAACATACCCACATATTTACTTTCACAAGAGTTATCATAAGCTTATAGCATATGTCACAACATCTCATGTTTGTTCACAATATCACATTTTGATTCATTAAGCACAAATTAAATTAATATTTAAGCATAAATCACATTAATATTTAAGCATAAATCACATTAATATTTGAGGACAAATCAGATTAATATTTGATAATAAATCATATTAATATTTAAGCACAGATATAAAAACACTTACACACGGACTATAGAGTAGGGGTTTAGGCTATCTCTAAATTCCCAAATACACAATGATCGTTTATGAGTAGCGATTACAAAACACACCAATTAATGTTTTATTCGAAAACCCAAAAGCCTAGATAAGCTTTCCTTTACCTTTATCTTTACTAGTTGAAGGTCCGATCGATTCCAATGCTTCAACCACACATATCACACAAATATACAAGAAAAAGATCAAATATCCACACGTTTCATGCAGTCATAAATAATAGCCTAAGCTATGTTCTTCCAAACCAAAACCTTAATCCTAGTAAGCTTTAAACTCTAATATACACTTAATCTTTTTGCATCAAACAAATTCCATTCATCTAAATATTTTCTCATGACCAATTCCCAACCTTTAAACAACACAAAACTCTACGTTTTAAAATACCAAATATTTTCGACATACAATGGTTATAATGACAAAAATTCATTAAAACTCGAGAAATACTTAAATAAAACATCAAAATAACTTTAGAAATCTTCTAATCATGTTAAAACAAGTTGAAAAACACTTTAATATCAAGTTTTTATACACAAACCTGTATTTTTACCATTAATGACCCTATTTTCGGTTTATATTCAAAACTTGCGTTTTAATGGCTAAAAGCATAATTTAAAGGACTAGGTATCATTTAAAACTTATAGGAAAATGTCTAGTTACCGTTGCTTGAGGGAAAATGAGCTTTGAAACGAATCCGAAAAAACCCACGTCTGAGAAGACGAAGAAGATGAAGGTGATGAAGGTTTTTTGGTGTTTCTCTTGGTTTTTATAGATATCTAAAGCTCAAGGATTATTATAATTTAAAAGAAATTAGGAATTAGAAGTATAAATCAATTAGGAGAGATAGAATAGCAAAGGGTGACAAACACAAATACTTGGGGAAGAACTAACGGGGTTTTTAGGTTGAATTTTTAAATTTGGTTTAATTGCTTCATAAAAGCACTATGTTTTAACCTTTTTACAAATAAGTCCTATTTTCAAAATTAAAGGTTTTTAAAACTATTTTCAAAAATTGATTTAATTTTTTAAAAGTAATAGTCAAAAATATTACTGGTTATGATGCTTGCAAAATTTTGAGCACATATGATCTAAAATTTCTATTTTACTCTCAAAACTTCTAGGCCCAATTTTGGGGTATGACATTACCTGCCCTTATTATACAATGTAGAGCTCATGCGAAGCATTTGAAATATATATGGATGCATACATTACCTCAAGTTCAAAGGATTTTCCAATTAGTTACGCCACCAATTCAACAACAATAGACTATTGCATACATATCTAGAAAGATGTTGAACTTTTGGAAGAAAAAAGTGAAAGATTTTTAAGGTTTCTAAATGAGAATTTGCTGAATATCTCAAAACTTTTAATTCTTGCTTTGTCAGCAATGTTCTTAATTTGTTTTTATATAGCTAGAAATTACAGATTCCTACTATGGTTGTTTTTTCCAATGTGTGCACGCTTTCATTTATAATCAAAGATAAATTCAAACAACTTGTAATTCTCAGTTACATGTTTATGGTTGGTTTTATTGAACTACCTATACATGGATTGATAAAGGTAATTAATGATATAATTAAAAGATATATGGAGTTATAAAAACAAAGTTGTCAAACGAGTGTCTGACAAGAGGTTTAACCACGTCTCCATTTAAGTCAAGAAAGAAGCCAAATTTCTTTTAAAAGTGTGAAAATTATATTTATATATAAGTGCATAAATTATATTTCTATATAAATTTGTGAATATACCTTTTAATAATATTTTGCATTCCCAGCTTAAAGTGTAGCATATATTACCAACCATCTTTTTTGGTTTTTGTTAATCCCTTATATGTAATACCATAATTCATTTGTTAGTAAGGTGCAAAAGACACCATTATATATTATTTTTCTAGTCTTCTCCTAATTGCTCACTCTTTAGTCTCTCTATATATTAATCATCAGTCTTCATCTAATCTCCCTCCCTCTCTCCCCCTCTCTCTCTTCCTCCCTCCCCCCTCCCCCTTCCCCCCTTTCTCTCTCCCTCATTCTCACTTTCCATATATATTAACCCTTTGCTTTTGGTTTTTTATCAGAAAAAACCCAGCTGCTAGAATGGTGTAAGAAGAAGCAGATCAGAAGGGCAAAGGGAAAGCCATTGTGAAAGAATACATGAAAATATTGTCCACTTTTGCACCCGCTCTCAATCGACATCTTCCCTATGGCAACAAACTTTTCCTCATGCTTTCATCGTCGGCTCTGCAAAAGCGGAAGGTAAAAGTTGGTAAGAAACCTTATATTGGCAGTGTCAATCCTCATTTTAATCCTTTCAAGAGAAAAGGGAAGGCATCTGTCCAACTCAGTCTCAAAGAAGAAGAAGAAGAAGAAGAGAACAACTACGATATCAGACGTGATAAGGGTCCAGGATCAAGGCTGATTGGAGCTAGGGAGAGTTAAAATCATCATTCTTATGGATACAAAGATCAGAAGTCTCTCAGTCGACCTCTTGCCGTGGATTTTTTTGGTGAATAGAAGACCATAAGCGGTTAATCCTAATTTATGGAATCATATGATGGAACAAGGAGAACTTGCTTCTGATCCCAATCAAGATTTCAATTCTAGCAGTTATGACAATTTGGACATAGAATTGAGATTAAAGTTTGAGTGAAGGGAAGATTAGAATACATAAACATGTCTGATGTTTTTTATGGTCAATGTCAATGGATGTATTTTGAGTTTGTTTGCATTTTTTTTATTACGTCAGGTAATGGTGTCTTCCCAACCTCAATACTCAAACTTTTTTTATTTTTAGCTACATAATCAACAAATCAATATCTATGTAAGGCCTGTTTTAGTGTTGAAGTCATATAATTTTTGAAAAATCTAGGGGTTTAAGTATTTGTTGTGTTACTGTTTTATGTTATTTAGCCTATCATTACCAAATGAAAAGATTGTTGTCTATCTTCAATATATTCTTGATTATCTATTTCCTCTTTTCTTTAAAATCAGATTATATGAGTTCTCTTTGTCAAAAAATGAGGGTATTCGAATTTTCCTTCTTTTTTTAATGAAATTTGAAAATAACTTATTGTAATATAGCTCATTGTCTTGCAAAACTCAGTTACTAGAATTCGGTTTTGGGTTGAGCGAGGATGAGTGTGCCTATTTTATTGATGTATTGGCAAACTTTTAGTTTTTTTCATTAAAAAATTAATACAAGTTTTGTTTTATATCTAAGAAAAAGAAAAGATAGCAAATACTTTACTGACTTGTTGAACACACAAATTAGATGTTTTATTTATTAAAACCCCATATTAATTCAAAATTATATCAAGAAATAAATCATAAAATGTTTGTGCTGATACAATTATAAGGACCTAAATCATAAAATGAAAAATTATTTGATAAAACACATGTAAGTTAGGGAGTAATAAAAATGTAATTCTGTTAAATAAAAGAAGAAATGGATTGTTTTTAAAAAATATAAAAATGAAATCATAAATATTTAAATAAAAGGAACTATAAAATATATAATAGAACACCTCTAAGTCAATTAACTCGTTACAATTTATTGAAATCATAAACATTAACGTCAGCAAATAATGATAAATCGAAATTGTAAATCTTTATAATGAAAATAGAAAAACAAATAGGTCATGAATATAAAATAGAGCATGTGTAAGTCGATAAACTCATTGCAAAGTAAGTGATAATTGATATTTACATCAATAAATTTTAAAAAATAAATCCAAAATGATATAATAGGACACTTGTAAGTCGATAAACTGCTACTATTGAAACTATAAATATTTGCATTGAAATAGAAAGAAAAATAATAATTCAAGAATATAAAATAGAGCATGTGTAAGTTGACAAACTCGTTGCAAAGTATGTGATAAGAAATATGCACATCAATAAATACATAAAAAAATTCAAAAACATATAACAAAACACCTGTATGTCGATAAACTAGTTACCACCGAAATTATACATCGTTACAATGAAAATAAAAAAAATCAATTCAAAATTTTAAAAAAGAGCACTTGTGAGTTGATAAACTCATGGTAAAGTATGTAATGATTAATATAAATATTCTTAATTACTTAAAGAATCCAAATAGGGGGTGGTGGAGGGGAAATGCTTCCTTTTTTAGTCTTTGACTGTGTCTAATATTTGCTTCAAAGTATTAAAATGTTATATAGGGTTAAATTGTAATAAATTAATGTCTTCTTAGCTGGATTTTAATATGGTTCCTAAATCAGCAATTTTCATGCTTTTTTAATTTTTATTTTCCAATTAAGATTATAGGGATAATTGTGTTTTGGCCCTCCATAATTACCATATTTGTCAAAGTTTTTAAGTACTTTTTTATGAGGAATAAAGTATTAATTTATGCTAGATTTTGACCAAAAAAAGTAGGATAAACTATCAAAATAGTAGCTTTTGTTTCTCTTAGATTACATTTTAGTTACTTACGTTATGTTATAGATTCCTGCTATGGTTGCTTTTACTTCTGTGTGCGATAAAAAATTCAAAAAACATGTAATTCTCAATTATGTGTTTATGGTTGGTTTTATTGAATTGTCGCTATATGGGTTGATAATGGTAATTAATGAGATACTTAAAATAAATATGGAGTTAAAAGAAACAAAATTGTCAAACAAGTGTCTAACAAGACATTTAACCACCTCTCCATTTAAGTCAAGATATAAGCCAATTTTCTTTTAAAAGTGCTCAAATTATATTTATATATAAGTGCAAAAACTATATTTCAATTTGTATATTCTATTTGTTTTACTATTTATATTTAAAATTTGTGATTGTACCTTTTAATAATGTCTTACACTCCCAGCTTAAAGTGTAGCATTTATTACCAACCATCTTATTCAGTTTGTGTCAATCCCTAATATGTAATACCACAATTCATTTGTTAGTCAAGTGCAAAAGTCTCCATTATATATTATTTTTCTAGTCTTCATCTTTGTATATATTTATCACCAGTCTTCATCTAATCTCCCTCCCTCCCCCTTCCTCTCTCTCCTCCACTCTCACTCTCCATATACATTAACCCTTTGCCTTTGGTTTTTTATGAGAAAAAACCTAGTTGCAACAATGGTGCAACAAGAAGCAGACTAGAAGGGCAAAGGGAAAGCCATTGTGAAAGAACCTATGAAAATATAGTTGGCTATTACACCCACTATCAATCAGCCTTTTTATCGTAACGACAAGCTTTTTCTCATTTTCATCCTATCAAGGAAAAAGGGAGGCACTTGTCTAGCTCAATCCCAAAGAAAAAGAAGAAGTGAATAGCTACAATATTAGACATGATAAGGGTCCAAAATCGAGACAAATTGGAGCAATGGAGCCAAAAAATCATCATCCTTATAATACAAAGATCTGTAGTCTCTCCTTCAGGCTCCGACCATAGATTTTTTTGCTGAATAGAAGACCATAAGTGGTCTTCTTGGGCTGGGAGCATCCTTTAGGAGAAAACCACCTAATTTTGCTCCTAATCCTAATTTAAGGAATCATCTGATGGGACAAGGGGAACCTATTGCTGCTCCTAGTCAAGCTTCCAATTCAAGAAGTTGTGATAATTTGGACATAGAGTTGAGACTAGGTTTGAGTGAAGGGAAGATTAGAATACATAAACATACCTGATGGTTTTTTTTTGTAAGTTTTAGTGGATGTATTTTGGGTTTGCTTTCCTTTTTATTATTACGTCAGGTCAATGGTGTCTTCCTAGCCTCAATACTCAAACCCTTCTGTTTTTAGCAATAGAATCAACAAATGAATATCTATACAAGGTCAATTTCTAGTGCTGAAGTAATATAATTTTATAAAAGTTTAGGGTTTTAAGTCTTGTTGTGTTACTATATTCTGTTGTTTAGTTTATCATTATCAAATGAAACGAGTCAAAGAATTATTGTCCATCTTCAATATATTCTTAAAGATCTATCTCTTTTCTTTAAAATCAAATTATATGAGTTCTCTTTGTCAAAAAAATGAGGGTGTTGAATTTTCTTTCTTATTTAATGGAATGTTAAAACAACTTACTGATATATAGCTCATTGTCTTAATTGATTGATGTATTGGCAAACTTATAGTCTTTTTTTCATAAAAAAATTAATATAACTTTTGTTTAATATCAAAGAAAACAATAAGATACAAGACACTTTACTAACTGTTGAACATACAAATTAGTTGTATTATTTATTAAAACTAGATTTTAATTGAAAATTATGTTTTAATCATAGTCTCTCACTCTCTTAGTCTTTCACTCTTCATATGTATTAATCACCTTATGCGACAAGGAGAATTTGCTGCTGCTCCCAATCAAGCTTCCAATTCAAGCAGTTGCGACAATTTGGACATAGAGTTGAGACTAGTGTTTGAGTGAAGCAAAGATTAGATTAGGGTGGCCCAACCCATGGACAGGTCTATTGCTGACATGACATACTTTTTACTTTTGACTAAAGCTAAAGATCTCTTTATAACTAATCAAACACTTTTTTATTTATCTACAACATATGAACCAGCATTCATTATTACTGCCCAACACCTAGTATAACATCACCAATCCTAATCACCACCGTCCCTTGCTCCTGTGGGTGTAAGGTTAACAACTTGTAAGTTATTTCAAACATTGTAATTTGTAATTTAAATAGAAAGTAATTTGTATTCTTATCGACTACAAATTCTGAACTTGAAGTAACATAAAATAATAAATGAAATTGTTTATTAAAATGAATCTAATGGTAACATAAATAAATAAAAGTAAACTATGTCTATTGAATTAAACGTAACATGGCACAATCTTAATAATTTATAAATATTGAATCCATCAAAAGATTTAATTGCTTTGATTTTCCTTAAGAATACGATCTTCAAATACTTCAACGAAGCATTTCATTATAAAAATAACTATACTATTGTTTGACACAATATGCTTACAGTTAATTCAATCATAAATTTTCCACAAAAAAAGAGTTGTTTTTTTTTGCTCTATAAAACAAAATAATTCAATAATAACGTTGTAACTACCAACTCTTTCAAGAACAAAAGAAATACAACAATGTTTCAACTAACAACCCGAATCGAAACCTCCGCACAACAAAAACAATATAACTTTACCAAATTCACAATTAGGCTTTAAAAACAGAAGATCTCAATATACCTACTTTTGCTTCAAAAGTAATATGTACAAAAAGTGAAGATTTTCATATACAATGCCCCAATGGATAAGAGAACCCAAAAGATACAACAAATTTGATTGATAAGAAAAAAACTCCTATGGAATGTATAGTGGCCCCTCTACATGCATTGCACAACATTCATAGGACATTACTCTCCCAAACCAAATACTAAATCAAAGCCCAATCCAAATTATTGTTTGTCAATAAATTGTGCCCTAAACTAAACTGGTCATCTTAAGATTTCAAACTCACCTCACAATCTTCCTTTTAGTTGATTCGGAAACTACAATTTCAAGTATCAACTCCATTGTATTTATTTTTATTTTGGCAACGAGAACCTACATATTTGCAAGTTCATTTTCTAGAGATGTGTTCATTATAAAGGTCTTGTTGTGTTATTGGTTTCTATTATTTAGTTTATCATTATAAAATGAAATGAGTTAAAGAATTGTTATCCATAATCAATATATTCTTGATGATCTATCTCCTCTTTTCTTTAAAATATTATATGAGTTCTCTTTGTTAAAAAATGACAATATTCAAAATTTCCTTCTTTTTTTAATGAAATTTGAAAACAACTTATCGAAATATAGCTCATTATCTTGCAAAACTTAATCACTAGAATTCGGTTTTGGGTTGAGGATGAATGTGCCTATTTGATTGATGTATTGGCAAACTTTTAGTTTTTTTATTAAAAAAATAATACAATTTTTGTTTTATATCAAAGAAAAAAAGATAGCAAACACTCTACTAATTTGTTGAACATACAATTAGTTGTATTATTTATTAGAACTCACATTAATTCAAAATTACATAAGGAAATAAATCATAAAATGTTTGTGTTGAGACAATTATACGAAACTAAACCATAAAACTAAAAAGTATACGATAAAACACATGTAAGTTACGAATATAAATAGAGCACGTGTGAGTTGATAAACTCATTACAAAGTATGTTATAATTAATATTTACATCAATAAATACAAAAAAAAATTGAATTCAAAATGATATAATAGAACACGTGTAAGTCGATAATCTATTAAAATTGAAACTATAAATCTTTGCATTGATGTTCAAGAAAAAACTTAATTAAAGAATATAAAATAGAGCACGTGCATGTTCACAAACTCGTTGCAAAGTATGCGATAAGGAATATGCACATCAATAAATACATAAAAATTCAAATCATATAACAAAACACTTGTATGTCGATAAACTGATTACTATCGAAATTATAAATCGTTACAATGAAAATAGGAAAAAAACTACTTCAAAAGTATAAAAAAAGAGCACTTGTAAGTTGATAAAATCATGGTAATGTACGTAATGATTAATATAAATTTTCTTAGTTTTTTTGTAAGATTTATATTTGAAATATTAAAAATTTATGAATTAATTAAAGAATCCAAACGAGGGGTGGGAGGAATGCTTCCTTTTTTATAAATAAATAAATTTGTTTTCTACTCTTTTCCTTCCATATTTGCTTCCCAATATTAAAATGCTATATACAGTTAAATTCTAATCAATTAATGTCTTCTTAGCTGGATTTTAATATGCTTACTAAAACTACAATTAATTGTTTTATGGCCCCGTATAATTATCATATTTGTCTAACTTTTTATGTACTATTTTACAAGCAATAAAGTATCAATTTATGCTGGATTTCGATCTAAAAATAATAGGATAAACTATCAAAATAGTCAACTTTGTTTCTCTTAGTTATATTTTAGTCACATATGTTTGAAATGTTACATTTTAGTCAATTACGTTAACGTGTTGTAATATTTTAGTAATGGTAAGTTGACATGGCAAGTTAAATCATCATTTAAAAAAATTAGGTTAAATTCTAAAATTGGTCCCCATATATATTAATCGTCATAGTCTTCATCTAATCTCCCTCCCTCCTGCCCTCCCTCTTACTCTCTTTATATAATAACCCATTGCCTTTGGTTTTTTATCAAAAAAAACCTAGTTGCTAGAATGGTGCAAGAAGAAGCAAACCAGAAAGGCAAAAGGAAAGCCATTGTGGAAGAACCCATGAAAATATCGTCAACTTTTGCACCCTCTCTCAATCAAACTCTTCATCGTGGTGACAATCTTTACCTAATGCCACCATCGTTAGCTCCTCAAAAGTTGAAGGTAAAAGTTGGTAAGAACCCTTATGCTGGTAGTGCCAATCCTCGTTTTCATCCTTTCAGGAGAAAAGGCAAGGCGTCTTTCCAACTTAGTCCCATATAAGAAGAAGAAGAAGATGTGAACAACTATAATATCAAACATGATAAGGGTCCAAGACCGATGCATATTAGAGCAAGAGAGCCTCAAAATCAATATCCTTATAATTACAAAGATAAAAAGTCCCTTCTTCAGGCTCTGGCCCCGTATTTTCTTGGTGAACAGAAGACCATAAGTGGTTTCCTTTGGGTGGGAACATACTTTAGGAGAACCCCTACCTAATCTAACTCTAAATCCTAATTTGAGGAATCATATAATGGTATAAGGAGAACCTGTTGCTACTCCTAGTCAAGATTCAAGTTCAAGAAGTTGCGACAATTTGGACAAAGAGTTGAGACTAGGGTTTGAGTGAAGGGAAGATTAAAATATATAAATCTGCAAGAAGTTTTTTTTGTCACTTTCAATGGATGTATTTTGGATTTGCTTTCCTTCTTATTATTACATCAGGTTTATGGCATCTTCCTAGCCTCAATACTCAAACCCTTTTGTTTTTTAGCTACACGATCAACAAATCAATATCTATAAAAGGTCATTTTCTAGTATTGAACTCATATAATTTTATAAAAGTCTAGGGTTTTTAGTCTTTTTGTGTTACTGTTTTCTGTTGTTTAGTCTATCATTATCAAATGAAATGAGTCAAAGAATTGTTATCCATCTTCAATATATTATTGATGATCTATCTCCTCTTTACTTTAAAATCAGATTATATGAGTTCTCTTTGTCAAAAAATGAGGGTGTTGAAATTTTCCTCTTTTTTAATGAAATTTGAAAACAACTTCTTTAAATATAGCTCATTGTCTTGCAAAACTTAGCCATTGGATTTCAGTTTTGGGTCAAGAATGAATGTGCCTATTTGATTGATGTATTGATAAACTTTTAGTTTTTTAATGTGTGTGCTCTCTTTTAAAATCAAAGAAATTTCAAATAAAACATGTAATTCTCAATTACCATTAGCAAAAAACAAATTATGGTTTTTACATAATTTTGATAAAATTAAATGTAGACAATGAAGAAATACCGCAAAGAAAATGGAAAAAAAACACACAGATTTTACGTAGAAACCCTTTTAGGAAAAAACCACGGGCAAAGGAGAAGAAGATTCACTAATGTCGAAAATCAAATGATTACAAGAGGAGATGAGTATGCCTATTTATAGGTTGAAAAACCTTATTCCAATCAACAACTAATAGAAGTAACAAAATAAGGTTGAAACACCTTATTCTAATTAAAATAAAATAGATGACCTATTCTAATTAAAATAAAATAGAAGAAGTCTAGTTTATTTGGACTTTACTTTTCTTTTATTTTACCACTGAATTTTATTTTAACAAGAATTCTAGTCACCCAATTCTAACAATCTCCACCTTAACAAGAATTCTAGTCACTCAATTCCAACAATCTCCACATTGACAATAATTCTCTACAAACAAGAACTCTCAACGAACAAGTTCTCCACCTCTTCCACAAAACCCCTTAAGGGGTATTTTTCAACAATGAACACCAACCAAGTTCAAGCAATACTCAAACTTGGTTTTGGGAAGTGACTTAGTCATCATATCTGCAGGATTTTCATGAGTACTAACTTTGCTCACAACAATATCCCCACGAGCAATAATATCACACACAAAATGATACCGAACATCAATGTGCTTTGTTCTCTCATGAAACATTTGATCTTTTATAAGAAAAATGACACTTTAACTATCACAAAATATTGTACAAATCTGAAGATCTTTATTGAGTTCACGAAAGAGTCCTTTTGCAACAAGTCTTGCTTTATATCTGGGTTCTTCAATTCCTGGAATCCTTCTTTCCTCTTGAATATCCATTTACAACGAACAACCTTTTTACCCTTTGGAAGCTTTACTATGTCCCACGTTTTATTCTTATGGAGTGATTCCATCTCTTCTTGCATGGTAATCATCCACTTTTCTAAGTCTTCATAGCTAACTGCCTCGGAATAAGTAGATGGCTCTTGATTTGCATCAATATCTTTAGCCACGTTCAAAGCATAAGCTACTAGATCAGCCTCGACGTACCTCTTCAAAGGTTTAATTTCTCTTCTAGATCTATTTTTGGCAAAAGAATATTGTGGTGATGAAGTGACTCTATTCTGAACTTCTGTACTAATTTGAGAAGTTGACTCTGTTGCAGATATTGGATCAATCTGAAACTCCACCTGCTTTTGTTGTTCTTTACTGGAAGAGTCTTTAAGAGATAAGTAAGGTAACAAAGCAGTTTCATCAAAAACAATATCTCTGCTAATCACAACTTTTCTATTTTCAGGACACCGTAACTTATACCCTTTTACACCAGCCTTAAAACCAAGAAAAACACATTTAATGGATCTTGGTTTCAATTTTTCATTATCAACATGAGCATATCTAGGACACCCAAAAATATTTATACAAAAATAATCAGCAGGCTTACCAAACTATATCTCTTGTGGAGTCTTTTTCCTAATGGCAATAGATGTAGATCAGATGATCAAAAACATGCAGTAAAGGCTGCTTCTGCCCAAAACGACTTCGGTAAATTAGCGTTCGACACCATACATCGAACCTTCTCCATGATCATTCTGTTCATTCGTTCTGCAATTCCTTTTTGCTGTGGAGTATGAGGAACTATCAAATGTCTCACGATCCCTTCTGATTTGTACAATTCATTAAACTTATCAGAATAGAACTCCAAGCCATTATCTGTGCGGAGCTGTTTTACCTATTTTCCTGTTTGTTTTTCAACCATAGTTTTCCAAGACTTGAATGCAAAAAAAAACATCACTTTTTCGCTTCAAAAAGAATGCCCAAACTTTTCTGGAAAAATCATCAATAAGAGTTAGCATATAATTAGCTTCACCTCTCGAAGGCACTCTAGATGGTCCCCAAATATCAGAATGAATATAATCCAATGTTCCCTTCATGTTATGTATTCCTCTAGTGAACTGAACTCTCTTTTGCTTCCCAAAAATGCAATGCTCACAGAACTTCAGTTTGCTATTGCCTTGCCTATCAAGAAGTCCTCTTTTACGCAATTCTACCATGCTATTTTCACTCATATGCCATAGACGCATATGCCAAATTCTAGTAATATCATCATCTGACAAGGAAGAGGAAGCGACTGCAGCATCACCAGTAATAATTGAACCTTGCAAAACATATAATTTGGCAGTATTTCTCTGCGCTTTCATCACAACAAGAGAACCCTTGCTAATCTTTAGAACCCAACTTTCAGCTATGTACCTGTGTCCTTTTGAATCAAGAGTACTCAACGAAATCAAATTCCTTTTCAATTTTGGTACATGTCGCACGTCACTAAGAGTTATAACGACCCCGTCAAACATCTTTATTTAGATTGTGCCAACACCTGCGATTTTACATGAAGCATTATTTCTCATCAAAACAATACCTTTAGACACAACTTCATATGTTGTAAACTAATCCCGATTGGGACTCATATGGAAGGTGCAACCAAAATCAACGATTCACTCCTCGCTCACTTTAGAATTGTCGATAGAAGCAACTAGGAGTTCACCATCACTGTAGTCTTCTACTACATCAGCTTCACCAGATTGTTCTGGTTGTTTTCCCTTTTGATTCTCTACCTCCCTTTTGATCTTATTTTGTAACTTGTAGCACTCTTTCTTAATGTGCCCTTTCTTCTTGCAGAAGTTACAATTTTACTTCTATTTGAAGATCTTGATCTACCTTTAGATTTATTACGAGGATTTCATTCCTGTGTCCTTCCACGATTATCATCACTATTTCGATCTTGTCTTCCACGAACAATGAGACCCTCTCCTTAAGAGTTAGATCCAACCACAAGATGCTTTATCTTGTCATGCGAGGCTAAGGAAACATAAACTTCATCAACTGTAAGAGATTCACGACTATAAAAAATTGTATCTCTGAAAGTTAAATACGACGGTGGTAATGAATAAAGGAGAATTAACCCTAGATCCTCTTTATCATACTGAACCTCTATGGCCTCCAAATCCTAGACAATTTCTTTAAACATATTCAAGTGTTCGGGCACAGATGCACCTTCTTCCAAATGATGAGAATACAAATGCTCCTTCATATGCAATTTACTGGTTAGGGTTTTTGACATAAATAACTGTTGTAATTTTGCCCATAATGTAGCAGCAGTCTTCTCCTTTAACATATATTATAGAATTTCATTCGATAGATGCAGCTGTAATTGCATCAAAACCTTTCGATCTTTACGCTTCTTCTCTTCATCTGTCAAATTCGAAGGCATCTTATCTAACCCAAATAGGGCATCCTCCAAACCCATCTACGCAAGAATTGCTTGCATCTTTACCTACCACAACGTGAATTTGGTGTTGCGATCCAACAGCGAAATATCATACTTTAATGTTGCCATTATCGTGATTGAGACTAGTAACTCGAAAGCTCTGATACCAATTTGATAAAATTGAATGTCGACAATGAAGAAATACCACAAAAAAAAGGGGAAAAAATACACACAGATTTTATGTGAAAACCCTTTCGGGAAAAAACCACGGGCAGAGGAGAAGAAGATTCACTAATGTCGAAAATCGAATGATTACAAGAGGAGATGACTATGCCTATTTATAGGTTGAAAAACCTTATTTCAATCAACAACTAATAGAAGTAACATAGTAAGGTTGAAACACCTTATTCTAATTAAAATAAAATAGATAATCTATTCTAATTAAAATAAAATAAAAGAAGTCTAGTTTATTTGGACTTTACTTTTATTTTATTTTACCACTGAATTTTATTTTAACAAGAATTCTAGTCACCTAATTCTAACAAATTTGTTCTCCTCTTTCTAGTGCTTTGAAAGGCATTATGAACAATTCAAATTATTATTAATTTAGTAAATGCATCAAGAGTTTATAGAAAAGTTAAAAAAATTCATTAATCAAATTGCTATCAATGACAAAGTTCAGCACAGAAACCTTAAAAAATTTTAGTTTCAACTTAAAAATTTTCGCAAATAACACATGATCGAGGGAAAAAAAAAAGAAAAACAAGTAGCATTAACATTAATCTTTTTAAATATTGAATAGTTATAATTACCTAAATTTTGGTTTTATTGAACTCCCATTTTGTGGGCTAATGAAAGTAATTAATGAGAGTACGTAAAAATATATAGAGTTAAAAAATCAAATTTGTCAAACAAGTGTCTTGATAGGAGCTTTAACCACGACTCCATTAAAGTTAAGACATAAAACATAATTTATTTTAAAAGTGCTCAAATTATATTTATATAATTTTTTTACTTTTTTTACTATTAATATTTAAATTTTGTGACTATTTTTAATAATGTCTTACATTCCCCGTTTAGAGTGTAGTATATCTTACGAACCCTCCTTTTTGTTTTGTTAACACCTGATATTTAATACCACAATTCACTTGTTAGTTAGGTGCAGAAGTTTCCATTATATATATTTTTCTAGTCATTATCTAATCTCTTACCCTCCCACTCTCCATATATATTAATCATAGTCTTCATCTAATCTCACACTCTCACTCTCCATATATATTAATCATAGTCTTCTTCTAATCTCTCACTCTCCATATATATTAATTATTTGGATTTGGTTTTTGATTAGACAAATGCTAGCTACAACATTGATGCAACGAGAAGCAAATTTGAAGGGCAAAGGGAAGCAATTGCAGTTTCAAAATGATTACACAAACCCTGGGTTGAGATTCTCCAAAGAGGTTTTCACCTTAGACCTACTCACCAAAATGCCCATCGTGTGGTTAAAGAACCCATGAAAATACCATCGGCTTTTGCACATGCTCTCAATCAACCACTTCCTTGTGATGACAGTCTTGTCCTCATGCCTCCGTCGTTCGTTCCTCAAAAGTTGAAGGTGAAAGTTGGCAAGAACCTTTATGCTGGTAGTTCCAATACCTGATTTCATCCTTTCAAGGGAAAAGCGAAGGTTCCTATCCCGCTCAATCTCGAAGAAGAAGACAAAAAAGAAGTGAACAGTTGCGATATCAAACATGATAAGGTTTAGGACTAAGGTAGATTGGAGCAAGGGAACCTCAAAACCATCATCCTTATAATTAAAAAGATAAAAAGTCTATCCTTCAATCTCTGGCAGCGGATCTTCTTGGTGAACAAAAGACCATAAGTTGTTTTCTTGGGCTAGGAACATCCTCTAGGAGACCCCACCTATTTCTACTCCTATTCCTTATTTATGAAATCATCTGATCGAACAAGGAGAACTTGCTGCTACTCCCAATCAAGCATTTAATTCTAGCAGTTGTGACAATTTGGACTTAAAGTGTAGACTAGGGTTTGAGTGAAGGGAAGATTAGAATACATAAATTTGCTTGCTTTTTGTCAGTTTCAATTAATGCATTCTGATTTGCTTGCTTTTTTTCATTACATCTGGTCAATGTAGTCTTCCTTGCCTCAAAACTTAAACCCTTTCATTCTTTTAATTACATAATAAGCAAATCAATATATATACAAGGTCAGTTTCTAGTGCTAAAGTAATATAATGTTTTCTTACTATTTTTCTATTGTTTAGTCTATCATTATCAAATGAAATGAGTCAAAGAATTTTTGTCCATCTTTAATATATATTGTTGATGATCTATCTCCTCTTTTCTTTAAAATTAGATTAAATGAGTTCTCTTTGACAAAAAATGAAGGTGTTCAATCTCTCATTTTTTTAATGAAATTTGAAAACAATTCATTTATTAGTCAAGTGCAAAAGACTCCATTATATATTGTTTGTCTAGTCTTCATCTAATCTTTCACTCTCTGACTCTCCATATATATATTAGTCATAATCTTCATCTACTCTCTCACTCTCCACATATATTAATCATAGTCTTCATCTAATCTCTCACTCTCTTGCTATCACACTCTCCATATATACTAATCATTTGGCTTTATTTTTTTTGTCATACAAAAGCCAGCTGCAACAATGGTGCAACGAGAAGCAAATCAAAAGAGAAAAGGGAAAGCTATTGCAGTTTCATTAGATGACACAAATCCTAACTTGAGATTCCCCAAAAAGAGGTTTTCACCATAGACTTACTCACCATAATGCACATCGTGTGGTTAGGCATAAGTCTAGTTTCATGTCAATGGACCTCTAAAGGCCTCAAAAAGGAAATAAGTAGCCATAAATGATAAAAAGACAAAAAGGGTCTAACAAAGGTTAAAAGAGATGTCATGACAAACCTTACGTGTTCAATGTCTATCTCCTTTCTCAACGTTATTCGACTCGTAACATGTTTCACTTTTTTATTAAGCTAACATATATCACATTTATTTAGTTATCATAATCTTAATTTCTATTTCCAATAGCATTGATAAAGTTATTATTTTTCTTTCAAACAATTTTATTAACTTTCGTCAATATTTTATCTCCTGTACACTTTGAAAGGTCTAATTGGGAAAAACCATGATAGCTAAAGACAAGCGCAAAATGCAATAGTTGTAGAAAAACTTGAGGTTGAGACTTTATTTGATAGATATTAAACATTTAGAATTGCAGTATCTTTTAAAAATGTCTTACATTCTCAGCTTAAATTGTAGTATATATTACAAACCATCTTGTTTTGGTTTTTGTTAACCCCTAATATGTAATTCCATAATTCATTTGTTAGTTAGGTGCAAAAGTCTCCATTATATATTATTTTTCTAGTCTTCAATTAATCTCTCGCTCTCTCACTCTCCATATATATTAATCATATCCTTCATTTAGCCTCTCACTCTTTCACTCTCCATAAATATTAACCCTTTGCCTTTGGCTTTTTATATAAAAAAAAAACCCAGTTGCAGCAATGGTGCAATGAGAAGTAGACTGGAAGGGAAAAGGGAATGTCATTGTGAAAGAACCCATGAAAATATCCTCAGCTTTTACACCCGCTCTAAAACAACCTTTTCCACAAGATGACAGGCTTTTCCTCATGCCTTCGTCGTCGGCTACTCAAAAGGTGAAGGTGAAAGTTGGCAAGAACCCTTATGCTAGTAGTGCCAATAATCTTTTTCATCCTTTCAGGATAAAAGGAAGGTGCCTATCCAGCTCAATCCTAGAGAAGAAGAAAAAGTAGAAGTGAACAATTACGATATCAAACATGATAAGGGTCCAAGATCAGGATAGATTGGAGAATGGGAGCCTTAAAATATTCATCCTTATAATTTCAAAGATCAGAAGTCTCTGCTTCAAGTTCAGGCCGCAGATATTTTTGGTCAAAAAGAAGATCATAAGTGGTATTCATGGTGAAAAGAATACCATAATTGGTATTCTTGGACTAGGAACATCCTCTGTGAGAATCCCACCTAATTCAGTTCCAAATCCTAATTTAAAGAATCATATGATGGAACAAGGAGAACCTATTGCTGCTCCCAATCAAGCTTCAAGTTGAAGCTGTTGATACAATTTGAACATAGAGTTGAGTCAAGGTTTTGAGTGAAGCGAAGATTAGAATACATAAACCTAAATGATACTTATTGTCAGTTTCAAGGGATGTATTTTTGGTTTGCTTGCCTTTTTTTAATATCTCAGGTTGAAGGTATCTTTCTAGGGCTGAAGTCATATATTTTTATAAAAGTTTACAGTTTTAAACCTTGTTGTGTTACTTTTTTCTGTTGTTTAGTCTATCATTATCAAATGAAATGAGTGAAAAAATTTTTGTCCATCTTTAATATATTCTCGAAGATCTATCTCCTATTTTCTTTAAAATCAAAGTAGATGAGTTCTCTTTGTCAAAAAATAAGGGTGTTCAATTTTTCCTTCTTTTTTCATGGAATTTTAAAACAACTTATATAGATTTGGTTTTTATCAGACAAAAAGCAGCTGCAGCAATGGTGCAAAGAGAAGCAGACCGAAAGGGCAAAGGAAAGCTATTGTTATTTCATCCGATGAAACAAATCATGAGTTAAGATTCCCCAAAGAAGTTTTCACCCTGGACCTACTCACCAAAATGCCCATTGCGTTGTGAAAGAACCCATGAAAATACCTATCTTTGTAGTTATGTGACTATCTTTGTAGTTTGCTCTTTTTTAAAAGAATTAAAGATTAAAGATTTTTTATCAAAAGTTTTATTTTGGGGTGTTAAAGTATTTTTCCTTTTTTTATCTCTGGTTTTCTTGATTTCTTCTTCCAGCATTTCAAATCTAATTTTTTACCTTTTATTTTTCATATTCGAAAGATTAAAAAAAACCCAGTTGGCTAAAGAGTAATAACAAAATGAAGTTTAAGAAGGGTCTTAACCAAAAACCAAGTAAACATCAGACAATCACAAAACTAAAATAAAATAAAGAGATGTGTAATAATGTTTATTAATGAAGCCAAATTGTCAAACTATAAGGCAAACCTTAATTTTTCATTTTCACAGTGTTTTTACCTATGACATTATGACATATTTTGTTCGGAAAAAAATCTTTTTAACATTCCATTTTATATATTTATTTTTTTTGTTCTTAAATTTACATTTGTTGTCAAATCACCTCAAAATGGATTGCAAAGTTAATTTTTTTTAATTTTATTGATGTGGCACACATATGAATTGCCATGTAGATGACATATCACATTTTAGTTAATTTTTTAATAATTTAAATTTCATATTTAAAATTTGTAACTGTATTTTAAATGTCTTATATTTCATGTTTAAAGTGTAATATATGGTTTATCTAAGGTCTCGCTATCAATATATACTAACCGTAATTTTCATCTAATCTCTCAATCTCCAAATATATTAACCCTTTGCCTTTGGTTTTTTATCAGAAAAAACCCAACTAGGACAATGGTGCAACAAGAAGTAGATTGGAAGGGAAAAGGGAAAGCTATTGTAAAAGAACCCAAGAAAATATCGTTGGCTTTTGTACCCGCTCTCAATCAGTCTTTTCCTGGCAACAATTGGTTTTTTTACATATTCATCCTATTAAGGGAAAAGGGAAAGCACTTGTCCAATTCAATCCCGAAGAAAACGAAGAAGTGAATAACTACGATATCAAATGTGATAAGGGTCCAGAATCAAGGCAAATTGGAGCAAAAGAGATCATCATCCTTATAATTATAAAGATCCATAGTCTCTCCTTCAACCTCCGACCACGGATCTTTTTGCTAAAAAAAAGACCATAAGTGGTCTTTTTGGGCTGGGAACATCCTCTAGGAGAACTCTACCTAATTCTTCTCCTAATTCTAATTAAATGAATCATCGATGGGACAAGGAGAACTTGTTGCTGCTCCTAGTCAAGCTTCTAATTCAATCAGTTGTGACAATTTGGACATAGTGTTGAGACTAGCATTTGAGTGAACAGAAGATTAGACTAGGGTAGCCCAACTCACGAACAGGTCTATTGCTGACGTGACATATTTTTGACTTTCGACTAATGTTAAGGATCCCTTTGTAATTAGTTCAAAACACCATTTTTGGTTTTTTTTTTATTTGCAGCATAAGAGCCATCATTCATCATCAGTGTCTAACACCCATGAAAAGTATCACCAATCCTCATTACTGCCCATCCGTTGCTCCCCCATCTTTATCGCTACTCATCCTGTTACCCTTGCACAATAAGAACCACCTATGGTGGGAGTAAGGATAAGAACTTGTAATTTATTTCACACATTGCAATTTGTAATTTAAATATAAGTAATTTTTATCCCTATCAACTACAATTATGAACGTGAAGTAACATAAAATAATAAATTAAATTATTTGGAACGGATATAATGGTAACATAATGAAAAAAAAGTAAACTATGTCTAATGAATTAAACGTAATATGGAACAATCTTAATTAAACTATAAATATTGAATTTATCGAAAGATTTAATTTCTTTAGTTCTCTCTAATGGTTCGATCAAAGTATTTCATTTTAAATATTGTTTGACAAAATATGCTTAAAGTTAATTCAATCTTAAAATTTGCATAGTTTAATATACACCAACAAAATATATACACAAAGTGAGGCTTTTTATATACCTAGAAAACCCAAAAGATACAAAAAAATTTGATGAAAAAGAAAAAAAACTGCTTTGGAATGTACAACATTCTCAGGACATTACTCTCCCAAGGCAAATACTAATCAAATCCCAAGCTGATTTACTGTTTGTCAATAAAAACATAAAAACTGCATATAGTGTGCTAAAAACTTGTATGTTTGCCAAGACACGTAGAAACAAGATGTAGACATATTTCAGTCATAAAAAGGAGCAGAGTATGGGGACAAGTGCAAATGGATGAATTGTGTTTGTTTCCATGACTTGGCCTTAAAAGGATGGCAAAATTCGAGTAAGGTACCATATCAGCACCACATCTGAGTATTTAAGAGAACATTTATTTTTATAAGCAAATCGCTACTAATATCTTTTGGTGCCGCAACTTCTTTGTCCATCTGCCGGCCATTCATTTCAGAGAATTGTTGGGAATAGGAGGCTTTAGAACGGACATTTTGTGATTCTAGCACATTCGAGTGCTGCTGCTTTAAGGATGCAACTATTTCTTGCAATCCTTCATATTCACAAATCTAGTAAAAATGTGAATTTAGAATGAAATCCCAAAAAGAGATGCTACTTGCAAGCCATGAGTGTGGCTCAATTATTACTTAAAACCATAGGTTGAATAGGTATATCTACCTTCCGGTTAAGTTATTCTTGAATTATCCTATTATTTGCAACTTTAACCTAGAAAAAAAATTAATAATAGTCTCATAAGAGAAAACCAGATGAAGCAAAGGGACAAATGGACAAAGGTTGAGCAAATTTTATAATCCCCATACTATAAAATGTAGGAACTTGTGGGCTGAGTGCATAGTTAGGTTACTAGAACATTGTATAACCAAATTCAACATGATTAACTCAACTGCCCTTATTGTACAATGTAAAGGCTCATGCGAAGCATTTGAAACATATATGGAAGCATACATAACCTCAAGTTCAAAGGATTTCCGGATTAGTTGCACCATGAGTTCAGCAACAGTAGACTACAACATACATACACATATATATATATATATATATATATATATATGGAAAGATGTTGAACTTTTGGCAGAAAAAAGCAAAAGATGTTTAAGGGTCATAAATAAGAATCTGCTGAATATCTCAAAACTTTTAATTGTTACTTTGTCAACAAAGTTCTTAATTTGTTGTTAAGTAGCCATAAATTACAGATTCCTGCCATGGTTGTTTTTTTCTTATGTGTGCTTTCTCTTAAAATCAAAGATAAATTCAAAAAAAATGTAATTCTTAATTACATGTTTATTGTTGGTTTTATTGAATTGTTGGTATATGTGTTTATAAATGTAATTAACGAGATACTTAAAACATATAAGGAGTTAAAAAACAAATTTGTCAAATGATTTTTGACAAGAGGTTTAACCACCTCTCCATTTAAGTAAAGACATAAGCCAATTTTCTTTTAAAAGTGTTGAAATTATATTATAGAAGTGCATAAATTATATTTCTATATAAATTTGGGATTGTATCTTTTAATAATGTCTTACATTCCCAACTTAAAGTGTAGCATATATATTACCAACCATCTTTTTTCGTTTTTGTTAATCCCTAAAATGTAATACCACAATTCATTTGTTAGTCAGGTGTAAAAGTCTCCATTATATATTATTTTTCTAGTCTTCATCTAACTACTCACTCTCTAGTCTCTCTATATATTAATAATCAGTCTTCATCTAATGTTCCTTCTTCTCTCTCTTTGTCTCCCTCCCTCCCCCTTCCTCCCTTTCTCTCCCTCCCTCCCCCCACTCCCTCCCTCCCTCCCTCCATATATATTAACCCTTTGCTTTTGTTTTTTTATTAGAAAAAAACCCAGCTGCAAGAATGGTGCAAGGAGAAGTAGATCAAATGGGCAAAGGGAAAGCCATTGTGAAAGAATCCATGAAAATATTGTTGACTTTTGCCCTCGCTCTCAATCAACCTCTTCCTTATGGTGATAGACTTTTCATCATGCCACCATCGTCGGCTCCTCAAAAGCTGAAGGTAAAAGTTCATAAGAAACTTTATACTAGTTGTGTCAATCATCTTTTTCATCCTTTCAGGAGAAAAGGGAAGGGATTGTCCAACTTAGTCCCAAAGAAGAAGAAGAAGAAGAAGTGAGTAGCTACAATATTAGACATGATAAGGGTCCAGGATCAAGGCAGATTAGAGCAAGGGAGCGTCAAAATCATCACCCTTATTGTTACAAAAATCAAAAGTCTCTCAAACACCCTCTGGCCGTGGTTTTTTTGTTGAACAAAAGACCATAAGCGATTTTCATAGGCTAGGAACATCCTCTTGTATAACCCCAACTAATCCTGCTCTTAATCCCAATTTAAGGAATCATATGATAGAACAAGGAGAACCTAGTGTTGCTCCCAATCAAGATTCTAATTCAAGCAGTTGCGACAATTTGGACATTGAGTTGCGACTAGGGTTTGAGTGAAGTGAAGATTTGAATACATAAAACTATTTAATGTTTTTTTTTGGTCAACATCAATGGATGTATTTTGAGTTTGTTTGCATTTTTACATTACCCCAAGTAATAGTGTCTTCCTAGCCTCAATACTCAAACCCTTTTAATTTTTAGCTTGAGAATCAACAAACCAGCATCTATACAAGGTCAATTTTTAGTGTTGAAGTCACATAATCTTATAAAAGTCTAGTGTTTTAAGTATTTGTTGTGTTACTATTTTCTGCTATTTAGCCTCTAATTATCAAATGAAATGAGCCAAAGAATTGTTTTCTATCTTTAATATATTATTGATTATTTATTTCCTCTTTTCTTTAAAATCATATTATATGAGTTCTCTTTGTCAAAAACTGACAGTATTCAAAATTTCCTTCTTTTTTAATGAAATTTGAAAACAACTTATTGAAATATATCTTATTGTCTTGCAAAACTCAGTCACTAGAATTCGGTTTGGGGTTGAGGATGAATGTGCCTATTTGATTGATGTATTGGCAAATTTTTAGTTTTTTTATTAAAAGATTAATACAAGTTTTTTTTTATATCTAAGAAAAATAAAAGATAGCAGACACTCTATTGACTTTTTGAACATACAAACTAGTTGTATTATTTATTAAAACTCTATATTAATTCCAAATTATATCAGAAAATAAATTATAAATTGTTTGTGTTGATACAATTATACGGAACTAAATCATAAAAGTGAAAATTATATGATAAAACACATGTAAGTTAGGAAATAAAAAAAAATGTAATTTTGTTAAATAAAAGAAGAAATGGATTCATTTAAAAATATATAAAAATGAAATCATAAATATTTAAATAAAATAAACTATAAGAATATAAAATAGAACATCTCTAATTCAATTAACTCGTTTTAATTTATTGAAATAATAAACATTAATGTCAACAAAAAACGATAAACTGAAGTTATAAATCTTTTCAATGAAACTAGAAAAATATAGGTCAAGAATATAAAATAAAACACGTGTAAATCGATAAACCCATTCCAAAATATGTGATAGTTAATATGTACAACAATAAATGCAAAACAATTAAATTCAAAATGATATAATAGAACATGTGTAAGTCGATAAACTACTACAATTGAAATTATAAATCTTTGCATTTAAATAGAAGGAAAATTTTAATTCACAAATATAAAATAGAGTACGTGTAAGTTGACAAACTCTTTGTAAAGTATGCGGTAAGGAATATGCACATCAATAAATACATAAAAAATTCAAAAACATAACACCTGTATGTCGATAAACTGGTTACTATTGTAATTATAAATCGTTACAACGAAAAAAAACATTAGTTCAAAAGTATAAAATAGAGCACTTGTAAATTGATAAACTCGTGGTAAAGTATGTAATGATTAATATAAATTTTCTTAATTACTTAATGAATCCAAACGAGGGGTGGGTAGAGAGGAAATGCTTCCTTTTTTAGTCTTTGGTTGGGTCCAATATTATAAAAAAATAAATTTGTTTTCTTATCTTTTCCTTCCATATTTGCTTCACGGTAATAAAATGATATATAGAGTTAAAGTCTAATATGAATATGTTGATGCCTTCTTAGTTGGATTCTAATACGGTTCCTAAAACTGCAATTTTCATGTTTTATTAACTTTTATTTGCCAATTAAAATTATAGGGATAATTGTGTTGTGGCCCTCTATAATTACCATATTTGTCTAACTTTTTATGTACTTTTTTTACGAGGAATAAAGTATTAATTTGTGCTAGATTTTGACCAAAAAATAATAGGGTAAACTATCAAAATAGTCACTTTTATTTCTTTTAGGTTACATTTTAGTTACTTATGTTATTTCCTAATACGTAATACCACAAATCGTTTGTTAATCCCTAATATGTAATTCCACAATTCATTTCTTACTCAGGTGCAAAAGTCTCCATTATATATTATTAATAATTAGTCTTCATCTAATCAGGCACTCTCTTGTCTATATATATTAATCATAAGTGTTCATCTAATCTCCCACCCTCTCTCCCTCTTCCTCTGCCACTCTCTCCATCCCTCCCTCTCTCTCTCTCTCTCTCTCTCTCTCTCTCTCCCCTTCACTCTCACTCTTCATTTATATTAACCCTTTGTTTTTGGTTTTTTGTCATAAAAAAGACTCCGCTCTTAATCAACCTCTTCCCCATAGTGACAGTCTTTTTCTCATGCCTCTATTCGACTCCTCCAAAGCTGAAGGTAAACGTTTACAAGAACCCTTATGCTGGCCATGCCAATTTTCATCCTCTTAGGTGAAATGAGAAGGCGTCTGTCCAACCCTGTCGCAAAGAAGAAAAAGAAGTAAATAGCTATGATAACAAACGTGATAAGGGTCCAAGATCGAGGCAAATTTGAGCAAGGAAACCTCAAAAATCATCACCCTTATGGTTACAAAGATCAAAAGTGTCTCCTTGAGCCTCTGGCCATGAATTTTCTTGGTGAAGAGGAGATCATAAGAGATTTTCTTGGGCTAAGAACACCCTCTAAGAGAACCCCCTCCTAATCTTGCTCTTAATCCTAATTTAAGGAATCATATGATAGAACAAGGAGAACCTGCTGCTGCTCCCAATCAAGATTCTAGTTCAAGAAGTTACGACAATTTGGACATAGAGTTGAGACTAAGGTTTGAGTAAAGGGAATATTGGAATACGTAAACCTGTCTGATTTTTTTTGGCCAATTTTAATGGATGTATTTTGGGTTTGTTTGCCTTTTTTTATTACGTTAGGTAATGATGTCTTTGTAGCCTCAATTCTCAAATCCTTTTGATTTATAGCTTTAGAATCAACAAATAAATATCTATACAAGGTCAGTTTTTAGTGCTGAAGTCATATAATTTTATAAAAGTCTGGGGTTTTAAATCTTGTTGTGTTACTGTTTTCTGCTGTTTAGTCCATCATTGTCGAATGAAATGAGTCAAAGAATCATTGTCCATCTTGAATATATTCTTGATGATGTATCTCCTCTTTTATTTAAAATATTATGAGTTACTTTTGTCAAAAAAATGAGGGTGTTCAAATTTTCCTTCTCTTTTAGTTAAATTTGAAAACAACTTATTGAAAACTCAACTAGTGGAATTCGGTTTTAGGTTGAGGATAAATGTTCCTATTTGATTGATGTATTGGCAAGCTTTTAAATTTTTATTAAAAAATTAATACAAGTTTTGTTTTATATCAGAGAAAAAAAAAAGATAGCAGACAGTCTACTCACTTGTTGAACATACAAATTAAAACTCTCTATTAATTCAAAATTATATACGGAGGTAAATCATAAAATAATTGCGTTGATACATTTATAAGTTACTAAATCATAAAACTAAAAATTATATGATAAACACATGTAAGTAGGAATTAATAAAAAAGTAATTTTGTTAAATAAAAGAAACTACAAAAATATATAATAGAACAACTCTAAGTCAATTAACTCATTATAATTTATTGAAATCATAAACATTAATGTCAATAAATAACGATAAACTGAAATTATAAATCTTTACAATGAAAATAGAAAAGAAATAGGTCAAGAATATAAAATACAACACTTGTAGTCGATAAACTCGTTTCAAGGTATATGATAATTAATATGTACATCAATAAATAGAAAAAAAATGAATTCAAAATGATATAATAGAACACTTGTAAGTCGATAAATTGCTACAATTGAAACTATAAATCTTTGTATTGAAATAGAAGGAAAAATTAATTCAAGAATATAAAATAGAGCACGTGTAAGTTGACAAACTCATTGCAAAGTATGTGATAACGAATATGCACAACAATAATTACATAAAAAATTCAAAAACATATAACAAAGCACCTATATGTCGATAAACTGATTACTATCGAAATTATAAATCGTTAGAATGAAATTAGAAAAAAATCAATTCAAGAGTATACAATAGAGCACTTGTAAGTTGTTAAACTCATGATAAAGTATGTAATGGTTAATATAAATTTTCTTAGATTTTCTCATAAGATTTATAAAATTAGTTTAATTTTTTATTGACTAACCAAAAAAATGCAAATAGGTTAGAAATGGAATAACATTTTCCATGTGTATATCATAGCATCGCATTTATGATTTAACCAAAACGAGGGGAAAGGCTTCCTTTTTGAGTGTTTTCCAGTCTTTAAATATATATAATTTTCATGTTGTTTAGTCTATCATTATCAAGTGAAATGAGTCAAAGAATTGTTGTCCATCTTCAGTAGATATTGTTGATGATCTATCTCCTCTTTTCTTTAAAATTAGATTAAATGAGTTATCTTTGTCTAAAAATGAGGGTATTTAATTTTTCCTTCTTTTTAATGGAATTTTAAAACAATTTATTGATATATAGCTCCTTGTCTTGTAAAGGGATTTTACAAAAAAATGTATGTTTAAGAGCTAAAAGAGGCGAAAATTTAAATAGAAAGTTAAAATAATTTTTTTTAATATTGGAGGGTTAAAAAATCCAATATGCCTTTAGATATATATGCCACAATTTCTTTTTTTTTTCCATAAAATATTAGGGTTAGGGGAGCTAACATAGTTCGAACTTTTGCCAAACAAATGTATGACGATAGTTTTAACCACTGTTGCATTCAAGTCAAGACATAAGTTACATTTTTTTAAATTGCTAAAATTATATTTATATATAATCTATTTGTTTTACTTTTCATTTTTAAAATTTGTAACTGTATTTTTAATAATGTCTTACATTCCTGACATAGAGTGTAGTATATATTACCAACCTTCCATTTTGGTTTTTGTTAGCCCCTAATATTTAATACCACTTTTGTCTGGACTTCATCTAATCTTTCGCTCTCCCATTCTCTCACTCTCCATATATATTAATCATAGTTTTCATCTAATCTATCACTCTCTCAGTGTCTCACTTTCCATATATATTAATCATTTGGCTTTTGTTTGTTATCATACAAAAGCCAATTGCAGCAATAGTTCAACGAGAAGAAAATCGAAAGAGCAAAGGGAAATCTATTGTAGGTTCATCCGATGACACAAATCCTGACTTGAGTTTCCCCCAAAGAGATTTTCACCCTAAACCTGCTCACCATAATGCCGATTGCATGGTCAGGCATAAGTTTAGTTTCATGTTTATGGACCTCTAAAGGCATCAAAAAGGAAATAAGTAGCCATATATGATAAAAAGACAAAAAGGGTCTAACGAAGTTTAAAGGAGATGTCATGACGAACCTCACGTGTTCAATGTCAATCTCCTTTCTCTACTTCATGCGATTCGGAACATGTTTCACTTTTTTTAAGCTCACATATCACTTTTTTTAGTTATCATAATCGTAATTTCTATGTCCAATAGCATTGATAAAGTTATTATTTTTCATTCAAACAAATTTGTATCATCTTTAGTCAAAATTTATCTCTTGTACACTTTGAAATGTCAAATAGAAAGAAACATTGATCGCTAAAGACGAGTGCAAAATGCCATAGTTGCTGAAAAACAAGCTCAGGGCAATGTTCCAACTCAAAACCTCTAGCATATAGGGGATCGTAAACCTAATGTATTTAAGATGTCAATCAAAAGGAAAAGGAGATAAACTTTTAATGCTTAAGGGTCATAAATTAGAATATGATGAATATCTCCAAACTTTTAATTCTTGCTTTGTTAGCGAAGTTTTGAATTTGTTGTTATGTAGCTAGAAATTACAAATTCCTGCTATGGTTGTTTTTTAATTTGTGTGTGCTCTTTTTTACAATTAAATATAAAATAAAAAAACATGTAATTCTTAGTAACCATTATAAAAAAATTGTGGTTTTTACTTATAATTTTCTCCTCTTTTTGGTGTTTTGAAAGGCGTTATGGACAATTCAAATTATTATGAATTTTCCAAATGCATTAAAAGTATATATTACCAACTCTCCTTTTTGGTTTTTGTTAACCCTTGATATGTAATACAACAATTCATTTGTTAGTTAGGTGTAGAAGTCTCCATTATATATTGGTTTTCTAGTCTTTTCCTAATCTCTCACTATCTATCTATATATATATACTAACCCTTTCCCTTTGATTTTTATCAGAAAAAACCCAACTGTAGCAGTGGTGCAATGACAAGTAGATTGGAAGGGAAAAGGGAAAGCCATTGTGAAAGAACCCATGAAAATATTCTCGGCTTTTGCACCTCCTCTAAATTAGCCTCTTCCCCATGACGACAGGATTTTCTTCACGGCTCTCTTGTCGGCTCCTCAATAGCTGAAGGAGAAAGTTGGCAAGAACCCTTATGCTGATAGTGCCAATCCTCGTTTTCATCCTTTTAGAGGAAAAAGGAAGGCGCTTATCCAACTCAGTCCTAGACATGATAAGGTTCAAGGACTGAGGCAAATTGGAGAAAGGGAGCCTTAAAACCATCATCCTTATAATTACAGAGGTCATAAGTCTCTCATTGAGGCTCTAGCCGCGGATTTTCTTAGTGAACAAAAGACAATAAGTGGTTTTCTTTGGCTGGGAGAACCTTACCTAATCTTGTTCTTAATCCTAATTTAAGGAATCATATGATGGAACAAGGAGAACCTATTGCTGCTCCTAGTCAAGCTTCCAGTTCAAGCAGTTGTGACAATTTGGACATAGAGTTAAGACTAGGGTTTGAGTGAAGGGAAGTTAGAATACATAAACCAACCTGATGGTTTTTTTTTCAGTTTAAATGGATTTATTTTAGGTTTGCTTGATTTTTATTATTATGTCAAGTCAATGGTGTTTTCCTAGCCTCAAAACTCAAACCCTTTTGTTTTTTAGCTACAAAATCAAAAAATCAATATCTATACAAGGTCAATTTCTAGTGTTGAAGTCATATAATTTTATAAAAGTTTAGGGTTTTAAGTCTTCTTGTGTTACTATTTTCTTTTGTCTAGTTTATCATTATCAAATGAAATGAGTCAAAAAATTGCTATCCAACTTCAATATATTCTTGACGATCTATCTCTTTTCTTTTAAATCAAATTATATGAGCTCTCTTTGTCGAAAAATGAGGGTGTTAAATTTTCCTTGTTTTAATGTAATTTCTAAAACAACTTATTGATATATAGCTCACTGTCTTATTTGATTGATGTATTGGCAAACTTTTAGTAACTGTTTTATAATAAAAATTATTACAAGTTTTCTTCTATATCAAAGAAAAAAAGAAGATACGAGACACTTTACTAACTGTTGAACATACAAATTAGTTGTATTATTTATTTAAACTACATATTAATTGAAAATTATATTTTAATCATATTCTTCATCTAATCTCTTACTCTCTTAGTCTCTCACTCTCTTTATATATTAATCATCTTATGGGACAAGGAGAACCTGCTGTTGCTCCCAGTCAAGCTTCCAATTCAAGCAGTTGCGAGAAGTTGGACATAGAGTTGAGACTAGTGTTTGAGTGAAGGGAAGATTAGACTAGGATGGCCTAACCCATGGATAGGTCTATTACTGACATGACATATTTTTAACTTTCGACTAAAGTTAAGGATCTCTCTATAACTAGTCCAGAACACTTATTTATTTATTTATTTGCAACATAAGAACCACCATTCATTATCACTGCCCAACACCCACCATAAGTACCACCCATCCCTTCCTCCCCTATCTCTATCGCTCCTCATCCCATCCGGGCACCATAAGAACCACCTATGGTGGGTGTAAGGTTAACAACTTGTAAGTTATTTCAAACATTGCAATTTGTAATTTTAAATAGAAAGTAACATCAAATAATAAATTAAATTATTTATTAGGAATGGATCTAATGTTAACATAAAGAAAAAAGTAAACTATGTCTAATGAATTAAACGTAACATGGCACAATCTTAATTATAATAAAAATATTGAACTATCAAAAGATTTAATTGCTTTGATTTTCCCTAAGAATACGATATTCAGAATACTTCAACGAAGCATTTCAGTATAAAAATTACTATACTATATTTTGACATAATATGCTTATGGTTAATTCAATCTTAAAATTTCCACAAACAAAGAGTTGTTTTCTTCGCTTAGTCAATAAAAATAATTCACAACGAATAAAAAATGTTTTCTTCGCTTAGTCAATAAAAATAATCCACAAACAAAGACGTTGGAACCACCAACTCTTTCATGAACAAAAGTAATACAACAATGTTTCAACTAACAGCCCAAATCAAAACCTCCGCACAGCAAAAACAATATAACTTTAGCAAATTCACAACGAGGCTTTAAAAAAAAAAAATCTCGATATACCTACTTTTGCTTCAAAACTAATATGTACACAGAGTGAAGCTTTTCATATATAATTCCCCAATAGATTAGAGAACCCAAAAGATACAACAAATTTGATTGATAAGGAAAAAAAACTCCTATGGAATGTATGTTGGATAAAAAACGTTAACGAACAAACATAAATATAAAATATTTACGTAAAATATAATATCTGAACAAACAATATAAATAAATATTTATATTTATGTAAAACACCAAATCTGAATAAAAAAATTTAAATAAATATTTATATTTATATAAAACGTCATATATGAATAAAAAATAATTCAAATAAATATTTATTTTTAAATAAAACACCATATCTAAACAAAACAATTTAGATAAACAAGTTTTGAAAAAACAAAACCGAGAAACCGAATAGGAAGGATTGAGTTTTACTAGAAGTTCAGGATTGTTTTCATAGTTTTCTTAAGATAGATTCGGCAATCCCAATGGTACTTGGAGAAACGTTGGTCATTTGTCTCCTAAGATACAATAACAAAATGATCACGATAGTAGTATCATTGCAGTGATAAACAAACTAATCTTGACTTCTTTTATCATCGGAAACATTTGAAAATGGAGAGAATAAGAAAAAGAATTTCGACAATGACATAAAACTTTTAGTGCACATTATTTAAAAGGTAATTAGCTGATGGAAAAACTTCCCCCCACATGTTCTGTGATAACTTAGAACTTTCTAGTATCACCAGTTTTGAAGGCAGTAGTAACATCTACCTCACCCGCTCTAACAGTAGGAGGATCATCCTTTAGAAAATTTGACCCATATTCAATATGGTCAAATAAATAGTATCTTTTGTTCCCACGTTTTGAAATTCTCTCTAGTGAATTTCTTAGGCTTTTCATTGTAGCTCATAGCCACTAGCAACCTTTGATTTTGGCTCGAAATCTGAGCCTGAGTAGTGACTATAGACCAAATTAAGAACTGGAGAGGTACTTGGATGTATCAATCATTTTTCTGTGAACGTTTGGAATTGAAAGAGAAAACCCAAAATCAAAAAAATTACGAATATGTCAAGATTTTAGTTAGAAACTAAAAACTAGAAAAAGAGACATTGTTATCAACTTTTGTTAGACGTTAGAAATTTAGTAAACTAAAACCTGAAACAAAAGTTTACATGGTCTAGTAGAAAGCAGAATAATGAACAATGCTCCAGGTTGGTAACCTTGAAAGAGAGGTGGTGCACTAGACACGCTTAAATACTAAGTCTTTCAAAGAACCAATCCTAAACATACATTCTCATACTGTCCTTTTTTCCGTTAATAAATCTAGTTATAATCGTTTGATGCCACAATTTAAAGCTGTAATTTAAGCTTTTGTCATAATTTGAGGCCATAATTTAATGTCATACATTAATAAAAAGCGAAAAAATTAATTTCCAATTTATACTACCATTTTATTTTGTTAAACGGTACAATTAAAATTCTGAAACAAAATAAAAAAAATCAATTCTGTTGAACGACAGGAATAAATCCTTAAACAGAATTATTTAATTAATTCTTGTTTGAAAATTGTTAGGGATCAACTGGATTAAGCAACAAACAAGTAAAAATAGCGGAATAAATTGAGAAATTGAACACACAAATTTAACGTGGAAAAACCCCTCCGAAGAGGATAAAAAACCACGGGCAAAGATAAATTTACTATAATGGCAAAAAAATGAAAAGTACAAAAGACGGAGATAAAACCTAAACCCTGAAACCCCCCAAAAAATCCCTCAAAACATAAACACTAAATTTTCCAAAAGTGTAAGGAGTTCTAAACTCTAATAGGTGTATTTCTAAGGTTGTAAGACAGCCTATTTATAGGCAAAATTCCTAGGTCAAATAATAATAAAATAATCTAGACTAATAAGAGTTTGACTCAAACAAATAAACAGAGTTTAACTGAAAGATTATTTCTAAAATTTGTCTTGAAATAGTTGTCATAATTCAACAAATCTCCACCTTGACCCGTATTTCCACAATGGCATCTTTGCCAAAGCCCGTGACGGGCCTATCTTGAACTATGCAGGGAATTAACTGAGTCGAATTTGTGCTTAGAAACTAGAAGACTTCTAGCCTTTGACTTGTTCACTACCAAATCAAAACTAACACGAGTCTGATTTTCACTAACACAGTGCCATAAATATTTAAAACCTACCTCCAAAAGAGAACCTCTTTTCAATGAAACAGTCATACCTTTTTTCCTCCCATGACCAAAAGTTGCCTCTACTCCAAATGAGTTGACTTCAACTCCGTAACGGACGAGGGATGTCCGATTTCACCAGTCACTGTATAACCTTCGAGAATATAAAGACTACCAATCTTTTACCTTTTAACAAAACGAGAGCTCCACGAGACACCTTAATGCCTCTCGACTCGATGTTGATTCTACAACCTTTTGAGTTGAAAATACTTAAGGAGATGAGATTCTTTTGTAAATTAGGTACATACCTGACATTTGATAGTGTCCTAATCGTACCATTGTGCATCCTAATTTTAACAGTATCAATACCGATTACCTTACTGGATGAATTGTTTCCCATGTGCACAACTCCACTTTCAACTAAATTGTATGTGGAAAACCATTCTCTGTTGGGACACATGTTGAAAGAACATCCTGAATCTAGGATCTACTCAGACGTAAGCTCGGAGCTTTCACTCGTTGACACTAACAAGGAATCATCACCATTTTCATCGGTCAAATTAGGACCAAGTAAATCTTCCTCGTTATTCTCAATAGCCCTTTTTTTTCGCAGTTTGTAACAATTTACTTTGATGTGACCTAATTTCTTACAATAGCGACACCTTTTGTCTCGATTATTTGATGTTACCAAAACAAAATGATGCTTATCTGATCCAAACTCATTGTCGAGTTTGTGTTTGCTCAACAAATGACCTTTCACATCCTCAAACAAGAGTTTGTCTCTATGATAAATCAATGTTTCCTTAAAAAACTTGTATGAAGGGGGTAAAAAGCACAACAATAGCATAGTCTGATCCTCATTGTCAATCTGAACCTCAATATTATTAAATCAATCAAAAGAGTAATAAATTGACTGATGTGATCTCAAAGAAGCTCACCTTCGTTCATGTGAAACGTAAATAAATGTTGTTTCAACACTAAACGATTAGCAAGAGACTTACTCGCATAAAGAGTTTCTATCCTTTTCCACAAGGCGGATGAGGTCTTTTCCATCAATACCTCTTGCAACACCCTATTTTCGAGGCACAACTGGATTGTAGAAAGAGCCTTTTCATTAAGCTCTTCCCATTCTGACTTATCTAGATTCTCAAACTTTTCCCCAATAAGGGCCTTTCTAAGCCAGTTTGAACTAGAATTGTTATCATACAAACTCGCCACAGATTTAAATTTGAGACACCGTCAAACTTCTCAATGTCGAACCTTATTGTTGCCATCCTTGAACTGGCTGAACTACGAAAACTGAAATAGCTCTGATACCACTTGTTGGGGATCAACACGATAAAGCAACGAACAAGTAAAAATAATGTAATAAATTAAGAAATTGAATACAAATTTAACGTGGAAAACCCCTCCAAAAAAGATAAAAAACCACGGGTAAAGATAATTTTACTATAATTGCAAAAGAATGAAGAGTACAAAAGATGAAGATAAAAACTAAACCTTGAAAACCCAAAAACAAACAACCCTTAAAACGTAAACAATAAATTCTCCAAAAGCGTTAGGAGTTCTAAACTCTAATGGGTGTATTTCAAAGGTTGTAAAAGAGCCTATTCCTACGTTAAATAATAATAAAATAATCTAGACTAATAAGAGTTTAACTTAAACAAATAAATAGAGTTTAATTGAAACAAATAAATATTGTTTAATTGAAAGATTATTTCTCAAATTTGACTTGGAATAGGAGTCATAATTCAACAGAAACAAAATCAAAATCAATTCTATTGAATGACAGGAATAAATCTCGAAACAGAATTATTCAATTAATTCTTTTTTGGAAACAAAATGAGAATAGAATAAAATCTGTTGAACAACGGGAATAATCTCGAAACAGAATTTTTCTATTAATTATTGTTTGGAAACAAAATCGTAATAGAATAAAATTTGTTGTACGACAGGAATAAATCCCAAAACAAAATTATTCAACTAATCGTTGTTTGGAAACAAAATTAAAATAGAATAAAATCTCTTGAACGGAAGGAAAAAATCCCGAAATAGAATTCTTCAGTTAATCCTTGTTTGAAAACAAAATCAAAATAGAATAAAATATGTTGAACGACGAGAATAATTCTCAAAACAGAATTATTCAATTAATTCTTGTTTGGAACCAAAACCAAAATAAAATAAAATTTGTTGAACGGTGGGAATAAATCTTTAAATAGATTTATTAAATTAATTCTTTTTAGAAACAAAATCATAATAGAATAAAATCTGTTGAACGATGGGAATAATTCTCGGAACAAATTTATTCAATTTTAATTTTTTAATCACAAACAGAATACATTTTTCACCTTAGTGTTTTGATCATCTCGGATTAGAAAGTGGTAATTCCACAAAATGCTTACAACGCCATTACTTGTCGCTTATGCAAAGCTTGTTGGAATGCACACAGGACTACTAGGAACATAAGCTGCTCGATTCATCTCAAATTAGTTATTCCCAGTAATTATATAGTTGAAATCATAAAAAAAATATACAAATCAAAGCACGTAGATTTGTAGGAATTCATTTGTTAGAAATTTAGGAAACTATATAAACCAGAACCCATCTTTGGGATCCATATATCTCACATTCCTTTACTGTTACCTTTTTGAAATTTACTAGTAGAGGACTCTTGTTTTGATCAATGGCTTTTGTACGACAATACTTGGAGACTGTCTTAAGATTGTTGGATAAAACATGCTAACGAACAAACATAAATATAAAATATTTACGTAAAATACAAGATCTGAAAAAATAATATAAATAAATATTTATATTTATGTAAAACACTAAATCTGAACAAAAAAATTTAAATAAATATTTATATTTATATAAAACACTAGATCCAAACAAAAAACAATTTAAATAAATATTTATTTTTATATAAAACACCAGATTTGAAAAAAATAATTTAGATAAACAAGATCTGAAAAAAACACAGAAATCGAATAAGGAGGATCGAGTTTTACTAGAAGTTGAAGCCTATTTTCACAGTCTTCTTAAGACAAATTCGGTTTCTCCTATGGTACTTGGAGAAACATTGGTCGTCTGTCTCCCAGGATACAACAACATAATGATCACGGTAGTAATACCTTTGTAGTGATCAATGAACTAACCTTGCCTTCTTCTATCACGGAAAATGTTTGAAAAATTGAGAGTAAGAAAAATAATTTAGAGAGTGAAATAAAACCGTAGTGTTTTTTTTTTGTGTCGTACAAAATTCTGCAAAACTCTTTTGGTATATATAGGCATTCAATATGGAGCAATTTTAGAAATTTCAAAGAATAAGGATACAGATCTGCATTAAAGGAGCCATTTAATAGATTTGAATAAAAATAGAATCAAATAAAATTTATATATTTGTCCTTTTAAAACGAATTCAATATAATATCTGCTAAGAAAAATAATAACTATGTATTGGGCTAAAATAGTCATAGGCTCAAATAGGGTCAAATCGATTCAAACATTTTTCGTCCCCACATCGTACAAGTGTGCCACCAACACCAATGGATTTGGATCTACACCTCCAGCATAGGGGGCAAGGCTTCAAGCTTAATCATTTAATAACTCTCAAGTGGGTTCTCATATATATACATATCCCACACTTGGTATCTAACTAATGTGGGATCTAAGTTTTTCTTTTCCTCAACATTATTCACAAGCGGTTTACTTTGAAAATCAATTTCTCATTCATCACTCAACCATTTTGAGCATATGATATACTATTGTAAATATCTCATGGAGTAGAATATAAAACCAGTATTTTATGATTCAACTCTCCACTTTTACCAATCTAGAATATGCCTCAAAGTTTCCAAAAATACAATTTTTTCCAACAATGTACAGTGGTCCCTATACATGCAATGCACAACATTCTCAGGACATTACTCTTTCAAGCCAAATACTAAATCAAAGCTTAAGCTGAATTATTACTTGTCAATGTGCCCTGAACTGAATCGATCATTTCAAGATTTCAAAGTCACCCTCTCTCTCTCTGCCTAACATTAATTTCTCTCTCTCTCTCTTCCTCCCTCCCTCCCTCCCCCTTTATCTCTTTGCCTCACTCTCATTCTTTGTATATATTAACCCTTTGCTTTCGGTTTTTTATATAAAAACCCAACTGCAAGAATGGTGCAAGGAGAAGAGAACCAGAAGGGCAAAAGGAAAGCCATTGTGAAACAACACATGAAAATATGATCTACTTTTGCACCCACTCTCAATTGACCTCTTCCCCGTGGTGGCAAACTTTTTCTCATGCCTCCATTGTCAACTCCTCAAAAGCTTAATTTAAAAGTTGGTAAGAAACCTTATACTAGCAGTGTCAATCTTCATTTTCATCCTTTCAGGGGAAAAGGGAAGGTGTCTGTCCAACTCAATCTCAATGAAGAAGAAAAAGTGAACAGCTACCATATCAGATGTAATATGGGTCCAGGATCTAGGCATATTGGAGTAAGAGAGCATCAAAATCATCATCCTTACAGTTACAAAGATCAGAAGTCTCTCCTTCAGCCTTAGGTCGTGGATTTTCTTGGTGAACAGAAGACCATAAGCGGTTTTCTTAGGGTAAAAACATCCTCTGGGAGACCCTTCCTATTCTTGCTCTTAATCCTAATTTAAGGAATCATATGATGGAAAAAGGAGAACCTACTGCTACTTCTAGTCAATATTCCAGTTCAAGCAATTATGACAATTTGGACAGAGTTGAGATTAGGGTTTGATTGAAGGGAAGATTAAAATACATAAACCTGCCTGATGTTTTTTTGTCAGTTTTAATGGATGTATTTTGGGTTTCTTATCTTTTTTATTACCTCAAGTAATGGTCTCTTCCTAGCCTAAATACTCAGACCCCTTTGATTTTTAGCTACAAAAACAACAAATTAATATCTATACAAGGTCAGTTTTTAGTGCTAAAGTCATATAATCTAATAAAAATCTAGGGTTTTAAGTATTGTTGTGTTACTAGCTTCTTCTTTTTAGTCTATCATTATCAAATGAAACGAGTTAAAGAATTGTTGTCCATCTTCAATACATTCTTGATGATCTATCTCCTCTTTTCTTTAAAATATTATACGAGTTCTCTTTGTCAAAAAATGATGGTGTTCAAAATTTGCTTCTTTTTTAATAAAATTTGAAAGCAACTTATTGATATAACTCATTATCTTGAAAAACTCAGTCACTAGAATTCAGTTTTGGGTTGAGGATGAATGTGCCTATTTAATTGATGTATTGGCAAACTTTTAGCTTTTCATTAAAAAATTAATACAAGTTTGTATTTTATCAAAGAAAAAAAAGAGAGCAAACACTCTACTAACTTGTTAAATCATAATAGTTTTCATCTAATATCCCTCCCCGTAAATATTAATCGTCATAGTCATCATCAAATCTCCCTCCCCCTTCTCTCGCCCTCCCTCCCTCCCTCCCTCCCTCCCTCTCACTCTTGCTCTCTCTATATATTAACCCATTGCCTTTGGTTTTTTATTAAAAACCCAGTTGCAAGAATGGTGTAAGGAGAAGTAGACCAGAAGGGAAAAGGGAAAGCCATTTTGAATGAACCCATGAAAATATCGTCGACTATTGCACCCACTCTCAATCTAACTCTTCCTCGTGGTGATAGTCTTTTCCTCATTCCTCCATCGTCAGCTCCGTAAAAGTTAAAGGTTAAAGTTGGTAAGAACACTTATGCTCTGGCCTCGGATATTCTTGGTGAACAGAAGACCATAAGTGGTTTTCTTAGTCTGGGAACATCCTTTAGGAGACGCCACCTAATCTTTTGCTTAATCCTAATTTGAGGAATCATATGATGGAATAAGGAGAACCTGTTGCTGCTCCTAGTCAAGACTCAAGTTCAAGAAGTTGCGACAATTTGGACAAAGAGTTGAGACTAGAGTTTGAGTGAAGGGAAGATTAGAATATATAAATCTGCCTGAAGTTTTTTTTGAGTCAATGGATGTATTTTGGGTTTGCTTTCCTTTTTATTATTACGTCAGGTCAATGGTGTCTTCCTAGCCTTAATACTTAAACCCTTTAGTTTTTAGCAACAGAATCAACAAATCAATATCTATACAAGGTCATTTCCAAGTGCTGAAGTCATATAATTTTATACAAGTCTAGGCTTTTTAGTCTTGTTGTGTTACAGTTTTTTGTTGCTTAGTCTATCATTATCAAATGAAATGAGTCAAAGAATTGTTGTCCATCATTAATGTTTTCTTGATGCTCTATCTCCTCTTTTCTTAAAAATCAAATTATATGAGTTCTCTTCGTCAAAAAATGAGGGTGTTCAATTTTTCCTCTTTTTTAATGAAATTTGGAAACAACTTATTGAAATATAGCTCCTTGTCTTGCAAAACTTAGTCACTAGAATTCGATTTTGGGTCGAGAATGAATGTGTCCATTTGATTGATGTATTAACAAACTTTTAGTCTTTCTAATGTGTGTGTTGTCTCTTTTAAAATCAAAGAAATTTCAAAAAACATATAATTTTCAATTACCATTAGAATTTTTTTTTTGGTTTTTACAGAAATATTTCTTCTTTTTCTAGTGCTTTAAAAGGCATTATGAACAATTCAAATTATTATGAATTTGGCAAATGCACGAAGAGTTTTTACAAAAATTAAAAATATTCATTAATCAATTCGCTAACAATGACAAAGTTCAGCATAGAAACCCTTAAAAAGTTTCAATTTCAACTTAAAATTCTTGACAAATAACTGATGATCGAGGGGAAAAAAAGAAAAACAAGTAGCGTTAACATTAATCTTTTAAATATTGAATAGTTATAATTACCTAAATTTTAGTTTTATTGAACTCCCATTTTGTGGACTAATGAAAGTAAATAATGAGATACTTAATTAATGAGAAAAAAAAACCTAGTTTCAAAAATGGTGCAAGGAGAAGCAGACTAGAAGGGAAAAGGGAAACCCATTGTGAAAGAACCCGTGAAAATATCATCGACTTTTGCACCCGCTCTCAATCAAACTCTTCCCAGTGATAAGGGTCCAAGACCGAGGCATATTGGAGCAAGGGAGTCTCAAAATCATTATCCATATAGTGACATAGATCAAAAGTCACTCCTTCTGGCTCTATCCCCAAATTTTCTTAGTGAACAAAATACCATAAGTGGTTTTCTTATGCTGGGAACATCCTTTAGGAGAACACCACCTAATCTTGCTCTTAATCCTAATTTGAGGAATCATATGATGGAACAAGGAGAACTTGTTGCTTCTCCTAGTAAAGATTGACGTTCAAGAAGTTGCGACAATTTGGACAGACAACTGAGACTAGGGTTTGAGTGAAGGGACGATTAGAATATATAAATCTACCTGAAGTTTTTTTTTTGTCAGTTTCAATGGATGTATTTTGGGTTTGCTTGCCTTTCTATTATTACATAGGGTTAATGGTGTCTTCCTAGCCTCAATACTCAAACCCTTTTGTTTTTTAGCTATAGAATCAACAAATCAATATCTATATAAGGTCACTTTCTAGTGCTGAAGTCATAAAATTTTATAAAGTCTAGGTTTTTTTGTCTTGTTATGCTATTGTTTTATGTTGTTTAGTCTATCATTATCAAATGAAACGAGTCAAAGAATTTTTGCCCATCTTCAATATATTCTTCATGATCTACCTCCTCTTTTCTTAAAAATCAAATTATATGAGTTCTCTTTGTCAAAAAATGAGGGTGTTCAATTTTTCCTCTTTTTTAATGAAATTTGGAAACAACTTATTGAAATATAGCTCCTTGTCTTACAAAACTTAGTCACTGGAATTCGATTTTGGGTCGAGAATGAATGTGTCCATTTGATTGATGTATTAACAAACTTTTAGTTTTTTAATGTGTGTGCGCGCTCTCTTTTAAAATCAAAGAAATTTGAAAAAAACATGTAATTCTCAATTACCGTTAGCAAAAACAAAAATTCTAGTTTTTAAATAATTTTTTCTCCTCTTTTTGGTGCTTTGAAAGGCGTTATGAATAATTCAAATTATTATCAATTTGGAAAAGGCATCAAGGGTTTTTAGAAAAATTGAAAATATTCATTAATGAAATTGCTAACAATGAAAAAGTTCTGCATAGAAGCCCTTAAAATGTTTTAATTTCAACTTAAAATTGCTCACAAATAACACATGATCGAGGGGAAAAATGAAAAACAAGTAGCATTAACATTAATGTTTTAAATATTGAATAGTTATAACTACCTAAATTTTAGTTTTATTGAACTCCCATTTTTTGCACTGATGAAGGTAATTAATGAGATACTTAAAAATGTATGGAGTTAAAAAACCAAATTTGTCAAACAAGTGCCTTAAGAGAAGCTTTTACCACCGCTCCATTAAAGTTAAGACAAACCACAATTTCTTTTAAAAGTTTTAAAATTATATTTATATATTTTTACTTGTTTTACTATATATATTTAAAATTTGTGACTATTTATAATAATGTCTTGCATTCCCCGTTTAGAGTATAGTATATCTTACCACCCATCTTTTTGGTTTTATTAACACCTGCCATTTAATACCACAATTAATTTGTTAGTTAGGTGTAGAAGTCTCCATTATATATGTTGTTACCAGTCTTCATCTAATCTCTCAGCCTCTCACTCTCCATATATATTAATCATAGTCTTCATCGAATGTCACACTCTCACTCTTCATATATATTTATCATAATTTTCTTTTAACCTCTCACCCTCCATATATATTAATTATTTGGATTTGGTTTTTGATTATACAAAAGCTAGTTGCCACAATGATGCAACGAGAAGCAAACTTGAAGGGCAAAGGGTAAACTATTGTAGTTTCATCCAATGACACAAATCCTGAGTTGAGATTCTCCAAAGAGGTTTTCATCCTAGACATGCACGCCAAAATGCTATTCGTGTGGAGAAAGAACCCATGGAAATTCCATCGGCTTTTGCACATGCTCTCAATCAACCACGTCCTTGTGATGACAAGCTTGTCCTCATGTCTCTGCCGTTGGCTGCTCAAAAGCTAAAGGTGAAAGTTGGCAAGAACGCTTATGCTTTACCAATACTTAAATTAATCCTTTCAGGAGAAAAGGGAAGGCTCTTTGTCTAGCTCAGTCTTAGAGAAGAAGAAAAAGAAGAACTGAACAACTATGATATTAGATGTGATAAGGTTCAGGAACAAGGTAGATTAGAGCAAGGGAGTCTCAAAACTATCATTCTTATAACTAAAAAAATCAAAAGTCTGTCCTTCAAGCTCTGGCCGCGGATCTTCTTGGTGAACGGAAGACCATAAGTGGTTTTCTTGGGCTAGGAACATCCTCTAGGAGAACCCCACCTATTCCTACTCTTAATCCTAATTTAAGAAATCATCGAATGAAACAAGGAGAACCTGCTACTGCTCCCAATCAATCTTTTAGTTCAAGTACTTGTGACGATTTGGACTTAAAGTGTAGACTAGGGTTTGAGTGAGGGGAAGATTAGAGTACATAAACTTGCTTTTTTTTTGTTAATTTCTGTGGATGTATTCTAGTTTGCTTGCCTTTTTTTTATTACGTCAGGTCAATGGTGTATTCCTATTCTCAAAACTCACACCCTTTCATTTTTTAACTACAGAATCAACAAGTCAAGATATGTACATGGTCAGTTTATAGTGCTAAAGTCATATAATTTTTTCTTACTATTTTTCTGTTATTTAGTCTATCATTATCAAATAAAATAAGTTAAAGAATTCATATTTTTCTTATTATTTTTCCATCTTCAATATATATTGTTAATGATCTATCTCCTCTTTTCTTTAAAATTAGATTGAATGAGTTCTCTTTGTCAAGAAATGAAGGTGTTCAAATTTTCCATTTTTTAATGATATTTGAAAACAATTCATTTATTAGTCAAGTGCAAAAGACTCCATTATAAATTGTTTGTCTAGTCTTCATCTAACCTTTCACTCTTTAACTCTCCATATATATTAGTCACAGTCTTCATCTACTCTCTCACTCTCCATATATATTAATCATAGTCTGTAACACTTCCTAACCCTTAATCATCGTCGAAATAGGGTTACGGGGTAAATAATTAATGAACATATTATAAAATAATCATAAAGTCCCTTAATTGGACCCTCTAGGCTTAAAATACGTATTAGGGAGGGAATTGAGACTTGTTCTGGTGCTCCCTTGATTTTTTGTAAATTTTTTTTTCGAACTCGATATAACCTCCTTTATAAACATCTAACATTCCTTGCAATTTCAACCCGCAACCAAAACAAATTATACTCAAATTCACCTAAACCATAATCAATTCATTAACATATTAATTTAATAATTAAACATTTTCAATATTACTCAAAATTTACTAATAACTTTATTCATTTTTCATACAAACTTAATGCCAAATTTTATAATATACTCTTTACCATTTTATTAAACTAATATCAAGATATAGTATACTTTTTTTTTACAACCAATATTACAAGCATATACATGTAACCTATACAACACTTAGTACATGCCACTTTTACCAAAAGGGGAAAATTACATCACCAAATTTATACTGAGGTTGGGATAGATCTGGATGCTGAACCAGGACCTTAATTTCTACTAACCTGCGCACGGAAACAACCGTATGCTGAGTATTTCATACTCAGTGGTATTACTATAATTCAAATTATAAATAACCAAATAAATTTCACATAATCAATCATATAATACATTAACACACATTATCTTAATTTATACACCACTTTCATTCCATATCAATAACAAATCAATTTAACCAAATATCATAAACAATTAGGTACTAAAAACTTCTGAAACCTTTGATTTAGCCATTTCATTCTATTTTCTCAATTTCATCACATATCACTTTATAAGCATCAATTTTTTTCATTTCTATTCAATTTTTCTTTTTCACATTGTTTACCCATATTAACAAGACTTGGACCTTGGCGGATACACGGATCCAACCAAACACACTAGAATGGCACTCAGTGCCTCATCGAGTAGTTTGAAGAAATAAAATGACATCGAGTGTCTCATCGGCCTAGCCGAAGTAAAGTGGTACCCAATACCTCATCAAATCTATCCGAAGTAAAATAATGACACCCAGTGTCTCATCTACTCAAGGTCGAAGTATCCCTGAACTCTTCCAATCCTATGGCATGCCAACTATATCCGACTCAGCTCGACTAGTTAATAAGGATTTTCAATTTACAATTCATATCACTTTCAATTCCAATTTCACTTTCACTTTCAATTTTGATCACAAATCATTCAAATTCAATTCAAATATACTATTAATTCAATATAAATTTTCATTCATCTCAATATTAACGCTTATCTCATATTTACTTATTAAATATAAATATCAAAATAAACATTAAATAATGAATAATTCAAATTATAGTAATACAAACCCGGATTTCGCGATTACTCCTGATAACTTTCTCCTTTCGTTTTTGTGTCGATGCTTCGGGTTCTTTGCTAGCTACGAAAATAATAATAATTTACGCTATTAATTACAGCACTAATTTATAATAATAATTGAATTTCTATCCAATTTATACGCTAATTCCAATTTAATCCTAATTAACTCATTTATTTTTCTAACTCAATTCATACTTTATTTTTATTCAATTTCCTTCCATATTCTACTTAACTATCTAATGTTCATAATAAAACCCTAATTTAAAATTTCTTTCAATTTAATCCCTCTATCACAAAACTTATAGCTTCTTTTACAATTTAATCTCTTTATCAATTCTAACTTGAACCCTAATTCACTATTTTGTTCAACATGAACTATGTTCAAAAACCATAAAACTTCCAAGACCTCAACTTAATTTCATCAAAACTTTGTTCTAAAGCTTCTAAAACATCTAGTTTAAGAGAAAATGGCTTAATTGACTTACCAATTAAAGCTTAAATCTTCAAAATTCTAGTTTCTCCTTTTTCTTTTTCTTTCCCTTTCTTCTTTCCCTTTTTCGTTTAAACCTTCGTTCTTCTATTCCTTCTTTTGTTTCTTTTTTTTCTTTTTTTCTTTTATATCTTATATATATATATATATATTAGTTAATAATAATATTAATAAATTATAAATATCTATTTGCTTAAATAATAAGTAAATTAATATTTATTTTACAAATGTACAAATATAATTTTTACACATGTATATTTTATTACCATACATTTGGCTTTAATTTATATATATATATATTTCATTAATATAATAAGATAATATTAATTAAATATTAATTTATACTATTATACTCTAATATTAATTAATAATAACTTAAATTATTAAAAAAATCTTTAGATTTTTCTCTTGTTTTGTCGCCTCAATTTATGAAATAGGCATAATTGCCATTTTAGTCCCTCTTTATTTCTTTTAATCTATTATTAGGCTATCACCCTTTATTCAATTTAGTCCTTTTTACTAATTACTCTAAATTAAATTAAATTCACCTAATCAAATCCTAATTAAACACACTACTAAACTCATAATTACTTCTAATAATTATTTACGAACTCGGTTTACTAAGATGAAGGCCTTATAACTCACTTTTTCAGTGCTAATGAATTTAGGTCATTACATAGTCTTCATCTAATCTCTCACCCTTTCAATGTCTCACTCTCCATATATATTAATCATTTGGCTTTGGTTTTTTTTATCATACAAAAGCCAGCTATAATAATGGTGCAACAAGAAGCAAATCAGATATTGATGCAAGTACGTCACAACAGTTGTGCAAGCAAACACACATCGATGCAAGTATAGTTGATAGATTAATTCTATCGGAATCGATCCCACAGGGAACTGGTTCTTGATGTTTATATGTCGAGGCAATTAAAACTAAGATTAGAGATAATGTGAGTAAAGATGCCAATGCGATTAAATCTAATCTGCACACTAAGATAGTTAAAATTGTCAATGTAATTATAAAAGTAAAATGCTAGAGCAACTGAAAGTAAATCAATTTGTTGTTGAAGTTTTGAGAATTTAAATCCAGTAAAGTAAAAGTACGATCAAGCGGAAAGGGTTGGAGTGGATTACTGATACCACTAAGTAGCAACGTCGGATGAGTCGACAAGGTATTGTATAGATGAATTGTCACAGCAATAATGGTCCAATTAAATCTTACCAATAGAAGCTCTTTGTTTAATCAAGACTTAAGTACCCACAATTACCCTATCTCTCGATGTTGGCAACTCTATGTACTTAAGAACAAGTCGTAGAATCTCTTCTAATCCCAAGTAGCTCTCTATGTACTTGTTTGTTAATCTAACTTGTCACCGCATCTCTCAATGTCAGTAGATTGCAATTCCACTCTCGTGTTTAAAATAATTAAATCCAAGAATAAACAAATAAGAAGAATTAAGTAAGAATAAAAGTAATCTAACAATGAAAGATATTCTCATATTCATTCAAGTGTTAAGAATAATTCATCAGCATAAAATAAGGGTTAACAAATACATAAAAGCTTACTATCTCTAAACTACTAGGACTATTCGTTAACCATTCCTCTTGCGTTGCATCGAGCACTCCTCGTCAAAAGTGGTTGCTCCTTCGATCAATCAGCTCACCATTCTCCAGCTTAAACTTCCAAGAACATAAAGTATTTGTAGAATTTAATTCCTCTGCCTCTTGATATTTTTCTTCATCTTTTCTCCTCAAATTATAGGCTTCAAGAATGGTAAACCTTCTCTCTCCTTAGATCCATATCCAATTGCAGCTGTAAAAGTCTGTTTCAGTCCAGCTGTGCACTCACGCAGATCTGGTGTGAACTTCATGGATCTCTAGATTGTCACCGCATATCTGGTTGCAATCTGAAATCTTTAATTGCGATGACAACATGTGAAATTCCTACGTTGGTGCTTCCAGGTGTAATTGCAGCTTGAATTCATTCATTCTAAAATAAAAATTCCTATGCGGTGACATCACTGGTTGTAATTTCAAGTTGAATTTGTGGCTGCATTTTGGATTCTTTCTAGCCTTGATCTACTGAGATGTGTTCTTATGCTGACAATTTTAAAGCATAATATATATATGCTGCATGTGGCGACATTAGTGCACAAAAAGATATAGAATAGAAAGAAGTTAAACCAAACAACAATGAGTTAAAAAACATAAAAACTAAGTATGCCTAATATGCATACCAAATATGGCATAAAAGAGACAATTAATATACAAATTTAGGGAGAAAATAGGTGTCATTTCTAATGTTATCTCACCCCTAAACTTGAGTTCTTACTTGTCCTCAAGTAAACAAAAATTAGCTAAATCACAATCAAATATGTCAACGTAATTATTATTCTCACAACTTAAATTTTTTGGGATCCTAATGTAAAAATTGCATTCACATGATAGAATAATGCGTCGACATTTTAGAGACTTGTACAATTAAACTATAACTTCACTTATGTTAGTAACATGCCTTGAATCTTATCCTTTCTTAAACCAATACAGCATTTACAACAATATTTCTTTTTCTTTCTATTTCTTATTCACAAATTTTATAAGTGACAAAAAGATGTCATTGCATTACTCTACCAAGCGTGGTTCTCCCTCACATCGACATTTCGGGCAGCAACCATCATCCCCTTTTTTTGCCGCAAGCACGGGCGAGGTCCCCCTTCACGGTGATGTTGCGTCTGATCATGCCGAACATTTTGAGGGTCATCGTCGCGACCGAACATATTGTGTCCCAATCGAGGAAGTTTTGCAAGGATACTTTCAATTTGACGATGAAGAAGCTTTGAGATTTAATAGCATTCGACAACGTAAATTTCGGGTTTGCAAGTATATTCCTTCCCATACTCTTGATACTTTACATTTTTACGAATTTGTCATGCATTATTTCGATGCCATTGGCTGGACCTCATACTCTGAGGTTAGATGTAGCACATACTATGAGCTGGGTTTGAATTTTACGCTACATTTACATTTTTGCAAAATCGAGTTGTTATTGTAAATTCGCCTGATGTTATTTCTTTTCGATCTATGGGATTGTATTTTAGGCTGTCGGTTACGGATTTTAATTTTTCTATGGGATTCGTGACGGATGTCAAGGATCCTAGTTATTTAACTGCTTTACTTGAGATTCCGCTGGATTTGATACCGATCTTGCTTATGAGGAGCTCACTAGCTCGACGGGTGGAACGTTCAATGCCCGTACGATGAAAGGATGGCACATACACAACCCTGCGCTTCGTAACATTCATCGGTTCCTAGCATACAACTACTCCGAACATAATGATACTACGTCATGCTTAAGTACGGTTGAACCATTCTTTTTACGGTGTATGCAAATCGGTACTAAGGTAAATTTGGGCTTTTGGTTTGCGCGCGCTTTCAAGGGTGTTGTGCGCTTCGATCGCCCACTCATTCTCGGGCCATATATTACTCACCTTGCATCTTGTCTTTTTCCATTGACATTTGACACTACACAATTTACTTATGCTTTTGCGATGGATACTTTAAAAGCACGGTGTTTGGACACAATAGGACTTCTAGTCGGCATCCCCAACGCACCCTATATCATTCTGCCCGGTATCATTACAACTCGTAATGAGCTTGTCTTCCGAAAAGACAGTGCCTCAACTGACACCAGCAGAGAACTCCCAGTCGGACGTCCATGTCGGGATCCACGAAGTGCACGGTCGACTCGACTCTATTGAAACCAACCTTGTCGAGATTTTGTCTTCGCTGAGGCACATCCCGATGTGGCCGCAGTCGCGGTCATCGCTAAACACGGGGAGTATCTCTATTCCCTCTCTTGTGCTTTCATTATTTACACATTGGGACAATATGATTTAAGTAAGGGGGTAGAATTTGCATCAATTTTTTATCTTGCTTATTCGATTGGTTGAAATTGAGTTTTTCTTAATTGTAATATGATGAAATTTATTGTTGCTTATCCCATGTTTCACTTTATCTCTTTGATTTCCTTATGACTTGTGATCTTGCTTTTGTTGGAATTTAGAATGCATGATAGATAATGGGCATGACTAGTAATTTTCGATAAAATTTTACTTGACATTTCATATATTTGTTAATTGACACATTGCTTGACTTAGTACACGTTCCACCTTTTCATGTGAGTTTTTGAGCCTTACAAGCATATACTTTCATTCTTGCTCTTTATTTCATTGAGTGTGCCGAACTAATTCTCAACATTCTAGAACTTGTAGCGTAATACTTGTTGAGACTACATGCTTGAATATGATAGGGGAACTTAGGATTAACCACTTCTCTACCCAAAATTGCCTTCCCACTCATTTCCCCTAGTTAGCCACTTTTAAGCCTATTTTCATTCTTTGTTTTCACCACATTTACAAAACCTGAGCCTTTTCCTATTGTCATCCCTCTTTTTCATACCCTTGTCGAGACGAAAGAAGATTTGTTCCATAGAAAAAAATTTGAATAAAGAAAACAATAAAAAGAAGGAAAAAGAGAGAAAATTGTTCGTACGTTATTCGAACAGTAAAAAAAAGGAAAAAAACAGCAAAAGGTTCCAAAAGAAAAAAAAAAGAAAAAGAAGAAAAAACATGGTTGCTTAAAGTTCTTTGCTTGTCTCATTATATTAGTTCGATTCATGGATTCAACTTCAACATTTTGCATCTTTTGTCTTGGCATTTTACCACACATTTTTTGCCTTTTTCCTTACCCTACCTAAGCCCCGTTACAACCCTATTTAAAGACCCCTTGATTTTTGCATCATGTTCGATTTTTAGTAGTAGAGATTGGATTTAGTTACAAGCTTATGGTAATGTCTTGATTAGTTCTGACTTGAGCGATTCTTTAACCCAAACACTTTGAGCGGAACAAGTGAATCCCTGTGAGGGTATTAAGTTTTGCTTCATTGAAATTGACAGGTTATTAGAATGTCTTGCTTTGTTTAAATTTGTTCCAAGTTATGCCTTTACTTTATTGTTTCTTGACTTCAATAATTGTTTCGATCTTGGGTCATTTGGTTATCTTAGATGCATTGTGAAATGAAAGATGGAACTTGAATTTTGATGTATTAGTTGTCCTTAAGAACAAGCATTAAATAAGTGAGGGGGAATTTGATAAGTGTTCCATTTGATTACTATTTTATCCTTAATTACTCCTTAATAATTAGTTCATGTTGCTAATCTAGACGTTTTTGTGCGTTTTCTATGCAGGACTTCAATTCTGGAAATTGCACTTAGAAGGCAAAGTTTTGTACTTTTATTTTCTAGAATCAAGGCTGGGCTAGTGGGCATGACTTTGGGCATGAGAGTCTGACAAGGCATCCAGTCAGTAGCTTCCAGAATGCCTAGTCAGCAAGGATGGATGAGCGGATAAACTGCATCTTAAATTCAAAAATTAGAAATTATCTTTTGTTTTTAGATTTAATTTAAATATTTTCAAGAATTATCTTTTATTATTTTTAGGTTATTTTTAGGGTTTTGGAGAACTATAAATACCCCCTTGGGTTAAGCTAGAAAAGCATCCCTCATTATTTTGTTTTATTATTGTTTACTAAGTTCTATAAAATTCTCTTTTTCTGTACATTTCATTTTTAAGATTTTATTTTCTTAAAAAAATGTTGAGTATGATTTCTTCCATAATCATGCTCAGCTAATTTTCCAAAAAGCCAAAAGGCTAAAGCAACGACTCAATTCCAATCATGAGAGTTGAAAAGCACTTTAAATCTTCGAATATATTTCTCAATTTTCTGCAAAGTTGGATTGACAATCGACCTTTCCTTTTAAAGTCCTTACACTTTCAAGTTCAAAAAGGATCCGTTGGTTTGAAGGTTGTTTCGATTTATAGATGGGAGGAAGGATTGGCTTGTAGCACATTCGACTTCCTGTGAACACACTTAGCGGTGGTTCGCTAGGGGAAATTGAGATCAGATTCGATTCTCATTGAGACAACATAGTCCCAGTCGGGTTTTTCCAAATTTTAAACTGTTTTATTCTAACGAAGATTGTCATGGTTAGTCTAACCAGAAAACTGAAATTCAAAAATTGATTTTGGATTTTCAGTTTACTGGGGAGAAAAACAAGTTACAAGGGTTGGGCCTTGTAAACCGTAACCGACATTTATCTGAAGTAAAATCTTATTCGATGATCAGTTGGAAATGAGTCAAAGCGAAGCCTGAGGTTGATATTTAAATTGAATTTCTTCTTAAATTTACTTTTGCTAAATTCTTAGATTTAAATTTTCATTTCTTCATTTTACTTTAATTAAACTCTTTCAATCAAAACCCCCTATTTTTATCTCATTTCATCTAAATCAAGAACTAAAAGCTTTCTACATCAGAATTTCCTAAGTCCTTGTGGACCGACCCTTCTTCTCTTTACTACGCTATTTAATTATTTCTTTTGAGATTAAGGATAATTATTTTGATAGTGTACGACGCTTGTCAGCAATCCCCATAACTGTGGTTGTCATTGCAAATCTCATTGGAAAATGTCGGCACATCTATCTGTTAGGCAACTTGGATAGGAGCAACATCACTTGTTCCCTTCATATTCTTTATAATATTGGCGAGAAAGGATACCTGCGCACTCAAAGTAGAAATATCATCTAATTCAAGAACACCGGGATTAGTTTTTACCTAAGCAAACCGAGAGATTAGATATTGATAATCATTTTGTGCAATTCTCTCTAGAATTCGTACAGCTTCATTGTAGGTGCAATCCAACAGAGGACCGTTAGTAGATGCGTTGACAAGATTTCTTGTCTGAGCATTCAATCCATTATAAAATATCTCTATCTGGGTCTCTTGCTGAATTCCATGCATTAGGCAACATCTAAGTGGAATCTTATAACACTCCCATGTTGTATGTAAGTTCTCATCATCCAGTTGATGATACGTTGTAATGTCATTTTTCAACCTTGCGTTCATTATCGACGGATTAAAACGCAAAAAAAAAAACTACATTGCTAGTGCATTCCAAGATGTAATGGATCCAACCAGCAATCCCAAGAACCATGTTCTCGCTTTACGCTGCAACGAATAAGGAAATAATTGCATTTTTAAGGCATCATCAAGGATACCATGTTGACTCCATGTTGACTAAAGGATGCACAAATAAGCAAAAATGATTTTAAATGTTCTCTTGCATCTTCATGAGGCAAACCAAAGTATTGCCCATTTGAATTAAGTATCTAAAACATCACCATTTTCAACTCAATTTTTCCAACATGAATAGCTGGTCTCACAACCCCTGGTTGTAAATTATCAAGAATAGGAACAACAAAATCTCGGATTGTCCTATTTTGCACTTGTTTAACATGTGGTGCCAGTGGGGGTAGATTATTAAGAACTTGTGGTTGTAGTGGAGGAACTACATCTTGTTGCAGCAATGGTGGTAAGTTGTTGTTATTGTTGTTGCTAGCCATTTTCTTTTGTTATTGTTTTCTCCTCCTAAGTGTTCTGTTGAGTTCCGGATCAAAGTTCACAATATCCTTCAGATTTCTCCTTGTGGACATGCAAATCCTAAGGAATTCTAAAAGAAGGTAACAATAAGAAAGTAAAAAAATTAGTAAAAATTATAAGTTAAGTAAGAAGAATTAATTGCGTCTACAAACATAAACATCAAACAAACGCCAAAGCCCTTGCCAACGATGCAAAACTTGATCGGCCTGTAACATCACAGTAGTTGTGCAAGCAGCCACACGTCGATGCAAGTATAGTTGATAGATTAATTCTATCAGATATCGATCCCACAAGGAATTTGTTTTTGATGTTTATACGTCGAGGAAGTTAAAACTAAGATTAGAGACAATGTGAGTAAAGATGTCAGCGCAATTAAATATGATCTACACACTAAGATAGTTAAAATTGTCAATGTAATTATAAAAGTCAAATGTCAAAGCAACTAAAAGTAAATCAATTTGTTGTTGAAGTTTTGAGAATTTAAATATAGTAAAGTAAAAGTATGATTAAGTGCAAAGGGTTGGAGTGGATTATTGATATCACTAAGTAGCAACGCTGAATGCATCAGCAAGGTATTGTATAGATGAATTGTCGTAGCAATAATGCTCCAATGAAATTTAACCAATAGCAACTCTCCGTTTAATCGACACTCAAGTACCCACAATTACCCCATCTGTCAATGTTAGCAACTCTATGTACATAAGAACAAGTGATAGAATCTCATCTAATCCCAAGTAGCTCTCGCTGACTTGCTTGTTAATCTAACTTGTCACCTCATCTCTCAATGTCGGTAGACTGCAATTCCACTCTAATGTTTAAAGCAATTAAATCCAAGAATAAACAGATGAGAAGAATTAAGTAAGAATCAAAGTAATCTAACATTGAAAGATATTCTCATATTCATTCAAGTGTTAAGAATAATTCATCAGCATAAAAGAAGGGTTAACAAATACATCGAAGCTTACTATCTCTAGACTAATAGGACTATTCCTTAACCGTTCCTCTTGCGTTGCATCGAGCACTCCTCGTCAAAAGTGGTTGCTCCTTCGATCAATCAACTCACTGTCTCTAGCTTAAACCTCCAAGAACGCAAAGTAATTGCAGAATTTAATTCCTCTACCTCTTGGTATTTTTCTTCATCTTTCCTCCTCAATTTATAGGCTTCAAGAATGGTAAACCTTCTCTCTCCTCAGATCCAAATCCAATTTTAGCTATAAAAGTCTATTATAGTCTAGCTGTGCACTCATGTAGATTTGGTGTGAACTTCATGGATCTATAGATTGTCACTGCATTTCTGGTCACGATCTGAAATCTTTAATTGCGTCGACAATGTTTGAAATTCCTACGTTAATGCTTTCCAGGTCTAATTGCAGCTTGAATTCATTCATTCTAAAGTAAAGATTCCTATGCGGTGACATCACTGGTTGTAATTTCAAGTTGAATTTGTGGCTGCATTCTGGATTCTTTCTAGCCTTAATCTATTAAGATGTGTTCTTGCGTTGATAATTTTAAAACATAATATATATATGCTGCATGTGGCAACATTAGTGCACAAAAAGAGATAAAATAGCAAGAATTTAAACCAAGCAACAATGAGTCAGAAAACATAAAAACTAAGTATGAAATGCCTAATATGGTTACTAAATATGTCAAAAAAGATACAATTAATATACAAATTTAGGGAGAAAATAGGTTTAATTTCTAATGCTATCATCACCTTAGTCCTGCTCACCATAACGCCTATCGTGTGGTCAGACATAAGTCTAGTTTCATGTTGATAGACCTTTAAAGGCCTCAAAAAGGAAATAAGTAGCCATATATGAAGAAATGACAAAAAAAAAGTCTAGCAAAGGTTAAAGGAGATGTCAAGACAAACCTCACGTGTTTAATGTCTATCTCCTTTCTCGGTTTCAGGTGACTCGTAACATGTTTCACTTTTTTATTAAGCTCACATAAATCACATATTTTTAGTTATCATAATCTTAATTTCTCTATCCAATAGCATTGATAAGTTTTTATGTTTCATTCAAACAACTTTTTTATTATCTTTAGATAATATTTTATATCTTGTACATTTTGAAAGGTCTAATTCGAAAAACCATGATCGCTATAGACGAGCGCAAAATGCCGTACTTGTTGAAAAACAAGCTCATTGTAAGGTTCAAACTCAATACCTCTAGCATATACGGGATCTTGAATCCAAAGTATTGAAGATGTCGATCAAATGGAAGAGGAGATAAACTTGAGGTTAAGACTTTATTGGAAAGATGTTAAACTTTTGTAAGTGTAGTATTTGTTAATAATGTCTTACATTCCTGGCTTAAAGTCTAGTATATATTACAAACCATCATTTTTTTGTTTTTGTTAACCTCGAATATGTAATACCACAATTCATTTGTTAGGTAGGTGCAAAAGACTCCATTATATATTATTTTTCTAGTCTTCATTTAATCTCTCACTCTCTCACTCTCCATATATATTAATTATAGCCTTCATCTAATCTCTCACTCTTTCACTCTCCAAATATATTAACCCTTTGACTTCGGGTTTTTATCAGTGTTAAATTATGACTCCTATTTCAGGTCAAATTTGAGAAATAATCTTTCAGTTAAACTCTATTTAATTATTTCAATTAAGCTCTGTTTATTTGTTTCAATTAAACTCTATTTATTTGTTTGAGTCAAACTCTTATTAGTCTAGATTATTTTATTATTATTTGACCTAGAAATTTAGCCTATAAATAGGCTCTTTTACAACCTCAGAAAATAAACTCATTATATATACCCATTAGAGTTTAGAACTCCTAACACTTTTGGAGAATTTAGTGTTTACGTTTTGAGGGTTCTTTGTTTTTCGAGTTTTCGGGGTCTAGTTTTTATCTCCATCTTTTGTACTCTTCATTCTTTCGCCATTATAGTAAAATTATCTTTGCCCGTGGTTTTTTATCCTCTTTGGAGGGGTTTTTCCACGTTGAATTTGTGTGTTCAATTTCTCAATTTATTTCGCTATATTTTACTTGTTTATTGCTTAATAAGGTATTGAAAATGTTAAAATTAGGATGCACGATGGTACAATTAGGACACTATCAGATGTCAGGTATGTACCTGATTTACGAAATAATAACATCTCCTTAAGTATTTTAGACTCAAAATGTTGTAAATCAACATCGAGGTGAGCGGCATTAAGGTGTCTCATGGGGCTCTCGTTTTGTTAAAAGGTAAAAAGACCGACAGTCTTTATATTCTGGAAGGTTTTACAATGATCGATGAAATCGAATGTCCCTCGTCCGTTGCAGAGTTGAAGTCAACTTGTTTGGAGCGAAGGAAACTTGGTCATAGGAGTGAAAAGGGTATGATTGTTTTGTTAATGAGAGGTTCTCTCTTGGATGCAAGTTTTGAAAAGTTAGGGCACTGTATTTGAGAAAATCAGACTCGGGTTAGTTTTGATTTGGCAGTGCACAAGTCGAAGGCTAGAAGACTTCCAGCTTCTAAGTACAGATTCGACTCAGTTGATTCCCTGCATAGTTCAAGATAGGCCCGTGACTGACTTTGGCAAAGATGGCATTGTGGAAATATGAGTCAAGGTGGAGATTCGTTGAATTATGACTCTTATTTCAAGTCAAATTTGAGAAATAATCTTTCAGTTAAACTCTGTTTAATTGTCTCAATTAAACTCTATTTATTTGTTTCAATTAAACTTTGTTTACTTGTTTGAGTCAAACTCTTATTAGTTTAGATTATTTTATTGTTATTTGACCTAGAAATTTAGCCTATAAATAGGCTCTTTTACAACCTTAGAAAATACACTCATTATATATACCCATTAAAGTTTAGAACTCCTAACACTTTTGGAGAATTTAGTGTTTACGTTTTTTATCCTCTTCAGAGAGGTTTTTCCATGTTAAATTTGTGTGTTCAGTTTCTTAATTTATTCCACTATATTTTACTTGTTCGTTGCTTAATAGGGTATCCCCAACAATCAGCAAAACCCTAGTTGCAACAATGCTGAAATAAGAAGTAGACCGGAAGGGAAAAGGGAAAATCATTGTGAAAGAACCCATGAAATTATTCTCAACTGTTGCAACTCGCTCTAAATTAGCCTTTTCACCATGATGACAAACTTTTCCTCATGCCTCTGTCATCGGCTTCTCAAAAGGTGAAGATGAAAGTTTGCAAGAACCCTTATGCTGGCAGTGCCAATCCTCGTTTTCATCCTTTGAAGAGAAAAAGGAAGGCTCCTATCCATCTCAATCCTAGAGAAGAAGAAAAAGAAAAAGTGAACAACTATGATACAGACATGATAAGGGCTCTAGACCGAGGCAGTTTAAAGAAAGGGAGCCTCAAAATAATCATTCTTATAATTACAAAGATCAAAAGTCTCTCCTTCAGGTAATAGCTGCGGATCTTCTTGGTGAAAAGAAGTCCATAAGTGGTTCTCTTGGACTAGGAACATCCTCTGTGAGAATCCTACCTAATACTATTCCAAATTCCTAACTCAAGGAATCATATGAAAGAACAAGGAGAACTTGTTGTTGCTCCCAATTAAGCTTCCAGTTCAAGTAGTTACGACAATTTGGACATAGAGTTGAGACTAGGTTTTGAGTGAAGCGAAGATTAGAATACATAAACCTGAATGATATTTTTTTTGTCGATTCTAATGGATTTATTTTGGGTTTGGTTGCCTTTTTTTATTATCTCAGGTCAATGGAATCTTTCTAGCCTCAAAACCCAAACCCTTTCGTATTTTAGCTACAAAATCAGCAAATCAATATCTTTGCAAGGTCAATATCTAGTGCTAAAGTCATATGTTTTTTATAAAAGTCTAGGGTTTTAAATTTTGTCGTGTTACTGTTTTCTATTGTTTAGTCTATCATTATCAAATGAAATGAGTGAAACAGTTGTCTATCTTCAATATATTCTTGAAGATCTATCTCCTCTTTTCTTTAAAATCTAATTAGATGAGTTCTCTTTGTCAAAAAATGAGGGTGTTCAAATTTTCCTTCTTTTTTAAATGGAATTTTAAAACAACTTATTTATATATAGCTCATTGCCTGACCATTGGAATTCGGTTTTGGTTGAGGTCGTTGAGGATGAATGTGCTTATTTGATTCATGTATTGAACAACATTTAGTCTTTTTTATTAAAAAATTAATACAAGTTTTTTAAATCAATGAAAAAGAAGATACCACACACTCTATTGACTGTTGAACATACAAATTAGTTGTATTATTTATTAAAACTCCATATTAATTCAAAATTATATATTAATCATAGCCTTCATTTAATCTCACACTCTCTCACTCTCCATATATATATATTAATCATTTACATTTTGTTTTTGATTAGGCAAAAGCCATCTATAGCAATAGTGCAAAGAGAAGCAGACCAAAAGGGTAAAGGAAAGCTATTGCAGTTTCATCCGGTGAAACAAATCTTGAGTTGAGATTCCCCAAAGAGGTTTTCACCATAAACATGCTCACCAAAATACACTTTGTGCGGTGAAAGAACCCATGAAAATACCTATCTTTGTAGTTATGTGACTATCTTTGTAATTTATTTTTTTATTTTGAGTGCCTAAAATGATGTTTTTTTTATAGTTATGTGACTATCTTTGTAGTTTACTATTTTTTTAAAAGAATTTAAGATTAAAGATTTTTTATCGAAATGTTTTACTTTGGGGTTTTTAAGTATTTTCCTTTGTTTTTTCTCAAGTTTGCTTGCTTTCTTCTTCGTGCATTTCAAATCTAATTTTTTACCTTTTATTTTCCATATTCGAAAGATTAAAAAAAACCCATTTGTCTCAAAAATAATAACAAATAAAGTTTAAGTAGGGTGTTACCAAAAATCAAGTAAACATTAGAGAATGAGAAAACTACAAATAAAATAAAGAGATGTGTTATAATGTTTATTAATCAAGACAAATTGTCATATTATAAGGCAAACCTTAATTTTCCATTTCCGTTGTGTTTTTACCTATGACATTATGATATATTTTGTCCGAAAAAATATCATTTCGACTTTCCATTTTATTTTTTATTTTTTTAGTTCTTAAATTTATATTTTTTGTCAAATCACCTAAAAATGGATTGCAAAGTTAATGTTTTTTTAATTTTGATGTAACACACATATGAATTGCCATGTAAATGACATATAAACTTTTAGTTAATATTTTTTAATTTTAAAATTCACATTTAAAATATGTAACTGTATTTTTATGTCTTATATTTCATGTTTAAAGTGTAATATATGATTTATCTAATCTCTCCCTCTCCATATGTATTAACCATAAACTTCATCTAATCTCTCACTCTCCATATATATCAACCCTTTGCCTTTGGTTTTTTATCAGAAATAACTCAGCTGCAGCAATGGTGCAACAAGAAGAAGATTGGAAGGGTAACGGAAAAGCCATTGTGAAAGAACCCATGAAAATATCGTTGGTTTTTGCACCTGCTCTTAATCAGCCTTTTCCTTGCGACGATAGGCTTTTTCTCATTTTCATCCTATGAGGGGAAAAGGGGGCACTTATCTAGCTCAATTCCAAAGAAAATGAAGAAGTGAATAGCTACGATATTAGACGTGATAAGGGTCCAGAATCGAGGCAAATTGGAGCAATGGAGCCAAAAATCATCATCCTTACGATTACAAATATCAATACTCTCTCCTTCAAGCTTCGAGCATAGATCTTTTTGCTGAATAGAAGACCGTAAGTGATTTTCTTGGGCTGAAAACACCCTCTTGGAGAACCCCTTCTAATCCTTCTCTTAATCCTAATTTAAGGAATCATATGATAGGACAAGGAGAGCCTGTTGCTACACCTAGTAAAGATTCCAATTCAAGCAGTTGTGATAATTTGAACATAGAGTTGAGACTCGTGTTTGACTGAAGGGAAGATTAGAATACATAAACTTGCCTTTGGTTTTTTTTCCTCAATTTCAATGGTTGTATTTTGGGTTTATTTGCCTTTTTTTATTACGTCAGGTAATGATGTCTTTCTAGGCTCAATACTCAAACCCTTTCGATTTTTAGCTATGTAATCAACAAATCAATATCTATACAAGGTCAGCTTTTAGTGTTGAAGTCTTATAATTTTATAGAAGTCTAGGGTTTTAAGTCTTATTGTGTTACTGTTTTCTTTTGTTTAGTCTATCATTATCAAATGAAATGAGTTATCTTTGTCAAAAAAATGAAGGTGTTCAATTTGTCCTTCTTACTCAATGAAGTTTGAAAATAACTTATTGAAATATAGCGCATTGTCTTGCAAAACTCAGCTAGTGAAATTCAGTTTTGGGTTGAGGATGAATGTGCCTATTTCATTGATGTATTGGCAAACTTTTAATTTTTTTATTAAAAAATTAATATAAGTTTTGTTTTATATATATAAAAAAGATAACAGACACTCTACTAACTTCTTGACCTTACAAATTAAAACTCCATATTAATTCAAAATTATGTAAGGAAATTAATCATAAAATGTTTGTTGATACAATTATAAGGGAGTAAATCATAAAACTAAAAATTATATGATAAAAGACATGTAAGTTAGGAATTAATAAAAATGTAATTTTGTTAAATAAAAGAAGTAATGGTTTGATTTAAAAATATATAAAAATGAAATCATAAATATTTAAATAAAAGAAACTACAAAAATATATAATAAAACACCTCTAAGTCAATTAACTCATTATATTTTATTGAAATCATAAACGTTAACGTCAACAAATAACGATTAACCGAAATTATAAATATTTTACAATGAAAATAAAAAAATAGGTTAATAATATAAAATAGAGCACGTGTAAGTCAATAAACTCGTTGCAAGGTATGTGATAATTAATATGTACATCAATAAATACAAAAAATTGATTTCAAAATGATATAATAGAACACTTGTAATTCGATAAATTGCAACAATTGAAACTATAAATCTTAGCATTGAAATAGAAGGAAGAATATAATTCAAGAATATAAAATAGAGTACATGTAAATTGACAAACTCGTTGCAGAGTATGCAATAAGAAATATGCACATCAATAAATATATAAAAAAATTCAAAAACATATAATAGAACACCTATATGCCGATAAACTGATTACTATAAAATTTATAAATCGTTACAATGAAAATAAAAAATTAAGTTCAAAAGCATAAAATAAAGCACTTATAAGTTATAAGATCATGGTAAAGTATGTAATGATTAATATAAATTTTCTTAATTACTTAGAGAATCCAGACGAGGGGTAGGTGGAGGGCAAATGCTTTTATTTTCAATCATTGGTTGTGTTATTATAAATAAATAAATTTATTTTCCAGTATTTTCCTTTCATATTTGCTTCACAATAATAAAATGCTATATAAGATTAAATTCTAATAAATTAATGCCTTCTTAGCTGGGCTTTAATATGGTTCCTAAAACTACAATTTTCATGTTTTTTTAACTTTGATTTGTCAAGTAAGATTATAGGGATAATTGTGTTGTGGCCTTGTATAATTACCATACTTGCCTAACATTTTAGGTACCTTTTTACGAGGAATAAAGTATTAATTTAAGCTAAATTTTGACCCAAAAATAATAGAGTAAACTGTTAAAGTAGTCACTTTTGTTTCTCTTAGGTTAAATTTTAGTCACTTACGTTAACATGTTATAATATTTTAGTCACGTACATTACGTTATAGATTCCTGCTATGGTTGTTTTTTCTTCTATGTGCGTGCCCTCTTTTATAATAAAAAATAAATTCAAAAAACATGTAATTCTCAATTACATGTTTATGGTTGGTTTTATTAAACTCTCGCTATATGTGATGATAAAGGTAATTAATGAGATACTTAAAAGATATATGGAGTTAAAAAACTATAAAACCAGTGTCTGACAAGAGATTTAACCAGATATCCTTTTAAGCCGAGACATAAGTCAAATTTCTTTTAAAAGTACTCAAATTATATTTAAATATAAGTGTGGGAAATTATATAAATTCTATTTGTTTTACTATTTATATTTAAAATTTGTAATTGTATCTTTGAATAATGTCTTACATTCCTAGCTTAAAGTGTAGCATATATTACCAACCATCTTATTTGGTTTTTTGTTAATCCCTAATAGGTAATACAACAATTCATTTATAAATTAGGTTCAAAAGTCTCCATTATATATTCTTTTTCTAGTCTTCATCTAATCACTCACTCTCTAGACTCTATATATTAATCATCAGTCTTCATCTAATCTCCCTCCCTCTCTCTCTCTCTATCTCTCCCTCCCTCCTTCTCTGTCTTTCTCTTTCCCTCCATCCATCCCTCCCTCTCTCTCCTTCTCTCTCTCTCTTTCTCTCCCTCCCTCCCCTCTCTCTATCTCCTTCACTATCACTCTCCGTATATATTAACCCTTACTTTTGGCTTATTTATTAGAAAAAACCCAGTTGCAAGAATGGTACAAGGAAAAGAAAATTAGAAGGGCAAAGGGAAACCCATTGTGAAACAACCTATGAAAATATCTTCGACTTTTGCACCCACTCTCAATTGACCTCTTCCCCATGGTGACAAGCTTTTCCTCATGCCTCCATCGTTGGCTCTTCAAAAGCTAAAGGTAAAAGTTTGTAAGAACCCTTATGCTGGTCATGCCAATCCTCGTTTCCATCCTTTCAGGGGAAGGGAATGGCATCAGTCCAACTTTGTCCCAAAGAAGAAGAAGAAGAAGAACTGAACAACTACCATATTAAACATGATAAGGATCGAGGATCGAGGCAGATTAGAGAAAGAAAGCCTCAAAATCATCATCCTTATGGTTACAAAGATCAAAAGTCTCTCCTTCTCTCTCTCTCCATCCATCCCTCACTCTTTCTCCTTCCTTCCCTCCCCCTTTCTCTCTCCTTCACCTCACTCTCCATATATATTAACCCTTTGCCTTTGGTTTTTTATTAGAACAAACCTAGCTATAACAATGGTGCATTAAGAAGCAGACCGGAAGGGTAAAGGAAAGACATTGTGAAAGAACCCATGAAAATATCGTTGGCTTTTTCACCCACTCTCAATCAGTCTTTTCCTCACAACGACAAGCTTTTTCTCATTTTCATCCTATCAGGGGAAAATGGAGGCACATGTCTAGCTCAATCCCAAAGAAAAAGAAGAAGTGAATAGCTACGATATTAGACGTTATAAAGGTCCAGAATCGAGGCAAATAAGAGTAATGGAGCCAAAAATCATCAACTTTATGATTACAAAGATCAATACTCTCTCCTTCAGGCTTTGATCATAGATCTTTTTGTTGAACAAAAGACCGTAAGCAATTTTCATGGGCTAACAACACCCTCTTGGAGAACCCCTCGGAATCCTTCTCTTAATCCTAATTTAAGGAATCATATGATGGGACAAGGAGAACTTGCTGCTGCTCCTAGTCAAGCTTCCAATTCAAGCAATTTCGACAATTTGGACATAGAGTTGAAACTAGCGTTTAAGTGAATGGAAGATTAGACTAGGATGGCCCAACTCATTAACAGGTTTATTGCTGACGTGACATATTTTTACTTTCAACTAAAGTTGAGGATCTCTCTGTAATTAGTTCAAAACACCCTTTTAGGTTTATTTTCAACAAAAGAGCCATCATTCATCATCAATGCCTAACACCTACCACAAGTATCACCAATCCTCATCACTCCCCTTCCCATGCTCCCCCATATCTATTGCTACTCATCCTATTGCCTCCGCCCAATAAGAATTACCAATGGTTGGTGCTCCCCCATATCTATCGCTACTCATCCTATTGCCTCTGCACAATTTTTAATTTAAATGGAAAGTAATTTTTATCCTTATCAACTAAAAATTATGAACAATAAGTAACATAAAATAATAAATTAAATTATTAGGATTTGATCTAATGGTAATATGAAGAAAAAAAAGTAAACTATGTCTAACGAATTAAACGTAACATGGCACAATCTTAATTAAACTATAAATATTGAATTTATCGAAAGGTTTAATTGTTTTGATTCTCCCTAAGGGTACAGTCAAAGTACTTCATTATAAATATTGTTTGAAAAAAAAATGCTTACAATTAATTCAATCTTAAAATTTGCATACTTTAATATACACCAACCAAATATATACACAAAGTGAAGCTTTTCATATACCAAGAAAACCCAAAAGATACAAAAAAATTTGATGAATAAGAAAAGAAACTATTATAGAATATACAATGGCCCCTCTACATGCAATGCACAACATTCTCAAAACATTACTCTCCCAATCCAAATACTAAATCAAAGCCCAAGTCAAAGTATTGTTTGTCAATAAAAATATAAAGATTGTATATAATGTGCTATAAACTTGTATGCTTGCCGAGACATATAGAAACAAGATGTAGACATATTTCAGTCATCAAAAAGGAGGAGAGCATGGGGACAAGTGTAAATGGTTGAATTGTGTGTGTTTCCATGACTTGGCCTTAAAAAGATGGCTAACCATAAGTAAGGTACCATAGTAGCACCACATCTTAGTATTTAAAAGCACCAGCGTTTTTAGAAGAAAATCGCTACTAATCTCTTATGGTGACACAACTTCTTTGTCCATCTGCGCATCAGAGAGCAACTGCTTTAAGGATGCAACTGTTTCTTGCAATTATTTACATTCATAAATCTGGTAAAAATGTGAAGTTAAAACAAATTCCAAAAAAGATATGCTACTTGCAAAGCAAGAGTGTGGGTTAATTATGATTTAAAAGCATAGGTTGAGTAAGTATATCTACCTTCCGGTTAAGCTATTCTTGAATTATCCGATTGTCTACAACTTTAACCTGGAAACAAAATTAAAAATTGACTCATAAGAGAAAACTGAACGAATCAAAGGGACAAATGGACAAAGGTTGAGGAATGTAGGAACTTGTGATAGGTCTAATTTCTATAGATTCCTATATTATAAAATGTAGGAACTTGTGAGTTGAGTCCATAGTTAGGTTGCTAGAACATTGTATAACAAAATTTAACATGATTAACTCAACTGCCGTTATTATACAATGTAAAGCTCATACGAAGCATTTGAAACATATACTGAAGCATACATTACCTCAAGTTCAAAGGATTTCCCTATAGTTGCGCCACCAGTTCAACAGCAATAGACTATAGCATACATATCTGGAAAGATGTTGAACTTTTGTTAGAAAAAAGAAAAAGATGTTTAAGGGTCATAAATGAGAATCTGCTGAATATCTCAAAACTTTTAATTCTTGCTTTGTCTGCAGTGTTAATAGTTTGTTGTTATGTAGCTAGAAATTATAGATTCCAGCTATGGTTGTTTTTTCTTATGTGTGTATGCTTTCATTTTATAATCAAAGATAAATTAAAAAAACTTGTAATTCTCAGTTACATGTTTATGGTTGGTCTTATTGAACTGCTGATATATGGGTTGATAAAGGTAATTAATGAGATACTTAAAAGATATATTGAGATAAACAAACAAATTTGTCAAACGAGTGTCTGATAAGAGGTTTAACCACCTCTCCATTTAAGTTAAGACATAAGCCAAATTTCTTTTAAAGGTGTTAGATTTATATTTATATATAAGTGCATAAATTATTTTTCGATATAAATTTGTGAATATATCTTTTAATAATGTCTTGCATTCCCAGCTTAAAGTGTAGTATATATTACCAACCATTTTTTTGGTTTTTGTTAATCCCTAATATGTAATACCACAATTCATTTGTTAATCAAGTGTGAAAGTCTCCATTATATATTATTTTTCTAGTCTTCATCTAATCGCTCACTCTCTAGTCTCTCTATATATTAATCATCAATCTTCTTCTAATCTCCCTCCCTCCCTCTCTCCCTCTCTCTCTCTCTCCCTCGCTCTCACTCTCCATATGTATTAACCTTTTGCTTTTTGTTTTTTATTAGAAAAAACCAACTGCAAGAATGGTGCAAGAAGAAACAGATCAAAAGGGCAAAGGGAAAGCCATTGTGAAAGAACCCATGGAAATATTATTGAGTTTTGAACATGCTCTCAATCAACCTCTTCCCTGTGGCGATAGACTTTTCCTCATGCCTCCATCGTCGGCTCCTCAAAAGCTGAAGGTAAAAGTTGGTAAGAAACCTTATATTGGCAGTGTCAATCCTCATTTTCATCCTTTCAAGAGAAAAGGGAAGGCATCTGTCCAACTTAGTCTTAAGGAAGAAGAAGAAGAAGAAGTGAACAGCTACGATAGCAGACGTGATAAGGGTCCAAGATCGAGGCTAATTGGAGCAAGGGAGCGTCAAAGTCATCATCCTTATAGTTACAAAGATTAGAAGTCTCTCGATCAGCCTCTAGCCATGGATTTTTTTGGTGAATAGAGGACCATAAGCGGGTTTCTTGGGTTGGGAACATCCTCTTAGAGAACCTCTCGTAATCTTGCTCTTAATCCTAATTTATGGAATCATATGATGGAACAAGGAGAACCTATTGCTGCTCCCAATCAAGATTCCAGTTCAAGCAATTGCGATAATTTGGACATAGAGTTGAGACTAGGGTTTGAATGAAGGGAAGATTCGAATACATAAACATGTCTGATGTTTTTTTGGTCAATTTCAATGGATGTATTTTGAGTTTGTTTGCATTTTTTTATTACATTAGGTAATGGTGTCTTCCTAGCCTTAATACTCAAACCCTTTTGATTTTTAGTTACAGAATCAACAAATCAATATCTATACAAGGTCAGTTTTAGTGCTGAAGTCATATAATTTTATAAATGTCCAAGGTTTTAAGTATTTGTTGTGTTACTGTTTTATGTTGTTTAGCTTATCATTACATAATGAAAAGAGTCAAAGATTTGTTGTCTATCTTCAATATATTGTTGATTATCTATCTCCTCTTCTCTTTAAAATCAGATTATATGAGTTCTCTTTGTCAAAAAATGAGGGTGTTCAAATTTTACTTCTTTTTTAATGAAATTTGAAAATAATTTATTGAAATATAGCTCATTGTCTTGCAATACTCAGTCAGCAGAATTCAATTTTGGGTTGAGGATGAATGTGCCTTATTTTATTGATGTGTTGGAAAACTTTTAGTTTTTTATTAAAAAATTAATACTAGTTTTGTTTTATATCTAAGAAAAAGAAAATATAGCAAACACTCTACTGACTTGTTGAACATACAAATTAATTGTATTATTTATTAAAACTCCATATTAGTTCAAAATTATATCAGAAAATAAATCATAAAATGTTTGTGTTGATACAATTATAAGGAACTAAATCATAAAACTAAAAATTATATGATAAAACTCATGAAAGTTATGAAGTAATAAAAATATAATTTTGTTAAATAAAAGAAGAAATGGATTGAGTTTAAAAAATATAAAAATAAAATCATAAATATTTAAATAAAAGAAACTATAAAAATATATAATAGAACACCTCTAATTCAATTAACTCGTTATAATTTATTGAAATAATAAACATTAACGTCAAGAAATAATGTTAAACCGAAATTGTAAATCTTTACAATAAAAATAGAAAAAAATAAGTCAAGAATTTAAAATAGAGCATGTGTAAGTCGATAACATCGTTGCAAAGTATGTGATAATTAATATGTACATCAATAAACTAAAAATAAATAAATTCAAAACAATATAATAGAACACATGTAAGTCTATAAACTACTGCAATTGAAACTATAAATCTTTTTGAAATAGAAGGAAAATTTTAATTCAAGAATATAAAATAGAATATGTGTAAGTTGACAAACTTGTTGCAAAGTACGTGATAAGGATTTTGCACATCGATAAATACATAAAAAAATTCAAAAACATATAGCAGAACACTTGTACGTCGATAAACTAATTACCACTGAAATTATAAATCATTACAATGAAAACAAAAGTCGATAAACTAGTTACCACTGAAATTATAAATCATTACAACGAAAACAAAAAAATCGGTTCAAAAGTATAAAATAGAGCACTTATAAGTTGGTACGTAATGATTAATATAAATATTCTTAATTACATAGAGAATCTAAACGAGGGGTGAGTGGAGAGGAAATGCTTTCTTTTCTAGTCTTTGGCTGTGTCCAATATTATAAATAAATAAATTTGTTTTCCAATCTTTTCCTTCCATATTTGCTTCAAAGTAATAAAATGTTATATAGGGTTAAATTGTAATAAATTAATGTCTTCTTAGCTAGATTTTAATATGGTTCCTAAATCTTCAATTTTCATGCTTTTTTAACTTTTATTTGCCAATTAAGATTATAGGGATAATTGTGCCCTCTTTAATTACCATTTTTGCCAAACTTTTTATGTACTGTTTTACGAGGAATAAAGTATTAATTTATGTTAGATTTTGACCAAAAAAATATTAGGGCAAACTATCAAAATAGTTACTTTTGTTTCTCTTAGGTTACATTGTAGTCACTTACGTTAACATGTTGTAATATTTTGACCACTTAAGTTACGTTACAGATTCCTACTATGGTTGTTTTTACTTCTATGTGCATGCCCTCTTTTACAATAAAAAATAAATTCAAAAGCCATGTAATTCTCAATTACATTTTTATGGTTGGTTTTATTGAACTGTCACTATAAGGGTTGATAATGGTAACTAATGAGATACTTAAAATATATATGGAGTTAAAAAAACAAAAACAAAATTTTAAAACGAGTGTCTGACAAGAGATTTAACTACCTCTCCATTTAAGTCAAGACATAAGCCAATTTCCTTTTAAAAGTGATGGAATTATATTTATATATTAGTGAAAAAATTATATTTCGATATATATATTCTAATTGTTTTACTATTTATACTTAAAATTTGTGATTGTATCTTTTAATAATGTCTTACACTCCCAGCTTAAAGTGTAACATTTATTACCAATCATCTTATTCGGTTTTTGTTAATCACTAATATGTAATACCACAATTTATTTGATAGTCAGGTGCAAAATTCTCCATTATATGTTTTTCTAGTCTTCATCTAATCACTCACTCTGTAGTCACTATATATATTAATCATCATTCTTCATCTAATCTCCTTCCCTCCCTCCCCCACTTTCTTTTCATAACCCTCATTCTCCAAATCTATTATCCCTTTTCCTTTGGTTTTTTATGAGAAAAAACCTAGCTGCAACAATGGTGCACAAGAAGCAGAATGTAAGGGCAAAGGAAAAGCCATTGTGAAAGAACCCATGAAAATATCGTTAGCTTTTGCACTCGCTCTTAATCAGCCTTTTCTTTGCAACTACGGGCTCTTTCTCATTTTCATCTTGTTAGGGGAAAAAGAGGCACTTGTCCAGCTCAATCCCAAAGAAAAAGAAGTCAATAGCTACGATATTAGACGTGATAAGGGTCCAGAATCGAGTCAAATTAGAGCAATGGAGCAGAAAACCATCATCCTTATAATTACAAAGATTAGTAGTCTCTCCTTCAAGCTCTGCCATAGATCTTTTTGCTGAACAAAAGACCATAAGTGGTCTTATTGGGCTGGGAACATCCTCTAGGAGAACACACTTAATTCTACTCCTAATCCTAATTTAACGAATCGTCTGATGAGACAAGGAGAACTTGCTATTGCTCCTAGTGAAGCTTCCAATTCAAGTAGTATCGACAATTTGGACATAGAGTATAGACTAGCATTTATGTGAAGGGAAGATTAGATGAGGATGACCCAACTCATTAACAGGTCTATTAATGACGTGACTTTCGACTAAAGATAAGGATCTATTTATAATTAGTTCAAAACATCATTTTTGGTTTATTTGCAACATAAGAGCCATCATTCATCATCAGTGCCTAACACCCACCACAAGTATCACCAGTCCTCATCACTACCCATCTCTTCTCCCTTATATCTATCGCTACTCATCTTGTTGCCTCCGCACAATAACAACCACCTATAGTGGGTGTAAGGTTAACAACTTCTAAATTATTTCACATATTGCAATTTGTAATTTAAATACGAAGTAATTTTTATCCTTATCAACTAAAAATTATGAACGTGAAGTAACATAAAATAATAAATTAAATTATTAGGATCGACTAATGCTAACATGAAGGAAAAAAGTAAACTATGTCTAATGAGTTAAACGTAACATAGCATAATCTTAATTCAACTATAAATATTGAATTTATCGAAAGATTTAATTTCTTTGAATCTGCCTGAGGGTATGATCGAAGTATTTCATTATAAATATTGTTTGACAAAATATGCTTACAATTAATTCAATATTAAAATTTGCATAGTTTAATAAACACCAACTAAATATATACACAAAGTGAAGCTTTTCATATACCAAGAGAACCCAAACGATACAACAAATTTGATGAATAAGAAAAAAACTACTATGGAATATACAATGGCCCCTCTACATGCAATGCACAACACTCTTAAGACATTACTCTCCCAAACCAAATGCTAAATCAAAGCCCAAGCCGAAGTATTATTTGTCAATAAAAACATAAAGATTGCATATAATGTGCTATAAACTTGTATGTTTGCCGAGACACATAGAAATAAGATGTAGACATATTTCAGTCATAAAAAAGGAGCAGAGCATGGGGACAACTAGAAATGGCTGAATTGTGTGTGGTTCCATGACTTGGCCTTAAAAAGATGGCAAAACTCAAGTAAGGTACCATATCAGCACCAGATCCGGGTATTTAAAAGCACCTGCGCTTTTATAATAAAATCACTACTAATCTCTTTTGGTGTCGCAACTTCTTTGTCATCTACACATCAAAAAGTTGCTGCATTAAGCATGAAACTATTTCTTGCAATCCTTCACGTTAAAAAATTTGGTAAAAATGTGAAGTTACAATGGAAACCAAAAAAGAGATGCTACTTACAAGGCATGAGTTTAGGTCAATTATTACTTAGAACACTAGGTTGAGTCGGTTAAGCTATTCTTGAATAATCCGATTGTTTACAGCTTTAACCTAGAAATAGAATTAAAAATTGACTCATAAGAGAAAACCAAACGAATCAAAGGGAGAAGTGGCCAAAGGTTAAGGAATGTAGGAATTTGTGATAAGTCTAATTTCTATAGATTCCTATACTATAAAATTTAGGAACTTCTTAGTTGAGTCCACAGTTAGGTTACTAGAACAATGTATAACCAAATTTAACATGATTAACTCAACTGCCCTTATTATACAATGTAGAGCTCATGCGAAGCATTTGAAACATATATGGTAGCATACATTACCACAAGTTGAAAGGATTCCCCAATTAGTTGCGCCACGAGTTCAACAACAATAGACTATAGAATACATACTTGGGAAGATGTTGAACTTTTGAAAGAAAAAAGCTAAAGATGTTTGAGGCTCATAAACGAGAATCTATTGAATATCTCAAAACTTGTAATCCTTGCTTTGCCAACAATTTTCCGAATTTGTTGTTATGTAGCTAGAAATTATAGATTACTTCTATGGTTGTTTTTCTTATGTATGCATGCTTTCATTTATAATCAAAGATAAATTCAAAAACCTTGTAATTCGAAGTTACATGTTTATGGTTGGTTTTATTGAACTGCCGATATATGGTTTGATAAAGGTAATTAATGAGATACTTAAAAGATATATGGAGTTAAAAAAAATTTATCAAACGAGTGTCTGACAGGAAGTTTAACCACCTCTCAATTTAAGTCAAGACATAAGCCAAATTTCTTTTAAAAGTGTTAAAATTGTATTTATATATAAGTGCATAAATTATATTTCTATATAAATTTGTGAATATATCTTTTAATAATGTCTTGCATTATTGCATGCAACTCTACTCAATTATGCTCAATCTACTCTTAAATAGGGTCTATTCCTCCTTTGATTTTAGCACATCAAACAAGAATTAGTATCTCGAAAATACTAAATAAAGAATTAAGCATACACAACTGAGAACAAAATCTAAGTATTTATTGTGTAAAATCAAAAATCAAATCTCATAATTCATTATAAGGTTCATCTCCTATAGGTATTTAGGAAATTAGTTCATGCTAACAAAGGAAAACATCTTAAAGACAGTATAATCGCAAGATGAAGAAAGACTCGTAATAAAATCAAAAGAAATTAGAAAGAGGTCTTCAATCTTCGTGGAAATCTACTTCAAAGACAGCTTCTATGGTGTTTCTTCAGTTGTTTTCTTGAATAATCTCTGACGGCATAGGGTTTGGGGAATTGAGGATTTTACAGAAAATTGGAAGTGCCTAATTCATATCACTCCATCCCCTATTTATAATACATAGAAATCTCTAGTTGGATCCAAATTAAATTCTAAAAAGATAATTAGAATTAAATCTATTATTTTTCCTTCTTCCCTTTTCCCTTATCCTTCTTCTTTGATGCTTCCCTTACCACCGGCATCTCTTGGCCTTGAGTCATTCTTTCAACTGATATATCATTGATAGGGCTTTTGTTCTCCAACACTTCCTTGCCATCCCAGGGCATAATCCTTCTCTGTTTACACAGCAACATTATTAGAGACGGGAAAGACAGTATACCTATTTGCTTTGCGACTGCTTCAACAATTTGGTCGTGAAGGATCTCACCGATGTCAATGTGATGGCCCTTAAAATTGAGTGCATAATGCACATACGGTCCAACGTCGCCTTAGTGCTGTGCGTAGAAGGTAGGATGCGACTATTCACGAAATGGAACCAGACTTTGCTGAATGTCATCAGATATTGATAGTGCATGGTGTAGTTGTGTGGACCATTACCTATCCAAACCATTCCTTCAATGTAGAGGTCCTTCATGACCTGACCAATTCCTTCATCGTCCAGCTCATGTACAAATGTTGTGTGGTCATCTACCTTTTCAAGAATCCAAAGCAGAACGTTCATATTTGCGACACTCCATGGATTTAAACCTTCCCTCACAAAGATAAATTCTTGTTCAGTGTCAACAAGGTTGGCGTAGAATTCCCTTACCATTGTAGGGGAGTAACCAGCAGGGTGTTCATAGAAGAACTCCCATCCCAAACGGCTGATGGTCCTAGCAACTTGCTTCCTCAATGGTTATTGTAGGGACAACTGCAATCCTTGCTCTGAATGGCAGTTTCTTTCCGGCATCAAATTATGATATCGGCCTTTGGCAGCTTTTGATAGAAATAAGACTGACTCTTTTGCTGGAGGTTGGTCTGTGGACCTTACCACGGTGTTGGAAGTTTCAAGAGTGGTTTTAGAGGGGTTTTTCGTTCCTCTTGTTCTGGACATAATAACTCAAGAAAAAGGGTGAAAATAGATTTGCAGAGAAAATAGTAAACTAGTAAGATTTAAGAGTAAAAACGACAAGGAAGATAAGTTGAAGCAACAATGACTACTGTGAGTGGAAAAAGAAAACAGCAGAGAATGGTTTATAACCTTGAAACTAAGGAGATGTGATGATTGCAAAAATTATGAGAAAACGTTATGTCTGCAACTAATAAATGCTAGGCTATAGATCATACCCATTTGTTTTGATCCAACGGCTGAGGAGAAATGAAAATCAACCGGTGCGATCCTTACTGAAAAAGCATTGGTGAGTCATCACAAAATAAGTCGACAATTTTTGCTCGTGGTGCATCGACAAAAAGATGATTTTTTATTCTTGCATAAAATTTAAAAACGAAACAAGTAAAGTGAAACAAATAAAAGAAAATGTAAAAATGCTTTGACATTATTTAAATGTAACCAGATTGATGGCCTCGTTTGGTTCTTTGACTTCTGGGTTCACATAATGCTTAAGACCTTAGTCGTTCACCTTGAACTGTTGCCCATCTTTCAGATTCTTAATTGTCACGGCACCATTTTGGAATGCATAGACAATCTTGAAATGGCCCGACCATCTTGAACGCAATTTACCTGGGTGCAATTTTAGACGTGAGTTAAACAAAAGTACTAACTGACCAGGGTTAAATTATCGATGCAAAATGATATTATCGTACCATCTCCTGGTCTTTTCTTTGTATATTACGGCATTCTCATAGGCATTACGGCAAATTTCTTCTAGTTAAGCAATGTCCAACAGTCTTTTCCTACCAGCAGCATCATAATCCATATTTACCTGCTTGATTGGCCACATGGCTTTATGCTCAAACTCAACTAGCAAGTGGCAAGACTTACCAAGCACTAGCTGATACGGTGACATCCTTAGCGGGGTTTTATATATGGTCCGAAGCACCCACAATGCCTCATGTAGTCGTGAGGATGAATCTCTCCTAGATGGATTAACCACCTTTTCAAGGATGCTCTTAATCTGTCGATTGGACACCTCCGATTGACCATTTATTTGTGGATGGTATGTTTGGCCATATAATGCTTCACATCATATCTCTTCAATGCTATCGTAACTTGATTATTGTGAAAATGAGTACCTTGATCACTTATTAATTCTCTAGGTGTTCCAAATCTCGTAAGGATGTAAGTGTGGAAAAAATTCAACACTATTCGAGCATCATCTTTTGGCACCGTGACTTTCAATCCACTTCGACACATAGTCAACTACAACTAGAATGTACACATTCCCAAAAGAGTTAAGGAATGGCCCCATAAAGTCTATACCTCAGACATTGAATAGCTCCACCTCCATAATCGGCTGTTAGAGCATCTCATTGCGTCGAGATATTAAGCCAGTGTGTTGACATCGATCACATTGATGTGTAAGGTTGTGGGCATCTCGAAACAATATTGGCCAATTGAATCCTGATTGTAGGACTTTTGTAGCAGTCCTTACACCACCAAAATGACCACCACAAAGACCATCATGGCAATGTCATAGGATAGAAGTCATCTCCTCTTCAGAAACGCATCGACGAATAATATTGTCGACGCATACCTTGAATAGGTATGGTTCGTTCCAATGATACTTTGCAGCGTCGCGTAAAAATTTGATTTTCTTGTGACCAATTGCACTCAAAGGTAGCTTCCCACACACAAGGTAATTGAAAACATCAGCATACCAGGGCGATGCATTGAGAAAGAGCAACTAGTCGCATGGAAATGCGTCAACAATCTAGGCTTCACTCCCATCTTCACTTCTAACTTTCAGTCAAGACAAGTGGTTAGCTACTTGATTTTCAGACCCTCTTCTATCTTTGATTTCAACATCAAGTTCTTGTAGCAAAAGGATTCATCTAATCAACCTCATTTTGGTGTCTTTCTTCGCAAACAGGCACCTCAATGTAGAGTGATCTGTGTACACTATAATTTTTGCACCGACAAGATATGAACGAAACTTGTTGAATGCAAAAACTACTGCTAACAATTTCTTCTCAGTAGTTGTATAATTGACCTGCGCTTCAGTCAAAATTTTGCTAGCAGAATAAATAGAACGAAATACCTTTTCTTTACGTTGACCTAGCACAGCTCCAACAACAAAGTCGCTTGCGTTGTACGTTAATTCAAACGGTTGCGTCCAATCCGGGGCGACGATAATTGGAACTTGTACCAGCTGCTTCTTAATTATGATGAACGTCCAGACAGGTGTCATCAAACACAAACTTTTTATTTTGCTCTAGCAATGGGCATAACAGTTTAGCGATCTTGGAAAAGTCACGGATAAATCTCCTATTGAAGCCAGCATGTCCAAGAAAGCTTCTTATTCCTTTAACATTTGTTGACGATGGCAATTTCTCGATGATTTTGACTTTTTCTTTATCTACCTCAATGCCCTGACATGATATGCGATGGTCAAGGACAATGCCTTTAATTGCCATGAAATGGCATTTCTCCCAATTCAGAACTAGATTTGTGTCCTCGTACCTCTTCAAAACTTTCACCAAAATGTCAGTACATTAGTCAAAAGTTTACCCATATACCGAAAAATCTTCAATGAATACCTCTAAAGAATCCTTGATCATGTCCGAAAATATAGCCATCATACAACTCTGGAATGTGGCTGGTGCATTGCACAATCCAAAAGGAATACGTCGAAAGACAAAGATTCCAAATGGGCATGTAAACATAGTCTTTGCTTGGTCTTCCGGCGCAATGACAATTTAGTTGTATCAAGAATAGCCATCTAAGAAGCAATAATAGGCTTTACCAGCTAGTCTACCCAACATTTGGTCAATGAATGGTAGTGGAAAGTGGTCCTTCTTTGTGACCGCACTCAGCCGATGATAATCCTTGCATACTTGCCAGCCATTCACAATGCGAGTAGGGATCAACTCATTCTTGTCATTGTTTATAACTGTGAAACCACTCTTCTTGGGCACACATTGGACAGGGCTCACCCAATTGCTATAAAAAATAGGGTAAATGATGCCCGCATCTAACCACTTGATAATCTCCTTCTTCACTACTTTTTTCATCTTCTTATTGAGTCGTCACTATTGATCAATGGATTGCTTCCCTTCATCTTCCAACCTGATCCTGTGCATGCAAAAAAAGGGACTAATGCCTTTGATATCTGGAATGCTCTAGGCTATGGCTCTTTTGCGTTCCTTTAAAATTGTGACAAGCTTTTCTTCTTCAATTGCGTCAAGGGTTGCACTGACAATAACAGGTAACGTTTCATTGTCACCCAGAAAGAAGTATTTCAAATCATCGACAATGGCTTCAACTCCAAGGTAGGAGCTTGTTCAATTGACGATTTAGACACAGGGATCGTCCTATTAGACAAATCCAAAGATTCCAATTGATAATTCTATCTCAACTAATAACTATTTAACCTCAGTATTGTGGTCACATTCAACTAGGATTTCATCAATAGATGTCACTGCATCTTCATCTAGGAATGCTAAACTCTGTTCTTTGAACTCTTCCATAATTATTTAATTCAGTACATCAATATGGTAACACTGCTCCTTACTCTTGGATGGAGATGCCTCAAATACACTAAAGGTCACATGCTCATTGTTATGACGCATGACAAACTTACCCTTGAAAACATCGATAAGAGTGTGTCCCGTTACCAAGAATAGTTGCCTCAAAATGATGGGCACTTCCTTGTCTACCTCATAGTCAAGGATTATGAAATCGGTAGGGAACACGAGCTTATCAACTTGGATAAGAACGTCTTTGATCTGGCCTTCAGGTTGTGCTAAGGATCTGTCCGTAAGTTGTAATGTCACCGCAGTGGGCTTCATTGATCCAATTCCTAATTTCCTAAATGTAGATAAAGGCATAAGATTAATAATAGCTCCCAAATCACATAAAGCTTTACCTAGATAATGATTCCCAATAGAGCATGGGATTGTGAAGCTGCCAGGGTCTTTCATTTATTGTGGCAACTTGTTAGTTAGTACAGCACTGCACCACTTTGTGGGTGCAATCATCTCGATTTCGGACAATTTTTTTTTCTTTGATAATAGCTCCTTCATGAATTTCCCATAACTTAGGATCTGCACTAGAGTATCAACAAGAGGTATATTAATATGTAATTATTTCAAAGTATTTTGATAGTCCTTATCATGGTCTTTCTCTTTAAATCTTTGCGGAAATGGCAAAGGTATCGTAACAATGGGTTATTGTAAAATAATTGGTTGCAACGACACAGGCAATTGTGTCGACAACTTCCTTGCGCAAATAATGGGCATAGATGTCACTAATATTAGCTCTTCCTCATTTATTTCTATTGAGTTTCCTTCAGCTACAACTTCTCCTTGTTATGTTGGTTCGATTACCTTAATATGGTCTCAATTTGAACTGCTTGGTTCAGCCGTTTGCTTTCCACTTCACAGCGTAATGGCCTTACAGTGCTCTTTCCCTTTTTACATTGGATTCTCAGTATTACTAAGTAAAGCACCTAGTGCTGTGTACTAAAATTAGAAGCCAACTGTCCTAGCTAGGCTTCTAACGCTCGGATAAAGGAAGAATTGTCTTGTATGATTGCTTCAGTTCTCGTCATATGCTCTCGTATTAGTGCTTCAAGAGCAGCCATAGGATCTGACCTTTGTTGAGAAAACTACTACTGTTGTTGATGTTGTCCTTGTATATGTGGCATTGCATTTTATTGTGGCTGCAATCGCGATTGTGGTTGCATCTTGCTTTATGCCTGCAATTGATCAAGATGCGAATGTACCTATAAATTCTAATTAAAATTTTGCTATTGATTATTGTCGTAACTCCCTTGTCTGTAACTCCCTTGATTTTAGGAATTTCCATATCAGAATGTGGAAGCATTATGATTTCCCCAAGGTTGTTGAGCTCTATTGTTATATGAATTACCATAGGAATTTCCTCTAACGTTATTAATGTAAAATGCATTTTCAGCATGTTGTGGGCAATCCTCAGAACTGTGGTTGTCGCCACAAATCTCATAGGAAAACATTGGCGCATCCATCTGTTAGGCCACTTGAATAGGTGCAACATCACTTGTTCCCTTCATATTCTTTATAATATTGGCCAAAGAGGATACCTGTGCACTTAAAGTAGAAATAGCATCTAATTCAAGAACACCAGGATTAGTTTTTACTTGAGCAGAACGAGAGATTGGATATTGATAATCATTCTATGCAATTCTCTTTAGAATTCGTACAGCTTCATTGTAGGTGCAATCCAATAGAGGACCATTAGCAGACGCGTCGACAAGATTTCTTGTCTGCACATTCAATCCATTAAATAATATCTCTATCTAGGTCTCTTACTGAATTTCATGCATTGGGCAACGTCTAAGTAGAGTCTTATAATGCTCCCATGTTGCATGTAAGTTCACATCATCCAGCTGATGATATGTTGTAATGTCATTTCGCAACCTTGCGTTCACTATCGACGGATTAAAATACAAAACAAACTACTTTGCTAGCGCATTCCAAGATGTAATGGATCCAGTTGGCAATCCCAAGAAACATGTTCTAGCTTTACCCTGCAACAAATAAGGAAATAATTGCATTTTCAAGGCATCATCAGGGACACCATGTTGACTAAAGGATACACAAATAAGCAAAAATGATTTTAAATGTTCTCTTGCATCTTCGTGAGGCAAACCAGAATTATTGCCCATTTGAATTAAGCATCTGAAACATCACCTGTTTCAACTAAAAATTTCTAGCTTGAATAGCTGGTCTCACAACCCCTAGTTGTAAATTATCAAGAATAGGAACAACAAAATCTCAAATTGTCCTATTTTGCATTTGTTCAACTTGTGGTGGTGGTGGGGATAGATTATTAACAACTTGTGGTTGTATTGGAGGAACTACATCTTGTGGCAGCAATGGTGGTAAGTTGTTATAATTATTGTTGCCAACCATTTTCTTTGTTCTTGTTTTCTCCTCCTAAGTGTTCTCTCGAGTTCTGAATCAAAGTTCACAATATCCATCGAATTTCTCCTTGTGGACATGCAACTCCTAAGGAATTCTGAAAGAAGTTAATAATAAGAAAGTAAACAAATTAGTAAAAATTAGAAGTTAAGTAAGAAGAATTAATTGCGTCTACAAACATAAACACCAAACAAACACACGTCGATGCAATGATAGTTGATAGATTAATTCTATCAGATATCGATCCCACAGGGAATTGGTTCATGATGTTTATATGTCGAGGCAATTAAAACCAAGATTAGAGATAATGTAAGTAAATGTCTGCGCAATTAAATATGATCTGCACACTAAGATAGTTAAAATTGTCAATGTAATTATAAAAGTCAAATGTCAGAGCAAATGAAAGTAAATCAATTTGTCGTTGAATTTTTGAGAATTTAAATGTAGTGAAGTAAAAGTATGACCAAGTGCAAAGGGTTGGAGTGGATTACTGATATCACTAAGTAGTCACGCTGAATGCATCGACAAAGTATTGTATAGATGAATTGTCGCAGCAATAATGCTCTAATGAAATTTTACTAATAACAACTCTCTGTTTAATCGAGACTCAAGTACCCACAATTACCCCATCTCTCGATGTTGGCAACTCTATGTACTTAAGAATAAGTGATAGAATCTCTTCTAATCCCAAGCAACTCTCGCTGACTTGCTTGTTAATCTAACTTGTCACCGCATCTCTCGATGTCGGTAGACTGCAATTCCACTCTCGTGTTTAAAGCAATCAAATCCAAGAATAAGTAGATGAGAAGAATTAAGTAAGAATCAAAGTAATCTAACACTGAAAGATATTCTCACGTTCATTCAAGAATCAGCTAGCAAAGTACCTTTTGCTAATGTATTTCTTTTTAAACTCAGCCTCAATGTAATCTAACATATTTCATTTTTGCCACTGACTTGTTTCCCTGTTTCAAATCTAAAAACTCTTTCTTCTTCCGATCTAAGTACCTTTTGCAGAAGTAGTTCTTTTTGAATTTAGCCTGAAAGAATTCCCAAGTAAATTCATTTTCAGGAACTACAACTAACAAACTCTTCCACCAATGATAAGCTTCATCCTTCAATAGTGACGTAAGACATCTCAAATAGTCTTTAGGAGGACAAGCCATTTCATTGAGAACTCTCAGTGTGTTCTCCAACCAATATTCAACCCTAGAAGGATCATCTTCAATACTATCCCTGAATTCCTCTGCACCATACTTCCTCACTTTATCAGTTCGATAGGTGGTACAGGCAATACTGCAGGTCTTTTGGCAGGCTATGCCATAGGAGGTAGAGGTTGCGGTGTCATCGAGGTATTTCTCATGAATTCCGAGAACCATTGCCTCATTAAGAAAAAGAACATATTTTTGGCTTCGTTTTCTGTCATCAGTAATATTGGTACTCTGTGACTTGCTTCAGAATCATTTTTCGAAACATTACTATTTACCTCATTTGTCTCACCTCGTTCTGAGTCTGACATTTTTCAATTATCTACAAAATCTAAAGTTAGATCAGATTCACCAATATCACACTATCACAGGTTTATATGACATGTATTTCTTAACTTTAAATTTCACAATATACAGTCCAAGAATCAGCTAAACTGTAAGCTCTGATACCACTAAATGTAAAACCTAAAACCTGACACCGTTGCCGACTAGGGTCCTAGAGTCACTTAATCGTCTATCACTGTATATCTTTAAAATCATGTTAACCATGCTTACATTACTTAAGAAATACACCTACCACATCATAAGTCATCATTTACTTTTAAATACAATCAACAATAGGTCATTTTCCAGATTTTTGGAGACTTCTACTGATACATATTGGACAAGTATTAGTAGTAGCCAAAGTCAATAACAATTATGAAACGATACAGACGTCTACCGATACTTATGATAGTTCTACCAATACAAGTATGACAACTACAGAAACTAGTTGTGCTTATAACGATACTAAAAACACCAGAGAGCTAAGAAGTCCTACCCTGTAACTTCTACTAATACAAGTATTCTAACTACCGATACAAATATGCTTAATACTACTGAAACTTGAATTTCAACTACCGATACAACTCAAGTCAATAAATAACCTCTCTCCTCTCTGTATTTATATCGATACAAGCAGGAGTTCTATCGAAACAAATATGCAGAGTACTCAAATTTATACAAGTTCATCTATAAAACTTCATTCATAGACTTAAGGTGAAGGAAATAACACTTTTGTGTTTAAATGCAAGACTTAGCATAACATCTAAGCACTAGTTGTCTCATACAACATTGATTAAACATTCAAAACATATCATTTAATCAAAATACTACAAGTATCATAATCTCAAGTAAGCATATACAAAATATAAAATCATCCTAGTACATACCATATAACCAAGTGATGTAAGAACTACCGAACCAGCTTTGGGATAGTATGATGTCTTCGAGGTAATCCGATCTTCAACTAGCCAAAACGAAATCTACAAAACAACCAAAATACAGAGGTAAGCCTTCTGGCTTAGTAAGTTCGTACATAATGAATCATTACTAAACATTAAACATTTCAATAACAATTAACATCAGAACGCAGGATTTTCTCTTCAAACTACCTTATGCTCTTTTGAGTCATAAGTCTTCCTTAAACCATATTCTCATTCTCATCTCGAGACGTGAGTCTTCCTTGATCAAAATCTCATTCTCATTTTGAGACATGAGTCCTCCTTAGCCATAATCTCATTCTCATCTCGAGACATGAGTCTTCCTTATTCACAATCTCATTCTCATCTCGAGACATGAGTCTTCCTTACTCATAATCTCTTTCTCATCTTGAGACATGAATCTTTCATTTATACAATTTTTCATGCTCAACCCGAGACATGAGTCTTCCTTTTTATACACCAAGTATTCCAAGCATATCCTCAATAGGTAATAATCAGCAGTTCAAATAAGAAATCTAACAACAAACTTACCGGATGAAATTGCAGTTTAGGCGAAACTTCAAGGACTATTCTATGATTTTCCCCTTTTCGCGATCTGGACCTGATCTTGATCTATCACAAAATAAATCAATTCTTCTGTTAACTCATATAATTTAAAGAATTACACATATAAGTCATTTTCTTAAAAATTACGAAATTACCCTTAAACTTTGCATTTCTATTCAATTTAGTCCTTAGAGCCAAAACTTGTATAATCATTTTCATTCAATTTTATAATAGCCAAATAACCATAAGTATTCATCCAACATCCCCATTCAACTATTTCTCAACAAGGATATGTATTTTCATCATTTTTACAACCTAGTCCTTAAACCTTAATTTCAACCAAAATTACTTTAGAAAATCAATGAATCTATTCATCAAACACACAAATCTATCCATAACCTTCAAAAGCAAGCATTTTCATCAATGGAAAGTTTTACAAAATTTGACAGATTCACAAATTAGTCCTTTCAAAAGCTAGATTAAGTTAATACGGACTCGAAAACAAAAAAATTACTCCTTTTAGTCGTATAGAGAAGAAGAAGAAGAGAGAAAATGTGAAATTGTCAACTTTCATTCTTTAATGTAATATATATAGATAATGGCATTTTTTTAACTTCTTAGACTTTCATAATTAACTTAATTAATCATTTTTTTAACCTTAATTTATCCTATTATTAATCAATATTTGTCATGATAATCCACCCACTAATAATGCTTTAGGTTAATTTACTCACTTGGTCCCTCTAATTAACTAATTCACCTTTGCACCTTTTGCGATTTAAACCTTTTTACTCAATTCACTATCTAAATATTAAAATTCCTTAATCGAATTTTAATACAATGCTAATGACATTGTACTTATAATAATAAATAAATTTTATGACTCAACTTGTCGCAGTTGTGGTCTTGAAACCACTATTTTCGACACCAATGAAAATCAGACTGTTACAACTCTCTCCAGGGAAATTTCGTCGTGAAATTTCTTACTAGTAAACAGACTTCGGTACTGTGATCTCATTGAAGCTTCTGTCTCCCATGTTGCCTCCTCTAAACCATGACGATTCCACTGAATCTTTACTAACGATACTCGCTTGTTTTGTTGCTCTTTTACTTCACGGGCCAAAATTCTAATCAACTCTTCAGAATACTACAAATCCGACTGTAATTCAATCTCACAAGGTGTAATCACACGAGTGGGATCTGATCTGTATCGTCTCAGCATTGAAAAATGAAATACGTTATGAATCTTTTCAAGTTCCGGGGTAAAGCTAGCTTATAAGCTATAGGCCTAACTCTCTCAAGAATTTCATACGGTCCAATAAATCGCGGACTCAAATTTCCTTTTCGACCAAATCTTAATACTTTCTTCCAAGGTGAAACCCAAAACTCGATCTCCGACAAAAAATTCTATATCCTTTCTCTTAAGATCTGCATATGACTTCTATTGATCAAATGCTACCTTTAAACAATCAGGTATTACCTGAATCTTGTCTTCAATTTCGTATATTAAATCAGCCTCAATTAACTTAGGTTCACTCAACTCTGACCAATACAAAAGTGTTCTACATTTTCTACCATATAATGCTTCAAATGGTGTCATTTTAATGTTGGATTGATAGTTGTTATTATAAGCAAACTCTACCAAGGGTATGTATTTCTCCCAGCTACCCTCAAACTCTAGTATACAACATCGTAACATGTCCTCCAAGATTTGTATCACCTGCTCTAACTGACCATCTATCTGCAGATGTTATGCAGTGCTAAAATTCAGTATGGTTCCTAAAGCTTCATGTAGCTTACCCCAAAACCTCGAGGTAGATCGTGGGTCCCTATCGGATATGATAGATGTTCATACCCCGTGCAGACGTACGATTTCAAATACATACAACTCTGCTAACTTCTCTAGTGGATAATCTACTTGAATAGGAATGAAATGAGCTGACTTGGTCAATCTGTAGACTATAACCCAGATGGAATCTTTCTTCTCTAAGGTCAACAGTAATCCTGTCACAAAATCCATGGTGACTCACTCCTATTTTCATTATGAAATGGTGATCGGCTATAGAAATCCAGACAATACCTGATGTTTGGCTTTTACTTGCTGACACACCAACATCTAATTACAAACTCTAAGATTTCCCGTTTCATACCTGGCCACCAATACATCTTCTTCAGGTCGTTATACATTTTCACACCACCCAGATGAATAGAGTAAGTGCTACTATGAGCCTCTAACAAAATATCCCGTCTTAAATCGAAATCATTAGGCTCTTCCTAAAAAATACAACATACTCTCCTTATCAATAGTAAACCCAGTAGTGGCGTCACTCCGTATCTGTTCTCTCTTAACTATAAGCTTGGGATCCAATCTTTGCAACTCTTGTATCCGTTGTAGGAATGGTTTCTTCCTAAGTTCAGCTATGACAGTACCATCACTTTTTAACGATAAACGAGCATTCATGGCTCTCAACACAAACAAAAATTTTTGGCTTAGGCCATCAGTAACAACGTTAGCCTTTCCTAGGTGATAATCAATCACAAGGTCATAATCCTTCAACAACTCTAACCATCGTCGTTGTCTTAAATTCAGTTCTTTCTACATCATCAAATACTTCAAACTCTTATGATCTGTAAAGATATGACATCTATTACCATATAGATAATATCGCCAAATCTTTAATGAAAAACAATGGCTGCCAACTCTAAATTGTGAGTCAAGTAATTCCTCTCATGCGGTTTCGGTTGTCGGGAGGCATAGACTATCACTTTCCTAGTTTGCATCAACACACAATCCAATCCATTTAATGATGCATCACTGTACACCACGAATTCCTTTCCTGTCTCAGGTTGCATTAAAATTGGAGCCTCTGTTAGCATTTTCTTCAATCGATCGAAACTTTGTTGACACCTTTCTGACTAGATGAACTGAACTTTCTTTTGAAGCAACTTTGTCATCAGTAAAGCTATAATAGAGAAATCTTTCACGAACCGACGATAATAACCTACCAGTCTCAAGAAACTACGTACTTCGAAGACATTCTTTGGTACCTTCTAGTTGAGAATAGCTAAGACTTTACTCAGATCAATCTGTATTCCCTCTGAAGATACTACAAGTCCCAAGAATCCAACCTCTTGAAGCCAGAATTCACATTTACTAAAGTTTACATACACCTGTTTTTCTCGCAAAATCCATAACACCTCTCTTAAATGTTGAGTATACTCTGATTCAATGTTGGAGTACATCAATATATCATTAATAAACACAACCACAAATCTGTCCAATTGAGATTCAAATACTCTGTTCATCAAATCCGTAAATGTTGTAAGGGCGTTAGTCAACCCAAACGGCATAACCAGAAACTCATAATGAACATACCGAGTTCTGAATGTTGTTTTCATCATATCGTAATCTTTCACCCGCATCTGATAGTAACCTGACCGTAGGTTTATTTTGGAAAATACAGTTGCACCCTTTAGTTGATCAAATAACTTACCAATTTGAGGTAACAGACATTTATTCTTGATTGTCACTTTATTTAGCTTCTTGTAATCTACACACATCCGCATCGATCCATCTTTCTTTTTCATGAATAACACGGGTGAACCCCAAGGCGATATGTTAGGTCGTATGAACCCTCTATCTAATAATTTTTGTAGTTGAGCTTTCAATTCCTTTAACTCGGTCGGTGCCATTTTGTATAGTGGAATTTAGATCGGTGTAGTACCCGGTACCAAATCAATACCAAACTCTACTTCCCTGATCGAAGCTAGACCCGATAACTCTTCAGGGAACACATCCGTGAATTCCTTAATGACTGGAACTTGATTTAACTCTATCCCTGACTCTCGAGTGTCCAAAATATATGCTAAGAATGCTTCACACCCCTTTTGAACCATTTTCTGTGCAAACATAGCTGAAATCACATTCACATTACTATTCAACTTACTAGACTTAACTGTAATCACTTCACCCATCGGACATTTCAACCTAATTTGTCTTTGTTTCAAATTAACCACTACATCATGCTCGATCAACCAGTCCATACCTAAGATCACATCGAACTTGTAAAAGGGAAGTAACATCAAATCAGTAGGAAATTCACAGTCCTGAACTTTCAATGGATATTTATGACACCTAATTAACTACGACACTATGACCCAAAGGGTTGGTAACTTGTACATTAATTTTAGTTGCCTCAATAGACAACTTTTTATCTTTTGCCAATAGGGTAAAAATATAAGAGTGAGTCGACCCTGAATCAATCAGTGCACATACAATATCATTAAAAAGATAGAATATACCAGTAACAACGTCAAGCGCAACAACTTCCTCTCTAGCACGAATAGCATATGTGCGTGTAGGTGCTCGACCCTCACATCTGTTTTCACCTTCTTTTGCTTCACTTCTACTTCCGGCCATACCACTATTCTGACCCAGCCGTTTACTCTTCTGTGGTGTAACCGGGGGTTTCACACTCCTATCTTCATTTGCTCCAGGTGTCATCGTACAAAATCGAATAAATGATCTGTGGCTCAACATATAAAACATGAGTTCTTCCTCAATGCGCACTCTCCAAGATGAAACTTTGCACAGTGTTCACTAGCAGGTTTCGATACATTACGGACGCTGACAACATTGTCCGATGATCGATTTTGAAATCTTGAATCAGGCTACATTAGCCTACTTTTACTCTAAAATCCGGACATTGTAGTTGGTCTGTTCTCACTCTCTCTGAATTTTTTTGGTAGCGACATTGGAAATGGTCTAGGAGAACTCTTCTTACCAAATTCTCGAAACCTCCTTACCCTCTATCATTTATGGTTATAGATTTCTTCCATCTTTTGAGCACGATCAGTTAAAACAACAAACGGTAGTAGTTTCGAACCACCTACCATCATTTTGATTTCATCGTTCAGCCCATCTTCAAATCGAATGCACATATCTTAATCAGTCGGTACTATCTCTCGAGCATATTTACTAAGTTGCATAAATTCTATCTCGTATTCTACCATTGACTTGTTTCCTTGTTTCAAATCTAAAAACTCTTTCTTCTTCCGATCTAAGTACTGATTTAATTCTTTTTGAATTCAACCTAAAAGAATTCCCACATAATTTCATTTTTAGGAACTACGGCTAACAAAGTCTTCCACCAATGATAAGCTTCATCCTTTAATAGTGACACAACACATCTCAGATAGTCTTCAGGAGGACAAGCCATTTCATTGAGAACTCTCAGAGTGTTCTCCAAGCAATATTCAGCCCTAGAAAGATCATCTTCAATACTGCCCCTGAATTCCTCTACACCATACTTTCTCACTTTATTAGTTTGATAGGTGGTACAGGCAATACTATAGGGGTTATGGCAAGCTGTGCCACAAGAGGTTGAGGTTGCGGTGTCATCGGGTTATTTCTCATGAATTTTGAGAACAATTGCCCTATTAAGCCAAATAACATATTTTTTGCTTCATTTTCTGTCATCGGTAATATTGGTACTCTATAACTTGCTTCAGAATAAATTGTCAGAACATTACTATTTACCTCATTTATCTCACCTCGTTTTAAGTCTGACATTTTTCAATTATCTGCAAAATCTAAAGTTAGATTGGATTCACCAATATCACACTATCACAAGTTTATATGGTATGTATTTCTTACCTTTAAATTTGACACTATATAGTCCTAGAATCGACTAAACCGTAAGCTTTGATACCACTAAATATAACACCTAAAACACAACGTCGTTACCGACTAGGTCCTAGAGTCACTCAATCATCTATCACTGTATATCTTTAAAATCATGTTAACCATCCTTACATTATTAAAGAAATAAACCCAACACATCATATCATTTACTTATAAATACAATTCAAAAAGGGTAAATAGGTCATTTTCTAGATTTTTGGAGACTTTTACCGATACCTGTTGGACAAGTATCGGTAGTAGTCAAGTCAATAAACAATTATGAAATGATGTAGACGTCTACTGATACTTGTGATAGTTCTACCGATACAAGTATGACAACTACAGAAACTAGTTGTGTTTTTACCGATACTAAAAACACCAGAGAGCTAAGAAGTCTTACCCTACAACTTCTATGATACAAGTATTCTAACTACCGATACAAATATGCTTAGTACTACCGAAACTTGAATTTTAACTACTGATATAACTCAAGTCAGTAAACAACCTCTCTCCTACTCTGTATTTATATTGATACAAGTAGGAGTTCTACCGAAACAAATATGCAGAATTCTCAAATTTCTACAAGTTCATCTATAAAACTTCATTCATAGACTTAAGGTGCAATAAATAACACTTTTGTGTTTAAATACAAGACTTAGCATAACATCTAAGCACTAGTTGTCTCATACAACATTGATTAAACATTCAAAACATATTATTTAACCAAAATACTACAAGTATCATAATCTCAAGTAAGCATATACAAAATATAACATCATCCTAGTACATGCCATATAACCAAGTGATGTAAGAATTACCGAACCAGCTCTAGGATAGTGTGATGTGTTCAAGGTAATTTGATCTTTAACTAGCCAAAACGAAATCTACAAAACAACCAAAATACAGAGGTAAGCTTTGTAGCTTAGTAAGTTCATACATAGTGAATCATTACTCAACATTAAACATTTTAGAAACAATTAACCTCAGAACGTAAAATTTTCTCTTCAAACAACCTTATGCTCTTTCGAGTCATAAGTCTTCCTTTAACCATATTCTTATTCTCATCTCGAGACGTGAGTCTTCTTTGATCAAAATCTCATTCTCATTTCAAAACATGAGTCTTCCTTAGTCATAAACTCATTCTCATCTCGAGACATGAGTCTTCCTTATTCATAATCTCATTTTCATCTCGAGACATGAGTCTTCCTTATTCATAATCTCATTCTCATCTCGAGACATAAGTCTTCCTTATTCATAATCTTATTCTCATCTTGAGACATGAGTCTTCCATTTATACAATTTTTCATGCTCAACCCGAGACATGAGTCTTCCTTTTTATACAGCAAGTATTCCAAGCATAGCCTCAATAGGTAATAATTAGCAGTTCAAATAAGAAATCTAACAACGAACTTACCGGATGAAATTGCAGTTTGGGCGAAACTTCAGGACTATTCTATGATTTTCTCCTTTTCGCGATCTGTGACCTGATCTTGATCTATCACAAAATATATCAATTCTCCTATTAAACCATAGAATTTAATCAATTACACATATAAGTCATTTGTCAAAAAATAACGAAAATTACCCCTAAACTTTACATTTCTATTCAATTTAGTCCTTCGAGCCAAAACTTGTAAAATAACCATTTTCATTCAATTTTATAATAGCCAAATAACCATAAGTATTAATCCAACATCCCCATTCAACTATTTCACAACAAGGATATGTATTTTCATCATTTTTACAACCTAGTCCTCAAACCTTAATTTCAACAAAAATCACTTTACAAAATCAATGAATCTATTCATCAAACACACAAATCTATCGATAACCTTCAAAAGCAAGCATTTTAATCAATGTCAAGTTTTATAACATTTAACAGATTGACAAATTAGTCCTTGCATAAGCTAGATTAAGCTAATACCGACTCGAAAACATAAAAATTACTAAAAACGATCAAGGTTTGCTTACCCAAATCAAAGCTCAAATATTGAAAATGAAAAACCCTAAGTTTTCCTCCTTTTATTCGTGTAGAGAAGAAGAAGAAGAAAGAAAATGTGAAGTTATCATCTTTCTTTCTTTAATTTCATATATATACAATGGCATTTTTGCCATTTCTTAGACTTTCATAATTAACTTAATTATTCATCTTTTTAACCTTAATTTATCCTATTATTAATCAATATTTTTCATGATAATCCACCCACTAACAATCCTTTAGGTTAATTTACTCACTTGGTTCCTCTGATTAACCAATTCACCTTTCAACCTTTTGCGATTTAATCCTTTTTACTCAATTCACTATTTAAACATTAAAATTCCTTAATCGAATTTTAATACAATGCTAACGACATTATACTTATAATAATAAATAAATTTTGTGACTCAACTTGTCGGAGTTGTGGTCTCAAAACCACCATTTTCGACACCACTGAAAATCAGGCTGTTACATTCTAAGATGTAATGGATCCAACCGACAATCCCAAGAACCATGTTCTCGCTTTACCTTGCAACAAATAAGGAAATAATTAAATTTTCAAGGCATCATCAAGGACACCATATTGAGTAAAGGATGCACAAATAAGCAAAAATTATTTTAAATGTTCTCTTACGTCTTCACGTGGCAAACCATAATATTGCCCATTTGAATTAAGCATCTAAAACACCAGTTTCAACTAAAAATTTCCAGCTTGAATAGCTGGTCTCACAACCCCTGGTTGTAAATCATTAAGATAAGAACAACAAAATCTCGAATTGTCCTATTTTGCACTTGTTCAACTTGTGGTGGCGGTGGTGGTAGATTATTAACAACTTGTTGTTTTATTGGAGGAACTACATCTTGTGGCAGCAATGGTGGTAAGTTGTTTTCGTTGTTATTGACAACATTTTCTTCTTTTCTTGTTTTCTCCATCTAAGTGTTCTCTTGAGTTTCGAATCAAAGTTTACAATATCCTTCAGATTTCTCCTTGTGGACATGCAACTCCTAAGAAATTCTGAAAAAAGTTAACAACAAGAAAGTAAACAAATTAGTAAAAATTAGAAGTTAAGTAAGAAGAATTAATTGCGTCTACAAACATAAACATCAAACAAATGCCAAATTTCCCGGCAATGGAGCCAAAACCTTATCGGCCTGTAACGTCACAGCAGTTGTGCAAGCGGACACATGTCGATGCATGTATAGTTGATAGACTAATTCTATGGGATATCGATCTCACGAGGAATGGGTTATTCATGTTCAAATGTTGAAGCAACTAATACTAGAATTAGATGAAATGCGAGTACAGATGTCAGCGTAATTAAGTCAATCTGCACACTAAAATAGTTAGTATTGTCAATGTAATTATAAAAGTTAAATGTCAGTGAAACTGAAAGTAAGTCAAATAGTTGTGGGAGTTTTGAGAATTTAAATGCAAAAAAGTAAAATGATGATCAAGTGTGAAGATCTGGAGTGGATTATTGGTTTCACTAAGTCGTAATGCAGGATGTGTCGACAAGGGTTTGAATAGATAAACTGTCGCAACAATCGAGTTCCAATGAAATGTTACTGATATCAATTCTCTGTTTAGTCAAGACTTAAGCACCCTCAATTGCCCCACCTCTCGGTGTGAGCAACATTGTACACTCAAGAACAAGTGATCAGAATCTCTTCTAATCTTAAGCAACCCTCATTGTCTTGCTTGTTAACCTGATTTGTCACCGCATCTCTCGATGTCGGTAGACTTCAAAAGCACTCTTGTGTTTGAGCTTCCACCCATTTTGACACATAATCTACTACTACAAGTATGTATTCATTTTCATAAGAACTAGGAAATGGTCCCATAAAATCAATACCTAAAATATCAAAGATTTCACATGCAAGCATATAAGTTTGAGGCTTTTTATCACGTTTAGAAATAATACATGTTCTCTGGCATTTATCATAAGAAGTAACATACCTGTTTACATCTTTGAATAAAGTGGGCCAATAAAAGCCTAATTCGAGGACCCTGTGTGCAGTTCGAATTCCATTATAGTGTCCTCCTATCGGTTCAGAGTGGCAATGCTTTAAGATTGGTTCCCTTTGACATTCAAAACACATCTTTGAATCACTTGATCTGCACATACACAAAAAATAAAAGGATCGTCTAAAAAATAATTCTTCACATCAGCAAAGAATTTCTTCTTTTAATGATGGGTCAAATCTTTCAATAAAGTGTTAACAACTAAATAATTCACAATGTTTGCAAACCAAGGACCATAAGAATCACTTACTACAAAGAGTTGTTCTTCAGGAAACAAGTCATTTATCATACCTTCATTAAACTTCTAAGGATGTGGATTTTCGAGCCTTCAGAAACTGATTAACTGCAAGATTTTCAGCACCTATATTATCCCTAATCTCCAAATCAAATTCCTTCAGCAATAAAACCCATCGTATAAGTAGAGGTTTTGCATCTGGTTTAGCAAGAAGGTAGGGAAGAATAAAATGGTCAGGGTACACAATAACTTTAGATAATATTAAATAAGATATAAATTTATCAAATTGAAAAATCACAACTAGCAATTCTTTTTCAGTAGTAGTATAATTCGCTTGAGCATCTGTCAAAGTCTTGCCAGCATAATAAATCGATTGAAAATGCTTGTCTTTTCACTACCCACAAATTGCACCTACTGTAAAATCACTCGTATCAGACATTAGTTCAAAAGGTAAAGTCTAATCAGGTGCAACAATAATTGGGACATTAATTAATTTTTTCTTAAGAATGTTAAATGCCTCTAAATAATCCTGACTGAAATTAAATGGCACATCTTTTCCTAGTAAATTCGTTAAAGGCTTCACTATTTTAGAAAAATCCCTAATAAATCTTCTATAAAACCCAGCATGTCCTAGGAAACTCTAATAACCTTAACCGAATTAGGAGGAGTTAATTTTTCAATAGTTTCAATTTCTGGTATATCAACCTCAATCCCTTTCTAAAAAATTTATGGCCCAAAATAATTCCTTCTTAAACCATGAAGTGACACTTTCCTTAATTAAACACAATGTTTGTTTCTTCACATCTCATAAGAACACGTTTTAAATTTTTAAGGCATAAATGGAAAGAAAGTTGTCCATAAATACCTCTATAATATCTTCCACGAGTTCATCAATGATAGCCATCATATATCGCTAAAAAGTAGCAAGAGCATTACATAATCCAAAAGGCATTCTTCGATAAGCAAACGTACCATATGGACATGTAAATGTTGTTTTTTCTTGATCCTCAAGAGCTGTTTGGATTTGGAAATAACCAAAGAGTCCATCCAAGAAGTAGTAATACATGTGGCCAGCTAACCTCTTTAACATTTGATCAACAAACGGCAGAGAAAAATGGTTTTTTCTTGTAGCATCATTTAGCTTCCGTTAATTAATACAAACTCACCATCTCGTGACTGCTCTTGTTGGAATCAACTCATTTTTCTTATTAGCCACAGCAGTCATGCCTTTTTTTTTAGGAAAACCTGCACAAGACTTACCCAAGTACTATCAGAAATAGGATAAATAACTCTGGCATCGAGAAGTTTAATTACCTTAGCCTTGACAACTTCCTTCATATCGGGATTTAATCTCCTTTGAGCCTCACTGGTCTCAAAATTTTTCTGTCTTGTTGGGGATTCATTATCATCTAGATCCATTTTCATCTCATTAATCACAACATTATCTCCATCGATCTCCTCTCCCTGAACAAGGCACAGTTTCAAAGTGTCTTTATGAACAATTTCCTACAATGACTTTTGAACAGCAAGATCAGTAAAATCAAGAAAATAACAAGAACCATCTTGCTCTTAAGAAAATCGCATGACATTATAAATCTGAAAAATAATCTCATCATCACCTACCCTAAGCGCAAGTTTACCATTACTCACATCAATAATAGTTCTAGCAGTGGCTAAAAGGGTCAACCCAAAATCAAAGGTACCATAACATCCTCATCCATATCAAGTATAACAAAGTCAACAGAGAAATAAATTTATCTACTTTCACAAGCAAATCTTAAATAATTCCCTTAGAATATTTAACAGAGCTGTCGGCTAATTGAATACTCATCTTAGTGGGTTTAGGTTCCCCAAGATCAAGTTGCTTGAACATTTTATAAGGCATTAAATTAATACTAGCACCCAAATCAGCCAATACTTTCTTAATATTTAAGCTACCAATAAAACAAGGGATAGTAAAACTCTCTGGGCCTTTCAGCTTATTAGGCAATTTATTTTGGAGAATAGCTGAGCACTCCCTATTTAGCTCCACAGTAGACAGCTCTTCTAACTTCCTCTTATTGGATAGTAGCTCCTTTAAAAATTTTGCTTATGTAGGAATCTGTGAAAGAGCTTCAACAAAAGGTAAGTTAATATATAACTATTTAAAAAGTTCAATAATTTACTAAATTGTTCATCCTTACGGTCTTTCTTTAACTTTGCTAGATACGAATTGACGGTTTATATTCCTTAAGCACTGGAACTTGAATTTCTTTGGTTTTTATTACCTCATCATCTTTCTCATCAGATTTTTACTTAAACTTCTTTTTCAATTCAACCAACTCTTTCTCTCTTTTAAATGTAACCACTTTCCCATGTTCCTTTGGGTTTGGTTCAATGTTACTAGGTAAACTAACTTGTTGTCTTTCTGAAACTAGTTTACCAAGCTGTCCGATTTGATTTTCAAGACTATGAATTGATGCCTACAGATTTTTTAAAGCTGTCTCATTGCTTTGAAATCTCGCTTCAAACGTCGAAAAAATTTAGCAAGCATGTCTTCAAGGTTTGATTTTTTTTCTTGTTGTTAAGGTTGCTGAAAGTCCGGAGGAATTTGTGATCTTTGATTCCCTTGACCACCCTATGAAAAATTTGGGTGATTTCTCCAACCTGCATTGTAAGTATTACTATAAGGATTAATTTGAGGTCTAGAATTATTACTCAAAAGTCTGCTTGCTCATGGAAATATTTCAAACTCATCATCCTCGCTCCATTTTCATTGCACTGCATCACCGGATGTACTCGTTTAGAAAAATTAAAACCATCAGTTTTTTTATTAAGAGTTTCAACCTGATGAGCTAACATAGAAACGACATCAACTTCATAAATCTCTGTTGCTTTCACAGGTTTTACTCTTGTAACTTGCCATTGATAATTATTCAGTGTCATCTCCTTAATAAATTCTTGGGCTTCTTTTGATGTTCTGATATTTAAAGTTCCCCTAGCTGCTGAATCAATAATATGTCTAGTTGAGGGATTCAAACTATTGTAGAAAGTTTAAACTTGGAGCCACAAAGGTAATCCATAATGAGGACACCTTCTCAACAAATCTTTGAACCTCTCCCATGCTTCATGAAGTGTCTCAATACTAAACTGAGAAAAAGAAGAGATTTCATTCCTCAAATTAACTGTCTTATTCGGCGAAAAATATTTTAACAAGAATTTCTCAGTCATTTGAACCCAAGTAGTGATAGAACTTCATGAAAAATCATTTAACCACAGTTTTGTCTTACTCCTCAACAAAAACGGGAACAATCGTAAGCATATAGCATCATTAGTAACACCATTAATTTTGAAAGTGTCACAAATCTCGAGAAAATTAGCCAAATGAGCATTCGAAACTACATCTTGCAAACCATCAAACTGAACATATTGTTGTACCATCTGAATTATGCTCAGCTTGATTTCAAAATTGTTCGCTTTAACATTCGACCTAACAATACTCGTTTCAACCCCAATCAAAGTAGCCTTAGAATAATCGTACAGGGTTCAACGAGCAGGAAGATCAGGAAGAGCAATGGGAACAGGAGGAATTTGATTATTTTGATTTTCACCCATCTCCACTGTAAAAACCTTTTTCTTTTTATCTCTAGTAGAGTTTCTTGATTTTGCCTAGCTTCTCTAGCCTCTTTACGATTTTTGCGAGCAGTCTTTTCAAGTTCAAGATCGTGAAGGAGTGGTCTCGACGAGTTTCCTCTAGTCATAAACCCAAAGAACCTACCAGAAGCAAATAAAAGAGAAAAAATTAAAATATAAAAATTAAATTAAAAATGCAAATAATAAAAAAAAACACCAAATTGCTAAAACCCCAACAACGACGCCAAAAACTTGATGCAGTCGAAGCTAACTAAAACTATGACTTAAGGCAAGTGCACCTATCAATTAATAGTATAGTTACGATGAGCACAGATATCGTTCCCACGAGGACTAAAATTACTAGTAATAGATGTCCTCTTATTATTTAACCGATCGAATAAAGTGATTGTTTAAAACTAAATTTAACTAAATTAATAAACTAAAAGTGCGACAAAAAATAAATCAAAAGATAACAATTGTTTTAATACCAAGAAGCGAGACAACACCTAGGAAAGAATCCACCTAGATTTCATCTGCCTTTATCATTCTGAATTAAGTAATTTATTCACTTAGTATTTTGATCCGTAAAAATCCCTAAATTATGTTAATATCTTTATTCAAACATAAAAGCAACTGACTCTAGGTTGATTAATTAAAATTTCTTTCTAATTAAAACCTCTATTGTTGAATTAATTCGATCTATGGTTTCTCCTGTTAGATTTGACTCTAATCCGGTAGATCTATGTCGTCCTATTTCTAGGATTGCATGCAACTCCACTCAATTATGATAGATCTACTCTTAAACAGGGTCTATTCATCCTCTGATTTAAGCACATCAAACAAGAATTAGTATCCCAAAAATACTAAATAAAACATTAAGCACACACAATTGAGAACAAAATTTAAGTATTTATTACGTAAAATCAAAAATCAAATGCCAGAATTCATCATAGGGTTCATCTCCCTAGGTATTTAGGCAATTAGTTCATGCTAACAAAGGAAAACATCTCAAAGACAATATAACTGCAAGATGAAAAAAGACTAATAATAAAATAAAAAGAAATTAGAATGAGGTCTTCAATCTTCGTGGAAATCTACTTCAAAGACGGCTTCTATGGTGTTTCTTTAATTGTTTTCTTGAATAATCTCTTGGGTTTGGAGAATGGAGAATTTTACAGAAAATTGGAAGTGCCTAATTCATATCACTCCATCCCTTATTTATAATAAATAGAAATCTCTAGTTGGATCCAAATTAAATTCTAAAAAGATAATTAGAATTAAATCTAAACAACAATTCCCTAATTGGATCCAAATTAAACTTTAAATTATAAAGCCTGAATTTAAATTTAAATAATATCCAATAAATCTCCTCCTAACTCTTCCACATTTACGCTTTTTGCCTCAAATTTTCCTTTTTGTCTTCGATTTAGGCCATGGCCATGTGTCTAGCTCGTGTGGCTCCTAAAATATGCTTTTTTGTTCGATTTTCACTTGTTTTTCACTCTTTTCACTCCCAAATGTTTTCCTAAGTATAGAAACATGAATTAAAAGGATTGTGAACACAAAATTCATTATTTTAAACTGACTAATCATCCAAAAACACATTAAGAATGAGGCTAAAATATGTTACTTTTGACACTTATTACAGATATCACTTTTTCTTTAGTTATCATAATAATAACTTTGATAAAGTTACTATTTTTCATTCAAGAAAGTTTGGTATTATCTTTAGTCAAGATTATCTTGTACACTTTGAAATGTCAAATAGAGAGAAACATTGATCGCTGAAGACAAGCACAAAATGCCATAGTTGTTAAAAAACAAGCTGATGACAATGTTCGAATTCAATACCTCTACCATATAGCAAATCTTAAACCCAAAGTATTGAAGATGTTGATCAAAAGGAAAAGGAGATAAACTTGACGATGAGACTTTAATGGAAATATGTTAAACTTTTAGAAAAAAGAAAAAATGCTTAAGGGTCATAAATCAAAATCTACTGAATATCTTCAAACTTTTAATTCTTGTTTTGTCAGCAAAGTTCTGAATTTGTTGTTGTGTAGCTAGAAATTACAAATTGTTGCTATGGTTGTTTTTTTATTTGTGTGTTCTCTTTTTTACAATTAAATATGAAATAAAAATACATGTAATTCTTAGTAACCATTATAAAAAAATTTTATGGTTTTTACTTAGAATTTTCTCCTCTTTTTGGTGTTTTGAGAGGTGCTAAATTATTATGAATTTTGAAATTGCATCATAAATATAAATTAGCAACTCTCTTTTTTGGTTTTTGTTAATCCTTGATATTAATATCACGATTCATTTGTTAGTTAGGTGTAGAAGTCTCCATTATATATTAACTCTTTGCCTTAGATTTTTTACTAGAAAAGCCCTAGCTGTAGTAATGGTGCAACGCAAAGTAATCTGGAAGGGAAAAGGCAAAGCCATTGTGAAAGAACCCATGAAAATATCCTCGGCTTTTGGACTTGCTCTAAATCAACCTCTTCCTCGTGAGGACAGGCTTTTCCTCATGCCTCTATTGTCGGCTCCTCAAAAGATGAAGGTGAAAGTTGGCAAGAACCCTAATGCTAATACTGTCAATCCTCGTTTTCATCCTTTCGGGGAAAAAGGAAGGTGCCTATCCAACTCCTTCCTAGACATGATAATGGTCCAAGACAGAGTCAGATTGGAGAAAAGGAGCCTCAAAATCGTCATCCTTAGAATTACAAAGATTATAAGTGTAAGGCCTCAAAAATAAGTCTAGTAGTTTCGAGTAAGTTTACCAGGTTCCGAGTGAAAATTAGGAATTAATCGGGTTAATTAGTGATTTATATTCTTAATTAGTTTGCTTAATTTTATCTAAAAAATCATTAAATAATATTCTGAAAACTAGAAATATTTTTAGAAAAAATAATTTTATGTTTTTAAATAAATTTTGGGTAAAAATAAATATTTTGGTTAAATTGAAATTTAAAAAATAATTTAAAATGGGGGTTTAATTGGGTGATTTAAGATATTAATTAAATGAGTCTAGTTTGAAAAAAAAAAGGAAATTTGTAAGAGGTTTTATAGAAAACAAATCATATTTTCGAATTTTTTTTAGGAAAGGAGCAAATTATAAAACAAAGGAAAAGGGGGAGTGGGCTGATGGCAAATTCCCAAAATTAGGTGGCAATTTTCAGTTTTAAAACTTCGCAACTACCTCACTTTTCACACATTTTTCGCCCGAATTGAGAGCTTTTTCTCTTTTTTTTTTGCTTGTTTTCATAAACCAAAGATCAGAGAATAGATCTAAACCTTTTCTCTCCCAAAATTCTCTCTAAACTCTCTTGAAATAATTTTCAAAGTTGAGCAAAAAGTCATCCAAATTTCTTCAAGCATTTTGATTCAAACATCCAAATCAATGATTTGAGTTCAATTGAAGGTAAACATGGTCTCTAAACTTGTTTTTAAGTTGATTTCAGTCATTATTTGTGAATTAAAGTAATTATAATGAATTTTCAACTTTAATTTCTTCTTTCTTGAACTTGAGGATCAACAATGGTGGATCTTTAACCTCATCTCTAAACACGTTTTATAGATCAATTTTGAGAAATTCGAATTTAATCAAGAACATGGATGATTTTTCCGGAAAATTATGAAATAGATTAAATGATGAAATTAACACTTAGAATACATATTATTGGATTAGGATTGATGATTAGAAATTGGTTGAGGTGCTGAAAGGGAGTTTAGTTGAGGAATTCCATATTTCAGCTTAATTATGCAACATCGGTAAGGTATTTTAGAGTAATGATTTAGATTGGTATACTTTATCAAATTTTGTGTTTCTTATTGCTATTGTTAGTTTCTAATGTATACTTTATCTCTGTTAAAGCTCCACATCAAGTGGAGGAACATGCAAATCAGAATTGAAGTTCAAACTTGCTTGTTTGAACACATTTTTGCTTAAAGAGCTAAGTGTGGAGGTGAGTGATATTAAGGGCAATTTGGTAAATTTTCCTGATTATGTGTTAAATTAAAGATTTAATTGGTGTTATTAATGACTTAATTGCATATTGGATGGCTGGATTTGCAAAAATAGGTTTTATTTTATAAAGAAACAAAATGGAAATTGGTTTGGTAAGTTATGTATTATGCTTTTAGCATGATTCAATTGTACGAAATAAATTAATATTTGGAGCATGAGTTGTTGATTATTGAACATTTGATAAAGGTGTTCTAATTGGTATATGGATATTGGGAAAATGATATTTTCTATGCTTAATTTTATTGATGTTAAAAATGCTTAGCAACATACTTTTACTTGAATTTTAACATCCTAAATCAAGTGATTAAACAAGAAATTTAATGCCTTGTATGTATGATTATATTGTCACCATTATTTGTGATATCGTGAGCATATGGCTCATGGTGGAATGATTTGTTTGGAGTAGATAACAGAGTGTTGAGCCTGAGTCTCCACTCATCAGGTTATTTGAGGCGCTATAAGGGAATGTGTGGCTTCAAGCCGGTCAATTTAGATGACTGTATTTGATTTGTGGAAGTTAGGAGATTCGTTTAACCAATGTATGATCATACGTTTACTTATTTCCATGGATGTAATATGTAGAAATAATTCATTGATTGTGCCAAAATAATTGAATGTTTATATGTTAAAAGATGATTGTACACGCTATGGAAAATTTGATTCTTAATTCTTGAAATAGTATGTGATGTTATGGTGAAATGTTTACATGTTGTGACTGAAAATTTAATGCTTAATTTCTTTGATTTATGCATGATTGGGTGTAAATTACTTGATGTTTTTACTATCATTCATTGAGTTTTTAAGCTCACACCCTTAAATTTCGTGCAAAGAATTTTTGAGTGTATGAAGTTGTTCGTATCCTTGGTTAAATGGGCTGTTCTAACGAGGACAAGCTCAGATGTGTCGTGTCGTTTCTTGTAGATGAGGCTCATCATTGGTGGATGACTGTTGAGCATGGTATTGCACTCGAAGGAGTGGCTTAGGACTTTTCCTGGTGTCTTTCCAAAGGAAGTTTAGGGGAGAGCAATACTTGGAGGCAAGGAGTCGCGAGTTCATGGATTTAGTTTAGGGTAATTTTGTTTGTGGATGAGTATGAAGTTGAATTTGTGCGTTTGAGCCAGTATGCGCTTGAGTTGGTGGCTCAGGAGGCGAGTCGTTGTAAGAGGTTCAAGTTTGTATTAAACCGTGAGATTAAGTTGCATCTGGTAGCACAGTTTGCTAAGGCCTTCGATGAGCTGTTTATGAAGGCTAGTGCTTTAGAGGAGACTTTAGGGGAGGAGCCCATATATGTTGTCGTTGGTACTGTTAAGATTGTCATTTGAGTCTGTTAGCTAATTTAGCTGGAAGGGCAAGAGAGGTCATTTTGGGAGGTTAGGACGATGTAGTGCTGCAGACCGAGGTCAAGATAGGCTGACCGCTAGGCTGGTATGAGTGATCAAGGAGTTGTTACATGGCCGTTATGTGAGCATTGTGGTCATCATCATCGTGGTGAGTGCTAGAGGATGACTAGTGCTTGTCTTGTTTGCGGATCATTGGAGCATCATGTAAGTGATTGCCCGAGGAGAGCAGTTGTGGTTCGAGACCAACCTACTACTAATGTTGTTACTGCTGCACTTGCTCTGGCTTGAGGGAGGATCCGTGGCAAAGGTGATGGTGGTAGAGGTGTATGTCAGTGCGGAGCTACTCAGGGAGGTAATGATGGTCCAACCATAATTTATACAGTTAGGGAGCCTCGGACTAGAGAGGCACGAAGGCTATCACAGATACTTTAATGCTACAGCCTTTTCCTCTTATAGCTTTAGCTGATTTAGTTGCTACGAGATTGTTTATTTTGAGTGATGTAGTTAGAGAGTTAGGGATTCTTGTAGAGACATCTAGGTTGGGTGTTGATAGCATTAGAAATGACACCTATTTTCTCCATAAATTTGTGTATTAATTGTCCCTTTTGTATTATATTTAGCATGCATAATACACATTTCATACTTAGTATTTATATTTTCTAACTCATTATTGTTTAGCTAAAATTCTTGTTATTTTATCTCTTTTGTGCATTAATGTTACCACATGCAGCCTATGTATTGTGTGCAAAAATTGTCAGCGCAGGAATCCATCTCAAAAGATAGATGCTAGAACGAATTTAAAGAATGCAGTCACAAGTTTAACTTGGATTGCGGCTAGAGATGTCATCGCATAGAAACCTCTACTTTGTATGGATGAAGTTACGCTACAAACACAACATGAAGCACCAGTGCAGGGGAAAAAACATGTTGTCACCGTAATTGAAGGTTTCAGATTGCACCCAACAATGTCGCGACAACCTGCAGATTTTTGAAGAACACACCAGATCTACGTGAGTGCACAGCTGGATTGTAACAAACTTTAACAGCTGGAAGATCTGGATCTGAGAAGAGATGAGATCTACAATTCTTGGAGCTTATAAATAGAGGAAAGAAGATAGAGAAATATATCAAGAGGTGAAGGAATTAATTCTGCAATTACTTTGTGATATTGGAGATTTATGCTAGAGAATGGTGAGCTGATTGAGCGAATGAGCAACTACTTGTGATGAGAACTGCTCGATGCAACACAAGAGAAGCAGTTAAGAAATAGTCCTAGTAGTCTAGGGATAATAAGCTTCGATATATTTGTTGACCCCTCTCTTTATGTTGATGAATTATTATTGACAATTGAATGAATATGAGAATATCTTTCAGTGTTAGATTACTTTGATTCTTATTTGATTCTTCTCATTTGTTTATTCTTGGACTTAACTGCATTAAACAAGAGAGTGGAATTGAAATCTATCGACATCGAGAGATTCGGTGACAAGTTAGGTTAACAAGAAAGTCAACGAGAGTTGCTTGGGATTAGAAGGGATTCTGGTCACTTATTCTTGAGTGCACAACATTGCCAGCACTAGGAGGTGTGGTAATTATAGGTGCTTAAGTCTCGATTAAATAGAGAGCTGTAATTGGTAAGATTTTATTGGAGCCTTTTTGCTATAACCATTCGTCTATACAATACCTTGTCGACGCATCTTGCGTTGCTACTTAGTAAAATCAGTGATCTACTCCAATTCTTCACACTTGATCACACTTTTACTTTCATGCATTTAAATTCTCAACACTTCAACAACAATTTGATTTACTTTCAGTTGCTTTGACAATTAACTTTTATAATTATATTGACAATTTTGACTATCTTAGTCTGCAAATCTAATTTAGTTGCACTGACATCCTTACTAGCATTTTCTCCAATCTAAGTTTTAGTTGCTTCGACATTTAAACATCAAGAACTCATTCCTCATGGGATCAATATCCAATAGAATCAATCTATCAACTATAATTGCATCGACGTGTGTCCGCTTGCACAACTTCTGTGACGTTATAGGCCGATCAAGTTTTGGCGCAGTTGCCAGGGACTGGCGTTTGTTTATGTTTATTTTTTTAGTTGCAATTAATCTCTCTTACTTACCCTCTAATTTTCACTAACTTATTTAAATTTCTTTTGTTGATTTCTTTCAAAATTCTTTAGGTTTTGCATGTCCACAAGGAGAAATCCTAAGGATATTGCGAAGTTTGATCCAGAACTCGAGAGAACACTTAGGAGGAGAAAACAAGAGCAAAAGAAAATGGCTAGCAACAACAACAACCTACCATCATTGCTGCCACAAAATGTTGTTCCTCCGGTGCAGCCACAACTCATCAATATTATACCACCGCCTCTACAAGAAGAACAAGTGCAAAACAGGACAATCAGAGATTTTGTTGTTCTTGTCCTTGATGATTTACAACCAGGGTTGTAAGGCCAACTATACAAGCTGAAAATTTTGAATTGAAACTGGTTATTTTTCAAATGCTAAATTCAAATGGGAATATGCGGGCTTACCTCATGAAGATGTAAGAGAGCATTTAAAATCATTTCTACTTATTTGTACATCTTTTAGTCAACATGGTGTTCCTGATGACGCCTTAAAAATGCAATTATTTCCTTATTCGTTGTAGTGATGAGCAAGAACATGGTTCTTGGGTTTGTCGGCTAGATCCATTACATCATGGAATGCGCTAGCAACGTAGTTCATTTTATGATTCAACCTACCGACAATGAATGCAAGGTTGGATGATGAAAACTTACACACAACATGGGAGCATTATAAGACTCTACTTAGACGTTGCCCTATGCATGGAATTCAGCAAGAGACTTAGATCGAGATATTTTATAATGAATTCAATGCTCAAACAATAAATCTTGTCGACGCATCTGCGAATGGTCCCTTGTTGGATTACACCTACACCGAACCTATACGAATTTTAGAGAGAATTGCACAAAATGATTATCAATATCCTATCTCTCATTCTGCTTAGGTAAAAACTAACCCTGGTGTTCTTGAATTAGATGCAAATTTAGCTTTGAGTGCACAAGTATCCTCTTTGGCCAACATTAAAAAGAACATGAAGAAGACTAGTGACGTTGCCCCTATTCAAGTAGCCCAACAGATGGATGTCTCGACATTTTCATGTAAAATTTGCGATGACAATCACAGTTCTGAGGACTTTCCACAATAAACTGAAAATGCATTTTATGTTAACAATACTAGAGGAAATTCTTATGGTTACACATACAATAATCGAAATGCACAACCTTGGGGGAATCAAAAGGCATCTACATATAGATATGGAAATTCCTCAGAGCAAGGGTGTTATAGACAAGGGAGTTACAACAACAATCAGTAGCAAAACTATAATCAATATTCTCAGGTACATTCACATTCTGCTCAAATGCAGACACATAATCAGATGCAACCAAAAATACAGATGCAGCCATAATAGATTACACTGCCATATATGTAAGGACAGCATCAGCAATAGCAGTAGCAGTTTTCTCAATAAAGATCAGATCCTATGGTTGCTCTTGAAATGCTAATGCAAGAGCATATTATGCAAACTGAAGCGATCGTTCAAGGTAACTCCTCTTCTACTCGTGCGTTAGAAGCAAATAAGACAGTTGGCTTCTAACTTTAGTTCAAGGTCACCAGCTCTGCCTAGTGATATGGAGAATACGATGCAGAAGGTGAAGGAACATTATAAGCTATCACGTCACAAAGCAAGAAGTAAACTATCGAACCAAGCAGACATTCCAACCAAGAACATGTCGATGTGTCTGAACCAACGTAACAAGGAGAAGTTGCAGTTGAAAAGAACCAAGCAGAAATAAATGAGGAAGAGCCAATTGTAGTGACTTCTATGCCTACAATTTGCCCAACAAAAATGTCGACGCAACTGCCTATGTCGATGCAACTGGTTATCCCACAACAACCCACTGAAAATATACCTTTTCCATTTTCACAAATATTTAAAGAGAAAAACCATGATCAGGACTATCAAAAGTTTGTTTCTACTTTGAAGCAATTACATATTAACATACCTATTATAGATGCTCTTGTGCATATACCCAACTATGGGAAATATATGAAAGAGCTGTTATCTAAGAAGAAAAAGTTATTCGAAATCGAGACGATTGAGCTCACAGAGGGGTGTAGCGCTATGCTAATAAACAAGTTGCCACAAAAAATGACAGACCCTGGCAGCTTCAAAATCCCATACTCCATTGGAAATCATTATTTAGGTAAAACCTTCTATGATATGGGAGCTAGTATTAATCTCATGCCTTTGTCCACATTCAGAAAGTTAGGAATAGGATCAATGAAGCCCACTGCGGTGACATTACAGCTTGCAGATAGATCTCTAGCGCAACCTGAAGGCCAAATCAAAGTTGTCCTTGTGCAAGCTAATAAACTTGTGTTCCCTTTCGATTTTGTAATCCTTGACTGTGAAGCAGATAAGGAGGTGTCCATCATCTTGGGACGACCATTCTTATCAATGAGACGCACTTTTATTGACGTTTTCAAGGGCGAGCTCATTATGCGTCATAATGACGAGCACGTTACCTTTAGTATGTTCAAAGCATCTCCGTCGAGAAGTAAAGAGCAATGTCACAACATTGACGTGTTGGATGAAATAATTATGGAAGAATTTAATGAATGATGTTCAGTAGTTCCAGATGAAGATTCAATGACATTCACTAATAATATCCTACTTGAATGTAACCACAAAGCCGAGGCTAATAGTTGTGAGCTACGACAAAATTGGCAATTGGAATCTTTGGATTTGTCTAATAGGACGGTCTCTGTGTTTAAACCGTCGATTGAACAAGCTCCTACCTTTGAGTTGAAGCCATTGCCGATGCATCTGAAGTGTGTCTTTCTGGATGACAATGACATGTTACCTGTAATTGTCAGTGCAAGCCTCGACGCAATTCAAGAAGAAAAGCTTGTGGCAATCTTAAAGGAGCATAAAAAAGCCATCGCCTAAAGCATTGCAGATATCAGTGGCATCAGTCCCTCTTTTTGCATGCATAAGATCAGGCTGGAAGATGAAGGGAAGCAATTCATTGAGCAACAGTGAAGACTTAATGAGAAAATGAAAGAAGTAGTGAAGAAGGTGATTATTAAGTGGCTAGACGCGGGCATCATTTACCCCATTTCTGATAGAAATTGGGTGAGCCCTGTCCAATGTGTGCCCAAGAAGAGTGGCATCACTGTTATGAGTAATGACAAGAACGGGTAAATCCCTACTCACATTGCTACTGGATGGCGAGTGTGCATGGATTAACGTCGACTCAATGCGGCCACAAAGAATGACCACTTTCCACTACCATTCATTGATCAGATGCTAGACAGGCTAGCTGGTAACGCCTATTCTTGCTTCCTAGATCGCTACTCTAGATACAATCAAATTGCCACTGCACCGGAAGATCAAAAAAAAGACCACGTTCACGCGCCCATTTGGAACCTTTGCCTTCCGACGTATGCCATTTTGACTGTGCAAAACACCAACCACATTCTAGGGGTGCATGATGGCTATCTTCTCGGATATGATTGAAGATTCTCTAGAAGTGTTCATGGATGATTTCTCTGTTTATGGGCAGATGTTTGACTAATGCACTGACAATTTGGCGAAAGTTCTGAAGAGATGCGAGGACACAAATCTAGGTTTGAATTGGGAAAAATGTCATTTCATGGCAACTGAAGGCATTGTACTTGGCCATCTTATATCATGTTAGGGCATTGAAGTAGACAAAGCAAAGGTTCAAATCATCGAGAAATTTCCACCACCTACCAATGTCAAAGGAATAAGAAGCTTTCTTGGACACGTTGGTTTTTACAAGAGATTTATCCGTGATTTTTCCAAGATTGATAAACCATTATGCTCACTGTTAGAGCAAAATAAAAAGTTTGTGTTTGATGATACATGTCTGGATGCATTCATCACAATAAAGAAGCAGCTAGTACAAGCTCCGACTGTCGTCACACCTGATTGGACGCAACTATTTGAACTCGTGTGTGACGCAAGTGACTTTGCTATAGGACTTGTGCTGGGACAACACAAAGAGAATGTATTTCACACAATTTACTGTGCTAGCAAATCTTTAACTGACGCACAAGTAAATTATACAACTACCAGAAAGGAGTTACTAGTAGCTGTTTTTGCATTCGACAAATTTCATTCATATATTGTCGGTGCAAAAGTGACTGTATACACAAATCATTCTGTGTTGAGATACCTTTTTACAAAGAAGGATGCCAAAATGAGGTTGATCAGATGGATTCTGCTCTTACAAGAGTTTGATGTTGAAATCAAGGATAGAAAAGAATCTAAGAATCAAGTAGCGGATCACTTATCTCACCTGGAAGTTGGAAGTGAGGATAGGAAGGAATCCCAAATTGTCGATACATTTTCGGACGAGCAGTTATTCTTTATCAATGCATCACCCTGGTACGCTGATGTTATCAACTATCTTGTTTGTGGAAAGCTACCCTTGACTGCCACTGGTCAGAAGAAGATCAGATTTTTGCGAGACGCTACGGAATATCACTGGAACGAGCCATACCTATTCAAGGTATGCATCGACAATATTATCCATCATTGCGTTCCTGAGGAAGAAATGACTTCCATCTTGAGACATTTCCATGATTCTCCCTATGGAGGCCAATTTAGCGGTGTGAAGACTGCTGCAAAGGTTCTATAGTCAGGATTCTTTTTGCCCATATTGTTTCAATATGCCCACAACTCTGTACAATAATGTGACAGATGTCATCGCACGGGTTCTATATCTCGACGCAATGAGATGCTCCAACAACCTAATATGGTGGTGGAGTTATTTGACATTTGGGGTATAAACTTCATAGGCCATTTCCAAACTCTTTTGGGAATATGTACATTCTAGTGGCTATTGACTATGCCTCGAAGTGGATCGAGGCAATTGCACTGCCAAAAGATGATGCTTGAACGGTGTTGAAGTTCTTCCACACGTACATCCTTAAGAGATTTGGAACACCTAGGTAATTAATAAGTGATCAAAGTACTCATTTTCACAATAATCAAGTGGGGAAAGCCTTGAAAAGATATGGTGTGAAGCATCGCATGGCCACAACATACCATCCTTAAACAAATGGCTAAGCGGAGGTTTCCAATCAGCAAATTAAAAATATACTTAAGAAGGTGGTTAATCCATCTAGGAGGGATTGGTCTTCGCGGCTACAAGATGCATTGTGGGCGCTTCGTACCGTTTATAAAACCTCGTTGGTGATTTCGCTGTATCAACTCGTGTTTGATAAGTCATGTCACTTGCCAATTAAGCTTGAGCATAAGGCCATGTGGGCGATAAAGCAGGTGAATATGGACTACGACGCTACTAGAAGGAGAGGTTGTTAGACATTGCTGAACTGGAAGAAATTCACCGTAATGCCTATGAGAATGCTGCAATATACAAAAAAAAGACTATGAGGTGGCACGACAATATCGTCTTGTATCGATAGTTTAATCCTGTTCAGTTAGTACTTTTGTTTAACTCACGTTTTAAACTGCATCCAGGTAAATTGCGTTCAAGATGGTCAGGCCCTTTTAAGGTTGTCGAAGCATTCTAGAATGGCGCGATGACAATTAAAAATCAAAAGGATAGACAACAGTTCAAGGTGAATGGCCAACGATTGAAGCACTATGTGAGCACAGATGTCAAAGAACCAAATGAGACCATAGATCTTGTCACATTTAAATAATGTCAATGCATTTTGGCATTTCCATTTATCTTTTCACTTTTATTTGTTTCCTTTTAAATTTTACGCAGGAATAAAAGTCGTCTTTTTCTCAATGCATCGCAAAGCACAACTTGTCGGTGCATTTTGTGATGACTCAGCAAAGCTTTTTTAGCAAGAATCGCGTCGATTGATTTTATCTCTCCCCAGTCGTTAGATAAACCAAAAGGTACGATCTATAGCTTGGCATTTATTGGCTGCAGACGTAACGTTTTCCCACACCTTTTGTAACCATCACGTTTCCTCCAATCCAAAGTTTATAAAACCCTTCTCTACCGACTTCCTTCTCCCACTCACAATTTCCATTACTGTTGCAACTCATCTTCTTTGTTGTTTTTACTCTTACTCTCTCACGTTTATTCTTTTCTCTGCAAGTTTCTTTTTAACCTTTTTACTAAGATATTATAGTAAGGACAAGAGGCACAAAAACTCCTTCCAAAGCCCCTGTTGAATCTTCAGCCACTGTGGTTCGGACCACAAACCAACCTCCACAAAACGAACCGGTCCTATTCTTATCCAAAGCGGCGAAGAACCTCTACCATGACGTTATGCTTAAATGGAATTGCCACCCAGAGCAGGGTATACGGTTGTCCCTACACCAGACGTTGGGAAAACATATCGCAAGAACAATCAATTATCTGGGTTGGGAATTCTTCTACGAGCACCCAGCCGAATACTCCTCTACCATGGTAAGGGAATTTTATGCCAATCTCATAGAGTTTGAATAGGAGTTCATCTTTGTGGGGGAAGGCTTAGTACCATGGAGTGCTACCCCATATCAACACTCTGTTTCGGATTGCTGAGAAAGAGGACACTCACACTACGTTTTTGGAAGAGCTGACTGATGATGGAGCTGACCAGGTGCTGAGAGAACTTTGTGTTGAAGGTACTGTCTAGACAGGTAATGGTCCACACAACTATACCATGCACTAACATTATCTGACAACCCAAACCAAAGTATGGTTTCATTTTGTGAACAGTCGTCTATTGCCTTCTACACATAGCACTACGACGATATTAGATCGCATGTGCATCCTGCACTCCATCATAATGGGCCGCCACATAAATGTCGATGCAATCCTCCATGACCAGATTGTTGAAACTGTTGCTAAGCAGACATGTATATTACCCTTCTCTTCCTTAATCATGCTGCTATGTAAACAAAGGGGTATTATCCCTAGAGATGGTGAGGAAGTGCTAGAGAACAAAAGCCCTATTAACGACATCTCAGTGGAGAGAATGATGAGAGGCCAAGAGACTCCACTAGTAAAAGAAGCACCAAAGAAGCAGGAGAAGGGGAAAGGCAAGAAGAAGGAAAAACAGGCAGATGCACCCACAGACCCTCAGTTGGGGAAGAGGTTGGTTGCTATGGAAGTAAACATTGATCGCATCGACATGCACAATATCTGAATTGTCAGCATGTTGGAAGACATGGACTATAGACAGAACATATTTTATGCATACACAAAAGTGTGGGACGACACTATTATCTCTGTATTAAAGAGTATGAGCCCAAATCTGTTGCTAGATTTCCTTGTCTTCCCATCTATCTTCCAACCAATACGCTCATCCTCCGACCAATTTACTTCTGATGGTAGACCTCAACATGTCTCCTCTCTAACGAGAATCCACATTTCAGATGATGAGGAGCATGAGGGGCATTCTAATGCTATGGATGATTACTATAGAACTATATTTGAAGGAGGAAGCAAGAGCAAACTGGAAACAACAATGATCTACCACCATTGCTGCCACAAGTTGTAGTTCCTTCAATACAACCACAAAGTGTTAATAATTTATCATCACCGCTATAACAAGTGGAGCAAATCTAAGATAGGACAATCAGAGATTTTGTTATTCCTATGCTCGATGATTTACAACCAAGGGTTGTTAGACTGACAATACAAGCTAGTAATTTTGAATTAAAATGGGTTATGTTTCAAATACTGAATTCTAATGGACAATATATAGTTTTACCTCATGAAAATGCTAGAGAGCATCTAAAATTGTTTCTACTCATATGTGCTTCTTTTAGTCAACATGGTGTTCCTGATGATGCCTTGAAGATGTAGCTATTCCCTTATTCTTTGCAAGGGAGGGCAAGAACATGGTTCCTTGGTTTACCAGCTGGATCCATTACTTCTTTGAATGCGCTAGCAACACAGTTCATTTTACGATTTAATCCACTAATAATGAATGTAAGATTATGGAATGATATCACGGCATATCGTCAACTGGATGATAAGAACTTACACACGACGTGGGAACGTTACAAGACATTGCTTAGACGTTACCCCATGCATGGAATTCAACAAGAGACTCAGATCGAGATCTTTTACAATGGGTTAAATGCGCAAACAAGAAATATTTTTGATGCATCTGCCAATGGACCATTTTTGGATTGCACCTACAATGAAGCCATACGAATATTAGAGAGAATTGTACAGAATGACTATCAATATTCAATTTCTCGTGCTGCTTAGGTAAAAACTTATCTTGGTGTTATGGAATTAGATGCTATATTAGCTTTGAGTGTACAGGTATCCTCGTTGGCAATCACGATTAAAAACATGAAGGGAACAAGTGACGTTGCCCCTATTCAAATGCCGACATTTTCCTGTGAAATTTTTGGTGACAACCACAGTTATGAGGATTTTCCACAACATGCTAAGAATGCATTTTATGTCAACAACATCAGAGGAAATTCCTTTGGTAACTCATACAGTAATCCTAATAGTACACAACAACCTTGGGGGAACCAGTATATCTACATTCAGATATGGAAATGCCTCAAATCAAGGTAATTTTAGACAAGGGAGTTACAACAACAACCAACAACAGTAGAACTATAATCACAATCTGCAATTGCATGCGTACCCAGATAATATGTGATCATATGTTTAGATGCGATCACAAAACCAGATCCATTCATATAACCAGATGCAGTCACAAGCTTGAATGCCGCCATAATAGATTGCGATGTCACATATGCAAGGACAACATCAACAACAACAACAACAATATTCTCAACCAAGAGCAAATCTATTGGCTACTCTTGAAGCGTTGATGTGAGAGCATATCACGAGAACGAAAGCAATCGTTCAAAGCAACTCTTCTTCTATTCGTGCATTAGAAGCTCAACTAGGACAATTTCCCATTACCATTAATTGATCAAATGTTAGATAGGCTAGCTAGTAAACCCTATTACTATTTCTTAGATGGCTACTTTGGTTACAATCAAATAGCCATTGTGCCGAAAGATCAAGCAAAGACAACATTCACTTGTCCATTCGGAACCTTTGCTTTCCGGCATATGTCGTTTGGTTTGTGAAATGCACTAGCTACATTCCAAAGGTGCATGATGGCTATTTTCGCGAACATGATTGAAGATTCATTAGAGGTATTCATGGATGATTTCTTTGTGTATGGGCAGAATTTTGACCAATACATCGACAATCTGGCGAAAGTATTGAAGAGATGCGTGGACACAAATCTAGTGTTGAGCTAGGAAAAATGCCTTTTCATGGCAACTGAAGACATTGTCCTTAGCCATCGAATATCATGTCAGGGCATTGAAGTACACAAAGAAAAGGTAGAAATCATTGAGAAGTTACTGCCACCCACAAATGTCAAAGAATAAGAAGTTTTCTTGGTCAGGTTGGTTTTCATAAAAAATTCATTCGAGATTTTTCCAAGATTACAAAGCCACTATGCTCATTGTTGGAGTAGAATAAAAAGTTTTTGTTCAATAACGCAAGTTTGGATGCATTATTCACAATTAAGAAACAGCTAGTACAAGCTCCTATTGTTGTCGTACCAGACTGGTCGTAACTATTTGAGGTAATGTACAATGCAAGCGACTTTGCTATAGGGGCTGTGCTTGGTCAACATAAGGAGAAGGTATTTCACTCCATTTATTATGCTAGTAAAACCTTAACTGAGCACAGATGAACTATACGACTACTAAGAAGGAATTATTAGCAGTAGTTTTTGCATTTGACAAGTTTCATTCATATCTTGTCGGCGTAAAAATTACAGTCTAAATAGATCACTCTACTTTGAGATACCTTTTTGTGAAGAAAGATGCTAAACCACACTTGATCAGATGAATCCTACTTTTACAAGAATTTGATATTGAAATCAAAGACAGGAAAGGATCCAAAAACCAAGTAGCAAACCACTTATCTCATTTGGAAGCTAGAAGTTTAGATGGCAATCAATCACGCATTTCTAGAGGAGCAATTATTTTATGTCGATGCATCTCCATGGTATGCTGATGTTGTCAATTATTTAGTTTGTGGTAAGCTACCTTTGAATGCAACAGGTCACAAGAAGATCAGATTCATTAAAGACGCTGCGAGATATCATTGGAATGAGCCATACCTATTCAAGATATGCACTGACAACATTATTCGCCGCTGTGTTCCTAAGGAGGAGATATCTTCAATCTTGAGGCATTGCCATAATGCTCCTTATGGAGGCCATTTCGGTGGTTTTAGGACTGCTACAAAGGTCTTACAATCAGGATTCTACTGGCTCACATTATTTTGAGATGCCTATAATTTTGCGCAGCAATGTGACAAATGTCAACACACAGGTTCTGTATCTCGACGCAATGAGATGCTCCACTAACCTATCAAGGAGGTGGAGTTATTTGATGTCTGGGGTATAAACTTTATGGGACCATTTCCAAACTCTTTTAGGAATGTGTATATTTTAGTTGCTATTGACTACATCTCCAAGTGGATTGAGGCAATTGCAGTTCCAAAAGACAATGCTCGGATGGTGTTAAGGTTCTTCCACACATACATCCTTACAAGATTTGAAACACCTCGAGCATTGATAAGTGACCAAGGCTCTCATTTTCATAACAATCAAGTCGCCATAGCTTTAAAGCGCTATGGTGTGAAGCATCGCATGGCAACAAGGTATCATCCACAAACAAATGGCCAAGCGAAAGTTTCCAATCAACAAATTAAGAGCATTCTTGAAAAGGTAGTTAATCTATCTAGAAGAGATTGGTCTTCGCAGCTACATGATGCATTGTGGGCACTTAGCACTGCATATAAAACTCCGTTAGGAATGTTACCGTATCAGTTGGTATTTGGTAAATCCTATCACTTGGCAGTTGAGCTTGAACATAAAGTCATGTGGGTGATCAAGCAAGTGAACATGGATTATGACGTTGCTGGACAGAAACGGTTGTTGGACATTTCTGAGATGGAAGAAATTTGACGTAATGCGTATGAAAACACTGCCATATACAAGGAGAAAACTAAGAGATGGCACAACAATATCATCTTGCACCAACAATGTAACCCTAATCAGTTGGTACTTCTATTTAACTCAAATTTGAAATTACATCCATGTAAATTGCGCTTGAGAGGGTCAAGCACTTTCAAAGTTGTCGAACCATTCTAGCATGTTACGTGACAATTGAAGATATGAATGAAGGTCATCAGTTTAAAGTAAATGGCCAACGACTGAAACACTACTTAAGCCCAGATGTCAAAGAACAAAGAGAGAATATTAATCTGGTCACATTCATTTAATGTCATTGCAATTTTACTTTTACATTTTACTTTTTATTTTCATTTGTTTCCTTTTTAGTTTTATGCAGGAATAAAAAAAATTTCCTTTTTGTCCACGTATCTGATAGCATAACATGTCGATGCAATCTGTGATGACTCAGCGAAGCATTTCATCCAAGAATCACGGTGGTTAATCTCCATTCATCCCCAATCATTAGATCAACCTAAAAAAGTACGATCTGCAATCCTGGCATTTCTTAGCTGAAGACGTATCATTTTCCCACGCCAATTGCAATAATCACGTCTCCTCCCCTCTAGAGTTTATAAAAATCCTACTTCTATCGACTCTCTTCTTCCACTTACAACCTCCATTGTACTGCAATCATTTTCTTTATTGCTCTTATAATTTTTCTAACAGTTATTTTTACTCTCTTTCTTTAGCTATTATGGCCAGAACGCGACGAGCGAAAACCCCTTCAAAATCCCCTACTGAATCAACGACTGTTGTGGTTAGTCATTTTGAACAACCACCACAAAAAGAACTTGTTTTGTTCCTCTCAAAGGCGGCAAGGGGCAAATATCATGAAGTGATGCTCAAGCAAAACTGTCACCCTGAATAGGGGTTCTAGTTGTCCCCACAACAGCTGTTAGGGAAACAAGTCGCAAGGATAATCTCTCGCCTGGGTTGGGAGTCTTTTTACGACCATTCGGTTGGTTATTCCCCCATTATACTAAGAGAGTTCTACGCTAACTTAGTGGATTTTGAATAGGAGTTTGTTTTTGTACGCGAGGGTTTGGTGCCCTGGTGTCTCACTCATATCAACGAGCTCTTCCACATAACTGAGAAGGAAGATACCCATACTATGTTTTTGGAGGCTTTAATAGATAAAGGTGCTGACTTAGTGCTACGAGACTTATGCGTCGAGGGCGCAGTGTGGACTGGCAATGGTGTGGTTCCACTTTGTTAACTGTTACATTCTGCCATCAACTCATAGCACCATTGCGATGCTGGATCACATGTGGCTCTTACATTCCATTCTAAAGGGATGCCACATTGATGTCGATGCAATTCTCCATGATGAAATCGTTAAAGATGCAAACAAGCAGACAAGTATCTTACTTATCCCTTCTTTAATAATGCTTCTTTACAAACAAAGGGGTATTGTGCCCCGTGATGGTGTGGATGTGCTAGAGAACAAGGGGCCCATAAATGACATTTCGATGGAGCGTATGACGAGGGGGCAAGAAACCCCTTTAGTGAAAGAGATGCCCAAGAAGAAAGAGATAGGGAAAGGAAAGAAAAAGAAGAAGCAAGAAAATGCGCCCATACACCCTCAAATAGGGAAGAAGCTAACTGAGATAGAACAATTCATTGACCGCATGGATATGCGGCAGATGCGACTTGTCAGCGTATTAGAAGAGATGGACTACAGGTAAAACCTCTTCTATGCTTATACTCGAGTATGAAACAAAGCCATTGTCGCCACATTGAGGAATCTAAGCCCAAACCCCATACCAGAGTTCCCTGTTTTTCCACCTATTGTTAGGGAAGCCCCATCATCCTCTGAGCAACCTAGTCTTGAAGGTAGACCTCAGCCCGTCCCATCCCCAACTAGAATTCATATCTCCGATGATCTGAGGAGCACGAGGGACATTCCAAGGACATAGAGAACTATTTCAGAACCATCGCAAGTCTGTTCGATGATGAGTTTTCAAACAACCTTGGGACCAACATGACGAAAAAGAAGTTCTTGCTACGGATATGCGCACACCAATTGTGTATGTGGGTTTGGCAACAAAATAGGAGACGAAAAAGATAAAGATGGTACAGCAGAGAAGGAGAATGAAACAGAGAAGAAAAACCCTAAGGAAGAGACAGGAACTGAAGAAAAGAAGGAGGAAGAGAAGAAGAATGAAAAGGATGAAGATGCCCCGACAAATTTAAATGAGAAATTTATCGATGTACCCACTAGTGTGGGGGCATCCATTGAAGACTTAGCTTTACCTAAAGTGAACCAAGCCGAGGTTGTTGTGTCCGGAGATGAGGATTCTAATCCTCTAGCTATTGTGCCCAACAAGGCACCACTTGGTGAAATCCATTCTTCGGATGTCACGGTCGATGAAGCCGATACTTAACCAACTATGAAGGAGCAGTCAACTCCAATGGTTGAACCACAAGAGAAGCAGCGCAAACGAAAAGCAATGAAGAAATCTAAAGAGGAGTGCCCAAAGAAGAAGAAAAAGAAAGCCAAGGCAGCGACATCATCAGCTGTTGAACACTGAGTTAGTTTACTTTTCTATAGCTAATTCCATGCATATTATTTTTTTGCATATTAGTTGTCGTTGCATTTTACTTGTTAGTTAATTTCCATTCTAATTTGTAGAATATTGTCAATGTATTGGGGACAAAGCAGACATTGAGTTTAGGGGGAATTTGTGTGAAATGGAAATGCAATTGCACCCACATATTTGAAGAGTTTACTTTTCTTTTTAGTTAAATGAAAGTATGCAAAGTTACAAGAAAAATGTGATCACAATTTTTGTTTTATGCATAAATCTTAAATTGTTTGGAATGCTGATATGTGAATTGGATGAATGTGAATGAATATTGAGTCTGTCTATTTTTGAATGAATAGTTGGGATTGCATTAGTAATGAATGGGTAGTATCAATCTTTGAATCTTGAATTAAGTTACCAATTGCAGCGATATTTACTAATAATAAGACACTCCAATGTGAGCGCATTGTGACTTATTAAGGGAGAACACTCCACTGCATGTGTTAGAAAAATTATCTAGCCAAAGGTTGTCACTGCAAGAGTGTCTGTCAGCATAATTATATACTTCCTGGGGGTTTGTTGCACCTCATCGTTACTACCCAGGAATAAGGGTATAGTAATGCAATGACATCTCTCAATCACGTATAAAAATAGAGAAGAAGAAGAAAAAGGAAGCAAAGAAGAAGAGAAAAGCAGAAAAAATATATATTACAATAAATATTGTATTGGTTAAGAAAGGTTAAGATTCAAAGCATGATGCTAACGTTAGTGAAGTTGCAGTTTTGATTGTTCATAGCTATAAAGTGTCGGCACATTATTCTTCATATGAATGCAATTTATACATTAGGATTCATAAGAACTTAAGTTGCTAGAATGATGATTGCGGTGACAATTTTGATTGTGACTTTGTTAACTTTTATTTACTTGAGGATAAGTAAAAACTCAAGTTTGAGGGTGCGGTAACAATAGAAATGACACCTATTTTCTCCCTAAAACTTGTGTATTAATTGTTCCTTTTACATCATATTTAGTATGCATGTTAAACATTTCAAAGTTAATATTTGCATTTTCTAATTTAGTGTTGAATGACTTTAATTCTTTTCATTTTAGCCTCTTTTATACTACTAATGTCATCGTACGCAGCATAAGTTTTGCGTCTATAACTGTTAGCGCGAAGATTCACTTCTGAAGACCAGTGCTAGAAAGTGTGCAAAGATGCAGCCACAAGTTTAACATGGAATTACGGGCAAAGATGTCACCACATGAAGACCTTCACCTCGTACAAGTGAATTCATGCGAAAAACATACCTGGAAGCACCAACGCAAGATAACGCTAAGTTGTCGCCAGAAGTAAAGATCATAAATTGCACCCAAAGATGCAGTGACAACCTGCAGATGCCTAATGAACACACCAGATCTGTGTGAGTGCACAGCTGGAAATAACCAACTTGTACAGCTGCCAAAATGGTTAGATCTAAGAAGAGAGGAGAGCTGCAAATTTCGAGAGCTTATAAATAGGAGGGAAAATGAGGAGATGAGCATCAAGTTGTTAAGAATTAAAATATAAAAAATTTGTCAAATCTCTAAACAAGCTGCCATGAAAGCTTGAGGTTTTGAGGAAGGTGATCTGACGAGCAAAGAAGCAAGACTTCTGATGAGAAGTGCCTATCTGTGGCGCAAGAGGAGCTGTTACAAAATAATTCTAATATACTAGGAATAGGATGCTTCGACTTTATTCTTTGATACCTCTTAATTGTTGATGAATGTTGTTGATTATCAATTGAGTATGGAAATACCATTTGAAGTTAGATCTAATTTGATTTCTACTCTATTTTCTTTATTTGTTTATCTTTGGATTTAATTATTTTGACCACGGAAGTGCGATTGCAGTCACAGTCACTAGAAGGTGCAGTGACAAGTTAAATCAACAAGCAAGACAACGGAATTTGCTTAAGGCTAAGAAGGAATTTTGGCCATGTGTTCTTAAGTGCAAGAAATTACTAGCACTGAAAGGTGTGGTAATTACTAGCATTTGAGTCTTTGTTAAACAGAGGGAGTGACAACAGTAAGATTTCATTGAAGTATAATTGCGTTGACAATTCATCTATTTGTTACCTTGTAGCCACATTTAGCATTGTAGCTTGTGAAATAAGAACATATAATTCATTATTTTAAATAGATTAATCATTCAAAAACGCATTAAGAATGAGGTTAAAACATGTTACTTTTGGCACTTATTAAATATCCCCACACTAAAGCATTTGCTTGTCCTCAAGCAAAATTCTCAACCCATATTCAAGTTAACTTTCTTAATTCTTCATTTTTATCAATAATGTTTCAGGATAAATTGTAAACAATCATGCATTGGAAATTCATCTAAAAGAACACTAAAGACTCAAGCAATCTAAACTACAAAACTTTTAGCACAAAAATATAGGTGCCTTCCCTTATCTAAATAATTACCTTAAATTCAAAATCAACAAGAATTGACATCCTCACTAAAGATTCACTCAAAGCACTCAAAGTGTTTAAGGTTCATTAAATAAGCTCTCAATTGTCAAACACAAAATGCTATTACCATAAGCTTGCTTGAAAATCAAATCTCCACCACTGTAAAATGACATGACATACCAATCAAGAGGTCTTTACAAGGCTGTAATAGGGCTAAGGTTATGGGTATGGAAAAGGCTAGAAGAATTGGTTAAAATCGAGATCAAGTTGATAAATTACCAAACTAGAAAAAAATCAATTGCTAAATTGAAAGAAAATAAATCAACACAAATAATAAAGAATAAACGTGAGATTTTCAATAATATATGGAACTAATGACTCTAGCTCAAACACCCTTTTGTTTTTTTTTTCTTTTTTTCTCAATTTTTTTTTTCATTTTTTTCTTTCTGACTTTTTTTTCTAAATAATAAAATTCAGCAATTCAGATAGTGGAACATAGTTAGGCAACTTAATCAAATCAAATCTTGACAAAAAGGGAGTCAATAAATGGGTAAATATACCACAAATATATAGATCATGGGTTAGTATTATGGGTTTAATGAATAAAACGATGTTAGGCTCAATGGGGTTTACTAAGGGTTAATTTATTAGGTAAGCTTTTTAAAGATAAAAGGGGTTAAATCTTAAGTTCCTCTATCATCTCAACATATCAAATCAATAATGTAGTCTCAACATGTATAAGCAAAGCAAGTTCTAGAATAACAAATCAAGTTGACATACACATAACCAAAAATAGCATGAGCACGAAATAAAATGTATGCTCTATAGGCTCAAAAGCTGACAAAAAAAATTATGGTTTTGATGTCAAAACCTGCAATTTTAAAATTTAATGATAATATTTCAATTCAGGGAGACAACCTAAAATATTTAGTTATGAAGACAACTCATCATGCTTGACTCTCTCATATCCTAAAGTTTAAATTATCCGATACATAAAAGATTCACAAATCAATCTCAAAACAAAGTCAATAAAAATTCCAAATAGAAAAAATTCACTCTAATGGGGTATGAGAAAATTACTTTAAACACAATAAATAATTCAGGGATTTTATCACAATCACAATCAACCTCCCTACACTTAAGATGCACATTGTCCTCAATGTACAAACAGATATAAGCAGAATAAGCACAATATTATAATGAGGAAAGGAATCGAAACTTCCCTAAATTAAGATGATTTCATCCGAATTGAAAAAAAAACTGGGAATGCAGTGAGTCTAAAGAAAGTGCAATTTTCCAAGCAAACTAATAAGAAAATAAACAAAGACAAGTAAGAGAGGGAGATAATAACTAAAAAAATAGGAATAAAAATATTGCGTAATTAAAATAAAACTAAAAATAAAATAAAATAAAATAAAAATAAAAATAAATATACTAATTTTTTTTTAATTTTTAAAAAAAAATTTCCCATTTTTTTTAAAAAATATGAAAATAAAATAAATAAATAAAAATAAAAACACTCGAGTTGCCTCTCGAGAAGCGCTTGTTTAAAGTCTAAGCTCGACTTTCCTTTTTAAGCTCGTAGTTATGGCAAATCATGAAATCGAAGTTCTTCTCTCTTATTATCAATATTACCAACACAATAAAATTTGAGACGTTGATTGTTTACCTTGAATGTGTCGTAATCAGGATGTGTTACCTCAATTGTACCATAAGGGAAAACAATTTTTACCACAAAAGGATCGGACCTTCTTGACTTGAATTCTGAAGGAAAAATTCGTGGATCCGATTTGTCTAATAACACCTTGTCTCCCACTTTAAATATGTTCATCCTCTTCACATGCACTTCATGGTTTTGCATTGGTTCTTCCTCGGGTTTCCTCGGTTTTTCGTCGAACTTCGTTCGCCATTCATCTAGTTCCTCGAGTTGCAACATTCGATCCTCTTTTACCACTCGAGTTCTATCACTTTGAATCAAAATTGAATCCATCATGTTTTCATTAGTGATTTCCTGCAAAAAGTGTTGAGTCACATGGTTACTGACATTAACAGAATAATTATCATCATTATACTCATTCAAGACTCTAACAAAATCATGTGCTTTGAGAGTAATATTTTCATTACCTACACGAAGCACAAGTTCACTAGTACCCACATCAATGATAGCTCTAGCAGTGGCTAAAAAGGGTTGACCTAAGATCATAGGTACCTCAACATCCTCATCCATGTCCAATACAACAAAATCAACAGGGAATATAAATTTATCCACTTTTACAAGCACATCCTCAATAATACCCCTAGGATATCTAATTGATCTGTCAGCTAACTGAATACTCATCCTAGTGGGTTTAGGTTCCCCAAGACCAAGTTGTTTGAACAGTTTATAAGGCATAACATTTATACTAGCACCCAAATCAGCCAAAGCTTTATCAATATGTAAACTTCCAATGAGACAAGGAATAGTAAAACTCCCTGGATCTTTAAGTTTGTTGGGTAGTTTGTTTTGGAGAATGGTCGAGCAAACTGCATTAAGCTTCATAGTCGACAAGTCGTCTAACTTCCTCTTATTTGTTAATAGCTCCTTTAAGAATTTTACATACTACGGCATCTGCGAAAGAGCTTCAACAAAATGTAAGTTAATATGCAATTTTTTAAAAAGTTCAAGAAATTTACCATATGTTTCTTCTCTGTGGTCTCTCTTCAATGCTTTAGTATATGGAATTCGAGGTTTGTATTCTCTAAGCACCAACTTATGCTCTTTCTTGTTTTCCTCAGCCTCATTATTTTTCACAACAACTTCTAGCTTCGGCTTATGTTCAGGCTCGACTAACCCTTCCACGTTTTGAACAATGATTGCATGGATATGCTCTTTTAGGTTAGTTTCAGTGTTACTAGGTATGGTACCTTGTGGTCTTTCCAAAACTAGTTTGGCGAGCTATCCGATTTGATTTTCGAGACCATGGATTGATGCTTGTTGATTTTTTAAACCTGTCTCATTGCTTTGAAATCTCGCTTCAAAAATCTAAATAAATTTAGTAAGCATTTCTTCAAGGTTCGATTTCTGCTCTTGTTGATGTGGATGTTGAAAACCTAGAGGAATTTGTGATCTTTGATTTCCTTGACCACCCCATGAAAATTTTGGGTGACTTCTCCAACCTGCATTATAAGTATTACTATAGGAATTATTTTGAGATTTAGAATTATTACCTAAAAACTCTGCTTGCTCATGGAGATATTCTGAACTGATCATCCCTGCTCCATTTTGATTGCACTGCATCACCGGATGTACCTACTTAGAAAAATTCAAACCATCAATTTTTTTATTAAGAGTTTTAATCTAATGAGTAAACATAGAAACAACATCAACATCATAAATCCCTATTGCCTTCACAAGTTTTACTCTTGTAACTTGCCACTGATAATTATTTAATTTCACCTCTTCAATAAAATCTTGAGCTTCTTCTGGTGTCTTGCTATTTAACCAGCTGCTGAATCAACCATCTATCTAGTCGATGGATTCAAACCATTGTATTTGAACTTGGAGCCACAAAGGTAACCCATGATGAGGACACCTTCTCAATAAATCTTTGAACCTCTCTCATGCTTTATAAAGTGTCTCAATATCGAACTGAGCAAAAGAAGAGATGTCATTCCTCAACTTAGTTGTCTTAGCCGACGAAAAATATTTTAATAAGAACTTCTCAGTCATTTGATCCCAAGTAGTGATAGAACCTCGTGGTAAAGCATTTAACCACATTTTTGCCTTGTTCCTTAACAAAAAGGGGAACAACCATAAGCGTATGGTATCATCAGTAACACCATTAATTTTAAAAGTATCGCAAATCTCGAGAAAATTAGCCAAATGAGCATTTGGATCTTCATCCTGCAAATCATCAAACTAAACATATTGTTATTCCATTGAATTATACTCGGCTTAATTTCAAAATTATTCGCATTAACATTCGGCCTGACAATACTCGTTTCAGCCCCAATCAGAGTAGGCTTAGCATAATCATACAAAGTCCGACGAATAGGAAGGTCAGGAAGAACAGCAGGGAGAGTAGGAGAAACCTGGTTATTTCGATTGTCACCCATCTCCACAGTAATATCCTTTTCCTTTTTACCGTCTATTAAAGTTTTTTGACTTTGCTTAGCTTCTCTAACCTCTTTACAATTTTTGTGAGCAGTCTTTTCAAGTTCAGAGTCGCGAAGAAGTGGTCCTGACGGGTTTCCTTTAGTCATAAACCAAAAGAACCTGCCAGAAGCAAATAAAAGGGAAAAAAAATTAAATTAAAAATGCAAATAAAAAAAATGGCTAAAGTAATAGAAATAAAGTTTTCCTAATATTTCAGTCCCCGGTAACGGCACCAAAAACTTGGTGCAGTAGAAACTTAACTAAAAATATGACTAAGGCAAGTGCACCTATCAATTAATAGTATAGTTACGGTAAGCACAGATATCGTTCCCACGAGAACCAAAAATACTAGTAATAACTATCTTCCTATTATCTAACCGGTCGAATAAAGTGATTGTTGTAAACTAATTTAACTAAATTAATAAAAAGTGTGTCAAAGATTAAAGCAAGAAATAATAAGTGTTTTTATACCAAGAAGCAAATAATACCAAGGAAAGATTCCACCTAGATTTCATTTGCCATTATCATTATGAATTAAGCAATTTATTCACTTAGTATTTTGTTCCGTAGAAATCCCTAAATTATGCTAATACCTCTATTCAAGCATAAAAGCAATTGACTCTAGGTTGATTAATTGAAATTTCTTTCTAATTAAAACCCTTATTATCGCATTAATTCGATCTATGGATTCCCCTATTAGATTTGACTCTAATCCGGTAGATTTATGTCGTCCTATTTCTAGGATTGCATGCAACTCCACTCAATTATGCTAGATCTACTCTTAAACAGGGTCTATTCCTCCTCTGATTTAAGCACATCAAACAAGAATTAATATATCAAGAATACTAAATCAAGAATTAAGCACACATAATTGAGAGCAAAATCTAAGTATTTATTATGTAAAATCATAAATCAAATGACATAATTCATCCTAAGGTTCATCTCCCCTAGGTATTTAGGAATTTAGTTCATGCTAATAAATGGAAACATCTCAAAAACAATATAACCACAAGATGAAGAAAAACTCATAAATAAAATCAAAAGAATTTAGAAAGAAGTCTTCAATCTTTGTGGAGATCTGCTTCAAAGACAACTTATATGGTGTTCCTTCAATTGTTCCTTCAATAATCTCTGACGGCTAGGGTTTGGGGAATGAAGGATTTTGTAGAAAATTGGAAGTGTCTTCTCATATCACTCTATCCACTATTTATAATACTTGAAAAAACTCTAGTTGGATCCAAATTAAATTCTAAAAAGATAATTTGAATTAAATCTAAATAATAGTTCCCTAATTGGATCCAAATTAAACTCTAAATTATAAAGCCTAAAAGATAAATATAAATAACATAATAATAATAATCCTAAAAAATAAATTTTAAATTTAAATAAAGTCTTATGTTCAATAAATCTCTTCCTAACTCTTCCACATTCACACTTTTGCCCCAAATTTTCTTTTTTATCTTCAATTTAGTCCATGGCCATGTGTCCAGCTCGTGTGGCTCCTAAAATCTGCTCTTTTTGTCCGGTTTTCGATTGTTTTTGGCTCCTTTCGCTCCCAAATGCTTTCCTAAGTATAGAAACATGAATTTAAAGGATTATGAATATAAAATTCATTATTTTAAATAGATTAATCATCCAAAAACGCATTAAGAATGAGGTTAAAACATGTTACTTTTGGCACTTATCACCATGGTTCGATGTCGCGACACATCAAGTCCTGTGTCACGACAAAGAAATCAATCTACTCCCTTGGTTCAATCGTACAGGCGTTGCCGAGACATAGGTGATGTATTTCACGAAAAAGAAGTCAGTCCCATGATTCTTTAAGTCTAGTCCCTTCGTTGCGACGTAGTGCAATTTATGTCGTGACATAGGGATTAACTGCACACTTGTTTGACTACTAGAGGTCTCCTGGACACTCACAAAGTATATTAGCTAACCCTTAGGCCTCAATCGGCTTTAAAGATGATAAAAAAACCTTTTTGTATTTTTTACACAATTTATTTAGAATCAAAAAACTAAATTAAATCCTACGAAAATAGACGAAAAATGCTTAGTTTCAAGCTCCTAAAGTGTGAAAAATAGTTCAATTTGCTAGGTACAAAACCAACATATCAATTAATAGCTTCTCATCTTTGGAGTAAGCAGCCATTTTCCTACAGTACATGGCGATGTGAGTAATGGGGCAATCCTACCATTGAATTTTTCAAAGTCAGGAACTTTGAATTTTGGTGGGACGACCACATAGGGTACCAAACACAGGTCTTCTGCTTCTACATATCGGAAGGTGTCTAATCCTTCGATCTTTCAAAGGTTCCTTAATTAGGCTGAATTTGTAAGCTTCTTCATCTATAATTAAGTTTCCCTTGTCCACTTCTCTCGACTCCTCGCTTGTAGGCAACTCATTTACTCTTAGGCCTTGAATGGTCACACTTGGCACCTAAAACGGTAAATCTTCACTGTAAAAAGGGATTGGATTGTCCAAAGTGCCGCTATCTTCTCCTACATTGGCTTTGATTTTGACCATTGTAGTCAACATTTTCATCATTGTTTCCATTTGTTCCTCTAGTTTGGCCATGCGTGCTAATTCTTCTTCCATCATCTTCATGGCTTTTAAGCGGGTGTTATACTGGTGAGCTTTCCTTAGTCATTTTTCGAAATACATTTATTTCCAAAGTTAGAAAATTCTTTGGATTTTTCATAAAAAATGTTCTTTTTTTTCAAATAATGTTTCTGAATAAACAAATGAGCGAATGAGTGAATGAACGGATGAATGAGTGAATGAATGAATGATTGAAATTGGGGCACATTGTCATAAATATACTCGAATATAAACATTTTCTTTCATGGAAGGTTCGAAAATTGTTTGGCTTACAAAGTTTTTTTCATTTTTCATTCACACTTAAATAAAATCCTAATCGATCCTATTGCCATAAGGTAAATCTCTACTCGTCGTTCTTCCTCTTCCTCATGAGCTTGGTGAAATTTTGGTAATGTGCTTGAGCCACCTCCAAAAGTTTCATTGTAGGCTCGTTTCCAGTCGCAAAAAGGGTAGATTCTTTTTTGAGTTCTTCAATCTGTTCACATATGTCTTCGGCTTGTTGAGCAAAAACCTGACTTTCCTTGTGCATTTTTACGAACACCTCTTGTCGGCTTACTGCCATTTGTTCCACCACGATAAAACGCTTCGCAAGCTCCATATATTCTTCCATGACCTCTTTGTTTTGCTCTTCTTCTGTCTTTAATTCTTTAGTTAAACGACAAATTTCCTCTTCCAGCACCTCCATTTCAGCAGTTTTCTCATTAGACACTCTCCTCCAAGTTTTCTATTGTTCTCGCGCTTTCTAGAGTTCACTAACCCGCAGACTCAAATCCACATCCAACCTTTGAATCTGAGCGAAAAAGTCAGATCTTTCTCGTTGACATCATTCTAATGTATTCTTAGTTCTCTCTCTCTTCCCTTCATGTTTAACCGGTGTTGCTGTTGTTATCTCATGATTTCTTCCTCCTTTTCCTTTACATATGCCTAATGTTGCTCTCATTACCGTCTGACCTCTTCATCTCTCCCCCTCAGACGCATCTCTAAATCGCATATCTTTTCTGTTAGCTTGGCTACGTCATCTGGGACCTTCCTCTTTCCCTTGAATTGCTTTGACATAAAGATTTTGCTTCTTTTTAGACGCCACTAGATATACGTTTTCAAGGGAAAATGGTTGAAAAAAGTTCCTGATTGAAAGCTCAAGGTTTGTAGAAAAATGTATTAAGCAACCATGCCAATGTTAAGAGTGACGAAGACTATTGGGACATGGGAATCTTAGCAAAGGACTTGAGAGTCATGGCTCCCTTTCACTCTTCATTTACTCTTATGGTTCTTTAGCTTTATCTGATTGTTTGCTTTAAATTGACATTTTGCACTTGGAAAAAATTGTTTGAAAACCCAAAAATTCCATCTGCCTAACAAAGTTCCCCTGCAAAGGACGAGGCTGGAAAATCTCAAATTCCCAACAAAATTTCCCCTTGATATATGTAGTTTCAATCACTGATAGAAAACAAATGTCAACTCTTTACCTGTTAACACAAATCTAAATTTATGTCCATCACTAAAATACCATCTAAATGATCACTAATTGTCAACTTGTGGACTCACAAACAAAAAAGATGTTGTCTCTCTTTCCCCACTGATGCATATGGATCACTTGATTGAGTGCTTCTATGACAGGATGTTCCATTATCTTTTAATAAATTTGCATCATATCCTACTAAAGTCATAAACCAAATCATTTCCATTGTTGCAATCACTGGAATTTATATATCCCATTCCGGTGTTGATAAATAAAGAATATAAACAATGATTGAAAACCAAACCCATAAATTTGTTATCATAGTTAAGGTTAATAAAATAATCCAAATATGATGGCCTTCTTTCAAAAATGGGATCGTCATGGATTTTATTTGAAATTTTTTAGTAGGGACCTTTGTCCTTTCTTGGAATATTTACTAAAATGCTGGTTTTTTTAATTTTTCCCTTTCAAGTTGGCTCATGTTTTCATCGGTTGCAGTATATATAAAACTACAAGGGAAAAGAAAAAGCATGTTAGTCTCTCTACAAATCATTGTCACTATTGAAATATTTCCTCACCGTTTCGTCACCGGGAATCTAGTTCTACCTTTAAACAACTTTCCACTTCATTAGAAAAATCATAGTCTCCTTTTGTTTATCTTAATTCACAATTCCTCAACTTGTATTAAATTCTTGTTGTAATGAAGGTTTGGAGATGAAACAAAGGTGACTCTCACAAAGGGAAGTTTCTTATGCACTTGCAAAGCCAATAAGAATGGCATTCATTAGACTGTTTTTCATTCTTCTATTTCTACTCCGTTTTATTTTGGTATCCAGCAATACTGGTTCACCTTATCCAAATCGTCGTCGTTATCCTTATCGTGATTGTCTTCATGGCCGATCTTTGGTTGAGGACAAGGCTGCACTTCTAGCATTCAAGAAGTCAGTATTAGTGGATCCAAAATCGACTCTTGCGAACTGGGAAGATGGTGTTCATGTTTGCGACTTCACTGGTGTCACATGTAACGAGCAACATCATCGTGTCACACAAATTAATCTCTCTAGCTCTGGACTTGTGGGGAAGATATCACCTTCCCTTTCAAACCTCACTGCTCTTCAGCTCCTAAACCTTTATGAAAACCACTTCTTCAGCAGCATTCCACCACAACTTTCCTCCCTCCAATGCCTCCAAATTCTTGTACTTAATCAGAATGACTTAAATGGTCCAGTGCCGGATAGTTTCGCCCTCCTCACCAGCCTCATCGTGTTTGCTGTTATGGAAAACAACTTGACAGGCCCCCTGCCTCCTTCCTTTTTCTCTAACTGCACTCAATTAAAAGTTATAGATTTGTCTTTCAACTACATCACAGGTCGAATTCCTATGGAAATTGGGAACTGTCCCGGTCTATGGACACTCAATTTATACAACAATCAATTTATTGGCCAACTTCCTGCATCCTTAACCAATACTACACTATATAATCTAGATGTGGAGAACAACCATCTATCTGGTGAACTGCCTTCAGATTTAGTAGGCAAGCTTCCGAATCTTATGTTTCTTCATTTGTCATATAACAACATGAGAAGCCATGGAAATAACACCGATCTTTATCCCTTCTTTGCTACATTAGGAAATTGTTCTGGCTTGAAGGAACTTGAATTGGCTGGCATGGGACTTGGAGGGAAATTACCGAGCTCAATTGGTCACCCTAGTCTGAAGCGCCTTGAATTGCAGGAAAACCGCATAATCGGGTCGATTCCACCAGAAATCAGGAACCTCTCCAACATTACAATGTTGAACTTGACTTCCAATTTTCTAAATGGAACAATCCCAGAAGAGTCGAGTTTATTGTTAATGTTGGAACGACTTCTTTTGTCCCACAACTTGTTCAACATCAGAATTCCTTTAGAATTAGCAAAATTGCCATCATCTCGGTCAGCTTGATCTCTCCAACAACAAATTCTATGGAGAAATCCCTTCCAGCTTTGGAGATTTACTTGCACTTCGATATTTGTTTCTCAATAACAACCTCCTTTCTGGGACAATACCGCCACAACTGTTCAAATGCTCCAATCTTTACATGCTTGATCTGTCTTACAATAAGCTAACAGGGAGGATCCCTCAAGAGATAATCGAAATACGTGAAATCAGAGGATTCATAAATTTGTCACACAATCTTTTTGAAGGGCTTTTACCAATTGAGCTCAGCAAGCTGGAAAATGTTGAAGAAATTGATCTCTCATCAAACAACCTTAATGGGAACATCTTCCCACAAATATCGAGCTGTATTGCAGTTAAAGCGATAAATTTCTCACATAATTCCCTCCAAGGCCAACTTCCGGAGTCTCTAGGTGATCTAAGGAACCTCGAATCATTCGATGTTTCGAGCAACAACATAGCTGGAAACATACTGATGAGTTTGAGCAAAATTAACCTCACATTTCTGAATCTTTCTTTTAACAACTTTGAAGGAATGGTTCCTACTGGCGGCATCTTCAATTCAGCCACATATATGTCCTTCTTAGGCAATCCGCGTCTATGTGGAGTCGCGTCTACTAGGGGGACATGTCCGGGGAAGAAGCATTGGTTTCAATCACGTGCATTCTTGATTATTTTTATCCTAGTCATAGTTGTCTCAGTGTTGTTATCAGCAGTACTCTGTCTGATTGGAGTCCGTCACGCTAAACTAATGGTTTCATCCAAGAGAAATGAAAGATTAAGAAAGCCACCAACACCAGAAATAATGCACAAGTTCCCCAGAATCAGTTACAAAGAACTGTTAAATGCCACTGGAGGATTCGATGACAGGAATCAAATTGGGACAGGTAGCTACGGACGTGTTTACAGAGGAGTTCTTCAGGATGGAACAAGCATAGCTGTAAAGCTATTACATTTCCAGTCTGGGAATTCAACCAAGAGTTTCAACAGAGAATGCCAAGTTCTAAAGAGGATTCGGCACCGAAATCTTATTCGGATTATAACAGCCTGTAGTTTACCCGATTTTAAGGCTTTGGTTCTTCCGTATATGGCGAATGGAAGCTTAGATAGCCGTCTCTATCCACAATCTGAGTCAAGTTCGGGTCAAGGCTCCTCCAATCTGAGCCTAATTCAGAGAGTCAGGATTTGTAGTGACATTGCTGAAGGGATGGCCTATTTACATCACCATTCCCCAGTTCGAGTCATACACTGTGATCTAAAACCAAGCAATGTTCTTCTAAATGATGATATGACGGCATTGGTTTCAGACTTCGGGATTGCAAGGCTGGTTATGACAGTAGGTGCTGGCAATGGGGGTGGGGCTATTGATGACATGGGAAACTCCAGTGCAAATATGTTAACCGGATCCATTGGTTATATTGCGCCAGGTAATCCTCATGATTCACTTATTCTGAGAGTTATTTTAGACATTGGATTCGGGTTGCCTATTAAAACTCATACCAACAATGTTTGCAGAATATGGATTTGGATCGAATACGTCCATCCGGGGAGATGTATACAGCTTCGGAGTTATAGTTCTTGAGATGGTGACAAGAAGACGACCAACTGATGACATGTTTGCTGGTGGATTCAGCTTGCACAAATGGGTAAAGAATCACTACTATGGAAAGGTTGAAAATGTGGTGGACCCATCACTGATTCAAGCATCAATGGAGCAGTCCTCTGAAGTGAAAAGAATGTGGGAAGTTGGCATTGCAGAACTGATTGAATTGGGTATTCTTTGCACTCAAGAAATCCCCTCGACTCGGCCAACTATGCTCGAAGCTGCTGATGATCTCGACCGCCTTAAACGATACCTTACGGGAGATACCACTGCCACATTTGCCTCATCTCTGGGAATTTCTTCCTCCACCATTGGTGCTAACTAACAACTTCTTTGGGAACTTTGACTTTGAAGTAATGAATTAGAAGATGACTGCATCTCTAATATTACAACACTAACTAAGCATTTTCCCAGCATTTCTTTGGAGGGTATTTTATGTATGTTATTTGCATTGTTAAGTAGAAACATTTTTAGTAAACTGGAAATTGATTTCCACATAATCAGAACCTAACCGGATTTAATTAACCAAAACGCGGTATAAAGATGATTAATATCACGAAAATCTGGCCATTCGTTTTCTGTGAAATTAAATTAAATTTTAAACTATATCAATTATGTTTCTTAACAACTTTAAACTATATAAATTATTATTTTTAAGACATTATATTAAATAAATAAAGCTCTTCTTTTATACATAAATATTAAGGAATAATAACGTGAAATTGGGTGTCTTTCAGAAAATAAAAACGTGAAATTGGGTGATCAAATACCTAAAAAACTTAAAACCGATAAAAGATTACCCTACCACTCCCAACTTAACATTTAAGTTTCTATAAAAAAGAAATTTAATAGAAAGTGGAAATCCCACCAACACACGAGTATATTGCTACAGGTAGAAAGTAATAGAAATTATGGTGAATGACACAACCCCCAACTACCAATTTAAAATGCAATGGCGTGGCGCCACCATTCTTCAGCAATCATTTAGTTTTCGCTTTGCAGGAATCACGTTTGCAATTGTACAACTCCCCTCAATTTGTCAAACCTCAGCTCCAAACAAAAGCTTACTTGAATTGTAATTGCTATGCAGACAACTTAATTGGAGAAATCATTCAGATGAAAGCTAAGGTGAGTATTCATGGACTGCAGGAATTTGAGTGGGGACTACAAGTGTCACGTGTGTGTTCGATTTTTTTTTTTTCCAACATCATTATATTACGACTTTACAGGACGAAAAGGGGTTTTTGATGAATTTGCTCTGCAGCTATGATTGCACTGCGACAGAAATATTATAACAGGTAACTAATCAAGATAATTCCAATCATACTATTACTGAATCCATCAAGGTCTATAGATATAAGAAGTGGTAACTCGACAACTCACTACAACAAAATAGTATGACATTTTTGGGCGACACTTTTTTAAGTATTGGAATAAATTTGTTAACATACGCTTTGGCCAATTTTTTATATAAGGGTTGGAATATGCATGTCTAAAATAACGCTTAAATAAGAGTTGTTTTTGTCCAACACTATACTGACGCTTTTGAGGACGACACTTTCCTAAGTGTTGGGAAAAACTTGCCGGCATACGCTTTTGTCAACTCTTTTGTATAAGGGTTGGGATATGCATACTTAAGACAACGCTTAAATAAAAGTTGGCTTTGTCAACACTATGACAACACTTTTGCGACGACACTTTCCTAAATGTTGGATAGATTAACTGGCATACGCTTTGACTAACTCTTTGTATAAGGGTTGGGATATGCATGCCTAAAGCAACACTTAAATAAGAATTAGTTTTGTCCAACATTATGTCAACCTTTTTAAGGTTTGCTTTAGACAAGATTTATCCCAACCTTTTTAAGGTTGTCTTAGACAAGACTTACCACAACCTTTTTAAAGTTGTTTTAGACGAGTCTATCCCAACCCTTCAATAGAGGCCGACTTATGTTGAATTATGCCAACGTTTTTTTATTTAAGACGACACAAAAAAATGTTAGCATAAGTGTCACGACACTTTTTTTGAGTTATTTGTTGGGAACTTTATTTATCTTATAATTTAGAGTTTTATTGATTTGTTAATTTAGAATTTATTTATCCTGAACTTTTAATTGATCAGAATATAGTAATTTCCATTGCTTTTAATTTCTTTTCACATAAAAAATTTACTATATTTTGATCCGATGTTGAACAATAGTTATTTTAGGTTTTTTTTAATATTTTACAATACTTATATATGACAATTATATCAACTCCTAATCTTATTTATAAAGTCTAAAAACTTCACTAATAATATATTAAATCTATTTTTCTATAAAACAAATGTATTAGCATAAAATATTTAAGCATTTTTAATTAGTTGAACTAGAAGATAAAAACAATAAAAAATAAAGTTCAATTTCTATTATTAATTTTTTTCATGCTTTAATTATGGTTTAAAATTTTAATATTATAAATTCTAATTAAAAATAATTTATAAAATTTAATTTTATTAAAAGATTAAATAATATTGCTTCATATTAATATTAAATAATATTGCTTCATATTAATTATGGTAATATATACTATTCATACTTTATTAACCCTTTGACAACACACACAGGTGCTCGAACTCAATATTCCTAAGATGAACAACATCTTCATTTCTACTGGAGCTGCTCGTTAGGTTCATAATTTAACTTAATTTTAGGTTTAAATAAAAAAGTGATATCTATAAACTTCAAACTCTAAAACCATGGACACTAAATCTTAAACTCATAATCAATAATCTCAAATCCAAAAACCCTAAACATAAACATTGAATCTTGAACTTCAAACCCTGAACTTTATATCCTAAACTCAAACCCTAAATCTTGAGATTCGAGATTTAAGGTTTAAGATTCAAGGTTCATATTAATTACATAAAATAAAAAACATTATTTAATTGAAAAAATAGAAGTTTTGTAATAATAATAAATATTATTACAGTATTTTTATATAAAATCTTTAAATAAAGAATTAAAAATAAACTGAGTAACTAATAATTTTTTTATAAATAAAATTTTCTCTCATCTGCATCAAGTGTGATAATCTAGCTTCATTTTATGTTTAAATAAAAAGGTGATCTTTAAACCCCAAACTCATAACCCTAACCCCTAAAATCATATACAATAAACCACAAACTCACAACTCATAATCCCATAACCCTAAATACTTATACCTTAAACATAAACCTTAAATCTTAGATCTCAAACCCTGAACCTTGTATCACGGGCCTAAACTCTAAACCTTGAGAGGTTCGAGGTTTAAGGTTTAAGATTCAGGGTTCGAGTTCAAGGTTCAAGATTGTAGGTTTCAAATAAAATAATTACCAAAATTATGTGTCAATGACATGAGAAAAATTGCACAAAAAAATCTATTTTTAAAAAAATTGTTACACAAAAATTAAAAACATTAACCTATGAAAAAAATACTAAATGATTAAAATTTGTAAAAGAAGAAATTGAAAAGAAAAAACGATGTTTGTTTATAATTTAAAAAAGATGTTTTTTTAATTAGTCTTAAAATTTAGTATTTTTTCGTAATTTAATATTTAAATTTATTAAAATATAATGACATTAAACTTTAATATTGTGTTATTTCCTCAAATAAAAATTTTAAAATATATAATCTAAAAAGATAAAAAAAAAATTATATAATAAACTAATATTCGACTATGTCATCGACTTAATTCAAACTTAAGAACTAAATTAAAAAAGATTCTAAAATTTTGAGACTAATATAAACTAAAAAAATAAAATTGTTTTGCTTTTATGTTTACTTCCCCTAATCCTTTCTTTCCCCCCAAATCCTCAAATCAAAAAACCCATTCCTATTTCTTAATTCCTATCCCGAAAGCAAACCCCAAAAATAGAGGTGAGCATTCGATCGAATCGAATTGAATCGAATAAAATTTTTTTGAGTTAATCGAATTTTCGAATATTATTTCATCAATCTAACTCGATTTGAAATTTTTATGAATCGAGTTGAGTGAAATAGAATTCGAATCGAATTGAATCGAATATATTTATTCGAGTTAAATAAAAAAATTAATTTGGTGTTGTTTAGTTTTATGTAATTTTTAAAAAAATATTTTTATTTAAAATTTTTAAACATGACTATACAACGAAAAATTGAAAGAAATAAGTGAAAAAATCAAAGTAAACAATGACAACACAACAAGATTATAATAAAAAAAAATCAAAAGTTCAAGTAAACAACATAAGTCAAAGTAACAACAATAACACGACAAGATTATAAAAAAAACATAAGCAAAATTCCAAAATACAGTAGAAACCTACACAGCAACCCATTCCAAACAACAAAACAAAAAATAAAAACAACAGAACAAAAGTCAAATAAACCAACAGTAATAACACAAAACCATTGCAAAATAGCTTAAGCTTCTTCTTTTGCTTCAAACACCGTTGGTAAATTTGAAACATCTAGTAAAAATATTGAATGAGTTAGTTAAATGATAAACAAATATTTGCAAAAATAAATTAAATAAACATTTAACTCTATAAACTAATGCTAAGTATATTACCTTATTGAGCTTCGGGTATTTTGGATGAGTCTAGCAAATTTAAAAACAAAATATTAGTTAAATTATGAGAATGCTTACTAATATAAATAACACAAAAGCTTATTTAATGAACCAAAATTAATATATTACCACTTTCCATGGCTTGAAGTTCATTAACATAGTCTTTAAGATTGATGGCACCATTAGATTTTCGATGTCAATCTTATGTGCAAACCAAAGCCTCAACCATGAGAGGAGTTAGAGAACTTCTAAAACTATCAGAACACGTTCACTCGTGCTAAATGCACTTTCTGAGGCAACTGTTGTGATAGGAATAGCAAGAATATCTCGAGCCATTTATGCAAGAATAGGGAATCTAGGACTATTCATTTTCCACCACAATAATAAATCAAATGAACTTGCATTGTTTACTTCTTCCTCCTCACCCAAATACCTATCCAACTCAAATTTAATTTCTACTCCAACTTGTTTCTTCTTCTTAAGGTATTTTTGCTTGGCCAAGCCTGCTTGCATTTCTGACTAATCTATTTCCATTGAACTAAAAAGATTTGTCGAAGAATTAGATCTACCTTCAAACAATTGAATTCCCTTGGCATTAGAAGAATACTCATTGAATAAGCAATGCAAATCTTTATCAATCATTTTCATGATGTCATTAGTAACATTAGGAAAAAGCAAGTTGACCTTAGAGTCTAAAAAGCTCATTTTACATCGCGGATAAAAAATAACCGCCAAGTAAACTAGCATGTTGATCTTGTTTCCTTCATCCCAATACTTATTATACTTATCCCTCATTTTGGAAGTCATAGAAATTATGTCTAAATCTCTACAATGTTGCCACCCATCAAAAAGACAATGCACATCCGTCAATACTTCAAAAAGTGAATGAGAGGTAACATGCAAAAATCCGGACACCTTAAGTGTAAGATGATAAAAAGGCTCTAGCACTTTTATAACTCTTCGAACAATTTCCCAATCATCAAATGTAGGAACTCCATCAATAGCACTGAGGTCAAGAAAAAAGTTATGATCGTCATGTACATATGATTCAAATGCACGCTTATATTTTTTTGCCACCTTTAACATCATATAAGTTGAGTTCCATCTAGTAGGCACATCTAAACACAATTGAGCCTTACTCTCTATCATTTCTTCTTTTGCTTGTTGGTTAAATTTTGTCAACCTTGATGGTGATGCTCTTATATACCTCACAACATCTCTAACTCGATCCACAAACATAGAAGATCCTTAATACCGTATTGCACAATGAGATTAAGAATGTGTACAATACATCTCATATGCATAAATTTCCCATTTGCAACAGACGCATTTCGATGATTCAATTTCTTTCTCAAATATTCAATTGCAACGTTATTGGCGGAGGCATTATCAACCGTAATAGTGAAGACCCTCTCTATCCCCCAATCTCGAAGACATTTTTCAAGGGCTTGACCTATGCTTTCACCTCTATAAGCAGATATTCGGCAAAAATTTATAATCCTTTTTTGCAACCTCCATTTATCATCCACCTAATGTGCCATTAAAACCATGAAAGATATCCTCTGTAATGAAGTCCAAGTGTCTGTCGTCAAACAAACTCTACTCATATCTTTTTCAAAACATTTCTTCATTACACTCTTCATGGAGTTAAATAAATCTAGACAATCCCTTCTAATTGTCCAACGAGATGAAATACTAAACTGTGGGCATGCTATAGAAAAAAAGTGTTTGAAACTCTCTCCCTCTACAATTTTAAAAGGAAGTTCATCCACAATTATCATATGAACCAATGCCTTTCTAACAGCATCTTTATCAAACACCCAAGTTGGTAAATCTGTTGTTTCTTAGTTAGTCTTCACAAATGTTAATTCTAATTGCTTTGGGTCAGAAGTATTACCTCGAGATCTTTTTCGACATGTTTTCAAATGATTGTTCAAATTCGTTGTAGAACCCGCAGTTGACTCCATGGTGTAAGTAGTATCACAAGCATTGCACCTTGCTCTCTTCTCCCCCTCTTCAGTTACATATTTGGTGAAATGGCTCTAACAAGCTACCCTCGGAGTAACTGTTCTTCGAACATTTTCCTTGGTTGTTGTTTGATCATCCCGACTTGGTGAAGAATTTTGTGAACTTTGAGTTGAACCATCTCGCTTTGGAATTGAATCACTAGTCTACAAGTTAAAAAAAAACAAATTAATTATTTGAGTTATAAAAATAGTATTTCTAAAGAGTTGAATTAATTATAATTATTTGACTTATAATCTACTCGATTGATTAAATAAATGTTCTTTACCTTTAAACTTATTCTACTCTTGTAATCAACCTTTTTATAGAATGAATATCTTTGTACATTTAAATTAAAAAAAATCATTATAAAATCAATGATATTAATTTTTTTTTTGCTCAATCATATTAAAACGGGTTAAAGGCAATGGAAAACCTTGCCAAACCAGACCAAAATTCAGGCCAGTCTGCAGAAACGCCCTCTTAAGCCTACATAGCTTCACCACAATTGAAAAAAACAAACATAAACCAACAAACATCCCTAAAGAAAGGAAAAAAACATCTGCAACAAACAGACAGCAAGCAACAGAGCCAGAAAAAAACAAAACAAAAATTGCAGATCTTGCCAATGATATTAATTAATCAAAGAATCTAGTATAAAAAAATTATTGATTGAAGTCCTTGTCGAAATTTGTTAACATTGGACGGATATTTTGTATGTATTATTATTTAAATCAACACATGTCTAACCCATCAAGTTGACACAAAATCTCAGTGTAAATTCACTCTTAAATACTAAAATAATTGGATATTCCAAATATATATAGAAGTAAATGTAGCTGCTGGTTGCCTAGCTGTGGGTCGTGACCACGAGTGGAGACCAGCATGGTCCCTGAAATTCAGCTTCAATTAAATTTTTTAAAATTTAACTCAAAAATAATAAATTACAAATAAAAAGAAAAAAAAAGAAAACATGTATTCCTTGACTTTTGTCGGGTTTTTTAGCATCAGGTTGCTTCTTCGTTAGCTGTAATATTTTAATACATGTTTCTGAAGAATGTGAAAATTTCTTCACAAAAATTTATAATGAATATAAATAATAATGTTTTATGAATAATAAATTACAGGATAAAAAGAAACAAAAAAAAAATCTTAGTTTGAAATTTTGAATGAAGTACGCAACCAAACATACATTAGATTGATAAAAAATACTCATTGATAAAAATCTTACTTTCGAGTATGAAAAACAAAGGAGTTGTTGCTTGCTGGTTCAGTGCGAGAGCAACCACAACAATTCATTGCGAGAGTACCCACAATAAAGAAGAAGAAGAAAAAGAATGGGGTTTAATTTAGAGTTTTTTTTAGGAAGAGAAAATTGATTTTGGATTATGTTTATGAGTGTTTTTAAGATTAAAATTATATTTAGGTTTAAAAATATTTGTGTTTAGTTTATGAGTGTGTTTTTAAGAATAAAATTATATTTTGGTTTAAAAATATTTAGAGTTAGTTTATTGATGAATTTTAAATATTAGGGGAAAAAATTGGATAAGATAAAATATTTGAGCTTTGGGGAAGAACTGGCATGATAAATTGGGCTTTGGTATTGGGTAATATAAATTTAAAATTAAAAATAATATAGTTTTATTCGATTTATTCGAATTATTCGAATTCGAAAATTAAACTCGATTCGAACTCAAAATTTTAAAAAAAAATTTAACTCAATTTGTTTAACTCGAATAACTCGATTTCAATAATTTGAAATTTAAATTTTTTTAAAATTTTTCGATTCGAATCAAGTTTTACTCACCCCTACTTCAAATCTAAAAGTAGTTTCCCTCAAATGGAGCCTCTCCATTTATTATTAAACCCTTCGTTTTCCCCTGTTCCTTTTTATTTCCCTCCTACATCCCAAAACCCTTCCCTTCATTTCCCACCGTCCAAATCAGCTCAATTCCTCACTTGGGATTCGGCACCAGTCCGACTATCAGGGTTTATCCGGCTCTCTGAACGATCATCACCGATTGGTCAGAATCCATACAAGTACCTTTGTTTCCGGTCAAAGATTTTTTTTCTCTCGTCCAAACCAATAATGTCGAGCACGTGAAGAGCTTCTAATCCTATGAAGGACACTGGTTCGCCCAAGACTCTGATTCGGTCGAGCCAGCAAAATCGGAAGACAGTGTTGGAGCCGAAAAATGATGAAGTTGTCGTTGTCAGTGAAGGAGAGAACAGTGAAGTCTTTCGTGGTGGTAAGTGCAAGGAAAGCTCTGCCTCTGGAGCGGGCAACATCGCTAAAAAGTCAAAACCTAGTGTAGCTAAAATGACACCTCTGGAGACAGAGACTTGTGAAGCTATGGTAGTTGACGGTACTGAGAACGGCAGCAAAACGACACCGAATATTGTGTTGTAAGTTTGTCTGGCTTGTTTTCTTAATCCTCTAATTTTTTTCCTCCCTTTTTTGTACTAATGATTTCTGGAAACAGGGGAATTCAATAGAGTGGTATCCACCCATGAGATTCAAGATAACCTCGAAAGAGCTTTTCAGAAAAAGTGCAATCCTGGTAGATGTAAGTGAAAATTCTTTAATGAAGGTCGGGAAGGGAGGAAGGCAAGCATTACCTATAGATTACTGGGACTTTATTCCAAAAGATCAGCAACAAAAAGAAGGTTCTGTGAAACCAGGTAGAAGAGTCCTATCACATGCCCAGGTATCATGTTCTTTTCCAATTCACATTAAAAAAATTATATTTCTTTGTTGTCCTTAATGTCATCTCATATGATTTATTTATGGGAATGCAATCCACTAAATCTGGTACATATTAATTAAAAACTTTTTGTTGATATATGTTTTGCAGTGAATTTTTATATTCATTTCCTACTTTATTTTGTCTGCATTGATATTTACCAACATTGAACTTTTAACCATTAAGGGAAAAAAAAATCTCAATTATTTGATTTCTTAACAATGTCTGGTGGTAGTTTTTGGAAGGTGGAAGATAGTGAGTTGGTTGTTTCCATAAAATGCAAACATTCCGGTTGGCATATTTGGACAGGATACATGAACATGATCCTCCAAATATATGAAAATCCTTAAAAATGTTGAGCATACATGTGTAACAAAATGGCAAAATGGCACTTGTGTTGATTATTTTTTTACGTTGATTTACTTAATGGATGTTATTGTTCAATTGGATGTTTCTTTTCCTTGTTATTTCTGGACCAATCACTTTCTTCATATATATGTTATTAAATATGTTTGATTGCCTTTCTAATTAAGAGAGTCTTATGATTTTAGGAGATTCAAAAGATTGTAGTCTTAGAAGGTGTGTTTGATGGGAGTGTGGTTTTGATGGGAGTGTGGTTGTGCACGTGGTTTATTAGATTTAATTTTGGACTTCAATGAACTTGTTTTGGTTTGTCTGCTGTTAGAGCAATTATTTTATTTTATTTTATTTTTTGTAAACTCTTTTAACAATGTTTGTGGCTTCTTTTGCTAAGTCATGTGTTAGTGTATTTTGATTGTTGAATCTATTTTTGTAGTGAATATTCAACTTTAATTTTAATTTTATATTTTTAGTTGTATTTAAAGCACAATTTCTATCATTATTCACTCTAAATGTTTATGAAAATATATTAATATTAAAATAATAAAAAATAGAAAAAAAATATCTTTGACGCGTCTATTTCAATCTTTTTTAAAGGTTGCTTTAGACAAAGTGTATTTCAACCTTTTTTAAAAGTTATGTTGGACAAAGTTTATCTCAACCTTTTTAAAAGGTTACATTAGACAAGGTTTATCCTAACTTATTTAAAAGGTTGCCTTAAATAAGGTCTATCTTAAATTTTTTAAGGTTACCTTAGATGGCTCTATATCAACTTTTTTTAAAAGTTGCCTTAGATAATATCTATCCTAACCTTTTAAAGGTTGCATTAGACATGTTTATCTCAACCTTTTTTAAAGGTTGCCTTAAATAAGGTATATCCCAACCTTTTTAAGGTTGCTTTAGACAAGGTTTATCTCAACCTATTTTAAAGGTTGCTTTAGACAGGGTTTATCCCAACCTTTTTAAGGTTGCTTTAGACGAGTTTATCCTAACATTTTTTTAAAAGGTTACCTTAGACAAGACATATCTCAACCTTTTTTAAAGGTCAGTATTGACTTGATTTTTTTCCAACCCTTCAATAAAGGTTGACTTATGATGACTTATGCTAACACTTTTTCAAAAGCATCGTGACACCTACGCTAATTGTACTAAAGACAACTGATAGCATTATAAATGACACCTATTTTCTCCCTAAAACTTGTGTATTAATTGTTTCTTTTGTATCATATTTAGTATGTAAGTTTAGCATTATATAGTTAGTATTTGCATTTTCTAACTTAGTATTGAATGACTTTAATTCTATTCATTTTAGCATCTTTTATACTACTAATGTCGTCGTATGTAGCATAAGTTTTGCGTTTGAAATTGTCAGCGTAGAAATTTACCTCTGAAGATCAATGCTGAGAAACATCCAAAAATACAGCCATAAATTTAACATGGAATTGCGGCCAAAGATGTCACTGCATGAAGACTTTCACCTCGTACAAGTGAACTCACGCTACAAACATACCTGAAAACACCAGCAAGGAGAATGCTAAGTTATTACCGTAAGTAAAAATCATAGATTGCTCCCAGAGATGCGGCGACAACCTACAGATGCCTGATGAACACACCAGATTTGCGTGAGTGCACAGCTGAAAATAACTATCTTGTACAGTTGCCAAAATGGTTAGATCTGAGAAGAGAGGAAAGCTGCATATTTCGAGAGCTTATAAATAAGAAGGAAAAGAATAAGATGGGCATCAAGTAGTGAAGAATTAAATTTTGAAAATTTTCTCAAATCTCTGAACTAGCTGTCATGGAAGCTTGAGGTTCGAAGGAAGGTGATCTGACGAGCAAAGGAGCAAGACTTCTAACCAGAAGTGTTTATCTGCGGCGTAAGAGGAGCTTCCACGAAATAGTTCTAGTAAACTAAGAATAGGATGCTTCGACTTTTTTCTTTAATACCTCATAATTGTTGATGAATACTGTTATTATCAATTGAGTATGGAAGTATCATTTGAAGTTAGATCTACTTTGATTTTTACTCTATTTTCTTTGTTTGTTTATCTTTGAATTTAATCGTTTTGATCACGGAAGTGCGATTGTAGTCACAGTCACTGGAAGGCGGTGACAAGTTAAATCAACAAGTAAGACAACGAAATTTACTTGAGGCCGAGAAGGAATTCTGGCCACTTGTTCTTAAGTGCAAGACATTAACAACATTGGAAGGTGAGGTAATTACTAGCATTTGGGTCTTTGCTAAACAGAGGGAGTGTTAGCAGTAAGATTTCATTGAAGTATAATTGCGATGACAATTCATCTATTTGTTACCTTACAGCCATATTTAGCATTGTGACTTGTGAAATCAGTGATCCTCTCCACTTCTTTACAGTTGATCATTTATTTTAGTTTTGAATTTACCTTTACAAACATCTCAACAATTATTCATTTTATCTTAATTTGCTTTGACAATTTATTTCATATTTGCGTTGATAAATTAACTCTTTTAGCTGTGAATATCTTATTTAGTTACGCTGACATTTTTAGTAACAATTCTTCTAATTATAACTTTAGTTACTTTGACAATTAGACATCAAGAACTCTATCCTCGTGGGATCGATATTCGATAGAGAAAATCTATCAACTATACTTGCATTGACAAGTGTCCGCTTGCACTTAAATGCTGTGACGTTTACAGGCCGATCAAGTTTTGGTGCTGTTGCCAGGGATGATGTTTGTTTGATGTTCATTTTTGTAGTTGCAATTATTCTTTCTTCCTTAACTTTTTATTTTTACTAATCTGTTTAACTTTTTTTGATTTTTTCTTAAATTCTTTAGGAGTTGCATGCTCATAAGGAGAAATCCTAAGGATATTGTGAGCTTTGATCCAGAACTCGAACGGACTATTCGAAGGAGGAAGCAAAAGCAAAAGAAAATGGCTGGAAACAACAATGATCTACCACCATTGCCGCCATAAAATGTAGTTCCTCTAATACAGCCACAAAGATTTAATAATATACCCCCATCATTGCCACAAGTGGAGCAAATTCCAGACAAGACAATAAGAGATTTTGTTATTCCTGTGCTAGATGATTTACAACTAGGGGTTGTTAGACCAGCAATACAAGTTGGTAATTTTGAATTGAAACAAGTTATGTTTCAAATGCTTAATTTGAATGGGAAATATGCAGGTTTACCTTATGAAGATGCTAGAGAGCATCTCAAATTGTTTCTGCTTATATATGATTTTTTTAGTCAACATGGTGTTTTTTATGATACTTTAAAGATGCAGTTGTTCTCTTTTTCTTTGCAAGGGAGGCCAAGAATACGGTTCCTTGGTTTACCGGTTGGATCCATTACTTATTGGAATGCGCTAGCAACACAGTTCTGTTGAGATTTAATCCATCGATAATGAATGCAAGATTACGGAATGATATCACGACATATAATCAACTAGATGATGAAAATTTACACTACATGTGAACATTACAAGACTTTGCTAAGACGTTACCCCATGCATGAAATTCAACAAGAAACTCAAATTGAGATTTTGTACAATAGGTTGAATGCACAGACAAGAAATCTTATCGATGCATCTGCCAATGGACCATTGTTAGATTGAATCTACAATGAAGCTGTACGGATATTAGAGAGAATTGCAAAAAATGACTATCAATATCCAATTTCTCGTTCTGCTCAAGTAAAAATTAATCTTGGTGTTATGGAATTAGATACTATACCAGTTTTGAGTGCACAGGTATCCTCGTTGGCAAACATGATAAAAAATATGAAGGTAACAAGTGAAATTGCCTCTATTCAAGTGGCTCAACAGTTGGATGTCTCGACATTTTCCTGTGAAATTTGCGGTGACAACCACAATTAAGAGGATTATTCACAACATGTTGAGAACACATTTTACGTCAACAACATTAGAGGAAATTCCTATGGTAACTCATATAGTAATCCTAATCGTACATAACAACTTTGGGGGAACCAGAATGCGTCCACATTCAGATATGGAAATGCCTCAACTCAAGGGAATTTTACACAAGAGAGTTACAACAACAACCGACAACAGTAGAATTATAATCATACTCTGCAATTACATGCACACTTAGATAATATGCGATCACATGACCAGATGTGATCATAAAATTAGATGCATTCATACAACCAGATGCTACCACAAGCTAGAATGCCGCCACAACAGAATACGATGCCAAATGTGAAAGGCTAGCATAAACAACAACAACAATATTCTCAATCAAGAGCAGATCCGTTAGCTACTCTTGAAGCATTGATGCGAGAGCAAATTACAAGAACGAAAGCAATCGTTCAAGGCAACTCTTCTTCTATTCGCGTGTTGGAAGCTCAGCTAGGACAATTGACTTCTAACATGAACACAAAGTCATCAGGTGCTATGCTTAGCGACACAAAAAATCCGACTCAGAAGGAGAAAGAGCATTATAAGGCTATCACATTGAGATGTGGAAAGCAAACTACCGAGCTAAGCAACAGTTCCAACCAAGTACATGTCGATGCATCCGAATCAAAGCAACAAAAAAGAGTTTCCTCTAAAGTGAGCCTAGTAGAAATAAATGAAGAGGAGCCACTTGTTGTTACTTCTATGCCCACAATTCGATCAACAAAGATGTCGACGCAACTGCCCATGTCGACACAATCGAATCCTTTACAACAACCCACTAACAATATACCTTTTTCATTTTTACAGAGATTTAAGGAGAAGGATCATGACAAGAATTTTCAAAAGTTTATCTCTACCTTGAAGCTATTACACATTAATATACCTCTAATTGATGCTCTTGTGTAGATCCCCAGTTATGGGAAATTTATGAAAGAGCTACTATCGAAGAGGAAAAAACTTTTTGACATCGAAACGATTGTGCTCACAAAGGGGTGCAGCGTTGTGTTAACAAACAAGTTACCACCAAAGATGAAAGACCTTGACAGTTTCACGATTCCATGCTCCATTGGAAACCACTATCTAGGTAAGGCCTTATGCGATTTGGGAGTTAGTATTAGCCTTATGCCTCTGTCCACTTTCAAGAAGTTAAGAATTGGATCTAGGAAGCCCATTACAGTGACATTACAGCTTGTAGATAGATCTTTGGCACAACCTAAAAGACAAATTAAGGATGTCCTTGTTCAATTTCATAAGCTCCTGTTCCTTGCTGATTTTATCATCCTTGATTGGGAAGTAGATAAGGAGGTGTCCATTATCTTGAGGCGCCCATTCTTAGCAACGGGACGCACACTCGTTAATGTTTTCAAGGTCGAGCTAATTATACGTAATAATGATGAGCATGTCACTTTCAGTGTGTTCGAAGCATCTCCCTCAGGAAGTAAGGAGTAATGTCACCACTTTGATGTGCTGGATGAAGTTATTATAAAAGAATTTAATGAACGAAATTCAGTAGTTCTAGACGAATATGCAGTGACATTCACCGATGATATCCTAACTGAATACGACCGTAGAATTGAGGCTAATATTTGTGAATTGAGATGGGGTTGAAAATTGGAATCTTTGGATCTGTTTAACAGGACAATCTCAGTGTTTAAACCATCAATTGAACAAGCTCTTAATTTGGAGTTAAAGTCATTGTCAACGCATCTGAAGTTTGTTTTTTTAGGTGACAATGACACAGGGAATTTTGGCATCGGATTTATGGTCAAACTGCATAATGCGTTGACAATAGCAGTATTCCATGCCCTAGTATAGACATAGAATAAGCTTACTGCATCTCGTCGATTGCGTTGACAATTTTTAGTTGTTGGATGCTCATTCGATCAACAATCTTTTCAACCTCAAAGAGCTTCCTCCAAATTTGAGGATCTGTGGGCTCATGGGTATGGGTGTCTTTCTTTTTCCCTTTCCCTTTGTCTTTCTTTGGTGGTACCTCCTTCACAATAGGGGTTTTCTGCCCCCTTGTCATCCTTTACATCGAAACATCATTAATTGGCCTTATGTTTTTCAATGTCTCTTCCCCTTCGCGAGGGACATTGCCCCTCTATTTACACAACATCATGATCAGAGAAGCGAAAAGCAGGATACTTGTCTATTTGGTGACGGATTCAGTGATTTCCTGGTGAAGGATTGCGCCGACATCAATTTGTCGTCCCTTGAGTATAGAATGCAGAAGACACATTCTGTCTAGCGTTGTAGTAGTGTTGTGAGTGGGTGGAAGGAGACAGAAATTGATGAAATGAAACCACACCTTGCTTTGGACGGTGAGATAGCGATGGTGCATCGTATAATTGTTTGGATTGTTGCCAGTCTAAACAACATCGTCGATGCATAAATCATTCAGTAAAAGATCAACACCCTTATTTGTCAAGTTTTCGAAAAACTCGACATGCTCATCCTCTCCCTCAGTAATGTGGAAGAGAGCTTTATGTGGTCAGCGCTCCATGGTCTATTGTATCTTCTTCAGATGCAACTTCTCCTTGTTGCTTTGGTTCATTTGTGTCGACAGGTGCTTGTGTCATGGGGCTAGATCTTTAGTCTCGCAATCGTGCGACCTTAGGAGATCCTTTCTTGTAAACATGCCTAAGTCAGCCTAACCACCACGATTGAGGATTCACTAAGGGAATTCCTCTAAGGCACCAATTTTATAGTGAAAGTGACTTAGTCAAAAGAAGGCTCAAAAGAAAATAGAAAGCCACACAAACAATACTTCAATTGAGTGAGGCGTAGCCACACACTCCCTTATATCTCCCCGAAATCGCCAATAATTGAGAGGAGAAAAAGCTTAACACTCCCTTATCCACTCCAACAAAATTGATACTCCTAGAGTCATATGCTCACAAATAACACATGTAGTGGTGAGTACTCACTAATCCTATGGCATGCCATCTATATTCAATGTATCCATCATGCAATGTTGCCAATATAATTAATCACACAGGCATAAACACTTATATTTAAGCACTTAATTAATGATATAAAAATTCAATCTAAAGCATGTCATTTAACAATTTCAGTATCAACATAGATAAGCACGATAAATGTCTTTATCCATGGACCTAAAACCAATCATAGAACCATCATCAACTACTCTAATATACAGTAATTCATGCTCCAATTATTATTCAATTCAAATCAATCATACCAAACACAGTATTCACAATTTCCATAAATCATTTACAAATATATTTTATAAAATTAAAAATCAAATTTGAAATCTAAATCATTTAAGATACAAATGAATCAGTAGAAACACAATTCAACAACCCAATTAAGAATGTAAATAGGCATATTTACCAATTGCTTTTAAAAACCACTCACCTTCACACTTCGCTTCTCAAGTCAAAGTGTATCAAGTAGTTGTGTTTCGACCCCGATTCTAAGTAGTAGTGCCCTCTCCTCGAAATGGAGCTTAAACAGTGATAAAATAGATGTTACAAGCTATCATTAACAATAAGAAAATTGAAAAATCATGAACTACATAGATCTGAAACATCTCTCCAATCTACCTTATCGGAAACTCATGATCTAGACGAAACACAATTTTATGCCCCTAATTGACCTTATATGTACCTAAAATCATTTCTAAACATCATTTATAATCTATCAACACAAAACCTAAGCATCAATTTCATCAAACAAACCATTTCATAATTTTCCAAAAAATAAACTCGTGTTCTTAGTTAAAAACAAATTTGTTAAAATTGATCAACCAAACAAGTTTGATATTTTGTTTTCTAATAGAAAACCTCTTAATGAACATGATTTGAGCTTAGATATCCATTTAAACTTCGATTCCTACTTAAAACCATGAATTCACCATTGATGAATCTCATGTTCAAGAGCTAAGAGATGAATTTTTGAAAAATCATTTTAATCAATTTAGATCGAAAATAATAATTAAAAACAATCTTAGAATGAATTTAGAGTTGAGAAAATATATTCAATCGATCCAGAACCACCAAAATTGAAGATTGGATCAAGATCTTTGAAGAACTCGGATGAGTTTTTCACAACTTTGAAAATCTGTTCTGGAGAATTTGGAGAGAATAAAAGATGAGATCTAATCTTTAATATGTGAACTTCGAAAATGAAAAAGAAAAATGAAAGAAAATGCTTAGAAATCAAGTGAAAATTGTGAGTGAAGTGAGGAGGTTGCAGTGTTTTTAAGTTGAAGAACCTTCACCCGATTTTTAAAAATTGGAGAATTTGCCATCAAGCCACTTCCATAATTCCCTTGTTTTACAAAATAGTCCTTTCCGTCCAAAATTCCGAAAATATGAGTAATTTTCCATAGAACCACTCAAACATTTTCCTTGTTTTGTAAAATGGTCCTATGTAATTAATATTTTAAATTCTCTCAATTAAACCACCATTTTAATTTTTTTCAATTTTAATTTGACTCGAAATATTCATTTCTCCCAAAAATTATTTAAAATTATAAAATTAATTTTTCTTAAAATATTTTTATATTTCGGATTATTATTTTTGATTTTTAAATGAAATTAAGCTAACTAAAAAAATTACAAATAATCCCGATCAACTCCTAACTTTTCACTTAGAACTTCATAAACTTACTCGATACTAGTAGACTTATTTTTTAAGGCCTTACAACTCTCCCCCTCTTAAAAGAAATTTTGTCCTCGAAATTTACCTGAATCGAATAAATACGGGTACTAACGTCTCATGATGTATTCTGGCTCCCAAGTAGCTTACTCAGTATTGTGGTTATGCCACAAAACTTTCTCCAATGGAACCGTCTTACAGTGCAGGACCTTGACCTCATGGTCTAAGATCGCAATTGATTCCTCCTCATATGAAAGGTCAGGTCAAACCTCAATCTCCTTAACAGGAACAACATGGGAAGGATCCGATCTATACCTCCGAAGCATGGAAACATGGAAGACATTGTGAATGCACTCAAGCTCAGGAGGCAACATAATATGATAAGCAACCGGTCCAATTCACTCAACACCTCGTAAGGGTCAATGAACCTCAAATTAAGCTTACCCTTCTACCTGAGCCTCAAAACCTTCTTCCAAAGTGAGACCTTCAGAAACACCTTATCACCAACTTGATACTCGATATCTCGACGTCTCAAGTCCGCATAAGATTTCTCCCTATTTGAAGTAGCCTTCAATCGCTCACAGATAAGTTTCGCCTTGTCCTCGATCTCACAAACCAAATTTGGACCCAAATTCCTCTTCTCCTCCATGTGAGACCAACATAGTGGAGTTTTACACTTCCTACCATAAAATGCCTCAAACGGAGCCATCTGAATACTCCTCTGATAACTGTTATTTTATACGAACTCAGCCAACGACAAATGTCACTCCCAACTCCCACCAAAATCAATAGCATAATACCGAATCATATCCTCAAGAATTTGGATCATCATCTCAGACTAACCATCTAACTACAGATGATATGTTGTACTGAAGTGAAGCTTCGAACCTAAAGATTCATGCAACGTCTTCCAGAACCTCGATGTGAACCGTGGATCTCTGTCTTATATGATAGAAACTAGAACTCCATGCAATCTGACAATCTCTCTAATGTAAAGCTCGACCAACTGCTAAAAACTAAAAGTCGTACGCACAGGAAAGAAATACGAACATTTCGTAAACTGATCCACTATCACCTAAAATGAATCCTTTCGAGATAGAGTCAATGGTAATCCAGAAACAAAATCCATCGTGATCCGCTCCCATTTCCACTCTGAAATCTTGATCTGTTGAAATAACCCAGATGGACATTGATGCTCAGCTTTGAAGCAAAGGACACCATCAGTATTGAGACTAAAATCTCAAAGAACACCCAACTCAACCTGACGAATATGATGCGCCAAACTCTCGTCGAACGATTGTCTCTCTCGAATTTGTTGTGCAAGGGTTGGATTCACCTGAAGCTCAGCCAACAAACCACCATCCTTGAAAACTGACATTCGCGAACATCGCCCTCAAGTCAACCAAGGACTTCCGACTCAAGGCATCAACAACAATATTTGCCTTTCCTAGATGATACTCAATCACACAATCATAGTCCTTCAAATGCTCAATCCAACGCCTCTCTGTCAAGTTCAACTCCTTCTAGGTAAGGAGATACTTAAGACTCTTGTGATCGGTGTAGATCACACACCTTTCTCCATACAGATAATAACACCAAATCTTGAGTGCAAAACTATGACAATCAACTCTAGATCATGGGTCGGATAGTTACACTCATGTGATTTCAACTGCCTCGACAAATAAGCAACTACCTTTCCCTCCTACATCAGCACACAACCCAATCCCGTGTAAGAAGCATCATTGAAAACAACCTACTCCTTACCAAACTCTGGCTCTGTTAATACAAGTGCTTCAGTTAGAACCGACTTCAACTTCTCAAAACTGTTTTGCCTCTCATCAGTCCACTAGAAGGTAGTATTCTTTTGGAGCAACTTCGTAAACAAAGCAACAATACACGATAACCCCTCGATGAAACGACGATAATAACCAGAGAAGCCCAAGAAACTCCTTACCTCAGACATAGTCTTCGGTGACTTGCAATCCTAGATCACCTCAACCTTCTTCGAATCAACCTGAATACCCTTCGCTGAAATGACATGTCCAAGAAAAACCACTTCTCGAAGCCAAAACTCATAGTTACTTCTCCCTAAAAATTTGGAGAACCACACTCAAATGCTCATCATGCTCATCCTTTGATCGAGAATACACCAATATGCCATCTACAAAATCCACAACAAACATATCTAGATAGGAGTGGAATACACGATTCATCATGTCCATAAATACGGTAGGTGCATTCTTCAACTCGAATGGCATGACAAGAAACTCGAAATGCCCATAATGAGTCCTAAACATCGTCTTAATAACATCTGCATCTTTCACTTTCAACTGATAATACCTAGATCTCAAATCAATCTTCGAGAAAACTGAAGCTCCTAGAAACTGGTCAAACAAATAATCGATCCTCGGAAGTGGGTACTTATTCTTGATGGTCAACTTATTCAACTAGCGATAATCAATGCACAGCCTCAAAGTCTCATCATTCTTCTTCACAAATAGAACCGATGCTTCCAAGATGACACACTTGGTCGATGAAACCCCGATCCAACAACTCCTGTAATTGAAGCTTCAACTCCTTCAACTCCTTAGGTTCCATATGGTAGGGTCTAATTGGCACCGGAGATGTACCAGATAGAGCTCAATACCAAACTCAACTTCTCTATCCAATGGAATACAAGGTAACTCCTCGGGAAAAACATTCAGAAAATCACAATCTGCACGAATCACATCCAACCTCAACTCCTTACTAATACAATTCAAGATATAGGCTAGATAAGCTTTGTAACCTTTCCGGACTAACTTCTCAGCTCTAAGAAGAAACCATATTAGAGAGCAACTCAAACCTCGCTCCAAGAACAACAATCTCAGAGCTATTATTACAACATAAAGTCGTTAACTTCGCCTCACACTCGACCTTCCCCTGGTGCTCGGTCAACCAATTCATCCTAAGGATAACAGAAAATCACTAGAACAGAAACTCTAAAAGATCTACTAGAAACCTTGTCCCTAAACCATCAGAGGACAACCTCGATAAACTCGTTCAACTACTACACTATCACCTAGCGGACTCCTCACAGTAACACCCAACCTAGATGACTCTACAGAAATACTCAACTCTCTAGCTATATCTCTCAGAATAAACGACCTCTTAGCACCAGAATCTACTAAAGCTAGAAGCGAAAACGACTGTAGTTTGAATGTGATTGCGATGACGTTTATGGCCAATCTAGATTGAGGCTTTCTAACTGCATATACCCTAGTCGAACCTTTAATCTCAACTCGAGTAGCTCCTCTTTGTTAAAACCCTCTACCACCATCACTTATACCACGACCTTTCATTTGAGCTAGATCAGATGCAACAACAACTACAGCAGTAGCAGCACGTAGGTCTCTAGCCAAAACTATCTTCAAAAGGTAATCTCTAATACGGTGATCTATCGATCCGCAAGTAATATAGGCAAAAGTCACCCTCCGATACTATCTAGAATGTTTACTGTTACAATGCTTACACAACGGTAACATAACACGTCCCTAGTCAGTTGTGTCAGTCTCAGCTATTATGACCTACCTAATCGGACCTTGGCCTATAGCAAGTCATCGTGTAGACCATTCAAAACGACCTCTCTTGGCCATTTGACCAGTTCCACTAGCGGATTCAAACAACCTCTTACCGATCTCAGCAGTAAAAACTCTAGGCTCCTCATCAAGAGTCTCCTCTAAAGCTCAGGCCTTTTCAACCAACTATTCAAAAACCTCAACAAACTACGCTACTAGATACAACTTAATATCCTCGTTTAGTCCAAACCTAAACCACTTATAGTGACTAGCCTTTGGAGTCACTAACTCAGGCATATACTGGCTCAGACGCACGAACTCCACCTAGTACTCATCCACAGATAGAGTACCCTAGACCAAATCAATCAACTCGCATCTCCTTAACTCCAGATATTGCTTTCTTGTGAACTTCCTCTGGAAAGATTCCAGGAAAAAGTCCTAATCCACTCTCTCGAGGGCAGTACCACGCTCGACTGTCACCCACCAATGATGAGCCTCACCATTTAGCAACGTCATAGCACACCTAAGCTTATCCTCATCAAAACAACCAATCTGACTAAGGATACGAGTAACTCCCTCCAACCTCAGGACGAGTAAGGTTTCCTCCCCTAACTCCTCAAAACTACTTACCACTTAAAGCTTGCAGATGCTCTAGTGGTAATCCCTAGCGAACCGGGGCGACATTAGCACCAGTGATACACTACAGTGCCCCCGATCATCTTAAGCATTAAGTACTTAAATCAATCCAAATGAGCATCCTCGTGCAGCTGCAACGTTGCATCTCCACGTGGGGGCGGTGGTTCATCCTCATGTGGTTGCGATGGTGCTGGTAGTGCATCTTGACCACCTCATCGTCATCGCGGAGGTATAACGTAAATTGAATACTAAAGGAAAATTAGCAAAAACATACCAGGAGTGAGTAGTGGAGGCATTGTGTTTCCGGTTCCTACCAGAAGACATTTTATAAAATAAAGAACATGCAAGGGTCAAAGAGATAATCTGAAACAATACTATCAGGTAGGCTAGGCTCTAGTGTTACGAAACCCCTGACCTTTAATGTTTAACAAACCTAGCTTTGATACCATAAAATGTTGCACCCTAAACTTGACCAAAATTGGTCAACCCGAATCTGAAGTGACACATTAGCCATCGAAGTGACTCTCCTGTACAAAACCACCCAAAACACTCCCTAACGTTATAACACTTCAATTCAAACTAATAATTATCTAATCTTATTGTGGAAATGATTTGTGAACAATTTTAAAACTTTTTTTTAACAATTTAACCTAAGTATCAATTTCATCACTTAAAAATAAATGATCCCAATTTTAATTCTAAATATCATTTCCAATCTATCAACATAAAACCTAAGTATCAATTTCATCAAACAATCCATTTCATAATTTTCCAGAAAAACAACTCATGTTCTTAGTTAAAAATGAATTTGTTAAAATTGATGAACCAAATGAGTTAGATCTTTTGTTTTCTGATAAAAAACCTCTTAATAAACATGATTTGAGCTTAGATATCCATTTAAACTTGGATTCCAACTCAAAACCATGAATTCACCATTGATGAATCTTGTGTTCAAGAGCTAAGAGATGAATTTTTTAAAAACCATTTTAATTCGAAAATAATGATTTAAAACAACCTTAGAATGAATTTTGAGTTGAGAAAATACCATTAATCGTTTTGGAACCCCCAATATTGAAGATTGTATCAAGATCTTTGAACAACTCGGATTAGTTTTTCTCAACTTTGAAAATCTTTTCTAGAGAATTTTGATAGAATTTAGAAAGAATAAAAGATAGGATCTAATCTTGGATATGTGAACTTCGAAATGAAAAAGAAAAACGAGACAAAATGCATAGAAAGGGTGAAAATTGTGTGAAGTGAGGAGGTTACAGTGTTTTTAAGTTGAAGAACCCCCATCTGATTTTTAAAAATTGGTAAATTTACCATCAGACCACTCCCACAATTCCCTTGTTCTACAAAATAACCTTTTCCTTACAAAAATTTCAAAAATATGAGTAATTTGCCATAGAACCACTCAAACATTTCCCTTGTTTTTTAAAATGGTCCTATTGGAATGTTGAAAATGTGCAAGTGTACACAATTGTATTCAAGTAATAAAGGGACAAGTAATGTCAAGTATCGTACCCATAAGGACTGTGCTATGAAAAGTTTTTATGAAATATTAATCAACAAATTGGTTAGGAACAAGATAACATCTGTGAAGGATATTAATCTAAACTATTAAACTAAACTAAATTAATCTAAGTTGAAGATAAAATTAAATTCCAATGCACGATTTCTAAGAGTTTAATCAATATGACATAAATGTGTTAGGTTAATTGCTTTAATTACTTAATTAAATCTTGCTTATTTGTAAAATGGTCCTATTGGATTCATTTGTTTTCGAACAAATTAAAGTATGTGAATCTTGCTTATTAGGAAAAATGGCTAAAGCTCCTATTTCTAGTAAAAGTGAGCGAGCTAGTGAGTTATTAGGCCTAATACATACTGATGTATGTGGACCAATGAATACATAGGCCAGAGGTGGATTTAAGTACTTCATTACTTTAATTGATGACTTTAATAGATATGGGTATGTTTATCTCATGTTTTACGGTGAGTGAAAAATGAAGTACAAGTGAGTTATCTCATGTACCACAAGTTTGAAGCACTTGAAAAGTTCAAAGAATTCAAAAATGAAGTACAAAATCAACTAGGAAAAACTATCAAGACACTTCGATCAGATCGAGGTGGAGAATTCTTGAGCCTAGAGTTTGATGATATTTTAAAGGAATGTGGGATAGTCTCACAACTTACACCTAATGGTATTCCTTAATGGAATAGAGTTTTTGAGAGAAGAAATCAAACTCTGTTAGACATGGTTCGATCAATGATTAGTCATGTTGATCTACCGACTTCCTTTTGGGGACATGCACTTGAGATAGTTGCTTTCACACTGAATTGTGTTCCATCTAAATTGGTTCAAAATATTTTGCATGGGATATGGACTGGGAAACGTCCTAGTATGTATTTTATGAATATTTGGGGTTGTGAAGCTTATGTTAAACATTAGACATCTACTAAGCTTGAACCCAAATCTGAAAAAAGTATATTTGTAGGATATCTGAAAGAAACCAAAGGATATTATTTCTTTAATCCCATTAAGAACAAAGTGTTTGTTACTCGGGATGGTGTCTTCCTAGAAAGAGAATTTGTCTCTAAAAAAGGAAGTGAGAGAAAGATTGAACTTGAAGAAATTCAAGAACCACAAAATACCACTGAACCAAAGATAGAATAATAGTAGGTTTCATAAGAAACTGAGGAACAAGTAACTGTTGTAGAAACACAACCATCGCGAGGATATTTAAGAGAATGAAATGCACATGAGAGATATAGATTTCTTGTTACAACATATAGTGATGTTCTTCTTATGTATCAAGATGAGACTAAGACTTATCAAGAAGCGGTGGCGAGCTCAGACTCTGAGATGGATTCCGTGTTAGAAAACTATGCATGGACCTTGGTTGCCCACCTGAAGGGTTTAAACCCATAGGGTGCAAGTGGGTTTTCAAAAAGAAAATCGACATGGATGGTAATGTACAAACATACAAAGGTGATTAGTGGCTAAAGGTTTTCACCAAGGTTATGGTATAAACTATGACGAAACCTTTTCTCCTACCGCTATGTTTAAATCCATCCGGATCTTACTTGCAATAGTTGTATTTCATGATTATGAAATTTGACAAATGGACGTCAAAATCGCTTTCCTTAATGGAAAACTTGAAGAGGATGTGTACATGACAAAAACTAAAGGTTTTGTAGATCCAAAAGATGCTAAAAAATTATTCAAGCTACAAAGATCCATTTATGGATTAAAGCAAGCTTCTCGAAGTTGGAAACTTCATTTTATTGATGCAATGAAAGAGTTTGGTTTTCTCAAAAATGAAGATGAGCGTTGTGTTTATAAGAAAGTTACTGCGAGTATTATCACATTATTGGTATTGTATGTGGATGACATACTATCACAGGAAATAACATACCAACCTTATAGTCTATTAAGACTTGGTTAAGAAGTTATTTTTCTATTGAAGACTTGGGCGAAGCTACTTACATCTTAGGAGTCAAGATTTATATAGATAGATCAAGACAACTCCTAGGTCTAAGTCAAAGTACATATATAGATAAAGTATTGAAAAGTTTCAGTATGGAAGAATCTAAGAAAAGATTCCTACCTATGAGACATGGTATTTTACTCTCGAAGGAAATGTGTCCTTTAACTCCACAAGAGAGAGAACACGTGAGTAAGATTTGATATGCTTTGACTACTGGGTCCATCATGTATGCCATGCTATGTACTCATTTAGACGTGTCGTATGCTTTAAGCATGACAAGTCAATGCCAAGTAGATCCTATTAAAGGTCATTAGGTGGCAATTAAAAACATCCTTAAGTACTTGAGAAGGACTAAGGATGCATTCTTTATATATGGAGGTGAGGAAGAGCTAAGTGTAAAAGGTTACATTGATGCTAGCTTCCAAACCGATAAGGATGATTCTCGATCGCAATCAGGTTTTGTGTTTTGCCTTAATGATAGTGTTGTGAGCTGGAATAATTCAAAGCAAGATAGAATAGCTGATTCTACAATAAAGGTCGAGTATATTGTAGCTAGTGAGGCAAGAAAAGAAGTTGTTTGGATTACGAAGTTCATTACTGAAGTAGAGGTAATAATGGCTAGCATATTAGATTCTATAGAACTCTGTTGTGGCAACAACAGAGCCATCACACAAGCCAAAGAACCCACATCTCACCAACGATCCAAACATATACTTAGTCGATATCATCTTATTCGAGAGATTATCGATCAAAGAGATATGGAGATATGCAAAGTACTTATAGATGATAACATTGTTGATCCACTGACCAAGCCTCTGACATAGTAGAAGCATGATCGTCACACTAAGTGATTTGTAGATATATGAGTGATTAGTCTTGGTGCTAGTGGGAGATTGTTAGAGTATGCCAAAAAACCAATCATGAGATTATTGCAATAACATACTTGTTTTACCTCGTTTATTAATATAAGGCATTGCCAATATTATTTAAATTTCTTTTCTATGTATATAAATAAATTATTTTATAATAATGTCCTTAGAATAATATGATTATTCATAAAAGGTCCTTAGTCAAGTTTTATTGTGGGCTTGAACAACTATAATGCATTAAGACTAATGTGTAATTTATTGATGACAAAGTGTTGTCAAAATCAATACATGAGTATGTGTGTTAGAGAATAACATATTGGACTAACCCACTATGAGTATGTTTCTTGGATTATTATGTAATATTCACCACATAAATCTTAGTGATTACTATGTATATGATCGTCAGACTTGAGATCATCACTATCCCAACATCATGAGTCGTAAATTTTGATATAGTCAAACGTCCATCGTAACCAGTTGTTCTATAAAGGCTAATGTTCGATATACAAGAATCTATGTAGTGGGATATGGTTGATCAATATAGGATTTGTCCCTCTTACATAATGGGAGCAATATTTTAGGCCACTTAATTGATTGAGACTAGAAATGCATGGCCATGCTCAAATAAGTTATCATAGTCTACTCAAGATATTAATAAACATTAGATGGACTATCCAAGAGTGACTATTCCATGACTTGTGTCCATTCTAGATATAGACAAAAAGATTTTAATATATGAATGGTTAATCACAGAGAGGATATGTAGAATCATGAATTCTTGTAACTTAAGCAGCAATAATGCATTGCTAGATGCCACTCATTGTTTGTGATATTAAAATCGTTCTAGTATTACTACTAATGTTACAATAGCCTAAAGGATCACACCCTATGGTCGAAACGAACATAATCCAAACATAATTGGTGTTATGTTTAGCTATCACATGATTTAAATTAATTATTGAATTAATTTAATTTGACAATTAAATATTAAACACATTATGTGTACAAACTTGTTATACACGAATAGAGAACATAGTTAATATTATTAAATGAATTTGATTCATATAAAAGTTTAATATTAACTGAATAAAGTTTACCGAAATTATTAAAATAAATAATTATAATAATTTTAGTAAAATATTAAAACATGGAAGTTAATATCCTTTTGGAAAGGATATAATGTTTTACTAACTTTCCTTATGTTTCTTTAAAGGGATAATTCCGTTTTTAATATGTGATATTAAATGAAAGGAAAGATCTCAAATTGTGTTTGGGTTTTATAGCGGAATTGTATAAACGGTCTAGCAACCATTAATACAAAATATTTTCTCTGAAAAGTTTATAGGTGTTCTTTTCGTTCGTTGTCACACCGGGTGGATTATGTAGAGGCCGAAACTATTTGCAGTGGCTTGGAATCGACATACAATTGTGCAATCAACAACAGTTAGTTTTCCAGACGATTAAATGTAATCGTTCATACCCTTTAAACCTCGTTTTGTTCCTCGTAGATGGATCCTTGGTTGTGATCGCTAGATTTAATTTTTCTGCTACACCATGGTGTGTACCAGTGATCCAAGAAGGTCATCCCTAAATATCTGAATATGCATAAATTTTAATCGATTAAACAATCTCAAGTAAAATCATTTATCATATATACTAGCATGCTCGTTTCCTTATATCATTCATGTCACTTGGTATAGATAATTACTTATTACCTATTTCTTATGTAACATATAGAATTTAATAGTCGAATACTCAAAAATTTAAAGATCATCAATTATCATGCCAAATTTATTCGACAATACAAGCAACCTATCTACATGTTCCTAACCAGTCACTTGTATTTCTACAAGTTCATGCACATGATAAAACAAATCAAAACACATTAAATTTTTTATGTCACCCCCACACTTTAGTAAACACATTTTCCTCAATGTGTAGTTTCGAAAAAGATAAGGAAAAAAGTTACCCAATTGATCATGGTTGGCTCATTGGCTATTGGTGGGTGCTTCCTCCTTTTATCATGAATGGCTTGTAAGTTTTGTGTCTTTCCTATGTAGGGTTTCTACATAAAAGTAGAAAACAAAACTACAAAATAGATATAATCTAAAATTACTCCTACTCTTGAAAAATAATTAAGTTCAAAGTTTATCCACAGAAACTTATTTCAATCCCTCAAAAAGTTTGTAAAACTTTAAAAGTTAGTCCTTCTCTAAATCATTAGAAGGAGGAGCATGTTATGGTTCCATTGGTGCTTTGCCCTTGCCCAAGCTATGTTGACGTTTGGAGCTCCAACCCTCGACTGTGGTTGTCTTGCTGGGCTCTAGATAACAAGACCTTTTGGAGTGGAGTACTGTGGCTGGAACTTTGCCTCATACTCATCCTTCGTCTCTACATATTCTTAGGCATCTTCTCCTTCGGAACTATCCTCATCATCCCTTTCTTTATTATGCACCAACTCGAAAGTGAACATGTCTAGAGGGTAGTTTGGTGTTCGAAGTCCGTTTATTCTCGCAAACTCCTTAAGCATCGATCCAGTTTCCAACATCCATCGGATCATGACATCAAGCTTATTTTACACACTGCTCAGGAGTCCTCCTCGAGCTTTAGATCTGTCTTTTCGTTTAAAAGTTGTTGGTACATCCATCTTCTCCTTTATGCATTGGTTCCATTTTGTAATCTGCTTTCATTGGAGCTCGACATATTGCCTATACAAAAAATCCTCGATGATACTCCTTATCGACTTCAAAAATTGCTCATCCTTTCTCATTAGCACTCTTGCCTTTTGGCATAGTGCCATCACCAAGTAGGGAAATAAAATTTGGTTTTTTTGGCTCTATGTGCAACTCTTCATTTCTCTGAAAATCCATCGTCCTACACAAATTTGTTTTCCCTGCAAAATATCATACAACAAAATAGCTCAAATATTATCAACTTTAGATACATTTAGAGCAGGTACAATTCTATTTCCAAGAAACTACATCCACCTTTTGGCAATTGGAAATATAATCGTTTGATTAAAATTGGAAGGAGAACCGGTGTCTGGTCAATAATTCCAACTACCCCTTCCTTGCATCAAGAATTTAATAACCTCCTTCATAATACGAAATGTTATAAAATCCGTAAATTTCATCAAGAGTGATTGGAACCTCTTCTCCTTACACTGTTACGTCTTTAATAACTTTACCAAACCCTTCCCTAATTATATCATCCTTAAGGGATGCATAGAATTCTTTTACTATCGGTATAGCTACATTACCGATAGAGGTAACACAATTGTTTCTATTAATGGTACCGTACTAATGACAAAATTTCCTTACAAAAAATCATGGATGGTTCGAACCCTCACTCTTGAATCAAAGGGTGTCCTTGTAGGGCTAAGAAATACCTCTCAGTTTCTACTATTCCAAACCTCTCTATTGAAACATCCTAAGGTTGTTGAGTGACTATTGTCTTACCCTTTCACGGAGGCATTGTGAAAAAAAAATATGAACAATAACGAAAAAAATAGTGGAATTTCAAGAATACTTGCACCTTAACCTTGTTGACTTGTTTTGGATGTCTTTTGTTGGTGTTGGATTCCCTTGGTGTACTTCCTGAAATGGTAGATGAAAGATGGGGAATTTTGGGTTTTGGTAGGTAGAAGGTTTGAAAGCTAAAGTTTTGTTAGATTATTTTAGAAAATTAAAAAGTTTCGGAGTCTAATGAGAGAGAAACTATGTTTTAGTATTTATATATAGTAAAAACTAGGGTTTAAAGGCTTTAAAATTGAGTAAAAATAGAGTTTAAGCCGTCGGGTTACGTAGATGGGTCAGGTCAACCTTGCAAAAATTACAATCGATGTCGCAACACAAGGGTTTCGTGTCACGATATCCCTGTCAGTCATCCTTTGTCAATTTCTTAGTATTGCGACTTACCCTTCGGTTTTGAAAATTATGAGATTTTTAAGTATTGACCTCTTCGTCGCAACACCACATACCCATGTCGTTACTGTAAGGTGTTTTTCGAAGTTTGGACTAATGGCTACTACATCACTACATAGGCTAGTAATGTCACAACATTCTCGTTAGTGCATGTCAAAAAATGTTTAAGTTTGATTTTCTTGTAAAACTTTAAGTTCAATCAGTGTGCATTTTGGCATGCTTGATGGATTGGTTCTATTACTATTGGTCCAACATCAGTCGTGTCATGCTATGCGTTTGTGTTTATCTCTTTCTCTGAATTTACGCTTTCGACCAGCATTCACGACTGCTAGTTCTTTTCGCCAATCAAAGCCATGAATTACTTGTAGTTACACATGTTGATACCACCACCTGGTTTTATGGTTAATGCTATTATCGCATAAATGAGGGAAAATCGTGATATACCCTAATCCTTTATCATGTATTCAAGTGTTTTGTTTATCAAAATTGACTCAGCACACTGGTTTATTGGTAATCTGATGGTTTTAACAGTGGTTCTTTTTGAATCCCATATCTGATAACCTTCAAGTGCTTTCAACTATTTGATTATCCTTCTGCTAACCCATGCTTGAGGCCATCGAATGCTTTGTAAATCCCATGAGGTACTTCACTGTTTTATGATGAAGTAATTAAATAGACTTTTGGAAGATTGTTATGTTCTTTATTAATGTATATCCTTTCGGTTGCTTGGAGTGCATGAACAATCCCGAAGTCCTTGAACTTTTAAGGAGTTTGGTTTAGAATTCATAATTTAAATGATAGAGCCAAATCCCATTCAATTTCTAAACATGTGTTTATAGATTCTTTAAATATTGGGGCTTCCTCTACCCAACTAATTGTGACGGTTATTGTGTGAAATTGCGATCCCTCGCTTTTATTTGCACATACCGTATTAATTAGAGATACTATTTCACTGCTGCATGGAGGCTTCCCTTCACTGTCTATTCTTTGGATATGTTTTGATCACTTCTTCTGATATCAATTCTTCTAGTTGCCCGGTAGGTTCACATATTTGTTACTGCGATGATTCTACAGCTTTATTACTAGCAGTGAATGGGTTCTCTTCCTGTTGTTCCTCTGGACCTAACTCCTCTTGTTGTTTTCGGGATATATATTAATATTTTTATCAAATATTTGAGTTTCTACTCGAAGTTGACTTAACTCGAGCATAATTAATCTATGATTTTCCTGTATTTACCAGTCCTCAAAAACTCATTCCTCGTAAATATCCTTGTTATAATCGATGACATCATCCTACCACATATAAGTATAGTCGTTAATTTTATGATCTTGGTATAAGATATATCAACGCAATTTTTTAAAACTTTTATTTTTAACTATTTTAGAATATTTACAGAAAAAACTTTTATTTTTAACCATTTTTAAAATATTTACAATATTATAAATTTTGAAATAAATAAAATAAAATAAAAACTTTTATTTTTAACTATTTTAAAATATTTACAGAAAAAGAGGTAATTTAAGTATTTACAAAAAGAACAACCAAATTTTACAAAAAATTCAATTAAGTCCTTAAACTCAAAATAATTTAAAAATTGGGTTGCAAATAAAACTTGGATAAAAAATTGACCCTTTTTTATTTGAAAAATTAAAAATTAAAAATTTATTCTCTGACTTATGAAATTATTTCTCGAAAAATTATGTTAAAATTAATTCTTAGGAAAGATTGGAAGGGTCACAAACGGACCCGCTTAAGTTTCAAACTCCTAGATAGAATTCATTTCAACATACGAGTCCAGAAAATATAACCTAAGTTCTTTATTAAAAGGAAAACATAAAATCTAAGTATTTGATAAAATGAGCGATGCTTCATTACGCTCAATTTTATTCCCTTAATAATTTTTCAACCTCTGAGCATTAATTCGAAAAATACCTTGCTTACCATGGAGTTCAACCACTCTATACGGAAAACTTGATGGATAGTGAATGAACCAGACCAACATGATTTCAATTTACTTGGAAAAAATTTCAATCTAGAGTTAAACAATAAGACTTGTTAACCTACTTTGAATTCTCAGACTCGAATATGCTTGTCATGCCATCTTTTTAATTTGTCTTTGCACAGCTTGGCATTGTCATAAGAGAATGTTCGGAATTCTTCTAACTCATTGAGTTGAAGCATTCGTTTCACTTTAGCAAGCTTGGGATCCAAATTGAGTTGCTGAAGAGCTTAGTAAGCTTTGTGTTCTAACTCCAAAGGTAAATAATAGGCTTTTCCAAATACTAACCTATAGGGGGACATCCCTAAAGGTGTCTTGAATGATATCCTGCCAACCCATAAAGCATTGTCTACTCTCTTCGACCAATCTCGTTGGTTCGGACACACTACCTTCTTGAGTTTAACCTTTATTTCTTTATTCGCCAACTTAGCTTGCCCATTCGTCTGTGAATGCTAAGTTGCAACAACCTTGTTCCTTACTCCGTGTTTATCGAGTAACCACTTCAACCACTTGTTCACAAAATGGGACCCCTCATCATTGATGATGGCTCTAAGAGTTACAAACCTTGTGAATACATGCTTTTGTAAAAACTTCATCACTACCTTAGCATTTTTATTGGATATGCTTAGGCCTCAATCCACTTTGATACGTAGTTGACTGCTACCAAAATGTACTTGTTTCCAAATGACGGAGGGACTGGACAAAGAAAGTCAATACCCTAAACATTGAACAGTTCCACTTCTATGATGTTTGTTCGAAGCATCTAATTTTTGTTAGTGACATTTCCAACCCTTTGATATCGATCACAGCTTCTGACATAGGCGTACGCATCATTGAACAATGTCGACAAAAATAAATCAGCTTGCAATGTTTTGGTCACAGTACGTGATCCTCTAAAGTGTCCCCCACTTGGAGCTGTGTGCCAATGATATAAGACTGCTTGCACTTCATTTTCTGTCACACACCTCCTGATCATCTGATCTGCACACTTCTTAAACAAATACAGCTTTTCCCAGAAGTAGTACTTAACATTATGAAAGAACTTCTTCCTTTGCTGATACGTCTTATTTGACGGAATCAAACCACAAGCTAAATAGTTAGCAAAATCAACAAACCAAGGGGTGTTATGAGTTACCATAAGTATATTCGTTAGGGAACGTCTCTTGTATGGGACAAGAGTTGAATTTTCTTCTCGTGGCTCCAATCTAGACAAGTGATCTTGAATTTCTGGATCGAACTCTTGAAGTAATAAGACCCAACGAATCAATCTTGATGATTGCATCTGAAACGTCACAGCAATTGTGCAAGCGAACACACATCGATGCAAGTATAGTTGATAGATAATTCTATCGGATATTGATCCCATGAGGAAATGGGTTCTTTATGTTTAAATGTAGGAGCAATTAATACTGAAATTAAGTAAAATGTGAGTAATGATGTCAGTGCAATTCTGTCAGATCTGTACAATAAAATAATCAATATTATCAACACAATCATAGTTAAATGTCAGAGGTTAAATGTCAATGTACTAGAAATAAATAAAATGTGTTAAGTGTTGATTGCTAAATATTTAAATGCACGAAATGTAAATGTGATCAAGTGCAAAGATCTGGAGTGGATCGATGATTTTTTTTTCTAAGTCACAACGCAGGACACGTCGACAAGATCTTGAATAGATAAACTGTCACAGCAATGACACTTCAATGAATACCTACCAATAACAGTCTTCCATTTACTCTAGACTCAAATACCCACAATTACTCCACCTCTTGATGTGAATAATGTTGTGTACTCAAGAACAAGTGATTAGAATCTCTTCTAATCCCAAGCAGCTCTCGCCTAACTTACTTGTTAATCTAACTTGTCACCTCGTCTCTCGATGTCAGTAGACTGCAAAGCCACTCTCGTGTTTGATCCAGTTAGATCCAAGAATAAACAGAATTAAAACATTAAATAAGAATCAAAGGGATCAAATAATGAAAGATACTCTCGTATTCATTCAATATTAATAATAGTTCATCATCCATAAGAAAGGAGTTAACGAATACATCGGAATATACTATCTCTAGGCTATTCGGATTACCCCTAACTGCTTCTCTTGCTTAGCATCAAGCACTCCTCGTCAGGAGTTGCTGCTCATCAGCTTTGTCAGCTCTCCTGTCTCTAGCAATAAATTCAAAAAAACATAAAGTAATTTGCAAATTTAATTATTCAACTCTTGATGATTTCTTCATTCTTCTATTAATGAGCTCAAGAAATTGCAGATTTTAGCCTCCCATTCTCAAATCTAGATCTAAATTTTGTAGCTATCAAAGTTAGTTAGAGTATAACTGTGCACTCACGCAATTTTAATGTTTTCTTTATAGATCTACAGATTGTCGCTGCATTGCTGGACACAATCTGAAACCATAATTGCAGCGACATCTATGATGTTCTTGCGCTGGTGCTTCCAAATGTGAATTCAGCTTGAGTTTACCAATTCAGAGTTCATGTTTAGTGCGATGACACCGCTGGTCACAACTCCAAGCTGATCTTATGGCTGCATTCTTCTTCCATCATTAAGCTCTTAGACTGAGTTCCTACGTTGACAATTCTAAGTTGCAATATATCGGCCTGCTTGCGTTGACATTAAAACAAAAACTGATAAAAATAACAAGAAATTAAACTAACTAGCAATGAATTAGAAAATGTAAAAACTAAGTATGAAATGCTCAAGATGCATGCTAAATGAGATACAAAAGAGACAATTAAAACATTAAATTAGGGAGGAAATATATGTCATTTGTAATACCATCACACCCCCAAACTTGAATTTTTACTTGTCCTCAAGTAAACAAAAATTAACAAAGTCACAGGCAAAAATGTCACCGCAATCATTAGTCATACAACTTGAATTCTTTGAAGTCCTAATGTACAAATTGTATTCATATGATAGAATAATGCACTGACAATTTATAGGCGTGAATAATTAAAAATTGCAACTTCATAAATGTTAGTGACGTGCATTGAATCCTAATCTTTCTTGAACTAATACAACATTTCTCCAAAATTTTTTTTTCCTTTTTCTCATTCTGCTTCTTTTTCAAATGATTGAGAGATGTCATTTCATTACTCTACCTTTATTCCTGAGCAGTAACCATGGGGTACAACAAACCCTCAAGAGGTATGTAATTGCACCGACACACAGTCTTGCAGTGACAACCTTTGGCTATATGATTTTTCTAAACCTACAGTGGAGTGTTCTCCCTTGGAAAGTCATAATGCACTTATATTAGAGTGTCTTTTATTCATATAATGTCGCTGCAACTGGTCAATTAGCTCAAGATTCAAACATCAACACTATCATTTCATTACTGAAGCAATTTTAATTATTCATTCAAAAATAGCAGACTCATCATTCATTAATATTCATCCAATTTCCTCATTATCATTCAAACAATTCAAGAATTACGCATAAAAATAAAAATTGTGGGCATATTTATGTTAAAATTATGTCAATTCTCATTAACCAAAGAAACAAGTAGAATTCAAATGTATGGGTGTAATTGCATTTCCATTTCACATTATCTCCCCCAAACTTAATGTCTGCATTGTCCCCAATACACTAACAATATGTATACAAAAATAATGGAAATACAACTAAGTTAACAAAAGGGATGCAGTAACAAAATAAAATGCAATGTCAATAAAAATTCATGAAAACTATCTAAAAAGAAATATATCAACTTATTCGTCAGCAGCCGATGCAGAAATTGACTTTGTTTTTTTCTTCTTCTTTGGGCGCTCACCCTCGTCTTTGTGCTTCTTCTTCTTTTTGTCCTTGCGCCTCTTATTCTTTTTATCCGTTGCACCAACCGACTTGGCGGATTGCTCCTCCTCGACAGGTTGGGTGGTGGCCTTATCGGTTGTCATGTCTGATGAGTGGATTTCGGCGAGCAGTACTATATAAGGCACGATAGTAAGAGAATTCAGTTCCTCGATTTCGCTGATAAAAACATCAGCTTGGCTCGAATCAAGTCGAGCTTATTTAGAACTAGATTACCTCACACTCTCTGGTGTGCCGACAACATCCTCAGCAAGTGTTGTCGGGGCATCCTTTTCCTTCTTTTCATGCACCTTGACAAGGTCTTTCTCTTCATTCTCTACTTTCTCTTTTTCTTCTTCCTTTTTCTTCAACAGGTCATCTCCATGATCCGCACCTTCATCCTCATGCTCTTCTGGTTCTTTTGGGCCAATGTTAGCGCATTCTACTACGTCAACATCTTTATCCACAACAGCCTCATGTTCAGCCATATCCCCTCCAAGACTATTAGAGAACTCTTCCTCAAATAGATCAGCAATGGTACGATAGTAGTCCTCATCAGATTTTGAGTGCCCTTCTTCCTTATCATCATCTGAGATGTGAATCCGTGTTGGTACAGGGGCAGGTCTACCATCATGCGTAAGTTGATCGGATGATGAGTACTGCATTTGTCGAAAGATGGATGGGAAGGCTGGAAAGTCTGGCAATAGAGTGAGGCTGATTTGGTGTAATGCGGTGACAATGGCCTCGTTTTAGGACTTTATGTAAACATAAAATTTATGCAGCCTGTAATCCATGTCACCAACAACACCACACTGAGCGCCTGTCAATACGATCGAGATGTACTTCCATTAAAGCCAACTTCTTCGCCACTTGTGAATTTGTGGGCGCATCAGATTATTTTGCCTTCTTTTTCCCTTTGTTTCTATCCTTCTTCTTCGAGGCTTCTTTGGCCACCGGTGTCTCTTGGCCACGAGTCTTTTGTTTGACAAAAATATCGTTTATCGGGCCTTTGTTCTATAATATTTCCTCACTATCCTCGAGTACAATGCCCTTCTGTTTACAAATTAACATGATTAGAGAGCAGAATGGGAGTATACTAGTTTGCTTGCTAATGGCTTCCGTAATTTGATCGTGGATGATCTCTCTGATGTTGATGTGTCGAAAGTGAAGGATAGAATGCAATAAACACATACGGTCTAATGTCCCAGTAGTGCTATGTGTTGAAGGCATGATGCGACTGTTGATGAAATGAAACCATACCTTGCAGAAGGTTGTGAGATACCTGTGATGCATGGTGTAGCTATGGCACCCGTTACCAGTCCATGTAGCTCTATCGACACAAAGGTCTTTCATCATTTGAGTGGTGCTGTCATCATCTAGGTGATGTATAAATGGTGAGTGGTCGTCCACTCGCTCAGGTAACCTCAATAGCAGGTTGATTTGAGCAGTACTCCATAGAATGAGTCCTTCCCTAACAAAAATGAATTCTTGCTCCAGATCCACTAGGTTGGCATAGAACTCCCTGACCATGGTAGGGGAGTAACCAGAAGGATGCTCACAGAAAAACTCCCACCCTAGTCAACTGATAGTAAGGGCAACCTATCTCCTCAAGGTCTGATGCGAAGATAGTTGGAGACCTTATTTAGGGTGGAGATTTCATTTCAGCATGATATTCTGGTAGCGGTCCTTGATTGCAGTCGTCAAGAACAAGACCGAACTTGTAGATGAAGATGGTGTTGTGGTCGAACCCACAGTAGTTGAAGTTGTTGGGATGTTCTTAGAAGGGTTTTTCAATGCTTGGGTTTTTTTCATTGTTACTGATAAAGCAAATTAGAGAAGTTTGCAAAAATGAAGAAAGTTTGTAAACGAGAAAGAAATATAGAGGCAATGAAATGAACAAGTTGTAGCAATAATGGAGGATGTGAGTAAAGAGAAATCTGTAGGAAAGAGAATTTATAACCTAGGTGTGATGATTGAAAAATGAAAGGGATAGATTGTACTGTTTCGTTTGATCGGATGCCTGGGAAAGAAAAAAGATCAACCGACGTGATTCTTGCTGAAAAAGCTATGTTGACTCATCACAGAATGCATTGACAATTCGTGCTTCGATGCTTCGACAAAAATACGATTTTTATTTCTGCAAGGAATTTGAAACAAAAAAAGTAAAAGTGAAAAAAGTAAAAGTAAATAAACAAATGCATCGACATTATTTAAATGTGACCAGATTGATGGTCTCTTTTGGTTCTTTGATATCTAGCCTCACATAGTGCTTTAAACGTTGGTCGTTTACTTTGAATTGTTGTCCATCCTTTAGATGTTCAATTGTCACCACACCGCTTTAGAATGCATCGACAACTTTGAAAGGGCCTAACCATCTTCATCGCAATTTACCTGGATGCAATTTTAAACGTGAGTTAAATAAAGGCACAAACTGACTAGGGCTAAATTGTCGACACAAAATGATATTGTCATGCGATCTCTTTGTCTTTTCCTTGTATATTGCGACATTCTCATAAGCATGGCGGCGTATTTCCTCCAGTTCAGTGATGTCCAACAATCTTTTTCTTCCGGCAGCATCATAGTCCATATTCACCTATTTGATTGCCCACATTGCTCTATGTTCAAGCTTAACTGGCAGGTGACAAGACTTACCAAGTACTAACTAATATGGCGACATTCCCAGTGGGGTTTTGTAAGCAGTGCGAAGCGCCCACAATGCGTTATGTAACCACAAAGACCAATCCTTCCTAGATGGACTAACCACCTTCTCAAGTATGCTTTTGATTTGATGATTGGATACCTCAACTTGACCATTGGTTTGTGGGTGGTACGTAGTAGCCATACAATACTTCACACCATATATTTTTAACTCAGTTACCACTTGGTTGTTATAAAATGAGTTCCTTGGTCACTTATTAATGCTCTTGGTGTTCCAAACCTTGTGAGAATTTATGTGTGAAGGAACTTCAACAACATCCAAGCGTCATCTTTTGGCACTACAATAGCCTCGATCCACTTCGATAAATAGTCAACATTTCCAAAAGAATTTGGAAATGGTCCCATGAAGTTGATACCCCAAACATAAAAAAGCTTTACCTCCATGATCGGTTGTTGGAGCATCTCATTGCATCGAGATATTGAACCAGTGCATTGACAACGATCACATTATTGTGCGAAGTTATGAGCATCTCGAAACAATGTGGGCCAATAAAATCCTAACTATAGGACCTTAGTAACAGTCTTTGGACCACCAAAATGTCCTCTACAAGGAGCATCATGGCAATATCGTAGGATTGAAGTCATTTCTTCTTCAGGTACGCAGTAGTGGATAATGTTGTCAATGCATACCTTGAATAGGTAAGGTTTGTTCCAGTGATATTTTACAGCGTCACGTATGAACCTGATTTTCTTGTGACCAGTAGTATTCAAGGGTAGTTTCCCACACACAAGGTAATTGACAACATCGGCATACTAAGGCGATGCGTTGAAAAAGAATAACTACTAGTCTAGAAATGCTTCGACAATTTGGGATGTCTGCCCATCTTTACTTCCAACTTCCAGTCGAGACATCCCTAATTTCAACATCAAATTCTTGAAGGAGTAGGATCTATCGTATCAGTCTAGGCTTGGCGTCTTTCTTTGTAAGAAGGTATTTCAATGTGGAGTGTTTTGTGTATACTGTAATATTTGTGCCGACAAGATATGAACGAAACTTATCAAATGCGAAGACTACTGCTAACAACTCCTTCTCAGTGGTAGTGTAATTCACTTGCACTTCAGTTAGAGTTTTACTGGCATAGTAAATAGAATGAAATACCTTCTCTTTTCTTTGGCCTAGTATAGCTCTCACAACAAAATCACTTGCATCACACATTAGTTCAAACGGTTGCGTCCAGTCCGGTGCAACGACAATTGAAGCTTGTACTAGCTACTTTTTATTGTCATGAATGCGTCCAGACAGTTGTCATCGAACTCAAACTTTTTATTTTCAATGAGCATAATGGTTTAGCTATCTTGGAAAAATCTTCTATAAAAGCCACCATGTCCAAGAAAGCTTCTTCATGCTTTGACATTGGTCGGTGGTGGTAGTTTTTCGATGATTTCTACCTTTTCTTTATCAACTTCAATGCCCTGACAAGATATTCAATGCCCGAGGAAAATGCCTTCAGTTGCCATGAAGTGGCATTTCTCCCAATTTAGAACTAGATTTGTGTCATCGCATCACTTCAAAACTCTCGCCAGATTGTCAGCGCATAGGTCGGAATTCTATCCATAGACAGAGAAATCATCCATGAATACCTCTAAGGAATCCTCGATCATATCTGAGAATATTGCCATCATACACCTCTGGAATGTCGCTGGTGCATTGCACAACCCAAATGGCATACGTCGAAAAGCAAAGGTTCCAAAAGGGTATGTGAACATGGTCTTTGCTTGATCTTTTGGTGTAATGGCAATTTGGTTGTATCCAGAGTAGCCGTCTAAGAAGCAATAATAGGCTTTACCAGCTAGCCTATCCAGCATCTGGTCAATGAAAGCCAGTGGGGAATGGTCCTTCTTTGTGGCTACATTAAATCGACAATAATCCATGCATACTCGCCGGCCAATCGCAATGCGAGTAGGGATCAACTCATTTTTGTCATTGGTTACAACCGTGAAACCACTCTTCTTAGGCACACAGTGAACAGGGCTTACCCAATCACTATCGAAGATAGGGTAAATGATGCCCACATCTAACCATTTGATAATTTCCTTCTTCACTACTTCTTTCATCTTTTCATTAAGTCGTCTTTGTTGCTCAATTGATTGCTTCTTTTCATCTTCCAGCCTAATTTTATGCATGCAAAAAGAAGGACTAATACCTTTGATATCATCAATGCTCCAGGCTATGGCTCTTTTATGTTCTTTCAAAATGGCAATAAGCTTATCTTTCTGCATTGTGTCGAGGGATACGTTAACAATAACAGGTAATGTCTCGCTCTCACCAAGAAAAACATACTTTAAATGCATTGGCAATGGTTTCAATTCCAAGGTAAGAGCTTGCTCAATAGATGGTTTAAACACTAGGATTATCCTGTTAGACAAATCAAAAGACTCCAATTGCCAATTCTGTCTCAGGTCACAATTGTTAACCTCCTCTTTATCGCTACAATCAACTAGGATTTCAGTTGTAGATACCCCACATCCGCATCTGACATTACTGAACTCCTTGTATTGAGTTCTTCTTAAATGATTTTATCCAGCACGTCGATATGATGACATTGTTCTTTAGTTCTGAATGGAGATGCCTCAAACACACTAAAGGTCACATGCTTATTGTTATGACGCATGATAAGTTCTCCTTTGAATACATCGATAAGTGTGCGTCCCATTGCTAGAAATAGTTGCCCAAATAGAATAGGTATTTCCTTATCTACTTTACAGTCTAGGATTATAAAATCAGCAGGGAACACGAACTTATCTACTTGTACAAGGATGTCTTTATATTTTGGCCTTTAGGTTGCGCTAAGGATCTATCCGCAAGTTGTAATGTCACCGTAGTGGGCTTCATCGAACCTATTCCTAATATATTAAAAGTAGACAAAGGCATCTGATTAGTACTTGCTCCTAAATCACATAAAGCTTTACCTTAATAATGATTCCTAATGGAGCATGGGATTGTGAAGCTACCAGGATCTTTCATCTTTGGTGGCAACTTGTTTGTCAGAACAGCGCTACACCCCTCTATGAGCGCAATCGTCTCGATTTCAGACAATTTCTTCTTCTTTGTAAATAGCTCCCTCATAAATTTCCAATAGCTAGGTATCTTCACAACAGCTTCTACAAGAGATATACTAATATGTAATTGATTCAAAGTAGAAACAAACCTTTGATATTCTTTATCATGGACTTTCTCTTTAAATCTTTACGAAAATGGCAAAGGTATTGTAACATTGGGTTGTTGTGGAAAATTCGATGGTGTCGACATTGGCAATTTTTTTGATAACTTTGTTGGGCAAACAACAGGCATAGATGGCACTACAGTTGGTTCCTCTTAATTTTCTTTTGTTTGACTTCCTTCAGCTACATCCTCCTCTTTTTGTTGCTGTTCAAATGCGTCGACATGGTCTTGATTAGAACTACTTGGTTCAACCATTTGCCTCCTTCTTCTCAGTGTGATTGCTTTGTAATGCTCCTTCCCCTTTTGTGTTGGATCCTCAATGTCACTAGGTAGAGTGCCTGTTGGTCTTGTGCTGAGATTAGAAGCCAACTGTCCTAGCTGGGCTTCCAATGCTCGAATGGAAGAAGAGTTGCCTTGCACTATTGCTTCAGTTCGTGCGATATGCTCGTGCATCAATGCCTCAAGAGCAACCATAGGATCTGACTTAGGTTGAGAAAATTGCTACTGTTGATGTTGATGATACTGTCCTTGCATATGTGGCAGCAGAGATTATTGTGGCTGTAATCGAGATTGTGGTTGCAGCTAGCCATGTGCCTGTATCTATGCAGAATGAGAACTCAATTGCAAATTCTGATTATAATTCTACTATGGATTGCTATTATCCTCCCTTGTCTATAACCCCCTAGATTTGAGGAATTTTCATATCTGAATGTGGAACCATTTTGATTCCCCCAAGGTTGTTGAGATCAGTTATTGTATGAGTTACCAAATGAACCCCCTCTGATGTTGTTGACGAAGAGAGCATTTTTTGCATGTTGTGGGTAGTCCTCATAACTATGATTATCGCCATAAATTTCACGAGAAAATTTCGGCGCATCTAATTGCTAGGCTACTTGAGTAGGAGCAATGTCATTTGTTCCCTTCATATTCTTTATGATATTGGCTAATGAGGATACTTGCGTTGACAAAGCAGAAATAGCATCTAACTCAAGAACTCCAAGGTTATTTTTTACATGTGCAGAACGAGAGATTGGATACTGATAGTCATTCTGATAATCCTCTCAAAAATTCTTATAGCTTCATTGTAGGTACAGTCCAACAAGGGACCATTAGTAGATGCGTCGACAAGATTTCTTGCCTGGGCATTCAAACCATTATAAAAAAGTTTCATTTGGGTCTCTTATTGAATATCATGCATTGGGCAGCGTCGAAGCAATGTTTTGTAATGCTCCCAAGTTGTATGTAAGTTCTCATCATCTAGCTGATGATATGCAGTAATATCATTTTGCAACCTCGCATTGATTGTCAGTGAATTGAAACGCAAAACAAACTACGTTGCTAATGCATTCCAAGATGTAATTGATCCTGCCGGCAATCCCAAGAACCATGTTCCCGCTTTACCCTACAACGAAAAAAGAAATAATTGCATTTTCAAGGCATCATCAGGGACACCATGTTGACTAAAGGATGCACAAATAAGCAAAAATGATTTTAAATGTTCTCTTGCATCTTCATGAGGGAAACCAGAATATTGCCCATTTTAATTTAACATCTGAAACATCACTAAGCTTAAAATTTCCAGCTTGAATAGTTGGTCTCACAACCCTTGGTTGTAAATCATCAAGTATAGGCATAACAAAATCTCTTAGTGCCCTATTTTGTACTTGTTCTTCTTGTGGTCGCGGTGGTGGTATATCATTAACAATTTGTGGTAGCACTGGAGGAACTTTATCTTGTGGTAGCAATGGTGGTAAATTGTTGTTGTTGTTGTTATTATCAGCCATTTTCCTTTGTTCTTGCCTTCTCCTCCTTAGTGTCCTCTCAAGCTCTAGATCAAAGCTCACAATGTCCTTAGGATTTCTCCTTGTGGACATGCAACACTTATAAAACTAAAAAAAAAATATAGAGAATAAACAGATCAGTAAAGACTAAAAGTAAAGTAGAATTAATTGCAACTCCAAAACTAAACATCAAACAAATGCCAAGTTCCCCGGTAACGGCACCAAAACTTGATCGCGTCTAAAACGTCACAGTGATTGTGCAAGCGAAAACACGTCGATGTAAGTATAGTTGATAGATAATTCTATCGGATATCGATCCCACGAGGAAATGGGTTATTGATGTTTAAATGTCGAAGCAATTAATACTGAAATTACGTTAAATGTGAGTAATAATGTCAGTGCAATTCCGTCAGATTTGCACAATAAAATAATCAATATTGTCAACACAATCAGAGTTAAATGTCTGAGGTTAAATGTCAATGTACTTGAAATAAATCAAATGTGTTGAGTGTTGATTACTAAATATTTAAATGCATAAAATGTAAATGTGATCAAGTGCGAAGATTTGGAGTGGATTGCAGATTTTTTTTTCTAAGTCAAAACACAGGATGCGTCGACAAGGTTTTGAATAGATAAATTGTCACAGCAATGATGCTTCAATGGATTCTTACCTATAACAGTCTTCCATTTACTCTACACTCAAATACCCACAATTACTCCACCTCTCGATATGAACAATGTTGTGTACTCAAGAACAAGTGATTAGAATCTCTTCTAATCCCAAGCAGCTCTCGCCTAACTTACTTGTTAATCTAACTTGTCACTGCATCTCTTGATGTCGGTAGACTGCAAAACCACTCTCGTGTTTGAAGCAGTTAGATCCAAGAATAAACAGAATAAAAACATTAAATAAGAATCAAAGGGATCAAATAATGAAAGGTACTCTCGTATTCATTCAATATTAATAATAGTTCATCATCCATAAGAAAAGAGTTAACAAATACATTGGAATATACTATCTCTAGGCTATTCAGATTACCCCCCAACTGATTCTCTTGCTCAGCATCAAGCACTCCTCGTCAGGAGTTACTGCTTATCGGCTCAGTTAGCTTTCCGGTCTCCAACAATAAATTTAAAAGAACATAAAGTAATTTGCAAATTTAATTCTTCAACTCTTGATGATTTCTTCATTCTTTATTCTTCTATTTATAGGCTGAAGAAATTGCAGATTTCAGCTTCCCATTCTCAAATCTAGATCTAGATTTTGTAGCTGTCAAAGTTAGTTAGAGTACAGCTGGGCACTCATGCAGTTTGAATGTTTTCTTTAGAGATATACAGATTGTCGCTGCATTGTTGGATGCAAACTAAAACCATAATTACGGCGACATCTGTGATGTTCCTGCATTGGGTGCTTCCAAATGTGAATTCAGCTTGAGTTTACCAATTCGGAGTTCATGTTTAGTGCGGCGACACCGCTAGTTGCAACTCCAAGCTGATCTTGTGGCTACATTCTTCTTCCATCTTTAAGCTCCTAAACTGAGTTCCTACACTGACAATTCTAAGGTGCAATATATCAGCCTACTTGCGTTGACATTAGTTCAAAAAAAATAAAAATAAAAAGAAATTAAACTAACTAACAATGAATTAGAAAATGTAAAAACTAAGTATGAAATACTCAAGATGCATGCTAAATGAGATACAAAATAAACAATTAAAACACTAAATTAGGGAGAAAATATATGTCATTTGTAATACCATCACTCGGCTTGGCATCTTTCTTAGCAAGTAGGTATTTAATTACCGAATGATCCGTAAAAACTGTCACTTTTTCACCTGCAAGATAAGATCTAAACTTCTCAAAAGCAATCACAACTGCAAGTAATTGTTTCTTAGTTATTGTATAATTCAGCTGATCTCTTGAAAAAGTTTGACTTGCATAGTAGATGGGGTGAAAAGCTTTGTTCCTTTGCTGGCCCATCATAACTTCAACCGTGAAGTCACTTGTGTCACACATTAATTCAAATGGCAGTTCCTAATCTGGTGTGACAATAATCGGTGCCGAAACTAGTCAATTCTTCAAATTGTTAAATGCCTTTAGACATTCTTCATCAAAGTTGAATGTCAATTCCTTCTCGAATAGCTTTCTAAGAGGTTTAGCAATCTTGGAGAAATCCTTGATGAATCTTCGATAGAATCTGTCATGTCTTAAAAGGCTCCTAACACCCTTTACAAATGTTGGAGGTGGAAGCTTCTCGATAACATCTACTTTAGCTTTATCAACATCGATTCCTTATCTTGTTACTCAGTGCCCCAAAATAATACCTTCTCGTACCATAAAATGACACTTTTCCCAGTTGAGAACAAGGTTTGTCTCTTCGCATCGCCTTAGTACCTTAGCTAGATTGGCTAAGCAATCATCATAAGTGTCCCCAAACACTAAGAAGTCATCCATGAACACTTCCAAATACTTCCCAACCATGTCAGTGAAAATGACCATCATCCATCTTTTAAACGTCGCAAGTGTATTACACAAACCAAAGGGCATGCGTCTAAATGCAAATGTACCACATAAACATGTGAACATTGTTTTGTGTTGATCTTCTGGTGCGATTGTAGTCTGATTGTACCCAGAGTTCCCATCTAGAAAATAGTAAAAGTCTCGCCTTGCCAGTCTACCCAGCATCTAATCCAAGAACGGTAAAGGAAAGTGATCTTTCCTAGTCGCCTTGTTCAATTTCTGGTAGTCGATGCAAATTTGCCATCCCACAACCATTCTAGTCTGTATCAACTCATTGTTTTCATTCTTTATAACCGTCATACCTCCTTTCTTTAGCTTGCATTGGACCAGACTAACCCATGAACTTTCTGAGATGGGATAAATTATACCCGCATCTAACCACTTGATGATTTCTTTCTTGACTACATCCTTCATAATTGGGTTCAATCTCCGTTGTCCATCATTCGTCCCTCTCTTGTCATCTTCAAGGATGATCTTATGCATACATACAGATGGACTAATACCACGAATGTCGGCTATGGTCCATCCAATAGCCTTCTTGAATTGCTTCAACACTTTAATAAGTTTTTCTTCCAGCTCTTCAATTAGTTATGCTGAAATAATCACAGGCAAAGTAGAGGCGTCACCTAAATAAACATATTTTAAATGTGAGAGTAATACCTTGAGTTCTAATTTACGTGGCTCTTTAATTGACGCTTTCGGTTAAACATAATCTTTGCTTTCTAATTCCAAAGATTCAAAACAAGGTTGTGGATTAAATCTCCTCTAATTAGCTTTTAGTAAAGCTAAGTTTTCCTCCCCCTCTTCATCACTTAGAGGTTCTGTCGGGAAAATTTTTTCTAAAGGATCTTCAATAGAGTTGAATTCCTCTTGAATAATCAAATATTCTAACTTGGACACTGCAGAACAATAATCAACTACATCAGGAAATCGCATGGACTTAAAAATATTAAACGTTACTTGATCGTCCTTAACACGCATAGTTAGCTTGCCTTTCTGCACATCAATAAGGGTTCCTCCAATTGCTAAAAATGGTCTTCCTAGGATGATTGACACCTCTTTATCTGCTTCAAAGTTTTAAATGACAAAGTCAGTAGGAAAAATGAACTTATCTATAGGAACTAATACATCCTCAAATTTTCCTTTAGGATGTGTTATAGATCGATCTGCTAACTGAAGTGTAACTGTAATTGGTCTAACTTCACCTATCCCCAACTTTTTGAATATGGACATGGACAATAAGTTAAGGTTTGCACCCAAATCGCATAATGTTTTACCACAATAAGTTAATCCAAAGTTGCACTGCATTTCTTCGTTAGGGCTATTATCTTAATTTTTCCACGTCTCCGCTTCTTAGACAGGATATCCTTCATGAACTTGACTTAATTCAGCATTTGTTCAAGTACTTCTACCAACGAATGTTGATATGCAATTGCTTAAGTACATCAAGGAACTTCTTGAATTGGACTTCCTACTTCTGCTTTTGAAGTCTTTGAGGGTAGGGTGGTGTAGGATTTCTAACTTGAACTGGCTGCTTCGTCTTCTGTGGCACTCCTATATCAACCAAAAGTTGTTAGATCATCAGACTTGACTGGTTTAGAAGTCTCTGTCTCAACATTAACCGATTTTGGTTTGGCAAAATTAGAGTTTCAACACTTGGTTGAACTTCCACTGCATCTTGAGCATCAGCTTGCTCTTCTTCTACTTCAACCGCATTGGGCTGCAACATCTTTCCACTCCTCAATGTCAGTGATTTACAATGCTCCTTCCCTAAATTTCTTGGATTCTCCATATCACTCGGCAAAGCACCTTGTGGATGGTTTCGAAGCTCAGTGGCAAGTTGACCCATTTGATTTTCAAGGTACTTCAATGTAGTCGCTTGGCTCTGAATCAAAGCATCATTCTTCACCATATATGCTTTAAAAAAGTTTTCCAAGCCATTAAAAGGTTCAACTTGTTGTGGTTTTTTAGTTTACTAGGTAAATCCTTGTGGCTGGGTTAGTCTCGATTGAGCGTAGATGTTATTGGATCCAGCCCCTTGATTACTCCAAAAGATATTAGGGTGAATTCAACAAAATGGGTTGTAAAAGTTTTACTGTAGTCCTTGCTTGCCTCGGTTTTGGTTGTGATTGCCCATGTAGTACACAAATTCTAGGTTTGATGGGCATTATTCGAACAAGTGCCCCTTTCCACAATAGACACGGGCTACATTCTTGAATTGATTAGGTGGCTAAGCTGTAACATTATTAAATCCATTATTAGTAATTTTTTTAAGCATTGAGGAAATCGATGATACTTGAGCTACAAATGAAGTGAGCGGATCCACTTCATGAATTCCTGCAACTCGTGTTCCTGAGTTTGCTCGATTAATCGTCTCATTGAAAGACTTAGAAAGAATAGCACCATTAGTAGAAGCGTCTACTACCATCCTTGTGTGGAGAATTGAGACCGTTATAAAATGTCTCTACCTAGATGCAATGCGAGATTCCATGATGAGGGTATTTCCTTAGCAACTCTTTGAATCTTTCTCATACCTCATACAAAGATTCGTTATCCATCTATTAGAAAGTAGTGATTTCACTCCTCAATTTAGCGTTCTTACTAGGAGGGAAATCCTTCCTAGGGAATCGTTCTGCTAACTCTTGCCATGTTGTAATGAAATTTGGTGGCAACAAGTTCAACCAGGCTCGAGCTCTGTCCCTTAGTGAAAATGGAAATAGCTTTAATCGAAATGCATTTTTAAGTACTCCGGCTAACTTGAAAGAGTCGCTCACCTCCATGAACAATCTCAAATGAAGATGAGGATCTTTGGTAGGCATTCCACTGAATTGACCCACTGTCTGAAGCATTTGAAACATCACTTGCTTCAGTTCAAATTGTTGTGCCTCAATAGCGGGTCTCTTAATTCCCGAATTAAGCTCGTGCAACAATGGCAAAACATATTGTCTCAAGGCTCTAACCCTATCATCAACAATGAGGATAGGATTTCAAGCATGATTTCCTCAGTTTCCTTGATTCTAATTCTTAAAGTTCATCTCTTCGGCTCTTCGTTGAGATGCTTGTCTTCTTCTTTCTTAGAAAGTTCGTTCAATTTCAAGGTCCATTGGGAGTAAGTCAATAATTCGATCAATACTCATAAACACATGAAATAATCAGAAAAAAATTGAGTTAAAATAAAACTAGAAAAATAAATAAACCAAAATTTAAAACAAATAATTTCACAAATAATTTTAACAATCTCTGGCAACAGTGCGAAAAACTTAGAACTATGGAAATGTACAAGTGTGCACAATCATATTCAAGTAATAATGTGACAAGTAAATGTCAAGTATCGTACCCACAGGGATTCTGTTAGGAAAGTATTTATGAAATATTTAATCAACAATTTGGTTAGGGAAAAGACAATAATTGTGAATGGTATTAATCTAAACTAAATTAATTTAAGTTAAAAATAAAAATAAAAATAAAATTTAATTACAATGCATGATTTCTAGACTTTAAACAATATGACATAAAAGTGTTAGGTTAGTTGCTTTAATTACTTAATTAAATCTAAATAATGTTCATGCTTGTTACAAAATAAATTCAGAAAACCAGATATCTAGCTAACTTATGAACAACATAACTTACAAAAATCAATTTATCTCTTGACTATATTCCTATGTCAATTCAACCAACTAAACTAGTTTTTAATAAGTAAATGTGTTATAGCACATACATACTTTATGAACTTAAAGTAATCTCTTGAACATATACCTATGTCAATTCAACCAATTAAATTAAAATTCATAAGTAAGTAAAGAATCAAGTGAAGTTACAACAAACACCTATATTGAAACAATTTAGTCACACAATCCTGCAAGTTATGCGAGGCTATTATATCATTCAATATCGTCGCTAATTTAATCCTCAGCTTCCTTAGAAGATTAAACATGCACAAATTAAATAATGTGTCCATTAATCACAATTTCAACCCGCTTAAGTGATTGATTCAATAGTTATATCACATTAATGCAAATATAACTTAGGCATGATAATTTTTAATTAAATAAAACATTCAAGGCATATAACAACATAAACATGATTCATGATAAATCAAGCACTCAACACAATCAACCCAACACTTGAGAAAATTTAAGTCATTTTAATTAAATGAACAATAGCAATCATAATAGTATTCATCATAATAACAACAAGAATTTAAAAGAGAGAAAAGGGATAGGATTAAATCCAGTAATTTCTCAAGAACTATTGTGGCTTTCTTCGTTGTTCTTGATCGATTCTTCCCCGATCGAGGTCTCTGAAGAACAGTCAATGAAGCTATTTCCAAGGCTGAAGACCACTCTTTCACATGAGGTGGAAATCGGCAAAGGAATGGAAGAGAAATGGAAGGGAAAAGGTAGAAAGCAAATGAGAGAAAGAAAAGAATTGTTTGTGAATTGGTGTGTTGAAATGAGAAGCTTAGGGGGGTTTTTATAGGTGAGAGTTGAGGGATATATTTAGTAAATAAATATCAGCCACTCAACTCCCTTGGCCAGCTACCCATGGAGCAAGTTTGACTAGTTCAAACTTTGCTTAATTTGGCTTAGGGCAAATCTATAAAATCACCAAAAGTGGAGGGGTTTGAATGGGATTTAGAGAGACTTTGGGGGCTGATTTTCAAGGATAAAAATAAACTAAATTAGCTGATTGGTTCATCCATATGGATGGCACTTGGGCTTGCCCAATTCGTGGTGGTTTGATCCTCGGTTGCATGCATATCGAGCCATTTTTCTTCAAGCTTTATAATTTATTTTTAACCCAAATTAATTGAACTAAAAATATAATTAAAAAGTATAATTATGCTCCATATTAGACCAAAATTTTCTGGAAAATTAATCCTCTTAGCTCTTAGTTTACTCGACGTAAAAATTCTCTCAACGGTTCAAGCCTTCTATAGTGTCTGTCGAGTCGATTTTCACCAATTGTGCAAAACTATAAAAAAATCATCAAATTCATGCTTAATAATTATCAAAGTAATTAAAAATCAATATGTTGGCAAATTTAGCACAAATTAATTATTTTATAATTAAATTGTATTTTTCGACATTAATTACTAAGAATTTGCATGAATTTAAGTAAAAAATGGTATGAAAAAGTCTATATATTTTTGCCGTTCCATGCACCACTGCAAGTCCTCCACTTTTTTTCTATTTCTCTTCTACAACACCTTGCATTTCTTTTACTTGGCCAAACCACTTAGTTCTAGCAACCATTGGGTCATCGCTCATCCACCGTCGGTCAACCACTCCAACCGCAGTCGAACCGTCGCTGTCATCGTTCTCTCCTTGTGCCGATTATTATTTTGACTTAATCAAAGATATTCTTTCATATCAATAATACTTGCTAGATTACTCAATATTCCAAAATCACTCCTTAATTCATTGTTCGATTCGAAATAGATCAAGTGTAAGTAATAGCCATTTGGGGTCATAAGAAATCATGGGCTAGTGAAGAAAAAAAGTTTTTCATCCCATTTACTGTGCAAGTTGGACTCTAACGGGAGCTCGTTGAATTATACGGTAACAGAAAAAGAGTTACTTGTTATTGTGTTTGCTTTTGACAAATTTTGATCTTATCTTGTAGGAACTAAAGTGACTATTTATATGGATCATTCGACAATTAAATATTTATTGGCCAAGAAAGATGTCAAGCCAATGTTGATCCGATGGGTACTTCTACTCCAAGAGTTTGATCTAGAAATTCAAGATCGAAAAGGGGTAGAAAACCCAGTAGCAGATCACTTATCTAGATTGGAGCCACAAGAGGGAACTTTTACTCTTATACCCAAATAAGAGACATTCTCAGACAAACACATACTTAAGGTAAGTCAAGTCCATAACACCCCTTGGTTTGCTTTTTTTGCTACCTATTTTGCTTGTGGTTTGGTGTCCTTTGATGAGACATATCAGCAAAGGAAAAAGTTTCTTCACGATGTGAAGTACTATTTCTAGGAAGAGCCATACTTGTCCAAGAAGCGCGCAGATCAGATGATCAGGAGATGCATGGCAGAAGATGAGGTACATAAAATTTTATATTTGTGTCACACAACTCCAAATGAGGACATTTCGGAGGTTCACATACTCTGACCAAAGTATTACAAGCTAGATTCTTTGGCCAACTTTATTTAAAGATGTGTACGCCTATGTAAAAAGTTGTGATTGATTCTAGAGGGTTGGAAATATCACCAATAGAAATGAGATGGCCCGAACAAACATCATTGAAGTAAAACTGTTTGATGTTTTGGGTATTGACTTCCTTGGTCCATTCCCTCCGGCTTTTGGTAACAAGTACATATTGGTAGCAGTAGACTACATATCTAAGTGGGTTGAGGCCGAGGCATATTTGATGAACGATGCCAAGGTAATGACGAAATTTTTGCAAAAGCATTGTTCACAAGGTTTGGAACTCCTAGGGTTATTATTAGTGATAAGGGGTCCCATTTTGTGAACAAATGATTGAAATTGTTACTCGATAAACATGAGGTGAAGCACAAGGTTGTCACAACTTACCATCCGTAGATAAATGGGCAAGTTGAATTGGCAAACAAAGAGATAAAGGGTATACTCGAGAAGATAGTTTGTCCAAACCGACAAGATTGGTCCAAAAGACTGGATGACGCTTTATGGGACTACAGGATAGCATACAAAACACCTCTAGGGATGTCTCCTTATAAGTTGGTATTTGGGAAAGCCATTTATTTTCCCTTAGAGTTAGAACAAGAGCTTATTGGGCTCTTCAGCGACTCAACTTAGATCTCAAGCTTGCTAAGGAGAAATGGATGCTTCAACTTAAACTAGTAAGAAGAATTTTGAACGTTCTCATATGAAAATGCCAAATTATGCAAAGAGAGACTAAAAAGATGGCATGACAAGCACATTCGAATCCGAGAGTTTGAAGCAGGTCAACAAGGTTTGTTGTTTAATTCCATGTTAAAGTTTTTTTTAGGTAAGTTGAAATCACGTTGGTTCGGTCTATTCACCATTCACCAAGTTTTTACATATGGAGTTGTTGAGCTTCACAATAAGAGAGGTACTTTTGAGTTAATGCTCAACGTTTGAAACACTATTTGGGGGGATAAAATTGAGCGAGATTCATTTTATCGGATACATAACTTTTCTTATTTTGTTTTAAATAAATTACTTAGGCTATACTTTCTGGATTAGTATGTTAAAATAAATTCTGTCTAGGATATTGGAACTTAAGCGAGACCGCTTGTGTCTCCTCCTATCTTTCTTGAGAATTGATTTTAACATAATTTTTTGAGAAATTATTTCCTAAGTGAGAAAATAAAGTTTTAATTTTTCAAATAAAAGGGTCAATTTTGATTCAAGTTTTAGTTTGCACCTCAGTTTCCAAATTATCTATAAGTCCAAGTACTTAATTGATTTGTTTGCAAAATTTGGTTGCTCTTTTTGTAAATATTATAGTTAGCTATCTTTTTTGTAAATATTTTAAAATAACTAAAATAAAGGTTTTAAATTTTTAATAAATTGATAATAAAATATATATAATTATATTTATTATAATATTTATTAATTATTATCAAATTTGTATAGGATTAGAATTATTAAGAGTTTTTATTCTAATAAGAGAAGTAATAGCAAAACATATATTTTATTATAGATTAATTATTATTAACTTTGTATGGCATTAGGACTTATAATACTTTATTGTTATTTTATTCTAAGAATTTGAGTTGAATTCAATTCTCCCTTCACTTTAAATACCACCATCTTTCTCCCCCATTCACATCACCTATCAACCACCACACACTTCCTCCTGATTGCCATCTAACGTGCGCAAGTCCTGCTCCCTGCTGCTCGTGCGTACCGTAGCTGCTTCTTGCTCCATCTCCTGCGCGTGACTCTACTGTGTCCCGCGCCTACTCCGCTACGCACCTGGCTACCAGCTCTCACAATAAATCAGCAAGTTCACCTGCTCACACTTGCACGCTGCTGTTGTGCCCTGTTTTTGCCCCACGTGTGCCACGGTAATTCTACCGCCATGCCTTGCGCATCACTTCTGCTTTCAACCTTAGTGCGTGCGCATCTTACTTAGCTCGCACAACCGCACAACTTGCCGCAACCACCAATCACCCTCCAACCAACCCTAAACTGACCTTTTTATCTTTACACTCTCTTGTATTTTATTAAGTTCTCTATTTCCATACAAAGGTGGTAAGAGAATTTTCTCCTAAATTTTAATTTGATTCAATTATTTAACTTTTCAATTTATTTTTAATTGTTAATATTTTATGCTAATTTAATTCTAGAAAATATTATTTGTTTTCACCTTATGTGATGTTCAGGTAAAGAACTTTTGCCTTGATCCAAATTGAAGAAACAACAAAAAAATTCCACAATGATGAGGCTAAAGCAAGATACGATAGCATATTAAAAAAATTAATAAATGTTGCCAAAAAAGGGTTTTACTTTGAAAGAAAGCAAGTATACTAATTTCATGGCGAGCATTCGACAAGTTACTAAAGCTTTAAATTGGAGAGTGTTTTGTGAAAAGAGACCTAGTGCAGATGAGGAGCTAGTTCGAGAATTTTATGTGAATCTGACCTCAAGCGAACTAACAGAAGTTCCCATATGAGGAATCAAGGTATCATTAAACTCAAGCACGATCAATGAATTATTTGACTTACCTGATTTCAAATAAAACTCTTTTTAATGATGAACATTAAGGCCAAGAAGTTGCAAGATATCCTTCAAGAACTCACAGTTCCTGGTTCTGAATGAACGGTGTTAAAGAATGGCACCCATACTTGTTGTAGAGATTATTTGAAACTGTTAGCGAAAAGTATGGTTTTATTTTATTCGGTTCAGTCTTATGCTTATCTCACATGGGATTATGATTTCAATAGAGCGAATGGTCTTGCTATACTTAATCATGACAGCAATGACCATTGATGAGGGAAAAATTAATCTTCGAGAAATTCAAAACTGTGCCACGAGACGTTCTGGCCAAACCTATTTCCCCTTTATGATAACAGTTCTGTGCTTAAAAGTTAAAATCCTTGGAAACGTGAAGAGGACGGGGTATAACCAAGGCGCAATAACATATTAGGACCTTGTTCAAGTAGTAGAAAATTCTATTCTTCAACAGTAAGTTGAATCAAGTGAATAACCCAAGAAGAGGAAATTCCTGAAGAGATAGAACCAGTGTAGCCAGTCGAAAATCTTGATTTGGCAAAGCCAACTGAATCAATGTCTGAACCTTACTCACCTAGCGATGATCTTCGGGATGAGCTGTCAAAGTTGATGGACTTTATGCAACACATGTAGTGGTAGCAACAAGCTTATTTGAGATACTAAAAATAAGGGTTAACTCACTTAAAGGTGCTTTCACGAAGATATTTTATGACTCGTTTCTCTTTGTGCCTAAATTTCCAGATTTTATATTTGAACCATGGACTCCAATGTCCAAGAAGGAGCACGACAACTCAAGCAGCAGCAAGAACAATGAAGCAAAAGATGGGTTAGAGTTTGAGGGACCTGCACATAAATAAAAAGGGGGGATCTTATCTTTTCTTTATTTATTTTCTTAGGATATTTCAAGTTTTTTCTTTAGTTCTTAGGTGCATCTAGGATTAGGTTTTAAGTCCTTAGGTTATTAGGTTATTTTCATTTCTTGCATAATAAATCAAGAGGTTGAAGTCATTCATAAATTTAACAATTTGCCAAATAGGGAGTGTGGTAATAGATATGTACATGTCTAGGATTGGATTTTAGAAGAGATTGGTATTTAAGCAATATCAATTTGACTCACCTCCTCTTTCTTAATCCTACCTGGTGTACAATATCTATTCACTTTTATATTTGCATTCTCTCTATTATTTTTAATAATGGGGACATTTTTCATCTTAACACTACAGTAAAACAAGTTATTAGCGGCACTTTTAGCGGCGTTTAGACAGAAAACGCTGCAAAAGGTAAAGTATTAGCAGTATTTTTCCATAAACGTCGTAACAGGTAAAGAAATAGCGGCGTTTTTCCATAAACGTCGCAAAAGGTAAAGAAATAGTGACATTTATAGAAAAAACGCCGCTAAAGGTCAGAGCATTAGCGGCATTATGGGAAAATGTCGCTAATGCTCTGACCTTTAGGGCGTTTAAGAGGAAGCACTACTAAAGGTCGGAGCATTAGCGGCGCTTATGGGAAAGCGCAGCTAAAGGTTGGAGCATTAGCGGCACTTTCTCATAAACACCGCTAAAGTCATTGTATTAGCGGCGTTTATGAAAAAATGTCGCTAAAGGTTAGGCAATAGCGACATTTTCCAATAAGCGTCACTAATTTATTTACATTTTATATAACTTAAATTAAATTAACTTATAATATTATCCATTATTTCAAAACTTATATAAACTAAAAAAATTTAAATTATTTTGCTTTTATGTTTTTCCCCCCAAATCCCCAAATTAAAAACCCATTCCTATTCTTGATCATTCTTTGCTCACCGTCACAAGCGAACAAAGAGATCAAAAGCCAGCAGCTCAACAGCCAAAGAGCAGTCTTTGGACAATTATTCGCCATGGGTAAGGTTCACGGATCTCTAGCTCGTGCGATAAGGTGAGACGCCAAACTCCTAAAGTGGTAACAAGATAAGAAGAAGAAGCCTCATGGCCGCACTTACAAGCTAATACAATACAATCGATGCTTCGTTACTGCAGTGGTTGGATTTGGCAAAAAGAGGGGACCTAACTCATCTAAGAAGTAAGAGATCTATGTAGGTGAAGAAGGCAAGAAGCCTTGTTGAAAGCTTTGATGGATTTTAAGTCTTTGTTTTGTTTTGATAATGTTTTTATGATACTGGTTTCAAGGATTGGATTGAACTACAATTTTGTTTGCTAGATATTATGTGATATTGTTATCAATAATTTTAATTTTTTGTTTACTATTAGTTTCGATTCCTCTTAAAAAAACACATTCCTATTAGTCTCAAGTTTGTTTAGCTATTCCACCAAAAACCTAACCCCAAATCTCCTGATTAGTCTCTTTCTTACCAATTTCATTCATTTAATAATTGCACCTTTGATTCTCTCTTTTGTGGTTAAGTTTTCCTTTTTCTTCTTTATGGTTTTAATTGAGGTTTAGGGTTTTACGATTTTGATTCTCAAAATTTTTATAAGAGAAGGTGACATAAATGGAAGTGCGATCTTGGAGATTTGGAGATTTGGATTCCTTCTTTACTTCCATTTTTTTCCAGAATATCAGCAGCATGGAGAGAGAGGAGTAGCAGTTCATGGCTATACTCTTACCATGTTAACATGGAGGAAGATTTGACCTCAAGAGGTTATAAATGCACTTAGCTCTTTATCTATTATTCTACCATGAAGCAGAGTTTGAAGATTACTATCACAACACATTTGGCTGGCATGAATAGCCAAGTGATTCCTGCCTTATTCAAAGTGCTACACTAATTCATCCATTTGGTTCATGTAATTGCTATTCTTTGGAATAGTCTATTACTGACAACAAAGAATATGGCCCGAATAGCTCTTCAGGGTTATTTAATTTTATTAGCTAAATTGATTTTTTTTACTTTGAACTATTATTCTGTGTATGAACAGTCAACTCCAAAACTCTCTCTGTGATCTCATTTGGCTATTTATCAACTTTTGAATAAGATTTTGATAATGGTTTGGTTCTTTGTTGCAGATACTGGAAAAGCTCTATGGCCCCAATCACATTGCAATTGTACTGCTGTCTATAAACATAAATCGACTGAGTGTCATATTTTCTACATATTATGGACCACATGCAGGCATTATATTTCCTTATCTACTGTTTCTTGAGAGAGATAGGAGTCGTATCATCCAATGAAAATGCCAAATCCTTTTCTCTCATGTCATGTGCATACTCATATGCCATCCAACACTATATATATATTTTCCTGGAGATGTGGGTGCCAGTTGGGTTTGATGGCTCTGTAAAGGTGAGTTTTCTTGCCTTTTTAGTATGTGCTTTCTTTCTTTTTAGTATCTTCAATTCTTTTTTAAATTTATGTTACTCTCATATATTTTTTACATGATACAAACTTTATATGTTATTCTTACTTTCAGATGTTCACAATATAAAAGTCTTTTAATTTTCAATACATATTACTTTAAAATAGAGAAAATTATAAAAATAATTAAAAATCATAAATATATACATAAAACATAAAAATTATAAAAAATTAACAAAAGAATTATAATAGTTTCAATAAAATGGACTTAAATTTTTAAATTCAAAAGGTAGAGGGACTAAATTGCTGAAAATAAAAAGTACGAAAATTAAATTCCAAATATATAAACTTTGAGCATATTATAACCTTTAAATTTTTTACTTTATAGTTTAATCAGAAAATAAATCATTTACCTTACTAATGAAATTAAGGAATAATTACATCTAATCACTTTAAAACAAATTTAATAAGCTAAAGTCATGAAAACTTACCTTTAAATTGATCACTCCTACGTAATCTAACATTGAATTAAATACTGTTATGATATAGATTTATTTTTTTGATTTATACAAATCATAAGTGACTAATTACTATTCAAAACTTCTTATTATGTTTCATTTTTAAGATTGATTTAATTGCATTTTTCCATGTGAAAATTTTAATTTTATTTTATTTTAAGTATTGGTCTGCTAGGCACTTGGAGTTCCTGTTAACAGGCTTGTACAATCTGCAGATTTGGTCTCAGTACTTCATCTTAATTTAAACTCTCTCTTGCCAGAAATACAACTTCAACTTGAAATTTTCTTTATCATATAAACAATGGATTTAGCTTTTTTCATTGCTTTTGAATGTTGTAGGTACGCTTATCAAAAGGTTTGGGTGCTCCAGTTGGATCCGCCATTGTTGGATCCAAAAGCTTTATTAGCAAGGATTATTAGCAAGGAAAAATCTGAAGTTTTTCCAGTTAAAAGATCATTGCTATATATCGAAATCTATCTTCAAACTTTGTTTTCTATGTTTTTTTCAGGCTAGAAGACTTAGGAAAACCTTAGGTGGTGGGATGAGGGAGCTTGGTTTCATTTGTGCTGCTTTTGTTGCTTTAAAAGAAAATGTTGCAAAGCTCGAGGGTGATCACAAGAAGGCTAAGGTGTTAGCAGGTAAAGTATGGTTTGAAGTTTCATTACTTCAATTCTTCATTTTTTTGGTGAAATACTCATATCTAACACCTATGTTGAGCATCAAATTAAATTCTTGGATTTTATGTTGGTTTTGTATTGTTTCAGAGGGACTAAATCAAATTAAAGGTTTGGATATTTGCAGCAAGCTTTTAATGGAATGCAAGAAGAAAATTGGAACTAAGTCAAACATCACTACTCTTTTAATAAACCACTAAACATCATTTCAAGATGTTATAGTGGGGGAACATGATCATAAATATTATGTAAAATTCATTTGTATTAAGCCTTTGGAGATTCCATCATTCTCTCTCAGTAGCATGTAACTTTTTTTACTCAATGGCTAATGAAGTTTAGTTTTCTTTATATTTTATCCCAAAATTTTTTTTTTACAACAAAGAACTTTGAAATCGAAGACAAGATTGTTATGAGGGATAAACATAAATCCAATTGAAAATGGATTTGAATTGGTTGGATTTGAATTTATAAGAAAAAATATTGAAAATTTGAGTTCTATATGAATTAAAATGAGTTGGTAAATTATGTTAATGATAGTGGCATTTGTGAGAAAAGCGTCGTTAAAGACCATGTTCTTTAGCGGCGTTTGTGAGAAAAGCGCTGCTAAAGACCATGTTCTTTAGCGGCTTTTGTGAGAAAAGCGCTGCTAAAGACCATGTTCTTCAGCGGCGTTTTTGAGAAAAGCGGCTCTAAGGACCATGTTCTTCAGCGGCGTTTGTGAGAAAAGCACTGCTAAAGACCATGTTCTTCAGCGACGTTTGTGGGAAAGCACCGCTAAAGACCATGTTCTTTAGCGGCGTTTGTGGGAAAGTATCACTAAAGACCACGTTCTTCAGCGGAGGTTTTCTTCATAAACGCCGCTATTTTTAGCGGCATTTTTTGCAACGCTTTCACTAAAACATTTAGTGGCGCTTATAGGCCCCAAAAAAAGGCCGCTAAAAACTTGTTTTCCTATAGTGTAAGTAAGGGAGACCAAAAATTGAACTATTTCTTTAGGAATTATTTCTTTTTATTAATTTATAATTTAGTTTTAAATTTTCTTAAAATTTTGAATTTTTGTTAATTATGCTAAGCTTTAGTAGAAATAAAGTTCAATTATCTCAATGATTGTGATGTTAGTTGAACCATGACATAAATGTTAGTCTTAATAAAATATGCAAATTGAACCATGAAATTTTTAATTACTTATAAAAGCTAAGCATGCATGAAAGTTTAAGTCTCTAGAATTGACTTAGTAATTTCTTGAGGCGAAATCCTAGGAGGAATGAAATATTGAAAATGATTTAGGAACCTTTTGCTTGTACCATTTAGGCCTTTCAAGCTAACCTTAATGAATATTTATCTTTTGAAACCAAACTTTGAGACTATATGCCTGATTTTCTTTGAACCTTACAATGATAAGCCATCCTATCTCTCGTGCTTATCGTTAAATTGTCCCAAACACTAGACTCAGTCGATCCAGAATATTCTCTGAAAATAAGTTTGGGAGAGTTGAGAAGAAGTACCTAAATGCTCAAAAAAATATTGTAGTATATAAAGTAAGATGCTCAAGAAAAAAAAGAGAAAAAAGAAGAAAATGAAATGAAAAAAAAGAAAAGAAAAGAGCATGTGTACTCAAGTTCGTAAAAAGTTGGTGAATTTGGAGGTAATTATTTCGAAGGTTTGATGCAAGCCGAGTCTAGGGTTCTTAGCTAAAATTTATCTATCTTTACACATCCCTAGCCTAGCCACGCTACAACCTATATAAAAGACCTATTGATTCAAATTTCTATGCTACCTACATTAGTGGAGAGAAATTTCTATATTCAACATATGAAGGCATAAATTAAACTTAGTGATTGCAGTTTAGTCTTAAATGAGAGAATAAAAATCAAATTGGTAGGAATTTGACATATCTTTATTAGGAAAGCATTTAGTTTATATTTTTGCTATCATACTAGAGTTGAGAATAATTAAAACAATATGTATACTTTGAGTTGCATAATCTTAGAAATCTTGTTCTTGTGCATAATTACGCTAAACTCATAATTATGGGGAGAAATGGTCTTTGAAGAAATTTTCATTAATGATTTCTAGCAACTTATTTTGTGATTTGTACATTACTCGGGACAAGCAATGAATTAAGTTTGGGGGTGTGTGGAAACACAAAAATATACCAACTTTTTCAAGCCCTTTTTAGCTCCAATTCATGCAGTTTCCTAGTAATTACTATCGAAAAATATAACTTAATTATAAAATAATTAATTTGCACTTAAACTATCAACATATTAAATTTTAATTATGTTTATAATAAATTTTCATGAATTTGATTTATTTTCGATAGTTTTGCACAAAGGGTGAAAATCAGCTCGGTAGACACTCTAGAGGCTCAAACCGTTGAGACAATTTTTGCATCGAGGTGAATTAATTTTTCAGTCTAAGACGGTCCAATCATTAATATTAATACATGTTATAATTAATTTTAAATTTTAATTCAATTTATGTTGGGTTAAAATAATTATTATCAATTATAATATGAAAGGAGGCCCAGTGTGATGATTAATAAAAGTACTGATCCAACAAGCAATTGGGCAACCCAAACTTGTCCAACAAGATGACCCAATCAACTCAAATAGTTGATTTTATGACTCGCAATACAACTCTAAAAGTTTCCTTAAAATCGCATTCAAACCCCTCCACTTGTTGTGCCTTTAAAGATTTGCCCTTAGCCAAATATAGCAAAGTTGAAAGCTTCAACACTTGCACCATGCGTGGCCGGCCATAGGGGGTTAGTGGCTGAAATTTTCTTTGCAAAATTTATTAGCCACTCCCACCTATAAATATCCCCCTTTGCTGCCTCATTTCATCAACCAATTTATTCACAACACATTTCTCTCTTTCACTCACTTTCTCTCTTTCATTCTTTGTTTTTTTTTTTCATTTTTCCTTTTCCCTTTCCTTTGATGATTTTCCTCTTGAGAAAGAGCTTTCTTCCACCTTGGAGTAGCAACACTAGAGTGTTCGTGGAGGCCTCGGATTGACAAAACGAGCAAAGAAGAAGAGGAGCGCACTAGTGGCTTCAGAGAAACACTAGATTTGCTTTCTAGTTCCCTACTCTTTAATTTTCTTGTTTATGTTATGATCATGAATACTCATTGTGTTAATACTCTTGCTTTAATTAAAATGGCTTGAATTTAATTCGTGTTAGATTGATTGTGTTCTATTTACTTAATTTATTAAAATCATGTTTATGTTGTTATAGGTCATGATAATTTGTTCAATTAAATAAAATTATGCTTATGTTATGCATGCATTTAAATTGCAAGGTAAAAATTGAATTAATTATTTAAGCATATTGAAATTGTAATTAATGGACACAATATTTAATTGGTGCATGTTTAATCTTCTAAGGTAACTGAGGGTTACATTAGCGACGGTATTAAACAATACATTAGTCTTGCATAATTTGCAAGATTTTTGTGATTAATTTGTTTCAATATAGAGATATATTGTTACCCCACTTAATCTTTTGCTTGCTTATGAAAATTGATTAATTGTTTGCATTGGCATAGAGATATATTCAAGAGATTATTTAATTCAATAAGTATGTATGTGCATTAGTTAACAAATTATCTAGTCATCGTGAATTTATTTTGTAAAAACATGAACATGGTTCTAATAATGCTAACTTAAAGAATGTAATTGATCTAACACATTTACGTCATATTCCTTAAAACTTGTCTTTTTAAATTGTGCATTGGAATTTTTACTTTTTATTTGTTTTAGTTAAATTACTTAGTTTAATTTTTATTTTAATTAAAACATTTTCAAATCATCATATTTTTTATCACCCTCTTGTTAGATTATATATTTCATAAAAATTTTCTTTCACAGTCTCTATAGACACGATAACTCAATATTTACTTGTTGCTTTATTACTTGTTGTGATTGTGTACACTTGCACATTTTCGTCATTCCAATATCATTCCTCGATTCCTCAAAAGATTCATCGTCAAATATTGTCTTTGATCGAACCTTGGTTTGATTTGCTTGGCCATTAATCTTATTGTTGGGCCTTGATATAGTGTAAATTGATCATATCCATAAGCCTAAAATTGAACCTTGAGACTCACATCACTATCACACTTGCAATAAAAGCCACTTTTTATTTCTATGTTTTGTGCTAATTCTCTGCTTGGTGTATGAACACCGTCTGTGTGGTCATTACCTTTCACCTCAAAAATTACTTGATAAGGTCCAAAGCTTTTAAAATGCATTTGTAAACTAGCTCATGACCCTAATCATGCTCAAATATAAATTATCGTTCCATAATATAGAAAAAATTCCTAGAATAAGATTGTACGATTAATCGGAGAAATTTGAGATGTTACAATAACATAATTTACAAAGCATCAATTTTTACAATTTCGTTCTCGTCACATGGCTTTTAACGCTTTATAACAACAAGTTTATTTAACAACATTTCACATTTTAACATAATTATTTAAAGTCTAATGTTTATTTTCATCTAACTATTTTCACTATTTAACAAGTTGAGATTCCATGAGTACTTACCTCTATACTTGAACCAAAAATGAACTAAATTTTCTTATCAAAATTTTAATAAGCATATTCATAAAAAATATTGGCATAATTGCAAAAAAAAACTTCAACATTTAGGGGCTTTTAATTTTGTGCCCTTCACCTTCTTTTTTTTTATTGACATATCAACATTATGATCTTTTTTGAAATTAACTCAATTTTAACGGTCAACGTGAGTTGACCGTCATTCAAATGGCAGGTCAACAAAATAGCCTATGTGGCATGTCACGTAAGCATAATGATGCCATCAATGATGCCATCAATTTTTTATTTTCCATCTCATTTCTTCTTCTTTCTTCCTCTCTTCCCCTCTAATTGCTTTTCCATATTTTTTTTAAACTTTATCTCTTTCCAAACACCCATTTTTCTTCACTTCCCTCACTTCATTCTCAGTCTTTATTGGACTAATTCTTTTATTAATGCCTTTCTCTTAATAATGACAATCACTTCATCACACCGATTTGGTTGAGTAGCAACAGGAGAAGGTTGGTTATGTTCTTGGCTCATGGCTTGGGGCTCTTGAAGATTTTTTTTTTTAGGAGGGAGTATGCCTTAGAATAATAAATAACTACTAGAGATAATCCAGTCTAAGCATTATTTTGTTATTACTATGGAGAGGTCACATAATTTTAGGATTTTGATTTTGCGTTACATTGTTGATGGTACACTAAGTGTTAGAATTAGATTACTAGAATTCTTGTTATGGTGGAGATTGTTAGAATTGGGTGACTAGAATTCTTGTTAAAATAAAATTCAGTGGTAAAATAAAATAAAAATAAAGTCCAAATAAACTAAACTTCTTTTATTTTATTTTAATTATAATAGGTCATCTATTTTATTTTAATTAGAATAAGGTGTTTCAACCTTACTATGTTATTTCTATTAGTTGTTGAATGGAATAAAGTTTTTCAACCTATAAATAGGCATAGTCATCTCCTCTTGTAATCATTCAATTTTTTACATTAATGAATCTTCTTCTCCTCTGCCCATGGTTTTTTCTTGAAAGGGTTTCCACGTAAAATATGTGTGTTCTTCTTTTTCCAATTTCTTTACGATATTTCTTCATTATCGACATTTAATTTTATCAAATTGGTATCAGAGCTTTTCGGGTTACTATTCTCGATCACGATAATGGCGACATTGAAGTATGATATTCCGTTGTTGGATCGCAACACCAGATTCGCGTTGTGGCAGGTAAAGATGCAAGCAGTTCTTGCGCAGATGGATTTGGAGGATGCCTTCTTAGGGTTAGAAAAGATGCCTTCGAATTTGACAGATGAAGAGAAGAAGCGTAAAGATCGGAAGGCTTTGACGCAATTACAGTTGCATCTGTCGAATTAAATTCTACAAGATATGTTAAAGGAGAAGACTGTTGTTGCATTATGGGCAAAATTGCAGCAGTTATGTATGTTAAAAACCCTAACCAATAAATTGCATATGAAGCAGCGTCTATATTCTCATCATTTGGAAGAAGGTGCATCTATGCACAAACACTTGAATGTGTTTAAAGAAATTATCTCGGATTTGGAGACCATGAAGGTTCTATGATAAAGAGGATTTAGGATTAATTCTCCTTTGTTCATTACCACTTTCGTATTCAACTTTCAGAGATACAATTTTGTATAGCCATGAATCTCTTACAATTTATGAAATTTATGCTTCCTTAGCCTCATATGACAAGATGAAGTATCTTGTGGCTGGATCTGACTCTCAGGGAGAGGGTCTTATTGTTCATGGAAGACAAGATCGAAACAGTGATGATAATCGTGGGAGGACACAGGAACGAAATCTCTGCAGTAAATCTAAAGGTAGATCGAGATCTTCAAATAGAGGTAAAACTTGTAACTTATGCAAGAAGAAATGGAACATTAAGAAAGAGTGCTACAAGTTACAAAATAAGATCAAAAGGGAGGTAGAGAATTAAAAAGGAAAACAACCAGAACAATCCGGTGAAGCTGATGTAGTAGAAGACTACAGTGATGGTGAACTTCTAGTTGCTTCTGTCGACAATTCTAAAGTGAGCGAGGAGTGGATCCTCGATTTTGGTTACACCTTCCATGAGTCCCAATCGGGATTGGTTTACAACATATGAAGTTGTGTCTGGAGGTGTTGTTTTGATGAGAAATAATGCTTCAGTAAAATCGCAGGTGTTGGCACAATCAAAATAAATATGTTTGATGGGGTCATTAGAACTCTTAGTGGCGTGCGACATGTACCAGAATTGAAAAGGAATTTGATTTCGTTGAGTATTCTTGATTCAAAAGGACACAGGTACATAGCTGAAAGTGGGGTTCTAAAGATTTTAGCAAGGGTTCTCTCGTTATGATGAAAGGGTAGAGAAAGATTGCCAAATTATAGGTTTTGCAAGGTTCAACTATTACTGGTGATGTTGCAGTCGCTTCCTCTTCCCTGTCAGATAATGATATTACTAGACTTTGGCATATGCGTCTAGGGCATATGAATGAAAATGGTATGGAAGAATTGAGTAAAAGAGGACTTCTTGATGGGCAAGGCATTAGCAAACTGAAGTTCTGTGAGCATTATGTTTTTGGGAAGCAAAAGAGATTTCGATTCACCTGAGGAATCCATAACACGAAGGGAACATTGGATTATATTCATTCTGATCTTTGGAGACCATCTAGAGTGCCTTCGAGAGGTGGAGCTAATTATCTGCTAACTCTTAATGATGATTTTTCCAGAAAATTTTGGGCATTCTTTCTGATGCAAAAAAACGATGTGTTTTCCACATTCAAGTATTGGAAAACTATGGTTGAAAAACAGACAGGAAAACAGATAAAACACCTCTGCACAGATAATGGTTTAGAGTTTTGTTCTGATGAGTTTAATGAATTGTGCAAATCAGAAGGGATCGTGAGACATTTGACAGTTCATCATACTTCACAGCAAAATGGCGTTGCAGAATGAATGAACAGAACGATCATGGAAAAGGTTCGATGTATGTTGTCAAATGCTAATTTATCGAAGTCGTTTTAGGCTGAAGCAGCCTCTACTGCATGTTTTTTGATCAACCAATCTCCATCCGTTGACATTGAGAAAAAGACTCCACAAGACATATGGTCTGGTAAGCTTGTTGATTCTAATATAAAGATTTTTGGGTGTCCTGCATATGCTCATGTTGATAATGGAAAATTAGAAACAAAATCCATTAAATGTGTTTTTCTTGGTTTTAAGACTGGTGTAAAAGGGTATAAGTTATGGTGTCCTGAAAATAGAAAAGTTGTGATTAGCAGAGATGTTGTCTTTGATGAAACTGCTATGTTACCTAACTTATCTCTTAAAGACTCTTCCAGTAAAGAACAACAAAAGTAGATGGAGTTTCAAGTTGATCTGGTATCTACAACAGAGTCAACTTCTCAAGTTAGTACAGAAGTTCATAATAGAGTCACTTCTTCACCATAATATTCTATTGTCAAGAATAGACCTAGAAGAGAAATTAAACCTCTGAAGAGGTATGCCAAGGCTGATCTAGTGGCTTATGCTTTAAACGTGGCTGAAGATATTGATGCAATTCAAGAGCCATCTACTTATTTCGAGGCAGTTAGTTGTGAAGACTCAAAAAAGTGGATGATTTCCATGCAAGAAGAGATGGAATCACTCCATAAGTATAAAACGTGGGACTTAGTAAAGCTTTCAAAGGGTAAAAAGGTTGTTCGTTGTAAATGGGTATTCAAGAGGAAAGAAGGGATTCCAGGAATTGAAGAACCCAGATATAAAGCAAGACTTGTTACAAAAGGTTATAGTCAAACTGTCATTTTTCTTACAAAAGATCAAATGTTTCATGAGAGAACAAAGCACATTGATGTTCGGTATCATTTTGTGCATGATATTATTGCTCGCGGGGATATTGTTGTGAGCAAAGTTAGTACTCATGAAAATCCTGCAAATATGATGACTAAGTCACTTCCCATAACCAAGTTTGAGTATTGCTTGGATTTGGTTGGTGTTCATTGTTGAAGAATACCCCTCAAGGAGTTTTGTGGAAGAGGTGGAGAACTTGTTCATTGAGAGTTCTTGTTCGTAGTGAATTCTTGTCAAGATGGAGATTGTTAGAATTGGGTGACTAGAATTCTTGTTAAGGTGGAGATTGTTAGAATTGGGTGACTAGAATTCTTGTTAAAATAAAATTCAGTGGTAAAATAAAATACAAACTAGACTTCTTTTATTTTATTTTAATTATAATAGGTCATCTATTTTATTTTAATTAGAATAAGGTGTTTCAACCTTACTACGTTATTTTTATTAGTTGTTGATTGGAATAAGGTTTTTCAACCTATAAATAGGCATTAGTCATCTCCTCTTGTAATCATTCAATTTTTGACATTAGTGAATCTTTTCCTCTGCCCGTGGTTTTTTTCCTGAAAGGATTTTCACGTAAAATATGTGTGTTCTTCTTTTTCTGTTTTCCTTTTTCTGTTTTCTTTGCGATATTTCTTCATTGTCGACATTTAATTTTATCTCTAAGAAATCAAAATTGGGTTTTTGTTGGAGTTTTCGTTAAAGTCCACATTTTTTTCTGACTTTACAACTTGGTTGTTGTTTCAGCTGGGAAATATCTATGACAGAGCTTTCGAATGTTAAAATAAAATTAAAAAATTGAGAACTTAAAAAAACCTACATTTTCTTTTAAAGTTATAATAGAGACTGTAAATGAAGTGAGGGGAGTGAAGAAAAATGGATGCTTGGAAAGAGAGAAAGTTTGGGAAAATCTGGGAAAACAATTAGACGGGAAGAGAGGAAGAAATAAGAAGAAATGAGACGGAAAAATTTTTAAAAAAATATTATTTTGATGACATCATCGATGATGTCATTTGATTATGTGGCATGCCACATAGGCTATTTTGTTGACCTATCATTTGATTGAGTTGATCGTTAAAATTGGGCTAACTTCAGAAAAAATCATAACGTTGAGGGTGTCGATAAAAAAATGTGAAGGGTATAAATCGAAAAGCCCCCAAACGTTGAGGTCTTTTTGCAATTATGCCAAAAATATTCACTCGAAGTGAAGTGCTGCACATACCTTGCATGTTGTGGATGACTATACATGATGAACTTCAAAAATGCATTCATATTATATGAATCCAGTGGCGAAGTCACGTTGAGGTCTGGAGGCCATGATCCCCCCAAAGTTTAAATTTTTTTATTTTAGTCCTTTATAAATTTAGATTATGACCCTCCCAAAAATATAAGTAGGCCCCCAAGATTTAAGATTTTTGCAATTTTTCCCTTTGTATATATATTATAGTCCTCCTAAAAATGTAAGTGGGTCCTACAATATTTTTATAGGATTTAAAATAATGTTAAAAAATTTATTCTTGATAAAAAAAAGAAAATCTTCTTGAATAAGCTAACTTACTCATGATGACTTTTAAATGATATTTTTGTTAAATAATAATAAATTAATATTTATTTAATAGTTTACTTAAGTAATAATATTTTATAAGTAATACAATGATATATATAAAAAGAAAAGAAAAGAAAAGATGATGAAACTTTTATCATCTTTTTTTTTCATATTGGTGCTTAGCAAGAAGAAAAAAAAATTATCATTTTTCCTCCAAAAATTTGAAGTATAAGATATGTTTTTATTCAAATTTTTCATAGATTTTGAATCTTTGAAACTTGTTTTACATATATGTACCAATAGTTTTTTGTTTATTAAGTGAATTAAAAGTTGGCATTAAAGGATATTGACGGAACTTGGAAGCTTATAAAATTAAGTGAAATATGTATGATTTTGGATGGAAAATGATTAAGAGATAGTTTCTAACTTGTTAGAAGTGTAAAAATGAAACAAAATAGCTAGATAATGTTATAGTAAGTTTCGGCAAAAGTGAAGGGAAGGAAGAAAATCTTGGTCATTTTGTTTAAAATTATGTCAAATGATAGCTTGTGAAGCAGTAAGCATTATTATGAAAACAAAATAAAAAATGGTTAACTGAGTCGAAAGTTATGTGAATTTCAGATTAGGAAACTTAAGTTGTCAACTTGATAGACCATGTATATTCAAGCTTTCCATTAGTAGTTGATTTACTATATCTAGCTCTATTAATTTTATTTTTATGATTTTGAATGATTTAATTAGTATTTAAAAGATTGTTTTGAATTGAAAACTATGATTTCAATTATAAACTTAGTAAAATTTTTATTTTAATTTTAATTTGAATATTATTTTGAATGGTTGAACAAGCACAAGTATAAGTATGTTTGATTAAAAGTAAAAATTTTACATTATGCGATTTATGATTTGAATAAGAAATAAAAATGAAATGAGAATAAAAATGAATGAGAATGATATCAAAATAGAAATGAAATTGATTTTATAGTCATTTTACTTTTTTAATTTTATAAAATTAAATTTCAACTCAATTGCAAAAAATGAAAAAGGTAAAGGCAATTTATATTTTTTTAATAGGAAAATAGTTATACTAGTGATACTAGTTAATTGATTCTTTTAAATCGATTTTTTATATATTTAAATCAACTGTTACATAATACTTTTCATTTAGCTTTCTCAAGATTAATATCTTGATTCCACCATTAAATGAATCACTCCTTTCAGATTAATGATATTCATGTCATGGTATATTATATTATGAAATGTACCATTTTGTCTATGTATTTGTTTCTTGGAGTCCTATAGAAGGCCATACTTCACCCCACTAGAATAGCTGAAAGATTACTAGCAATCAGTTCTCGAATAACTAGAATTAAGAATATATATATGTATATATTTTATAATTCTCTACTTTTTCCCTTTTGTTTACAATATTCACTTTATTTTATTCTCAAAAGTAGAAAATATAAATGATAATTATCAGGAAATACAACATTATTATTATTTTTTAATACATTTGTATGATTACATAATAATATTTGTTCATATTTTCTGAATTTTTTGATAACGTACACACACTTTACACACACACAAATGCTCAAATTCAAGTCTGTAAGATAAACATTATTCTCTTTTCCACTAGATTAACTCGTTGAATTCATAAAAACAACATTATTAAAAGCATAGTAAAATATGTATTTTTTTTAGATAAACTACAAAATAGTCACTTTTGTTTGTTTCAAGTTACATTTTAGTCACTTATGTTTAAAATATTACATTTTAGTACTTATGTTAGTATTTTGTTACGAAGTGATAACTATGCATTTAAGTTTCGTTATCTCCCTAATGGTAATCTTACGTGGCAGTCCTACTAGATTTTAAGTGCTAATTTGGATTTCCAAATGGAATGAGAATAAATGTTTAATTAATTAAAATTTTTAAACCCCAAACTTTAATTGAAAAAAAATCCTAAATACTCATTTCCACACACCTCTCTTCTTCTTCTTCATCGTCTTCCCTTTTGATTCCAATATATTTAGCTACAAATCTATCTCAAAGCTTGAATCTTTGAAACCCATTAATCTAAAAAAATTTAATGGGAAGAGGATATTGGAATCAAAGATATTGAATCTTTGGGTTAATGGGTTTTAAATATTCAAGCTTTGAGACAAATTTGTAACTAAAGATATTGGAATCAAAAGGGAAGAAGATAAAGATGAAGAAGAAAGGTGTGTGAAAATGGGTTTAGAGTTTTTTTAGTTAAGGTTTAGGGTTTAAAATTTTAATTAATTAAATTTATTTAATTAAAATTTTTTTCTCATTCCATTTGAAAATTCAAGCTGGCACTTAAGATCTAGTTAGATTGCCATGTAAGACTACCGTTAGGAAGATAACGAAACTTAATGGCATAGTGATCACTTCGTAACAAAATACTAACATAAGTGACTAAAACGTAACATTTCAAAAATAAATGATGAAAATATAACCTAAAGCAAACAAAAATAACTATTTTTATAACTTACTTTTTTTTCAGTTAAATTAATTCATTTTTAAAAATGTTGACCTCAATTTATTAACGCGTTTCTAAACTTTTATTTCTTAAGGGAACCGAATAAATTTACATCGATGGCGATGATCTTTATTCTATTAAATACCGCCATTAAAGCTTTATTTCATAACTCCAACACTACCAATTTCAATTCCCAAAGCTTCCAAAATCCACATGTTTTTCAACATAACTTCTCCAATGGCTTCAACATCCTCCACTTCCGCTTCAAATTTCGATGAGCTTCGATGGGTTATCAACATCCGTCGTTCCCTAGCTGAAGAAATCGAAGAAGAAGCCGAAGTCCCCGTTTCCATTTTCAACGTTCCCAAAACCCTAATGTTAACTGATCCTGAATCATATATCCCTCAAATGGTTGCTCTTGGTCCTTACCATTATTCGCGTCCCGAACTCCATGAGATGGAAAGATACAAACTTGCAGCAGCGAAAAGAACCCAGAAACATCTCCACCGTGCAAAATTCAATTCTCTTGTTGACAACTTGATGAGATTTGAACCCCAGATTCGAGCATGTTATCATAAGTATCTGCATTTCAATGGTGAAACATTAGCTTGGATGATGGCCATCGATGCTTCTTTCTTGCTCGAGTTTCTACAGATCTATGATCCCGAAGAAGGGAAGACTCTTTCCAGAGTTTCATCACGGATGTCACATTTGGTCGATTATGCTGGAAGGAAATCAGCTCACAATTCAATTCTGAGAGATATTGTAATGCTTGAGAATCAAATCCCTTTGTTTATTCTTCGAACGGTGCTTGAAATCCAATACTCGTCACTGGAACCGGTTCGTGATTTGTTAGCTTCGATGTTAAAGGGACTATCTAAAGAGCTCTCCCCTTTGAAAGCCACAGATAACTTGCCCAATATCGATATCTCAAACTGTGCTCATGTTTTGGACTTCCTTCACGACGTGGTCGTCCCCAGGGTCGAAGAAGAACAGTCTGAAACAAACGAAGCAGAAGATCAGAAAGAAGACCAAGACCATAAAACAAGTGATTCCCCATTTCCAAGTTATCTACCGAATGAGTTACGAAATCTGGTCTCGAAAATAAAGAAAGGTCTATTAAGAAACATCAAAGCTTTGCTGCTATCGAGACCTGTTAGAGTCTTGCTTACATTGCCTTGGAAAATCGTCTCTAATCTCCCTGGATTTTCAATGCTGAAGCAACTAATTGAATATTTGTTCTTCTCACAAGAAAAGGAAGAAGAAAAACCAGAAAACAGTTCTTGCCTAAACAAGCCCCCGCTGGCGGGGGAGATCGCCATCCCCTCCGTTGTGGACCTTTGTAAATCAGGAGTCCGCTTTATACCCACCAATGGGAACATTTCCAGTATTAAATTTGACCCAAATACTTCCACGTTCCATCTCCCGACTGTCGCCTTAGACATTAACACAAAGGTTGTGTTAAGGAATTTGGTGGCATACGAAACATCAAACGCATCGGGGCCTTTGGTTTTCACACGCTACACTGAATTAATGAACGGAATCATCGATACCAAGGAAGATGTGAAGTTACTGAGTGAAAAAGGGATAATTGTGAACCATTTGAAGAGCGATGAAGAGGCTGCTAAGTTATGGAATGGGATGAGTAAATCCATTAGATTGACCAAAGTCGGGTTCTTGGATAAAGTGATTGAAGATGTTAACAAGTATCATAATTGCAGATGGAATGTTAAAGCCAGGAAATTCTTTGAACAATATGTATATGCTTCCTGGCAGTTTTTAACATTGTTGGCTGCAATTATGCTTCTGATTTTGTTGACATTTCAGGCCTTTTGCTCCGTTTATAGCTGCTCTCGACTATTACGAATACACAACTCATAACTGATTTTTCTTTTTCTATGAAATTATATCCTACAAATATTCAGATATGGATACCTGAGAATAATTCGATAAATATATATATATATATATGAAATATCTTAAAATTTTAATACATCCGTATCCGTATTAACGCATGACAAATCAAATTTTTCTTCCTATCCCTTTACATAAAGAAAATGATAAATCAAATTTTTGTTCTTAATTTTCAATTTTTTATTCTCAACAAAATTCAAATCCACTAAAAATGCTACAAATTAGGAGAAAAAAATCTGATTTATCATTTCTCTATTGAAAAAGAATAGACATAACATAAAATCACAATTTCATACCATCCTTTTCGTTAACGCATCCGTATTTCATACTATCCAACTAGTTACTCCACCTTTAGTTCAAAGTGTGCCCAACATGTACTTCGGATTAATATATATTTTTTATGAAAAGAAGAAAAACAGAAATTTTACACTATAATAGACTTCGCATTCATTTAATTTATTAGATGAAAAAACATTATCATCTCCATTGGAGGCTCATGGAACACTTCTTTCTGTTCTTATTGATTGTTTAATTGAATATTGCTGTTTGGAGTGAGACTTTGATTTTGTTAGAGTCGAAACAACTTGGCAAAGACTGCAATTCTAGCTTTCTACGGTGTTCTACAAGATTGCCTATAAAGTCGCAAAGCGAAGGTGCCAAGAATGAATGAATAAATAAAAGGTAAATATATATTTTGGTGCTTGAACTTAATTTTAAAATTTAATTTGGTACTTAAGGTTTTTTTTCTTTCAACTACGTACCTAAACATGTCCTCAAGGTTCAATGTAGTAATTAAATTTTTGTTCGTCCAATCAAGTACTTGAGCTTGGATTTTTTGTTTAAATTGAGACCTGAACTTAGTTTCATAGTTTAAATTGGTTCAAATAAATAACTAATCGCAAATGCTAATTTGAACTAAAAAGCCAAGTTTAGGTACCAATTTGAACTAAAAAGTCAATTTCAAAAACCTAATCAGGAAAAAAAAATTAAATACCAAATTAAACCTTGAAGCTAAGTTTAGGTACCAAAATATTTATTTGTCCCAAAAAAAATATGACTATAAAAGAGACGCGGCAACTATAAGTTGCTGGAAGACTCCCCATGCCCCTTCTTCAAATTAAGCCACGCCTTCCTCTTTTTTTTTTGTATTTGTTTATATTTTTATTACTCATTTCTTAAATTATATTAAAAAAATAGTAAGAATTAAAAATAAAAATTAAATCAATCCATTACTTTAATGATAATGTTTTAATATGACATACTTTTGGATATTAAATATATATATATATTTAGAGTATGATACTATTAAATTGGGCTATTTATTGTCTTTTTATTTTGTAGGGACTCAAGTGGTGATAGAAGATAAATTGGAGACAAAAAGCATTGTTTTAGAGGAGAATTTGAAATTGTGTGAAGATGAAATGCTAAAAGAGGGAGTTTATAGGACAAAAAGACTTGGTTTTATTTTATTTTATTTTTTAAAATATATTTTATATTAGGATTTAATATTTAAGATATTATTTATTATTTAAATTTGTATTTAATTTATGTTTATCTTTTTGTATTTATCTTTTAGAGTTTAAATTGGACCCAATTAGGAAAATTAAATGTTAGATATAATTCTAAATAGCTTTTAGAATTTAGATTGGATTCAACTGGAAATATTATGTACTATAAATAGGGGGTGGGGTGATTAAATTATTCATACCCCATTCATTAAAAAAATCATCCATCTCTAAAAATCTTAGTTCAATAAAAAACTATATTCTTTTTATTTTGTGTTCTTCCCCAAAAATCATGAGTAACTAAAAACTCCTTCTAGCTAAAGGTTATCAAATATTCCTCCAAGATTCATGAGGTTTAGAATCCGCGCTTAATTCTTTTTAACCTGAGTATTCATCAATTCTCTGTAATACGGGATTGACGCTTCCGTCCAAAGTCTAACAAGTGACTCCAGTGGAAAAGAGGATGTTGTTCATCTTAGGGGTCTCGGGTTCGAGCACCTGTGTGTGCAAGGTCTGTGTGCCTTGTTAAAGGATTAAGAATGTATGAACATATATTACCAAGTAATCACATCAGTACATTCAAAAAAAATAAAAAATAACAATAAAAGTAATCGAATATCTCCTCATGCTAATAAGTTGAGAGTTTATTGTCTAAGACGTGATTTGGATTCGAACCGCACTAGCCTATTTGTAATTCACCAAAAAAATAAAATTAATTTTACCAATATTTTGACAAGATGGTTGTTGAATTAAAATTTTAATATTTATAATTTTTTTTTCAATTTATATTAATTGTAGGAGTAAAATTGATAAAAATAAGAATAATAAATTGTATTAAGAATTTAAAGAAATTAAATTGATTTATTATTTTTATTTATAAAAAAAATAATAAAATAGTCAAAGAGTCGCTCCTGTTATTTTTTTTTTTTCCAAATTCTCTCATGCTAGTTTAATAGGTTGAGTTTTCACAATATAATTCTTGAACTAAATTTACAAAATTAAATTAAATAATTAATTATCTTAATTAAATTTGCAATATTAAATAACGCGCAATTAGAAGAGCGGATCTTCGGTCCTAACGTTTAAGTTTTTATCAGAGTTTTTCTTGAAAGTTTTTACTATGTAACAAATAAAGTACAAACACATGTAAAATGAAATTATAAATTTATGTTTGAGAAATACAAAATAGGATCTCATCATTACAAAGCATAGTAGATGAAGAATTCGAAAGATCCATTCTTGGAAAATATATATATTCAGATTGAAGGCCCACATATCGTAATTATATGTGATTTAATTTTACAGATTTAAATCAATATAATTAAATTTTTTTAGTAAATTATAATAATAAGGCAATGTACGAAATATAATTAATTATTTACTTTAAGAAAAATCATCCTATATGTAGCCCGTGAAATTTTTTAAACTCTAGAAACAGCTTAAGAGTGTGACTTCTGTTATATAAGGTATAGTAAAAAAATTATATATAAAAAATCAAACACTTGTCATATTTTTAATCCTGCTCTTGATGTCTAAAATCTTTATAAATCATGTATCAAATAAATACTTGTAATTTAATGTTGTAGACTTAATTCAAGAACCATATTGTAAATTCAACTTATTAACATGAGGTAAATTTCCACTATTTTTATTTTTATATTTTATAATTAAAAATAACCAGTTTATTTAATTTCTTATTTATTGTTCTAATTTATTATTTTTTACTAATTTTATTCCTATAATTAGTATGAATTAAAAAAAATACAAAAAGATAAAAGAAAAGATAAAAAAAAAAGTCCATGGTTTAAAATAATGAGGGGACAAAAATGGGGAGCATAGAGAGGAGTAGAAGATTTCCATTCCTCTACGAAGGTGCAATTTCTAGAGAGAAATATTAAAAAATATAGGTATCACATATATAATAATAATAATAATTATATATTATTGTTTATTATTATAAAATGTTTAGCTTAAATTAAAGTGATTTAATTGGTTAAGGTTTATTAGACTTTAGTTATTTAATAAAGTGTAGGTAAAATATGTGTAGATACTGTAACAACTCGTTTTCAATTGTGTCAGAAATAGTAGTTTCGAGATCATAAATTTGACGAGCGAGTCTGTAAATATTATTACTTAATATTTATGAGTAAAATATAACATTAAAATAATTTTTGAATTTACAATTTATGCTATTTGAATGGGTAATTTGATTTATGTGGTAAATTTTTAAAGTCAAGTAGTTTTAAAAACTGAGGTATCGAGACCTCGTTTCTACAAATCGGGCCTGTAAATATTTTTATTAAATATTTACGGAATGATTATATATGTGTATTAAAGTTTGGTAAAGAAATTTTAATGTTTAAATGGTTAATTGAGTGAAAAAGGTTAAATTGTAAAAGATACAAAAGTTAAAGCCTATTTATTAAAGGAGTCAAATGAACTAAATAGCATGAAAGAGTTAAATAATGGATTTGCATGTCAATATTTCCAAAAATAAAGATAGTGGAGTTCAGTGGAGTATAAGTTATAAATATTTAATGATTTTAAAGGCTAAATTAAAGTAAATAAGTAATAAAATAAAACAAACAAAATAACATCTCTTTCATTGCTTCTCTCCACCGAAAATTGGCATGAAGAACCACCATTTTTTAAGCTTTAAAATTTTCCTAGGACAAGGGCTTTCCATGTAAGTGATTTTGACTTCCATTCTTGTAATTTTTTGTATTTTCATGAACATAGAAACTTAATTCATGCAACCCATGGATCATTTTGTAGAATTATGAAAAGTTGGTGAGTTCACCATGTGAGAATTTAGATGATTTGCTGTTTATAGATGAATGTAAAAGTTGATGATGATTTTAGATAGTTTTATAGCATTACAGTGAATTGGTTTTTAAGTTTAAGGGCTTAAATGTGATGATTTCGAAATTTCAAGGGTTTTTAGCTAAAAACTAATTACTTAGGGACTATTTTTGAGATTATTAAATATTAGGTACAACCTCTCTATTCCGATTTCGTTTAAATTTAGTAAATAAAACTTATGGATTTATTTGCATAAAATGTAAAAGGTTAAGGATAAAATAGAAAAATGCTCAAATAAATAAAAGGTGGGAAAATATAGGCCGACTTAAGCCTAGGTAACATTCCTCTAATATAAATGTTAGCTAGACTTGGTAAATTTACAAGTTTAAGAATTAAGGACTAAATTGAATAAAATGTAATATTTGAGGGTAATTTCATAAATTTGCATTATTAAATGTTATTAGTTAAATTGATCATTTTAAATGCTGAACTAAATTTAATAATAAAATATTTATTTAGATCAAAAAACAACTCGAATGGACACAAATCGCGAAAAAGTCAAAGTAACATAATAGTAATCAGACCGTGTTGGAAGTTGTTATGTAATCGAGGTAAATTCGTTTAAGGATTAAGTTAATATATGTTATTTTATATGTCATGTTCATAGTTATCATGTTATAAATAAATTAGAGAAATAATTATAAAATATTTTGATAATATAGTCCAAAATATGATTTAATTAAATTGAATGATATGGTACTTTGGTTTGGATGAAATAATTAAAAAGAGAATTATGGTAAAAGAATTGTATATTGGAAAAAGTATATAATAGAAAGAAAAATTAAGAGAAATAGATTTTGGATGGATTATTATGTATAACATGGTTAATTGTTTTGTATTTAATAATTAAAGTGAATTAATGATGATTGTATGAGCATGTAAATTACATGAATGGTTATATGAGAATGAATGACACGGATAAGGATATGGAAAGAGACCCGTTTGAGCCTAGAGAATACTTAGGATACAAATGACATGTCATTAGGAAGTATATGTATTCTGTGCTGGTCTTGGAGGTCCAACCGATGGTAGAGATCTAGCATTTATTGCGGATTCTCCACAACTCATGTGAGAAGCATCGTGTGGCTACTGTCTCGACCCACAACTCATGTGAGCAAACCCACTTCACAGCTTGTGTGCACTATTAAAAAGGAAAAGGAAATGTTACATTTACATGAAAAGGTATTCCGAGTATCCGATGTTATTCGAAAAGGTTTTACGGGTAAGAAAAGATCAATGGAAAGTTATGTATAAAGACTTAATATTTATATGATATGGAAAGATGAATAAGCTTATATGAAATGTAAAAGGATGATAAATTATCATGTGAGGAATGAATTATGCATGGAATCCATTTCTTAATATATGTTATGTTTTATGGATGTTATGTTTACTTACTATTTATTACCATATGATTTCAATGGGAAGTATGTGTAAAAGACATGCATGCGTGATTGATGCAGTTGAAACTAATTAAAAATATGACTAAGGCAAGTGCACCTATCAATTAATAGTATAGTTACGGTGAGCATAGATATCGTTCCCACGAGGACTAAAAGTACTAGTAATAGTTGTCTTTCTATTATCTAACCGATCGAATAGAGTGATTGTTTTAAACTAAATTTAACTAAATTAATAAACTAAAAGTGCGACAAAGAATAAAACAATAAATAACAAGTGTTTTAATACCAAGAAGCAAACAATACCCAGGAAAGACTCCACCTAGATTTCATCTGCCATTATCATTTGAAATTAAGCAATTTGTTCACTTATAATTTTGATCCGTAGAAATCCCTAAATTATGCTAATACCTATATTAAAGCATAAAAGCAATTCACTCTAGGTTGATTAATTGAAATTTCTTTCTAATTAAAACCCCTACTGTCGCATTAATTCGATCTATGGATTCCCCTATTAGATTTGACTCTAATCCGGTAGATTTATGTTGTCCAATTTCTAGGATTGCATGCAACTTCACTCAATTATGGTAGATTTACTCTTAAACAGGGTTTATTCCCTCTCTGATTTAAGCACATAAAACAAGATTAACATCTCAAGAATACTAAATCAAAAATTAAACACACATAATTGAGAACAAAATCTAAGTATTTATTGCGTAAAATCTAAAATCAAATGACAGAATTCATCCTAGGGTTCATCTCCCTTAGGTTTTTAGGAATTTAGTCCATTCTAATAAATGGAAACATCTCAGAAACAATAAAACCACAAGATGAGGAAAAACTCATAATAAAATCAAAAGAATTTAGAAAGAGGTCTTCAATCTTTGTGGAGATCTGCTTCAAAGACGGCTTCTATGATGTTTCTTCAATTGTTTCCTTCAATAATCTTTGACGGCTAGGATTTGGGGAATTGAGGATTGTACAAAAAATTGGAAGTGTCAATTCATATCACTCTATCCCCTATTTAAAATACATGAAAATCTCTAGTTGGATCCAAATTAAATTCTAAAAGGATAATTAGAATTAAATCTAAACAATAATTCCTTAATTGGATCCAAATTAAACTCTAAATTATAAAACCTAAAAGATAAATTAAAATTAAATATAAATAATATAACAATAATAATCTTGAATATTAATCCTAAGAAATAGAGTTTAAATTTAAATAAAATCTTATATCCAATAAATCTCTTCCTAACTCTTTCACATTCACGCTTTTTGCCCCAAAATTTCCTTTTTGTCTTTGATTTAATCCATGGTCATCTGCCTAGCTCGTGTGGCTCTTAAAATCTGCTCTTTTTGTACAGTTTTTGCTTGTTTTCGTTCCTTTCGCTTCCAAATGCTTTCTCAAGTATAGAAACATGAATTCGAAGGATTATGAACATAAAATTTATTATTTTAAATCGATTAATCATCCAAAAACACATTACGAATGAGGCTAAATTTCTTTTGTCACTTATCAAATATCCCCACACTTAAGCATTTGTTTGTCCTCAAGCAAAATTCTCAACCCACATTCAAGTTAACTTTCTTAATTCTTCATTGTCATCAATAATGTTTTAGGATAAATTGCAAACAATCATGTATTGAAAATTCATCTAAAAGAATACTAAAGATTCAAGCAATCTAAGCTACAAAAATTTTAGCACAAAAATATAAGTGTCTCTCCTTATCTAAATAATTACCTTAAATTCAGAATAAAAAAGAATTGACATCCTCACTAAAGATTCACTCAGAGCACTCAAAGTGTTTAAGGTTCATTAAATAAGCACTCAATAGTCAAATACGAAATGTTATTACCATAGGCTTGCTTGAAAATCAAATCTCCACCACTGTAGAAAGACATGACACACCAATCAAGAGATCTTTACAAGGTTGTAATGGGGCTAAGGTTATGGGTATGGAAAAGGCTAGAAGAATTGGTTAAAATCGAGATCGAGTTGATAAGTTACCAAACTAAAAAAGAAAAAAAAAAATCAATTGCTGAATTGAAAGAATATGTATCAACATGAATAATAAAGAATAAACATGAGCTTTTCAATAGTATATGGAACTAATGATCCTAGCTCAGACATATTTTTGTCTTTTTCTTCCTTTTTTTTTCTCAATTTTCTTTTTTTTTTTTCAAATTTTCTTTTCGACCTTTTTTTTTTTTTTTTTTTTAAATAATAAAATTCAGCAATTCAGATAGTGAAACATAGTTTGACAACTTAACCAAATCAAATCTCGACAAAAAAGGAGTCAATAAAGGGGTAAATATACCACAAATTTATGGATCATGGGTTAATATTATGAATTAATGAATATAACGGTGTTAGGCTCAATGGGGTTCACTAGGGGTTAATTTATTAGGTAAGCTTTTTAAAGGTAAAAAGGGTTAAATCCTAAGTGCCTCTATCATCTCAGCATATCCAATCAATAATGTGGTCTCAACATGTATAATCAAAGAAAGTTCTAGAATAACAAATCAAGTTGACATACACACAACCAAAAATAGCATGAGCACAAAATAAAATATATGCTCTATAGGCTCAAAAGCTCGCAAATATTATGGTTTTGATTTCAAACCTGCAATTTTAAAATTTGAAGATAATATTTCAATTCAGGGAGATAACCTAAAATATTTAATTCTGAAGACAACTCATCATGCTTGAATCTCTCATATCTTAAAGATTAAATCATCCAATTCATAAAAGATTCACAAATCAATCTCAAAACAAAATCAATAAAAATTCCAAATAGCAAAAATTCACTCTAATAGGGTATGAGAAAATTACTTTAACACAATAAATAATTCAGAGATTTTATCACAATTATACACAATCAACCTCCCCATACTTAAGATATACATTGTCCTCAATGTACAAACAGATATAACCAGAATATGCACAATACCATAAAGAGGAAAGGAACTGAAACTTCCCTGAATTAGGATGATTTCATCGGAATTGGAAAAAAATGAGAATGCAGTAAGTCTAAAGGAAGTGCAATTTTCCGAGCAAACTAAAAAGAAAATAGACAAAGACAAGTCAAAAGGGGAGATAACAACTAAGAAAACAACCATAAGAATAAAAATAGTGCATAATTAAAATAAAATTAAAAATAAAATAAAATAAAAATAAAAATGAAAATGAAAATAAATATACTATTTTTTTTGAATTTTTCAAAAAAAAATTTCAATTTTTTTTGATTTGTTTTCCATTTTTTTTAAAAACATGAAAGTAAAATAAATAAATAAAAATAAAAACACTAGGGTTGCCTCCTGAGAAGCGCTTGTTTAAAGTCTAAGCTCGACTTTCCTGTTTAAGCTCGTAGTTATGGCAGATCATGAAACCGAAGTTCTTCTCTCTTGTTATCAATATTACCCACACAATAAAATTTGAGACATTGATTGTTTACCTTGAATGTGCCATAATCAAGATGTGTTACCTCAATTGTACCATACGGGAAAACGGTTTTTACCACAGAAGGATCGGACCATCTTGATTTGAATTTTGAAGGAAAATTTGTGGATTCGATTTGTCTAATAACACTTTGTCTCCCACTTTAAATATGTACATCCTCTTCACATGCACTTGCGTTGATTCTTCCTTGGGTTTCCTCGGGTTCTCGTCAAACTTCGTTCGCCATTCATTTAATTCCTCAAGTTGCACTATTCGATCTTCATTTACCACTCGAGTTTTATCACTTTGAATCAAAATTGGCTCCATCATGTTTTCATTAGTGATTTCCTGCAAAAAGTGTTGAGTCATATGGTTACTAACTTTAACAAAACAATTATCATCATTACACTCATTCAGGACTATAACAAAATCATGTGCTTTAAGAGTAAGTTTTTCATCACCTACACGAAGCACAAGTTCACTAGTATCCACATCAACGATAGCTCTAGCAGTGGCTAAAAAGGGTCGACCTAAGATCATAGGTACCTCAATATCCTCATCCATGTCTAATACAACAAAATTAATAGGGAATATAAATTTATCCACTTTTACAAGAACATCTTCAATAATACCCCTAAGATATCTAATTGATCTATCAGCTAACTGAATACTTATCCTAGTGGGTTTAGGTTCCCCAAGACCAAGTTGTTTAAACAGTTTATAAGGCATAACATTTATACTAGCACCCAAATCAACCAAAGCTTTATCAACATTTAAACTACCAATGAGACAAGGAATAGTAAAACTCCCTGGATCTTTAAGTTTGTTGGGTAGTTTGTTTTGGAGAATGGCTGAGCAAACTGCATTAAGCTCCACAATTGACAAATCATCTAACTTCCTCTTATTTGTTAACAACTCCTTTAAGAATTTTACATACTTTGGTATTTGCGAAAGGGATTCAACAAAATCTAAGTTGATATTTAATTTTTTTAAGAGCTCAAGAAATTTACCATATTTTTCTTTTTTGTGATCTCTCTTCAATGCTTCTGGATATGGAATTCGAGGTCTGTATTCTCTAAGCATTAGCTTATGCTCTTCCTTGTTTTCATCAACCTCATTATTTTTCGCAACAACTTCTAGCTTCAGCTTCTGTTCAGGCTCGACTAACCCTTCCACGCTTTGAACAGTGATTACATGGATTTGCTCTTTTAGGTTAGTTTCAGTATTACTAGGTAAGCTACCTTGTGGTATTTCTGAAACTATTTTAGCAAGCTGTCCGATTTGATTTTCAAGACAATTAATTGACGCTTGCTGATTTTTTAAAGCTGTCTCATTGCTTTGAAATCTCACTTCAGAAGTTGAAATAAATTTAGCAAGCATGTCTTCAATGTTCGATTTTTTTTCTTGTTGATGAGGTTGCTGAAAACCCGAAAGAATTTGTGATTTTTGGTTTACTTGACCACCCCATGAAAAATTTGAGTGATTTCTCCAACCTGCATTATAAGTATTACTATTGGGATTATTTTGAGGTCTAAAATTATTACCCAAAAAGTCTGCTTGCTCATGGAAATATTCTAAACTCATCATCCCCGCTTCACTTTTATTGCACTGCATCACTGGATGTACTTGTTGACAAAAATTCAAACCATCAATTTTTTTATTAAGAGTTTCAACCTGATGAGCCAACATAGAAACTACATCCATAATAAAAACATTAGTTGCTTTCATCGGTTTTGTTCTCATGACTTGCCACTGAAAATTATTCAATGACATCTCCTTAATAAGGGCTGCCTCTAAAAGAATCTATTAAATAAAATAAAAAATTAAATTAAAAACAAAAAATATGAAAATAAAAAAATGGCTAAATTAATAGAAATAAAGTTTTCCTAATATTTCAATCCTCGGCAACGACGCCAAAAACTTGATGCAGTCGAAACTAACTAAAAATATGACTAAGACAAGTGCACCTATCAATTAATAGTATAGTTACGGTGAGCACAAATATCGTTCCCACGAGGACTAAAAATACTAGTAATAGCTGTCTTCCTATTATCTAACCGATCGAATAGAAAGATTGGTTTAAACTAAATTTAACTAAATTAATAAACTAAAAGTGCAACAAAGAATAAAATAAGAAATAACAAGTGTTTTAATACCAAGAAGCAAACAATACCCAAGAAAAACTCTACCTAGATTTCATCTGCCATTATCATTCTGAATTAAGTAATTTATTCACTTAGTATTTTGATCTGTAAAAATCCTTAAATTATGCTAATACCTCTATTCAAGCATAAAAGCAACGGACTCTAGGTTGATTAATTGAAATTTCTTTCTAATTAAAACCCCTATTATCGCATTAATTCGATCTATGGATTCTCCTATTAGATTTGACTCTAATCCGGTAGATTTATGTTGTCCTATTTCTAGGATTGCATGCAACTCCACTCAATTATGCTAGATCTACTCTTAAACAGGGTCTATTCCTCCTCTAAGTTAAGCACATCAAACAAGAATTAATATCTCAAGAATACTAAATTAAGAATTAAACACACATAATTGAGAACAAAATCTAAATATTTATTGCGTAAAATCTGAAATCAAATGACAAAATTCATCCTAGTGTTCATCTCCCATAGGTATTTAGGAATTTAGTTCATGCTAATAAATGGAAACATCTCAGAAACAATATAACCACAAGATGTGGAAAAACTCATAATAAAATCAAAAGAATTTAGAAAGAGGTCTTCAATCTTTGAGGAGATTTGCTTCAAAGACGGCTTCTATGGTGTTTCTTCAGGTGTTTCCTTCAATAATCTTTGAAGGCTATGATTTAGGGAATGAAGGATTTTATAGAAAATTGGAAATGTCAATTCATATCACTCTATCCCCTATTTATAATACATGAAAATCTCTAGTTAGATCCAAATTAAATTCTAAAAAGATAATTAGAATTAAATCTAAACAATAATTCCCTAATTGGATCCAAATTAAACTCTAAATTATAAAGCCTAAAAGATAAATTGAAATTAAATATAAATAATATAACAATAATAATCCTAAATATTAATCTTAACAAATAGAGTTTAAATTTAAATAAAATCTTATGTCCAATAAATCTCTTCCTAACTCTTCCACATTCACGCTTTTTGCCCCAAAGTTTCCTTTTTGTCTTCGATTTAGTCCATGGCCATGTGTTTAGCTCATGTGGCTCCTAAAATCTGCTCTTTTTGTACAGTTTTTGCTTGTTTTTCGCTCCTTTTCCTCCCAAATGCTTTCGCTCCCAAATGCTTTGTTAAGTATAGAAACATGAATTTAAAGGATTATGAACATAAAATTTATTATTTTAAATCGATTAATCATCCAAAAACACATTAAGAATGCGGCTAAAACATGTTACTTTTGTCACTTATCAGTGATGGATTATGGATAGTCTGAATGCTTATCTTTTGTAAGCCATGAGTCAATTGAGATTTATATGTAATGCTATACTAACTAACCTTGAGAGGTGACGTATATAGGAAAGAAAGTTTGGCATAAGACATGAGAAAGTAGGCTTGGTTGTTTAATTTAACTTGTTCAATAAATTTCTCTTATAGGAATTTACTAAGCATTAAATGCTTACGATATCATTTCCTGTCTTGTAGATTATCGGAAAGCTCAGCTAGTTGGAATCTTGTCGGATTATTGTCACACTATCTATTCGGCATATTAGTATTTATGGTTATTTCAGTTAATGACTATAAATGGCATGTGTTAGGGTTAAAAAGTTTATCAAATGAATTTCCTTGCCTTGAGTTGGGCCAAGGTTGTTGTGGTTAATGCTTAAAATGTGACATGATTTGGAATGGTTATTTTGACATGGTTGACATAGGTTTAAACTAGAACATTGAGATGTTGAATGGTTCATGTCATGTGTATGTTTTTGGTTCAAGTTAAGGACATGTATGTTTGGATACATTGTGTTGGTAAATTGTGGTGCCAATGAATGACACATTGTGTAAAGGTTTAGATAAGTTGTTTAATATGTGAGAAGGTGTCCAAATGGTGTTTTTTATCATGAAAATGCATGCATAGTTGCGGTATCATGTTGAGTAAGATTTGGCTTTGTTTTGGCTTGAGTTAGGGGTCAACTGGTGGACACACGGCCTGCACACGGGCAAACACATAGCCAAGTTCCAAATAAAGCACCTCACATGGCCATGTGCATTTTTCAGTTTAGGTGCAGTAAGCACACGGGCTAACACACAAACGTGTGACCCAACTTTGAAGCCATACACGACCATGCGCCCCCTATTTCCCAAAAATTCCAACTATTTCTTAAACTTTTTGATTTGTTTAAAATTTGTCCCAATTCAATCCTAAACTATTTTTAAGACCTCAAAGGCTTGACTTAAACCCCCGATGTGTATGTTTGATATAACTATGTGTATGTATGTTTAAGTTAGATTATTATCGAATTTTGAAGTTAGACATTTGTATTGATCAGTAATCCTCTGTAACCTAAATCCGACGATAAAGACGAGTTAAGAGTGTTATATTTAGTGGTATCATAACTACGGTTTAATTGGTTCTCAAACTGAACATAACATGTATGGAGTCTAGAAATACATACCATTTTATAATATGATGTTGGAGCCCAATTTGTTCGGGCCCAACAAAAATAAAACAAATGGACCAAATAAATTAAAAAAAAAGAGTCTATCAAATAATGTTTTTTTTAACATACCATAATCCATTACAACCCATTTACACAAACCTTACCCAAAACCCAAATCAAACACCCATGACCCAACACCTAAATCATCTAACCCAATCACCTAAACCTAGCCCAATTACCCAACTAGCCTAAACGGCCCAAGACCCTAATTAAATAAAAACCCTAATCTACTAGGGACCTTGGTGCCGCCGTTACTACTCTCATGCCCTTGCCACATAAGTAGGGCATTCTCGAGGCCATCTGACACCCCACGCCCGAGACCACCATTGGATTGCCAGAGATCACGCCTGCCACCACCGATTTACCTGCATCAAAGAAGAAAATAGAAGCAAAACAAAAGACAAATAGGAAGAAACAAAAAACAATCATGTGTATTTCGGCTATAAAAGCCAACTTTGAATAAGTTTGTAATTTTTTATGAACACTAGCAATTGGAAATACAAAAATCAACATTTTCTTTTGAAGGTATATTGTATACTGTTATATATATATTATATTATATTCTATTTATTTTATTTATTATTTTTTCCTTATTTTGAAAAAAAAATTAAATAAATATAAGATATAAAAAAATAGGTAGGGCTTCGTAGCTAGCGCCACCGCTGCCGTCGTAGCCACGGGGAGTCCTTCCGAGCTCATCAGTGTTCGTAGGGGCTCCGAGGAAGTGGTTTTTATAAAAAAAACATATTTTAAAAACAAAACTTAGTAAAAAAACAAAACTTTCGATTCCTTTTTGAGATTTGGGCTCGATTTTCGATAAGATCTGAGCCTAGATCTAGATTTTAAAGGAAAAAATCCAAAAAAAATATTTTTCAGGAATTCGACTGTCATAGGCGACAGTCACCGGCGCCGATGATCGACAGACGTAGATCGAGACCTGGGGTCAGACGAAGGAGGGGTTAGAGAAAAAAAAGGGAATGAAAAGCTTTTTCTAAATGAAAAGAAGAAATGAAGATTTTGCAAAAAAAAAAAAAGATTTATATAGTGACCTCGTACGACGTCATTTTGAGGTGTGAGTTTTGAATTCAAAATGATGTCGTTTCATGCAACCCGATCCGATCCGCTCCGGACCCATCAAGGGTCCGCTTGTTTTCAATGGGGGGAAATTATCTCCGTGGTTCTCCCTTGTTTTAAAGGTTTTCAATTTAATCCTCATTTAACTTTTTTTTTTAAATCTAGCAATTGGATTTTGAATTTTATACAATTTAATCCCCTGTTCGTTTTTGCTTGGAGATGGCATGTGTACGGACCTGAGAAAATTGCCCATTTGGTCCCTGTATCTCTCTAAACATTCAAAATAGGTCCCAATTTTTTTTATTCTTTTATTTTTTCTCAAAATGTATTTTTAGTTTTAATTTAGCCCTCAACATATTTTATTTTTTTACAAAATTGCCCCTTTATTCCCTATTTTATTTATTTAAATCCTTTCCCATGATTTTTTAGTTAAATCCATTTCAAAATTAATCCTTTCAATTTTATGTTTTTTATTTTTTATTTTATACTGTTTTTAAAAAAATTTCAACCCTCTTTTCTAATTATTTATATATATATATATATATTCGATTTTAACTTATTTGTCTATCTACATATTGTTTATTTATTTATTTATTGTTGTTGTCTATTATTTAGTTGTTTGCTCTTATTTAATATTTGTATGATTTGTCATTTTCGTAATTTGAATTTGATTATATTCATTAAATTTACTCCATTCATGTATATTTTACCATTTTGTCATTTTAACTGTAAATTGAACATATATTTACTCAACCTTTGTAACCTAAAATATTTTAAGAAAATAAATTATGTATTGTTTTATAAAGTAAATGGTTTTAAAAAAACGAGGTAATATCTTTTTGTGAAAATGATTCGAAAAATTATGCCCTAACGTATTGAGTATGATTTTTTCGTTGAATTTACATAATTGAATATCTTATTTTAAATTGTTAAATGTCCTTTAAATTTTGAAATTTTGAGAATGTTGTGCTCTAACGTCTTGGACACGACTTTAACTTCTTGATTAATTCGAAGCAAAAGGGCATTTTCCTCATCAAATTCAAATTTTAAAATTACATTAAATAAATCATGCATTTAAGGATAGCATTTTAATTTTACTCGAGTTTTCAAATTTTTAACGATCAAGACTTTTAAAAATCCACTAAGTACCAATTTTGGGCATGTGAGGGTGCTAATCCTTCCTCACATGTTGTGAACACCCGATTTTGTCCGAGCCTAGTTGGAGGCCCTTTTGTTCTCTCTTAGGCCTGTTGGAAGCCCACTCGATTTTGGGTCAAATAGAAGTTTTTATTTTTCTTTTCTTTTTCTTTCTTTTTTGGGTTTGTCAAGGGCCCAAATTATTATTATCATCATCATTCTTATTCTTATTTTAATTTTTTAGGGTTTCATGAACCATAACCCTCTTTTGCCACATATCAAAAACATCAAAAATAATATCAAGTTATTAATCAAAAGATCAAATAAAACATTACAAAAAAAATTACAAATAAACAAGATTAATGGACAATATATATAGATGAAATGAATGAAAAAAAAGGGGAGGCTTTTTCATTTTCTGATTTTTTACAAAAAAAGTAAGAAGAAAAAACAACAACAAGCATGCTATTTTCTTCTTCTCTTCTCTTTTTTTTTTTTTTTTTTTTTGCCATGGAAATCATTAAGCATGGGGTTTGGGCTCTGATGAAGGAGACGATATCAAACCATCGATCCTTTGCCCCTAGGAGCCCCAAAAATCCCATTTTCCTTTCCTTTCCATTTGCTAAAATAAAAGTTTTTTTTTTTTAAGAAAAATAGCTTGATTTTGGAAAATATTTTGGTTCTTTTTAAACAATTTCGAAATAAAATCTTTTATTATTTTTTAAGCAAAATAGCAATTTTCTTTAAAAAAGAGAAAGTTTAGATTTTTAAAAATAAAAATATATTTTTTAGTTATTTTAAAGAAAAAAGTTTAATTTTTTAACAAAGTTTTGATTTTTTTAACTATTTCGAAATAAAAGTTTGGATTTTTAGGTAAAATAGTGATTTTCTTTAAAAAAAACAAAGTTTATATTTTTAAAAATAAAAATATGTTTTTTTAGTTATTTTAAAGAAAAAGTTTAAGTTTTTAACAAAGTTCTGATTTTTTTAACTATTTCGAAATAAAAGTTTAGATTTTTAAGCAAAATAGTGATTTTTTTTAAAAAAGAAAAAGTTTAGATTTTTAAAAATAAAAATCTGTTTTTTAGATATTTTACAGAAAAAGTTTAAAATTTTAACAAAGTTTTGATTTTTTTAATTATTTCGAAATAAAAGTTTGAATTTTTAAGTAAAATAGTGATTTTCTTTAAAAAGGAGAAAGTTTATATTTTTAATAATTAAAATATGTTTTTTTAGTTATTTTAAAAAAAATTAAAATTTTAACAAAATTTTGATTTTTTCTAACTGTTTCGAAATAAAAGTTTGGATTTTTAAGCAAAATAATGATTTTGTTTAAAAAAAGAGAAAATTTAGATTTTTAAAAAAATAAAATATGTTTTTAGTTATTTTAAAGAAAAATTTAAATTTTTAACAAAGTTTTAATTTTTTTAACTATTTCGAAATAAAAGTTTAGATTTTTAAGTAAAGTAGTAATTTTTATTTAATCAAATGAAAACTCTTGATTTTTTTTTTTAAAAAAAAAGAAGAAATTTTCGGTCACCGTATATGGCGGCCCACCACCGGAGCCGAAGAACCGTTGGGTTTTCCGGGGGGGAGCCATGGCCAACATTGAAAGAGGAAGATAAAAAGGAAGAGTTTTTTTTAAATGATGTTGAAAATGAGAGAAAAAAAATTGATTTCCCCTATTTATAAGTGTCAAAATGGGTAATTTATTCCCACCCCCCAAACTTTTTAAATTTATGGAAAATACCCCATTTTTTTGCAATGATGCCCTCACTCTCTGGCATATTTACACTCGTATCCCTTTTGTTTAATAAAACCTTCGATTTAATCCTAAATTTCAAAATTAAAAGCAAATTAATTGCTACATCAGTCCTTTGGCCTCCACATTATTTATTTTTTAATCCCAAAATCAAGCTATATCATTTTATTTTCATTTTAATAAGTTATTTATACTTATATTTTCTTTTATTTGCATTTATGCTTTATATATTTGATGTCAATTATGTATTTTAATTTAATGTTTTATATTTATTCAAACTTGCATAATTTTTATCTATTCTTATTTCATATTTGTTTACTTTCATGTTTATTTATATATTTTTTTACATTTGAATTTATGTTAGTTTTTAAGAGTTTATCTATCATTTACCCTAAAAAAATTATAAATAATATGTAGGATATTTTTTATTAGGATCTTAAACTAATCTTAAATATCATATAGGATAATTAATATGTAAATATTCTTTAGGACTTTGTTTAAGATTAAAACTAATGATTTTTGTAGGTGAATTGTAAATCATGAGTAGGCCTTTTAAGTATTTTATTTTAGATACTCCTTAAGATAGCTAATAAATGTCATCTAAGATTTATTTTAGAATTTTAACGAATTTAAAATTTAGATAAAGAATTTTAAAGTAAGATAAATCATAAACCCGACATAGGATACTTTCGTAAGATCTTGATAGGTTCAACGTTATTAATTAAATCAAGTAAATTGGAGTAATGATAAAAGATCGAATAAGTTGTAGATGAATTTTAATATTTCTCTTAATTCATTAGTAATTTTTTTTAGGATTTTAAAATAGATTTAATTTTAAGAATTGAAAGTATGTTACTAGAATTATTTAGGTATTCTTTAAGGTTCTTATTAGGAGTAAAAATCTTTAATTTAAGTTTTAAATTAGATAAGTTTGGTGAATACGTCTTAGTCAAATTACAAGTAAATTGGAGGCATTTTTTAGAGTTTTTATTTAAGATTTACATAAGATTTTAGCCTAAATTAAGATATTAATATGCTTAAATAAAAAAAAAAACTAGCTCCCAAGACTCTCGTAAGACTATCTTCGAATAGGCGTTGTAGGGGTACTATAACCTTCCCCACATGTAACCGTACTCCCGAACTCGAAATTTGATGATGAGATCGAGTCTAGACTTTTAGGATTTTTCTTAGTATTAATGATAGACTTTTAGACGATAGGTGGCTAACCAACCTAGCCCAAATTAGTTAGTGGCGACTCTACATTAATTTAGGTCTTTCGTGTCTAGCTTTGCTTATTAGGCCTTCGTACTCTTATGTAAGCAACGTTATGACTTCTTGGCGACTCCACTGTGGACATTAGTGAATTGACTTACTTAGGTTTGAGAGCTAGGTTTTTTAGTATTTGTGCATATTAGATTTATTTATTCGTGCATTAATTCATTTAATTTTCTAATGTCTTTTTAAATTGTTGAATATTGATTTATTTGTTCATTTTATTTGCTTATCCTATTTTGATATGTACGTCAATGTGTTTGTTTATTCTTTCATCGATGAAATTGATTAATCTATCTGTCGATTCTACCGTCATGGGGCGGCTATAATTGTAATTCATGTAGCATCTTGCTTTTGGTCCTACGCCCGAACCCATCTCGTTTAGAGGGAGTAGCCTTAGGCTTTCGTGTGACAATATGTCACAGCATAAGTTTAAGGACTACTCCATGGTCAAGATGGACATAGATGTTCGTGTAGCAAATGCTACCATGTACGCTATGGAAGTTTTACCACCCAAGGGCCAACCCTTTTTAAAGGGGAACACATCCCTATGGATGTCATATTTAAGCCTTGGGTTTCCCCGTGCATTAGAGACATCCGTAAGCCAGCATGTAATGACCATTTTAAAGGTGAAGCCTAGACATAAGAGACGTACCTTACCCCTCGTAATAATACCTTATAGGACCTCATGAACATTTATTCGTTTGAATTTGTTCGCGATGTTTTATGATTTAATTTCGCATTTTTTATGCTTCATTTGACTTTATCTTTTTACTGATTTTGTTTTTCTTGTGTCTTTGTCTCTCCATGACATAATTAATGCATCATTTAAATATCTAGGGCACAGTGTCGCATCTATATTCAACATGAACACACTTAGAGAAGATTCAGTTGTTTTGCATGGGGTAGAAAATATAGGGATAATAGCGAGAATGTCATAGGATACTTAGAATAGAGAAGGCGATTGCTAGATAGCTAGTTTTGACTCGAGCCTGCCTCAAATAGTTCACATGGAATGTAAGAGAAATCATGAAGATGAGTTAAAGGGAGGATGGCAATCATGAGGCGAGACTAAGAAAACACGCTTCTGAGACAAGTATGGTGATGTAGCATAGCTTTTGTTTGTTAAACCGGATGATGCCTTGTTAAAGGCCATGGTACATTTCTGGATCCCACTTATAGGTGTTTTACGTTCAATGAAGTGGATATGGTACCAACTATCGAGGAATATTCTACCCTTCTCCACTATGACTTTAGAGATCTGCTCAGGATATATTGGAAGCAGGACATCGATTTTCGGGGACCTTTAGCCAATCTGATGGGGTTACCTGTAGATATGGTGAAAACAAAGTTAAAAGATAAAAATGGTCCCTGCATTTCCTGGTCTGACATTAAGGATGCTATGGGAAAGGCCAATGATGATAGACATTTGACACTATTAGCATTTGTCGTATACGGGTTAATTGTGTTCCCAAAAGCTCTAGGATATGTAAGTGTGAAGCTAGCTGATTTTTTGTTTCAGATTGAAAAAGAGGAGAATCCTGCTCCAGCAGTCTTAGTTGAAACAATCATTTCTCTCGATTTCATCAGAAGAAAAGGAGATGGCCGGTTTTTAGGATGCGCGCATTTATTGTTCGTATGGATGAAAAGTCATTTTAAGTGCCTGTATAAGTGCTTTTGTCAGGTGTTTGTTCCTTCGACCAGACCTATAAAGGAATTTTTGGAAAGTGAGTGGCCTCCAAATCAATCGATTGAGGAGTGGGTTCAGAACTTTAGTACATTGACATACCAATAAATAGAATGGAGGGCTCCATGGATGATTCGGAGCACGGTACTCATCTGGTGCGGTGGTCATTTGTGGGTTCCTTTAATTGGTATATGGGGAGTCGTTAGTTATTCCTCGTTGATGGTTTTGAGCCGATACGGGTATGATCAATGCGTACCTGCTACAACTAGTTTAAATAGAGTGAAAGCTTCGCTTCAAGACCCAAGATTTTGGAAGAAATTGGAAGAGATATGATTAAGTGAGGTCAAACTTTGTGCTTACAATTAGGAACCTTTTTCAACCATTCCCCCTCGGAAACGTATATCCAGTGACACCTAAAAAGAAGTAAAATCTTTGTGTCAGAGCAATTCAAGGGAAAAGAAATGTCCCAGATGACGTAGCTAAGCTAACAGAAAAGATACGTGATTTAGAGATGTCTCTGAGGGGAAGAGATGAAGTGGTCAAACGATAACGAGAGCATTATCAGGCATATGTAAAGGTAAAGGAGGAAGAAATCATGAGACAACAATAGCAACATCGCTCAGACATGAAGGGCAAAGAAGGTGAACTAAGAATACAGTTAGAACGACGTCAACGAGAAATACCTGACTTGTTCACTCAGATTCAGAGGTTAGAGGCGGATCTGAGTCTGCGAGCTAATGAACTCCAAAAAGCGCGAGAACAAGAGCGAACCTAAAGGAGGGTGTCTAATGAGAAAACTAATGAAATGGAGGTGATGGAAGAGGATATTTGTTGTTTAACTAAAGAATTAAAGATAAAAGAAGAGCAAAACAAAGAGGTCATGGAAGAATATACGGAGCTTGCGGAGCATTTCATCGCGATGGAACAAATGGCAGTAAGCCGACAAGAAGTGTTTGCAATAATGCACATGAAAGGTTAAGTTTTTGCTCAGCAAGCCGAAGACATATGTGAACAGATTGAAGAACTCAAAAAAGAATCTACCCCTTTTGCGAATGGGAACGAGTCTGCAATGAAACTTCTGGAGGTGGCTTAGGCACATTACCAAAAGCTCATCAAGCTCATGAGGAGGAAGAAGAATAACGACGAGTAGAGATTTTCCATAGGATAATAGGATTAATTAGAATTTTCTTTAATTATGAATGAAAAATGAAAAAAGCTTTGTAAACCGAACAACTTTTGAACCTTTTATGAAATAAATGGTTATATTCGAGTATATTTACGACAATGCGCCCCAATTTCATTCATTCACTCACTCACTCACTCATTCATTCATTCATTCGCTCATTTGTTTATTTAGAAACATTATTTGGAAAAAAAGAAAATTTTTATGACAAATCTAAATAATTTTCTAACTTTGGAATTAAAAGGTCATTCGAAAAAAGATCAAGGATAGCTCACCAGTATAACACCCGCTCAAAAGCCAAGAAGAAGATGGAAGAAGAATTAGCACGCATGGCCAAACTAGAGGAATAGATGGAAAAGATGACTACAATGGTCAAAGGCCAAGCCAAGGTAGGAGAAGGAAGCGACACTTTGGACAATCCAATCCCTCTTCGTAGTGATACAAGGGTATATAATGAAGATTTATCACTTCAAGCTCCAACTATGACCATTCAAATCCCAAGAGTCAACGAGTTGCCTGCAAACGAAGAGACAAGAGAAGTGGACAAAGGAAAGTCGATTATGGATGAAGAAGCTCATAAATTCAGCCTAATTAAGGAATGTTTGAAAGCCATTAAAGGATTAGACACCTTCGGATTTGTAGAAGAAAAAGGCTTATATCTGGTACCTAATGTGGTCGTACCACCAAAATTCAAAGTTCCTGACTTTGAAAAATTCAATGGTAGCAGTTGCCCTGTTACTCACATCGCCATGTACTGTAGGAAAATGGCTGCTCACTCCAAAGATGAGAAGCTGCTAATGCACATATTTCAAGATAGTCTGACTAGATCTATGGCTTGTTGGTATGTAAAGTTGGACAGGAATCGAATTCGAACTTAGGAAGAGCTTGCACAAGCATTTATTTCTCAATACAAACATATTATAGACATGGCCCCGGATCGTCTGACACTGCAAAATATGGAAAAAAGTCAAATGAGAGTTTTAAGGAATACGCACAATGGTGGAGTGATTTCTCATCGTAAGTACAACCCCCGCTCATGAAAAAGGAGACCACTATTCTGTTTGTTGGTACGTTGAAAGGCATATACTATGACAGGATGGTAGGAAATGCCTCTAAGACTTTCGCGGATATGGTATTATCCAGGGAAATGATAGAAAATGCATTGAAGTCGAAAAAATAGATGATCCTTTGAAGAGAGGTGTCGTTGGGAAGAAAAAGGAAGCAGAAATGCAAATGATCGCACTGGGCAGATACCCATACTCTTACTTTCCATACTCAAGCCCGACACCTCCACGCCCCCAATACTCGACTGTAAATGTTACTAATACTTCACCATTTATGTATCGTCCACCTATACCTATTACCTATCCCCCATGTTAACTATGCCAACTCGATCCCAATAGACCCAAGCTCTAGTAAGACCGCCACGGGAAAGGCCAGTGTTTGATCCAATTCCCATCTCCTATGCAGAACTTTTTCCAATTCTAGTAGAGGAGCATCTCCTTGTACCTGTACAAAAAGAACCAATGCTACTGCCATTTCCCAAGTGGTATAATGCTAATGCTCGATGTGAGTATCACTCTGGTGATCCAATTGATCGGTGTTTTTACAACACACGATTGTACAAGCGTACACACTTCGATGCAAGTATAGTTGATAGACAATTCTATCGGATATCGATCCCACGAGGAATGGGTTCTTGATGTTTAAAAGTAAGAGCAACTAATACAAAAATTAAGTAAAATGTGAGTAAGGATGTCAACACAATTAAGTCAGATCTGCACACTAAAATTGTTAATACTGTCAATGCAATCAAGGTTAATTGTCTGAGCAACTGAAAGTAAATCAAAGTGTTGTTGAAGTGTTGAGTATTTAAATGCATAAAAGTAAAGGTTTGATCAAGTGTAAAGAATTGGAGTGGATCATTGACTTCGCTAAGTAGCAACGCTGGATGCGCCGACAAGGTAAAATATAGATGAAATGTCACTGCAATGAAGTCCATTCAAGTTCTTACCCACAATAGCTCCCTACTTAATCTTGAATCAAATACACTACTCCACCTCTCGATGCGAGCAATGATGTGTATCCAAGAACAAGTAATTAGAGTTTGTCCCAGTCTCGAGCAACACTCGCCTAACCTACTTGTTAATCTAACTTGTCACCGTATCTCTCGATAACAGTGTACTGCAATTTCACTTTTGTGTTTAGAGCGGTTAAATCCAAGAATAAACGGATAAGCAATGTAAAGTAAGAATCAAAATGATATAACACTAAAAGATACTCTCGTATTCATTTAACATAATCGAATTCATCATCGTTTAAGAAGAATTAACGAGTACAACGAAGTTTACTATCTCTAAACTACTAGGCTTACTCCCAAATTGTTCCTCTTGCCCAGCACCAAGCACTCCTCGTTAGAAGTTGCTGCACACTTGTTCCATCAGCTCACCCTCTTCCAACGTCAAGCTTCCATGGTAGCTTGCTTGAAGATTTGAAAGATTTTTGGATTTAAATTCTTCACTCCTTGATATTTATCTCCTTCTTCTTTCCTCTATTTATAAGCTTAAAAAATTGTAAATTTTCTCCATTCTCAGATCCAACAACTTTGTACAGTTGTAAAAGTTTGTTATTGACAGCTATGCAGATCTAATTTGTTTACTGGACTGTTGTAGAATGTCGGTGCAATTCTGGACATCTCTTCTCAGATCCAAATCTAATTACAGCTGTCACGGTTAGTTAAATTCCAGCTTTTCACTCACGTAGATTTGGTGTGATCTTTATAACTCTGCAGATTGTCGTCGCATCTTTGGACGCAGTCTGAAATCTTTAATTGCGGCGACAACGTGTGAAATTCCTGTGCTGGTGCTTCTAGATGTGCTTGTGGCTTGAATTCACTCAAACAAAGTAAAGCTTTCAATGCATCGACATCTCTGGTCGCAATTCCAAGCTATCTTATGGCTGCACTCTTCTTCCATAATTGAGCTTCTAGGCTGATTCCTATGCTAACAATTCTAAGGCGCAATATATCGGCTGATTGCGACAACATTAGTACAAAAAGAGGTAAAAATAACAAGAATTTAAACGAAACAACAATTAGTTAGAAAACATAAAAACTAAGTATGAAATGCCTAATATGCATACTAAATATGACACAAAAGAGAAAATTAATACACAAATTTAGGGAGAAAATCTATGTCATTTGTAATACCATCACACTCCCAAACTTGAGTTTTTACTTGTCCTCAAGTAAACAAAAATTAACAAAGTCACAAGCGGAAATGTCACCGCAATCATTAGTCATACAACTTGAATTCTCTAAAGTCCTAAAGTACAAATTGTATTCACATAATAGAATAATGCGCCGACAATTTATAGGCATGAATAATTAAAACTACAACTTCACTAATGTTAGTATCATCATTGAATCTTAACCCTTCCTTAACCAATACAACATTTATTGGAAGATAGCATTATAATTTTCTTTCTTTCTTTTTATGTGACTGAGAGATGTCATTGCATTACTATACCCTTGCTCCTGGGTAGTAACGATGGGGTGCAACAAACCCCCAGGAAGTATGTAATTGCGCTAACACACACTCTTGTAGTGACAGCCTTTGGCTAGATGATTTTTCTAACACATGCAGTGGAGTGTTCTTCCTTGATAAGTCACAATGCACTCACACTGGAGTGTTCTTTATTAATACAATGTCACTGCAATTGGAAAGTTAATTCAAGATTCAAAGATTGATACTACCCATTCATTACTAATACAATGTGGTTGAATTGGCCTTTTTCTTGTTGCGCTTCTGTTTCTCCTTGTGCTTCATTTTCTCCTTTTTACGCTTCCTCTTTCTGTCCTTCGTACCAGTCGAATCAGCGGATTGCTCCTCTTTAGTTGGTTGGGTGGTGGCCTTATCAGTAATTGCATATAATGTGTGGACTTCTGCAAGTGGTGTTATATAAGGCACTATGGCCAAATGATTACAATCTTCAGCACTGCTAGTAACTGCCTTAACCTAGCTTGCTTCAGGTGGAGCCACGTTTACATTGGATGCCCTCACATTTATGGGTGCTTCGATAATATCCTCAGCGATATCTGTTGGGGCATCATCTTGCTTTTCCTCCTGCTTCTTTACAGGGTCCTTCAAATTCTTCCTCTGTTTCCTTCTCCTTCTCTTGGCCTTCTTCTTGTTCTACTTCTCCTTCTTCAGGCTGTTCCTACTTAGTGGTGTCTTTGTCGGTGCCTTCCTCTGCGTCCACACCCATGGATACAATTGGAGTATGCACCTCCTTACCCATAACTACCCACTTTGCCATATTAGCTCTAAGGCTATTTAAGAACTCTTCTTCAAACAAGCTGGCTATAGTTCTGTAGCAATCCTCCATATAATTAGAATGCCCCTCGTACTCCTCGTCATCTGAAATATGAATTCTTGTTGGAGAGAGAACATGTTATGGCCTACTATCAGGAGTAAGTTGGTCGGAGGATGAGGTAGCTTCCTTAATAATAGGTGGGAAGACTGAGAACTTGGTAGGGGATTTGGACTCAATCTTCTCAATGCGTCGACAATAAATTTGTTCCATATTCTGGTGTACTCATAAACTAGATTTTGTCTGTAGTCCATGTCCTTTAATGCGCCGACAATATGAATCTGACGCATGTCGATACGATCAATGTTCTTTTCAATTACAGCCAACCTCTTTCCCAACTAAGCATCTGTAGGTGCATTCTCTTGTTTGTCCTTCTTCTTTTCCTTTTCCTTCTTCTTGAGTGCTTCTTTCACTATCGGTGTCTCTTTCCCTCTCGTCATTCTCTCTATTGAGATGTCGTTGATGGGGCTCTTATTCTCTAGCACCTCTTCACCATGTTTGGGCATAATACCTCATTGTTTACATAGCAGCATGATTAAAGAAGGAAATGATAATATACATGTCTGCTTAGAAGTAGCTTCAGCAATCTGGTTATGGAGAATTACGTCGACATTGATGTGGCGACTTTTGAGGATTCAATGCAAGAGGCACATGCGATCTAATGTCGCTGTAGTGCTATGTGTAATAGATAAAAAAACAACTACAGAAAAACTTTAACAATACTGAGAGGATGAATGTAACACAATGGCGACTATGAGTGGGAAGCATGAAGTCAGTAGAAAAGGGTTTATAACCTTTTTGCTTGATCCAACGGATGGGGATAGAAGAAAATCAATCGGCATAATTCTTGCTGAAAAAGCTTTGCCAACTTATTATATAATGTGCCAACAAGTTGTGCTTGTGATGTATCGACAAAAAGATGATTTTTTTTATTCTTGCATAAAATTGAAAAGGTAACAAGTAAAAATGAAAAGGTAAAAGGAAATGTAAAATGCGTTGACAATGGAACCATAATGCGTCGACAATGGTGTTACTTATTCCTCAAGTGCTTCGTACTCTTTTATTCATCACACCGTCCCAAAAAAAAGTCTCCACTCTTTCTTGCGTTTTTTCCAATTCCGTAACTTCTTAATTACGGATATAGGCATCAAAATTATGCTTTCATTGAAATCAAATAATGCCTTTCCAATATACCGATCACCAATGGAGTAGGGTATTGAGGAGCTCCTGGAATCATGAAATTCTTGGAGCAATTTAATTGTCATGACAGTGCACCCTTCAGTAAGTGCGATTGCTTCGACATCTCCCAATCTTCTCTTCTTTGACAATGTGTCTTCAAGTTTCTGAAGCTATTTTGTTGTAGCATTTATGGTGACAAAGTGATTTGATACTGTCGCCATAATATTCTGTTTAACCTCTTCAGCTGCAGTTTTCTTTTCAGATTGCGCTAACATCTCTCCATTATTAAGATTTGAATTATCTTCTTTTGCTATAGCATCTCTAACAACTTCATTTAGTTAAGTTTCACTTTTGGGAATGATTTCCTCATAATGCTCTTGCCCTCATGATATTGAATTTTCAATATCCATCAACAAAGTTTCTTGTGGTCAAATTTATTATACCCACAATATGGCCAAATTGATATTCTAGAGCTCGTATGGATTTAGTTTCACTCTGAAGCACAGATTCAGTCTTGGAAATATATTGTCTCAGCAAATTTTCAATTGATGAAAACTCTAATGCTTCGTCTTGCTGGATATTTTGCCTTAACAAAGGTTGATCATAATTGGGCAATGTCCACTCGGATCTAACATCATTGTCTATATTTCCAGGGTCTTGATTGTTCCAACAAAAATTTGGATGTTGCTCCCACTCTAGCATGTAGGTGTTGGAATATGGATTTTCATTTCGATCAAAATTCTCCATGTTGTACACAATTGCTTGATTTGATGGACATTCTTCAAACTCATGGTTACCCCCACAGTAATTACAAATTGTCACTGCAAATTTTCATCCTGCAATTGTTGTAGCATTCTGCATTGAATTCCTCATATTAGTCAAAGAAGATACCTCGGCGTTTATAGCATTGAGCTTCATTTTTATAGCATCACTCATCCAACATCTTGAGGTTCTATATACTACGTTCCTAGCCATATTTCACTAAAAGAAAAATGTAAAAGTAAACAACAAAAAGGAAACAAGTTAGTGACGAATAAAATTTAGATAATAAAGAATAAATGTAACGACAAAAAAACATCAAACAAATGCCAGTCCCCAAACAACAATATCAGGAAACATAAATATTAGGTGCAAGATCTTATAAGGGCGGGAAAGACAAATTTCCAATGAGAGAATACACCGGATGTTAACACGAACCCGTTACCAAACCATAATCGGACAGTTAATGCTATAACTGAAGAGAAGAGCCTTTGAAGGAGAAAAGTAGAGGAAATTACAACTCCCCTTGAATGACTCTTCGACATCCTAAGAAAGACAAATCTAATTCACACCGAGTCACTTAGATATATAATGGGAATTTATATGGATCAAATCTGCAAGTTCCACCATCGTGCTCAAGGACACTCCATCCAAGTTTGCCCAACATTTAAGAAACATATACAGTGTCTCTTGGATTCTTTTCAACTAGAAATACGGGAGGATGTTAATACCACTGAGATAAACACGTTAGATACAAAACCTGTCACCATCTTATATGGAAAGAAAACCCCTATCGAAAAAGAGTCTACCTCAAAGGTCGTATAAGATAATGTGTTGGTCATGAGGGATACCGACCCTTTTAAGTATGGAGATAACCAACGAGTTCTTTGGAGATATGATTGTAAGGTGGTTGGATCTGATGCCTCCAACATCTCAGGACTTAGTGGCATAACTCGAAGCGGGTGTTGTTACAAGCCAAACACAGTGGAGAAAGAACCCCTTGGCAAGGAAGTGATTTAGAAAAATCAACTAAAAATTGACGATAAAGAAGCTGATAAGGAAACGAAGGAAGACCAAAAAGGAGAATTCTAGAATGATGAGGTTAATGAATTTTTGCATCTGATAAAGCACAATGAATATAGTGTAGTCGAGCAGTTAAATAAAATACCAGCAAGAATCTCTTTACTATCACTACTTTTGAACTTGGAGCCATATAAGGAGGCTCTTGTACGGATTCTAAAACAAGTTTACGTCGCTCACAACATGCCAGTAGATAATGTCAGTCACTTAGCAGGGAATATCTTGGCCTCTAATCATATATCTTTCAATGATGATGAGTAACCCTTAGATGGAAGAGGAAGTACCAAGGCACTACACATCTCAGTAAAGTGTAAAGCCTATTCCATGGCTAGAGTCTTGGTAGAAAATGGGTCATCAATCAACGTCTTGCCTTTGTTCACATTGTCCAAACTGCCCATGGACACCTCGTACATGGTATCAAACCCTTTTGTGGTGTGAGCTTTTGATGGAACCAAAAGAAGTGTGATTGGCGAAATAGAGATTCCTTTGTTGGTAAGAGTCGTTAATTTCCTTATTCGCTTTCAGGTGATGGATATAACACCTTCTTACAGTATGCTATTGGGTCGCCCCTAGATTCATCCGACTTGGGTGGTTCCATCGTATTTGCACCAAAGATTGAAATTTGTAGTTGATCAAAATTTGTGCATCGTGCGAAGTGAAGAGGATCTATTGGTAGCTAGCTTTCCAAATTCTCCTTTCATAGAAGTGGATAATGATGCAATAGAGAGTTCTTTCCAAACCTTTAAGGTAGCCATTGCATCTTACATGGTAGAGGGAATGCAAGCCCTTAAGCCTCATGTACCATGAATAGCGAACATGTTATTTGCCCAAACAGTAGGGAAGGGTTGGAAAATCCACTTAAGTTTGGGAAAAGACCTACAAGGTATCTCAGAACCCGATTTTGTTCTCACTCAAAAGGATACAAGAGGTTTGGTATATAAGCCCATGAGGAAGGATGTCGAGAGGATATGTAAAGAGTGTAGAGCAAAGAGGATGGCTCGCATGGCTGGAAAGAAGGTGGTGGAACCTCTTTTGATTTGTCCTCCACTATCTAAGAATTTTTACTCAATGGGATTCGAGCACCAAGAAATGACCCCGATCAAGTTAATGATTAATAGTGATGCAGTGGATCTAAACATGATTGGCGATCGGGTATTGATGTCAAGAGACTGGGTTTATTACGACCCTTTCGCCTTGGACAACTGGCAGCTCGTACCGTTACTTGCTATCCTTGAGTCCTCTGAGATGTAATGATTTTTAAGAGTTTTTATGTCAAAGTTTAATATCGTTCACTTAATTTAATTTCCTTCAAGAATCCATGTAAAACTGTTTTTTCTTTAATGAAATCAGATTTGGATCACGTCCCTAGTCACTTTTATTCATTTAATCATTTTCATTCATATACCAATATACATACTCATAATAATTTCAGGGATATACATCATGAATTGATAAATGATCCAAATTACATCTTTGAATCAAATTCTCATAATTATATTCACAATAATGATCATGAGACGGAAGAGGAGGAAGTTGTACCGAATGAGTTTTTTAGGTTAATGGAATAAGAAAAGAAGCTTATAGAACCCCACTTGGAGGGAACATATTTAATCAATCTAGGTGATGATGAGGTAAGAAAGGAAATTAGGATTGGAACCATTCTCATGCCAAAGCAAAGTTAATTGTTGAAGGATTTACTTATTGAGTTTTTAGATGTGTTTGCATGGTCATACCAAGATATGCCAGGTTTGGACACCACTATCGTGGAACACAGGCTACCTTTGAAATCGGATTGCAAGCTCATACAACAAATGTTGAGGAGGATGAAACCTGAGATGCTGTTGAAGATTAAAGAAGAGGTTAAGAAACAATTCGATACGGGATTTCTAGAAGTAGCTAAATACCTAAAGTGAGTCATGAATATTGTACCAGTGCCTAAAAAGGATGGGAAAGTCAAAATGTGCGTCGATTATAGAGATTTGAATCGAGCCAGCCCAAAGGATAGTTTTTCGTTACCTCATATAAACACACTGGTGGATAACACTGCTAAACATTATGTTTTCTCTTTCATGGATGGATTCTCGAGGTATAACCAAATCAAAATGGCAAGGGAGGACATGGAAAAGACCACGTTCATCACTACTTGGGGAACTTTTTATTACAAGGTCATGCTGTTTGGTTTGAAAAATGTTGGGGTCACGTATCAACGAGCAATGGTGACACTGTTTCATGACATGATACATAAAGAGATTGAAGCTTATGTTGACGATATGATAGAAAAGTCCGTCAGGGAGGAGAGTCATGTGGAAAACCTTTGCAAATTATTTGAAAGGTTTAGGAAATACAAATTGAGATTGAATCCAGCAAAATGTACTTTCGGGGTTAAGTCGGGGAAGCTATTGGGTTTTGTAGTGAGTAAACGAGGAATTGAAATAGATACAGACAAGGTTTGAGGAATTCAATATTTGACACCCGTAAAACTCAAAAGGAGGTAAGAGGTTTTTTGGGACGATTAAATTTTGTGTCTTGTTTTATCTCATAATTGACGGATAAATGTAATCTCATCTTCAAGCTCTTACGTAAGGATAATGATGGTGAATGGACTGAAGATTGTCAAAAAGCGTTCAAGAAATTAAAAGAGTATTTAGTTAAGCCACCAATTTAGATTCCCCCGATGCTAAGAAGACCTTTGATTTTGTATTTGGTAGTGCTGAATAATTTTATAGGTTATGTTTTGGGGCAACGAGATAGTTCAAATAAGAAAGAGCATGCAATCTATTATCTGAGCAAGAAGTTCATAGAATATGAAACCAAGTATTCCCATTTGGAAAAGATGTGTTGTGCTTTAGCATGGACTGTGCGTTGACTGAGGCAATACATGTTGTACCACAACACCTTCCTTATCGTAAAGTTAGACCCTTTGAAGTACATCTTCGAGAAGCCATCATTATCAGGAAGAGTTGCTCGTTGGCAAGTGGTATTGTCCGAGTATGACGTCGTTTACATGTCCCAAAAGTCTATAAAAGGAAGCATAGTCGTGGAATTTCTAGCGGATCGTGCGAAAGAGGAATACGAGCCCATGAGTTTTGATATCCCAGACGAAGAGATTATGTCAATTTTGAAGTGCGAAGAAGAAATTTGGAGGGCGTATTTCGACGGAGCATCCAACATGATTAGGCATGGGATTGGGGCAGTACTAATCTCCTCAAGTGGTCAATATTTTCTTGCTACAACTAAACTATGTTCACCTGTACGAACAATGTAGCTGAATATGAGGCATGCATTTTGGCACTTCAGGTCGCCATTGAGAAAAAGATAAAGGTTTTAAAAGTTTATGGTGACTCGGCTTTAGTTGTTTACTAATTAAAAGGAGAATGGGAAACAAGAGATTCCAACCTGATTCACTATCAAACATATGTGCATGGATTGATCAAAGAGTTTGATGATGTCCAATTCTGTCATTTGCCAAGAGAAGAAAACCAGTTAGCAGATGTATTAGCTACTCTAGCTGCCATGTTCAAAGCAGGATTCGAAATAAAAGTGCAACCTATACAGCTAAGGGTCAAGGACTTGCCGGCCCACAACGCGGAAGTAGAATCGAGAATGGATGGGAAACCATGGTATTTTGACATCGAACAATATTTTTAATACCAGCAATACCTAGATTGCACCTCAGAAAGTGATAAACAAATAATTAGAAGGCTGACTATGGGTTCCTTCTTGAATGGTGATTTTTTTTTACAAAAGAGGACACAACCAAACACTATTGAGATGTGTCGACATAGAAGAGGTGAATCAGATAATGAAGGAAATCCATGATGGAGTATGTGGGACACATAGTAACGGACATATGATGGCAAGGCAAATCATGAGGGCTAGATATTTTTGGTTGACGTTGGAACAAGATTGTTTAAATAATGCTCGGAAGTGTCATAAATGCTAGATTTATGCAAACAATATTAACGCTTCTCCTACTAATCTTCATGTCTTGGCAACTCCTTGGTCGTTCTCAATGTGGTGCATAGATGTCATTGGCCTTATCACACCGAAAGCATCAAACGAGCATTGCTTCATCTTTATAATGATTGACTATTTCACCAAGTGGGTCGAAGCCAATTCATATGACAATGCAACTAGATCAGTAGTTGGTAAATTTCTAAAAAAGGTGGTCATTTGTCGGTACGGTTTACTAGAAAGAATCATCTCAAACAATGCCAAGAACTTGAACAATGCCTTGATAAAAGAGGTTTGCGCACAATTTAAGATCAAGCATCACAATTCTGCACCATATCATCTAAAAATAAACGAGGTAGTTGAGGCCGCAAATAAGAATATCAAGAAGATCATTTTCAAGATAACAAAAACGTACAAGGATTACCATAAGAAACTCCCTTTTACTCTCCACGCATACCGTACATTAGTAAGGACTTCGACTGGAGCTACTCCATTTTCATTAGTGTATGGCATAGAGGCCGTTTTACCTATCGAGGTGTGAATCCCATCTTTGCGAGTGTTGAGGGAGGTGCAACTAGAGGAGGCTGAATGGGTGCAAGAGAGATATGAGCAGTTGAATTTAATTGAGGAAAAAAGATTAGAAGCTTTATGTCATGGTTAGTTGTATCAGCAAAGAATGATGAAAGCCTACAATAAGAAGGTGCGACCAAGGTAGTGCAAAGAAGGGGATCTGGTACTGAAGAAGATTCTGCCATATGTTCATGATCATCGGGGAAAATGGACGCCAAAATGGGAGGGACTGTATGTGGTGAAGAAAGCTTTCTCTGGTGAAGCATTTATTCTCGCTGAAATGGACGAAGACGATATGTCGAACCCTGTAAATTCTGATGCAGTAATAAAATATTTTGCTTAAAAATTGAGCTTAATTGTTCTTAAAGAGTTATTCAGATTAAGTAATATTGGTTTTTTCTGTTTTGCTTTTCTTTGTGCATCATGTTTTAGGTTACATTTTGCTTTAGAATCTTGCATTCTCCTTAAGGTTAATACTTAATAAGTTGGTTATGTTTAAAGTAACGAATAGCATTTTTGAAATATCCTTCACTTGAAGAAAATTTCATCATTTGTTAACCACTTTGGGCCATTTTGTTTGTTCAAATTTGACCCTTACCGAAGGATCACCCTCTACGTCGGAGGACAAATTGTGAGGTTTTGGGTATGGATCGATGATTTTACAATGTTGTGAGGCAAACATGAGATTATGCGAAATTCAAATTGAAAATATGTGCACATTCCCAAGAATGACCTTTTTCATAAGATTAACCATATTTTGAAATGATAAATGACATATTTTTGTTCTCCCCATCACTTGAAGAAAATTATATCCCTTGTTACCCTATTTTGAGCTTGATTTATCTTCTTTCTGAACCCTAATTAAATTCATCTATCGAACATCATGGATTGACAAGAAAGATCATGAAGAATGAAAGCAAAATTCTTAATTTTTAATCTCCTTCCAAAAAAGAAAAAAAAAAGAAACAAAGAAAGAGGATAAAGAAAAACAAAAACAACACAAAAATAAAGGAAGTAGAAGGAGTAAGAAAGAAGAAAAGTGTTTGGGAGATGGAAAGAGCAATAAAAGATTCAAAATAATTCCTCATGGTTTTTCACATTTTTTAGCCTGAAAAACCTTTTTCTGATTAACCTTTAACCCTTAGACCACGTTACAACCCTTAAAAGACCATTTTGATCAAATTTGTTTGTTCAAATCAAGAAGTTAATCCTTGGGAATTTGTGACACTTTCAAGAGCAAAAGAGGGAGATGAACTCTAGGGTGAAAACTTAGAAATGAGCAGTCTAAAGAGATTTCTAAAAAAAGAAAAAAAAAAGAAGAAAAAGAGTACGAGATGCCTTAGAGGATAATGAAGATTTTCAGAAGAAATTGATACTTCGGTACGAGCCCTGAAATAATTTATTTTAGCCTATTTTAGCCTTTACTTTGGCACCCAAACTTGAGCCGACATTATAACCTTGGAATAAGCCCATCTCTAATTGCTCATGACCGGTTTAAATTAGGGAATTAACTTACTTGGAGAATGTAAGGATCTATAAAAAGGAGATTTTGTTTAAATCAAGAAAAAAGTACAAAAAAAAAAAGAAAAGAGAAGAAAAAATAAAAAATAGAAAAAATAGAAAGAGAAAGCAAGATAAAGAAACTATATTGAATAATATTTACTTTAAGACGTAATTTTGCAAAAGAGCATGATACAAGGTTCACTGTCGAAATGGTTTGAAGTCAGGAAAAGGAAACTCAGCCTCACGAGAATTAATGAGTTGACTTTTGATGCAATATTTATGTTTCAAGGGTGGATTTATGAAATCGGTAGTACCAAGTTTGTTAAGTGAATTATAATTTGAGAATTTGATTTACGGGTCATAAAATCATTTTGAAATTTGTTAAGTTGATATCCCATGGAATTTGATTTTCATGATATGTTGTGTGTGGATAGGGATTTGATCTTTTTCAACCCGAAAACATGATTCTCAAAATAATAACCTTTTGTGAAAAATTCAAGAAATGAAGAAAAGAAAGCATTCATTGCATTTAGAGGCCTAGGTGTCGAGGTCCATTTACTTTTCATTGAATTTAGAGGCCCAAGTGTGGAGGTTCATTTATTTTTCATTGCATTCAGAGGCTTAAGTGTGGAGGTCCATTTACTTTTCATTGCATTTAGAGGCCCAGGTGTGGAGGTCTATTTACTTTTCATCACATTTAGAGGCCTAAGTGTGGAGGTCCATTTACTTTTCATTGCATTTAGAGGCCTAGGTGTGGAGGTCCATTAATTTTCATTGCATTTAGAGGCCCAGGTGTGGAGGTTCATTTACTTTTCGTTGCATTTAGAGGCCTAGGTGTGGAGGTCAATTTACTTTTCATTACATTTAGAGGCCTAGGTGTGGAGATCCATTTACATTTCATTGCATTTAGAGGCCCAGGTGTAGAGACCCTTTTACTTTTCATTGCATTTAGAGGCCCAAGTGTGGAGGCCCATTTACTTTTCATTGCATTCGGAGGCCTAAGCAAGGAGGTCGATTTATTTATTTATTTATTTCATTGTATATGAAGACACATGTGAGAGGTCTATAGCGTTACTTCTGCATTCTCAGTTTGAAGATTTGGTTGAGAGTTTTGGTGATTGCAAAATCTGTGATTCTTTGTACTACGATGTTGAGTGGGATTTAGCATGGTTAGGTGTCTACGTCTTTGTATGTTCCTTGCTATGCAAGCCACGAACAAAGAGGGTCAACTGTAGACACCCGATTTTGTTCGAGCTTAGTTGGAGGCCCTTTTGTTGTCTGTTATGCCCGTTGGAAGCCCACTTGATTTTGGGTCAAATAGATGTTTTTATTTTTCTTTTCTTTTTCTTTCTTTTTTGGGTTTGTCAAGGGTTCAAATTATTATTATCATCATTATTATTATTTTTTTATTATTTTTATTATTATTTTATTTTTTTTAGGGTTTCATGGACCATAACTCCCTTTTGTCACATATCACAAACATCCAAAATAGTACCAAGTTATTAATCAAAAGATCAAATGAAACATGACAAAAAATTACAAATAAACAAGATTAATGGACAATATATATATATGAAATGAATGAAAAAAAAGGGGAGGCTTTTTCATATTCTGATCTTTTACAAAAAAGGTAAGAAGAAAAAACAACAACAAGCATGTTATTTTCTTCTTCTCTTCTCTTTTTTTTTGCCATGGACATATCATTAAGCATGGGGTTTGGGCTCTGATGAAGGGGACGATATCGGACTATCGGTCCTTTGCCCCTAGGAGCCCCAAAAATCCCATTTTGCTTTCCTTTCCATTTGCTAAAATAAAAGTTTTTTTAAAGGAAAAATAGCTTGATTTTGGAAAATGTTTTGGTTTTTTTTTTAAACAATTTCGAAATAAAAGCTTTGATTATTTTTTTAAGCAAATAGTGATTTTCTTTAAAAAAAGAGAAATTTTAGATTTTTAAAAATAAAAATTTGTTTTTAGTTATTTTAAAGAAAAAGTTTAAATTTTTAACAAAGTTTTGATTTTTTTTAACTATTTCGAAATAAAAGTTTGGATTTTTAGGTAAAATAGTGATTTTCTTTAAAAAGAGGAAGTTTATATTTTTAAAAATAAAAATCTGTTTTTTTAATTATTTTAAAGAAAAAATTTAAATTTTTAACAAAGTTTTGATTTTTTTTAATTATTTCGAAATAAAAGTTTGGATTTTTAAGCAAAATAGTGATTTTATTTAAAAAAATAAAGTTTAAATTTTTAAAAATAAAAAATGTTTTTTAGTTATTTTAAAGAAAAAGTTTAATTTTTTAACAAAGTTTTGATTTTTTTTTAACTATTTCAAAATAAAAGTTTGGATTTTTAGGTAAAATAGTGATTTTCTTTAAAAAAGAGAAAGTTTATATTTTAAAAAATAAAAATCTATTTTTTTTAGTTATTTTAAAGAAAAAGTTTAAATTTATAACAAAGTTTTGACTTTTTCTAACAATTTCAAATAAAAGTTTGGATTTTTAAGTAAAATAGTGATTTTCTTTAAAAAAGAGAAAGTTTAGATTTTTTTTAAAAAAATAGAAATATGTTTTTTGGTTATTTTAAACAAAAAGTTTAAATTTTTAACAAAGTTTTGATCTTTTTAACTATTTCGAAATAAAAATTTGAATTTTTAAGTAAAATAATGATTTTTGTTTAATCAAATGAAAACTTTTGATTTTTTTTTTTTAAAAAAGAAGAAAAAGAAATTTTTGACCACTGTATATGGCGGCCCACCATCGGAGCCGAAGAACCGTTGGGTTTTTTGGTGCTGGAGCCATGGCCAACATTGAAAGAGGAAGATAAATAGGAAGAGTTTTTTTTTTAAATGATGTTGAAATTGAGAGAAAAAAAAATAGATTTTCCCTATTTATAAGTGCCAAAATGGGTAATTTATTTCCATCCCCAAACTTTTTAAATTTATGGAAAATATGCCCTTTTTTGCAGTGATGCCCTCACTCTTTGGCATATTTATACTCGTATCCCTTTTGTTTAATAAAACTTTCGATTTAATCTGAAATTTCAAAATTAAAAGCAAATTAATTGCTACATCAATCCTCTAGCCTCCACATTATTTATTTTTTAATCCCAAAATCAAGCTATAACATTTTGTTTTTATTTTAATTAGTTATTTATACTTATATTTTCTTTTATTTGCATTTATGCTTTATATATTTGATGTCAATTATGCATTTTTAGTTTAATGTTTTATATTTATTCACACTTGCATAATTTTTATTTATTCTTATTTCAATTTGTTTACTTTCATGTCTGTTTATATTTATGTTTTTTTTTACATTTGAATTTATGTTAGTTTTTAGGAGCTTATCTATCATCTACCCTAGAAAAATTATAAATAATATGTAGAATATTTTTTATTAGGGTTTTAAATTAATCTTAAATATCATATAGGATAATTAATATGTAAATATTCTTTAGGACTTTGTTTAAGATTAACACTAAGGATTTTTGTAAGTGAATTGTAAATCATGAGTAGGCCCTTTAAGTATTTTATTTTAGATACTCTTTAAGATAGCTAATAAATGTCATCTAAGACATATTATTTTAGAATTTTGACGAATTTAAAATTTAGATCAAGAATTTTAAAGTAAGATAAATCATAAACCTGACATAGAATACTTTCATAAGATCTTAATAGGTTTAACGTTATTAATTAAATCAAGCAAATCGGAGTAATGATAAAAGATCGAATAAGTGGTAGATGAATTTTAATATTTCTCTTAATTCATTAGTGAATTTTTCTTTTAGGATTCTAAAATAGAATTAATTTTAAGAATTGAAAGTATTTTACTAGAATTATTTAGGTATCCTTTAGGATTCTTATTAGGAGTAAAAATCTTTAATTTAAGTTTTAAATTAGATAAGTTTGGTGAACACATCTTAGTCAAATTACAAGTAAATTGGAGGTACTTTTTAGAGTTTTTATTTAAGATTTACATAAGATTTTAGCATAAATTAAGATATTAATATGCTTAAAAAAAAACTAGCTCCCAAGACTCCCATAAGATTATCTCCGGATAGGCGTTGTAGGGGTGCTATAACCTTCCCCACACGTTACCGTACTCCCGAACCCGAAATTTGGTGATGAGATCGAGTCTAGACTTTTAGGATTTTTCGTAGTATTAATTCTAGACTTTTATACGATAGGTGGCTAACCAACCTAGCCCAAATTGGTTAGTGGCAACTCTACATTAATTTAGGTTGTTCGTGTCTAGCTTTGATTACTAGGCCCTCGTACTCTTATGTAGGCAACATTATGACACACGTAACCGACTCCTGAACTTATTTTCTGGATTTCGAAGACCAAATTGTTTTTTAAATTAAATTTAAACGTTTTTGGTGGTCCAATCGTATCAAATAAAAAAAGATTGGTGGCGACTCAATTTTTAGTTTTTAAAATAAAATTCAGGACTCTTTTCAAAAAAAAAGGTTTCGACAGCTTGGCTACTTCAACTAGAGACTAATAAGAGAGTCAAGCCAAAATTCGGTTATTTTTGGTCTTTTTGCTAAAAATTTTAAAAACTCAGGTAAATTTAATATGCAACCCTTTGCATTTTTTATGAGATGCCATGATGATGTTGTGTTAATATTGTTAGTATATGTATACACATTCATTTGCATTTATTACTAAACCGTTTAAGTGGAAGTGAGAAGCTATTCCTTTGTGAGGTTTTCACCTCCGTGTAGGATAGTGAATTACTTTCAGGATTACATCCGTACCTATGTTTTCGTAAAGTTTTCACTTTTGTGCAAACTTATGGGAAATGTGTCTCCCTAAACAGAACTCGTCCGTATGAGCCTATAATGGGTGAGGATCGAGGAATCTGCTGGTTTGGGTACCCTTACTCTAGAACTTAAACCACATGTAATGAGCCCTACGTACTTGCCTTAGATAGAACTATACCGAACTCTTAGCAATTACCTAATATAAATGCATAGGTTCTCTATTTTATATCTTTGATCTGTTGTTAAGATTCATAACGAGTGTTCTAAATTGCCTTATTTCTTTTGCTTGCATCACATCTTCATATTAGGAAATTTATCGATTTAAGCTCAATTACTGATAGAGAACTGATCATAGAGAACGAGTATCTTGATAAGGTAAAGGATAATGTGGTTATGCATACGTGGTCGGAGGATAGTAAGCGCCAAAAAGGTGATAACTTAGTAGAAGGGCATGTGTCAAATTTTTGGGACTACACCAGAATAAATATGATCCAAAACATTGTACAAGAATTAAAAGAGATATGGGACCAATAGGATGACGGAATCAAGCAAACCTTTTACCGTGAGTACAGAGATCTACCATACCTACTTGAGGTTATGGTAGATAAGTGCCTTTTCAGAGCTTTGGCACAACACTGAAACCTAGCCTATAGTTGCTTCACTTTTGGAAATGTAGACATGATGCCCATGATAGAGGAATACACTACTCTACTTTGTTGTCCGAAGATTCTGGCTGATAAGGCATACACTAGAGTCGTCAAAGTCCCGACCTTCCTCAAGAGATTAGTGAGCATTACTGACATGAGTTAGGAATGGGTCGTAGCTTGGATTAAAGTGAAAGGCAACAATAAATGCATTACGTGGAAGAGTTTTCGAGACTTGATATTGGCTCACCCAGATACGAAGAAAAAGATTGACATTCTTGCTCTAAGTTTATATGGGTTGGTCATTTTTTCCCAAGGCTTTGGAGCACATAGAAGATGCGGTTACTGATTTATTCAATCGATTGAATAAAAGGGTCACTTTAGTTTTAGATCGTTAAATGCATGTAGAAGAGAAGGAGAGGGATGATTTATCGGCTGCGCATCGTTATTAATAGTGTGGTTCTACAGTCACTTTTGGAAAGTAGAGAAAGTATCCTACCAATATTTTTCCAAGGATTATTCTCCTTTGAAAGAGTTCATAGCTACATAGACAAGGAAACTTCTCTAAGGAAAAGTAGATGGCGACTTCAAAGCCTTTGAGATCAGGATATCGAGTGGCAAGCACCCTGGTTAATGCCCAGTGAGATCTTTTTTCGATGTGGAGATTTCAATTGGATTCCTTTGTTAGGAATATGGGGAGCCATAGGATACGCCCCTTTGCTTGTACTAAAACAATTTAGATCGAGGCAGTTCATTCCAAAAACACATGGTTTGACTCAATTCGAGTTTTCATACAAAGGTGACAACTACAAAAAAAGGGTTCGAGAGATATCAAGCGCATGAGCCCAAGTTCACAAGATGAAAGCATTTGCTACAAATCCTAAGACGACTCTGAAGTATGATTGGTAAAGGAATAAAGGATTAATGACAACATTCCTGTTCCAAATCCGAAAATCATATGCCCAATCGAGGAACACTTGCAAGTCATCTCAATAGAATTAGAGATCATCAAGCAAGAATTTGAGAAGAAGAATTCGAAATTGGGGAAAAAGATAGAGATGTTAGAAGAGGAGAAGATGCACTTGGGTTTAGATATCGACGTCCATAAATTAGAGGCAAAAATTGAGAAAAGGAAAAAATAAGGCTGAGGAAGACCTAAATAGCTTGAAGGAAGATTATAAAAAGCTCCATCGGTCGATGAGAACTGTAGGGTTGGGAAAGATATCTGAACAATGGAAACAAGAAATCCAAGAAGAAAGAAATAGAGTGGATCAATGGAAAAACAAGTTTCAAGATATTCAAGTCTAAGGAAATGCCATGAAGAGAAAGTTGTTGGAAAGCCAAGCTGAGAAAGCCGAGTTAAGAGCTCGAATAAAGGAGTTAGAAAAATCCTTGCATAGACATCATAGTCGTAACTCGATAACAGAACTAAAAGCGAGTTGAGCCGAGAATAAAGGGTTGAAGAAAAGAGTGGAAGACTCAAGGCCTTATTATAGAATAGTGAGATACGAACTGAGATTCTTGAGAGGACTTTGGAAACAAATGAATGGCACCTTCGACATGCTCAGAGGCAAGGTTGAGACAGAGATTATGTTATGGGCGAAACTTTGACCCAAGTACGGGGAGTGGCCGATCACTTGCAAACATTAGTTGCTGAAGTTTATGTATTAAGTGTGTAGTACGAATTGATGTCAGATCGGGGTAAAAACTAGCTGAACTTCTTAGGAAAATTAAGGGTTTGAGCATTAGCGCAAAACCATATATTTAAATTTGCCTTATGTAAAGAAATTTGTTATCTAGTGAAGTTGTCTAATGAAATTGAGTTAAGAGTCATTACCTTTCTTATGCATACATGCATTCATAAGCATCACATTTTATTAACTTGTATCTAATTCCAACAGATATCCCTAATTAATTAGAATTATAATAGTTATATCGAAAACCATTGAGAACCCACACCGTTACAATACCTGCAATAAAACTAAAGCCATTGATCAGAAGATAGAAAGACTCGAACAAACTCAAAGGGACATGCAAGAACAAATGCAAGCTTAGTTGCAAGACCAAATGGCAAGAATGCATCAAGAAATGAAGGACCAAATTATTGAAGCACAAAGGGACATGATAAGTCAGTTAGCCCAAATGATGAAAAGCGAGGCTGATAAAGGGAAAAGTCTCGCAATAAATCTTATTAAAGAAGACGAGGATCCCATTAACCTCCTAGGCTATACACCTCCTCATAACCAAGTTCTACCAGAAATGTACGCACGAGAAGCTACTATTACCATAAGAGCGGAACAACATCTTTCTAGCACTTTAAGGTTAACTAATTGCCCAAAGGATTAGGATCTAGCTCGGGAGATAACATCGCGAATCTCGACATCCCCGACTTTGATGAAATAACGAGAATGAATCTCTCCAAATAGTTGGAAGAGCGATACAAACTATCAGAAAAAAAGTCCAAGCAATGTAAGGAGTCGAAATCTTCCGTGGGATGGACTCTAAAGAATTGAGTTTGGTTCCAAACCTAGTACTCCCTCCCAAATTCAAGGCTCCAAAATTCAAAAGTATAATGGGACGATCTTCCCAGAGGCACATATTACCATGTTCTGTAGAAAGATGATGGGGTATGTCTATAATGATCAACTGTTGATCCACTTTTTCCAAGACAGTCTGACAAGATCTACTGCTAGATGGTATAATCAACTAAATCGTGCAAAGATTAGTTCATGGAAGGACTTGACTCCAGCTTTTATGAAATAATACGGCCATGTTATTGACATAGCCCCTGACAAAATCACGCTGCAAAATATGGAGAAAAAGTCAAGTGAAAGCTTTAGGAGTATGCTCAAAGATGAAGGGATGTAGCAACTCAAGTACAACCACCGTTGACTGAAAAAGAGATGACTATGCTCTTCGTCAACATTTTGAAAGCGTCTTACCCTAATCATTTGCTAGGGAATGCTACCAAAAGTTTCTTCACTATGGTCATGTCGAGAGAAATGATTGAAAGTGCAATTAAAAATGGAAAGAATGATGCTAGAGAAAGCACCAAAAGGCCTGCTCCCAAAAAAAAGGATGTTGAAGTAAACAATGTGGGCATGTATAGGTCAAATATACGAAACCAGTCATGGTGACACAATCAAAAGCACCAATCTCCAATTATTGAAACGCTACAAAACAAGAATCAAGCTCGAGGCTAAAAACTAAAAGAACTCAATACACTCTCATCCTTATGACATACAAAGAACTATACCAGAAATTGTTTGATGCCCATGTTGTATCACTACCATATCTAGAGCCACTAAAACCTCCATTCCCAGTATCGTACGATGTAAATGCTCATTGCGAGTATCATGCAGGAATAGCAGGGCATTCTATCGAGAAATGCTCTGCTCTAAAAAAGTTGATTGAAAGACTTATCAGAGTAGGAGTTTTAAGATTCGATGAACCGTTAAGACCCAATGTAGCCGAAAATCCTTTGCCTAATCACCCTGATCAAGGGGTGAATGTGATAGAGGAGGAAAGGAGTAAGAGGACTAAATCTGATATTAAAGAAGTTAAACCTCCTTTGAAATGGGTTTGACAGCAAATGATAAATATGGGTTTAATCGTACAAAAAGGAGAGGACATAGCAACAAGGGTAGAGAGTTATTGTGAATTTCATGCCATTAAAGGGCATAAAATCTAAGATTGTGTAGAATTTAGAGTTTTGGTACAAGATTTAATGGACAGTTAAGAGTTGGAGTTTTTCGAAGAAGAAGGAGAAGTGAAAGATGTTTATGCTTCTGAGGAGAGAACAACAAAAACCTATGGGGTCAATCGTCCGATAGTAATTATTTCCAAGCCAAGGGGCACTAAAACGGGAGAGCGAATGGCACCACGTGTCATTATATAGAAACCTACAACATTTACATATAAGGACAACAAAAGAGTTTCGTGGAATTATAACTGCAACGTAACGATACCAAAGGAGAAACAACTTAAGTGGGATGTGAGCCTTGTCACTCATAGTGGGAGGTGTTATGATCCAACGGACAAGGAAAAAGAAGTGAATAAAGGAAAAGTCTTGATGGTTGAGCCTAAGGAGGGAAGGATTAATAAACCTGAGTTACCAATAAATGAGCCCATAATAGAGAAAGCCCATAATAAAGAAGTGAATAAAGGAAAAGTTTTGAAATTCCTAAAACACAGTGAGTACAGTATAGTGGAACAATTGCATAAATAGCCAGCCCGTATATTGATTTTTGCCTTACTTTTAAACTTAGAGGCCCATCACAGTGCATTGATGAAAGTGCTATATGAAATGTATGTGGCTAATGATATCTCAATAAGTAAGTTGGACCGTTTGATGAACAATGTGAGTGCTGACAACTTCATTTTCTTCAGCGACGATGAGATACCATCGAGAGGAATGGGATCAACAAAGGCCTTACACATTACTACTCATTGTAAAGGGTGCACATTGCTTGGGGTATCATAGATAATGGCTCTGCTCTGAACATGTTACCACTGGCTGCTTTGAAGTGGTTACCAATTGACGACTCTCTTATGAAAGTGTGTAATAATATAGTAAGAGCATTCGACGGGATTGAAAGAAAAGTGATGGGCAAGATTGAGATAGCACTTTAAATTATACCAAAAACATATGAGGTAGACTTCTTAGTGATGGACATCAAGCCTACCTATAATTGCTTGCTAGGAAGGCCTTGGATTCATTCAGCCGGGGCAGTACCTTCATCGCCACATTAAAAGCTAAAACTAGTAAGTGAAGGACGATTGGTCACCATAAATGCTGAAGAAGACATCATAGCGTAGGTAATGAGTGACGTCCCAATGTAAGGGCAAATGAAAAGGCCATAAAATGCTCTTTTCACTACGCAACCTTTATTGTCGAAGGAAATAAGGTCCTTGTACAAAAGTTGTCTCCAACTACAAGGATGGGCCTGCGATTAATGGTTGGAAAGGGAGCATTTCCAGGAAAAAGACTTGGAAAGTACCTCCAAGGGAGAGTCAATGTGCCAATGTTGATGGAAATACGAGGTCACTTTAGCTTGGGGTACAAACCAGATGCAAAACAAAAGAAAAATGAGTTGGAAAGAAAATAGGAAAGGAGGAGAGCAAGATTGACTAGGGAGGAGATCAAGTGGGAGCCGATGATCTTTCCTCACATATTTAAAACGTTCAAATTTGGAGGAATAATCAACTCAAGACAAAGGATGATAATCTAAACAGAAGGAACCATAAGGAATCTGAGCATCAATGTTATTTCTGAATAAGGAAAAGAAGGGAAGCATTCTAAGTAACTGGACTGTAGAAGAACTCCCTGTAACCTTTAGGTTTTCTTTAGAGTAATACTTAAAATTCACCTATTGCTTTAAGCTTGAGAGCAATATGGATCCTTTGTAAATGGTACATGATCATTATCCATTATCTTTAATGGAAAAATGCACTTTCTATCCTATTTGGCAAATATTTCGCTAGCTATTCTTTCATTCTTATCCAATTCAATAAATAATTCATTTTACACAATTAATCATTCTTAAGTACATTCGTTCTTGTCCAATTTGACAAACATTTATACTCATACTCATATCATAAAGTCAATCATTCTTAAAATTATGTTGTTCTTTAACTTCATTTTACTCCTTTGACAGGTCTTCGGGTATAAATGATATGAGTGACACTGATGCTGACTCGGAGTCTCATTTTGAGCAAGATATGTTTTCAGAGGAACCTTAAGACCTTGAAGATGATCAGGGTTTTAATTTGTCTCCTTATTTGTTAAGAATGGTGGAACAAGAGGAGAAGCAAATATTGCCTCATAAGAAGTCGATGGAAGTCGTGAGCTTAGGGAATGAAGATGAAAAGAAAGAGGTGAAAATTGGGACAAGCATCTTTGCAGAAATAAGAAAATATCTTATTGAGTTGCTCCAAGAGTTTCAAGATGTCTTAGCATGGTCCTACCAAGACATGCTTGGCTTGAGCATTGACATTATGGTATATAGGCTCCCCCATAAAGGAAGAATGCAAGCCTGTTCAGCAAAAACTTCGAAGGATGAGACCTAATGTATTGTTGAAGATAAAAGAAGAGGTGAAAAAGCAATTTAACACTGGTTTCCTTCAAGTGGTCAAATATTTAGAATGAGTAGCCAACATAGTCTCTATTCTTAAGAAAGATTGGAAAGTACGTATGTTTGTGGACTATCGAGATTTTAACAAAGCTAGCCCAAAGGATAACTTTCCATTACCTCACATAGACACTCTAGTAGGTCATTCACTATTCTCTTTCATGGACGGTTTCTCTGGATACAACCAGATAAAAATGGATCTTGAAGATATGGAGAAGATTACATTCGTCACAATGTGGGAAAGGTTTTGCTATAAAGTGATGTCGTTTGAACTTAAAACACGAGGGCAACATATCAGAGAGCTATGGTGACTTTGTTTCACGATATGATGCACAAGGAAATCGAGGTTTGTGTTAATGATATAATTGCAAAATCTCAAATAGGGAAAAAACATGTGAGGGTCCTAAGGAAGCTATTTTAAGATTGAGGAAATTTCAACTGAAGTTGAACCCAATAAAGTGCATTTTTGGAGATACTTCAAGTAAGTTGTTAGGCTTCGTGGTTAGCAACAAAATAAATTGAGATTAATCCAAATAAGGTCAAGGCCATACAAAAGCTACCACCACTCCATACATAAAAAGAAGTTTGAGGTTTCTTAGGGAGATTAAATTAAATCGCTCAATTCATCTCACAATTAACTGAGAAATGTGATTCCATCTTCTGTCTTTTTAGGAAGCACAACCTAGGTGTGTGGAATGATGAATGCCAGAAGACTTTTGATAAGGTCAAACATTATTTTTCCAATGCTCTAATCCTAGAGTCACCAAGTCCTAATAAACCATTGATCCTATACTTGGTAGTTTTTGAAAGTTCTATGGGATACGTACTTGGCCAATATGACGAGTCTGGAAAGAAAGAAAGAGTGATATACTACCTTAGCAAGAAGTTTACCGACTTCGAAACAAGATACTCCCCAATTAAAAAACTATGCTGCGCCTTAGTTTGGACTACTCGAAGATTAAGACAATATATGCTGTACCACACGGCTTGGCTAATCTTGAAATTAGATCCTCTTAAATACATGATGGAGTCAATTGCATTGAATAAAAGAATGACTAGGTGGCAAATCCTACTTTTTGAATTCGACATAGTCTATGTAAACCAAAAGGCAATAAAAAGAAGCGCGATAGAAGACTTCCTAGCTAGTATAGCTCTAGAGGACTATGAGCCAATAAATTTTGACTTCCTAAATGAGGATTTAATGTACGTTGCAACCACTGAAAAGGAAAATGTAATAAAATGTCCTTGGCAATTAAATTTTGAAGGTGTTTCAAATGCCATGGGTAATGGAATTGGGGCAGTCTTGGTATCACTAGAAGGGGACCACTATCCTTTCACCAGTAAACTTGACTTCGATTGCACAAATAACATGTTAGAATATGAAGCATGTATCATGGAAATTCATGCATCCATAGAACGAGAGATTAAAGTTTTAGAGATATATGGGGATTCTGCACTAGTGATCTATCAACTCAAAGGAGAATGAGAAATAAGAGATTACAAGCTGATTGATTGCCGAAGGTTGATTCTTGAGTTAATTAAGGAGTTTGATACTGTCACATTCCATTACCTCACACGAGATGAAAATCAGATGGCTGATACTCTAGCTACTCTAGCCTCAATGATTAAAGTAAACAAACCAAAAGATGTAAAACCCATTCAAATGAGCATTTAGGAGGCTTCATCTCATTGCTATGACATCGAATAAGAAGAAAGGGGTGATCGTCCTTGGTACCAAGATATCCTTCAATATGTAAAAGACTACAAGCAGCTTGAGCAAGCTACTTAAAACGATAAAAGGACATTAAGAAGGCTCACAAATGAATATGTCCTGGATAAGGAAATCTTGTATAAAAGGAGAAAAGATCAGGTATTACTAAATGTGTCGACACAGTTGAAGCGAGAAAATCCTAGAAGAGGTCCACGAGGGTGTTTGCAGAACACATGCCAATGGTTTCACAATGGTAAGGCAAATTATGAGATTTGGATACTATTGGTCCACTATGGAAGGTGATTGCATCAATTATACTAAGAGGTGCCACAAATGTCAAATCTACAAAGACAAAATTCATGTACCCCCGTTGCATCATGTCAAGACTTCTCCATAGCCTTTTTCTATGTGTAACATGGACGTCATCGGACCAATCTCACCAAAAGCTTTCAATGAGAATAGATTCATCTTTGTGGTTATCGACTATTTCACCAAATGGGTAGAAGCTGCTTCCTACGCCAACATCACGAAGCCTGCAGTTAGTAAATTCTTGAAAAAAGAGATCATCTGTAGATATGGGATGCCAGAAAGGATAATATCCGACAATGCATTCAATTTGAATAACATCACGATAGCGGAGGTTTGCAGTCAATTCAAGATCAAACATCATAAATTCATCTCCTTATCGCCCAAAAATGAATGGGGCAGTTGAGGCAACCAACAAAAACATTAAGAAGATCGATACAAAGATGACAGAAACCTATAAGGATTGGCACGAGAAGTTACCATTTGCCCTTTTTTCTTATAGAACCTCAGTCAGAACTTCTACTAGAGTTACACCATTCTAACTGGTGTATGGGATGGAGGCTATTTTTGCCTACTGAGGTTGAGATTCCTTCTGTCCGAGTCTTATCAAAATTACATTTAGATGACGCAAAATGAGTCCAAGCTAGATATGATCAGCTGAACTTGATCGAAGAGAAAAGATTACGAGCTATCCGTCATGGTCAAATGTATAAAAAACGAATGATACAAGCTTATGACAGAAATGTTTGTCCTAGAGTATTCTATGAAGGATATCTAGTTCTGAAAAAGATACTTCCCATACACAAAGATTTCCAAGGAAAATGGATGCCCAATTGGGAAGAACCTTATGTAGTGAAGAAAGCCTTCTTTGAAGAAGCCTTTCATTCTGATTGAAATGGATGGTAAAGATCTGTACAAATGGGTGTGTTGTCCTGTCTCTTTCTAGGCTTAGCTTGAATTGCTTGTTTCAAAGTTTACTTTCCAATTGGTGGTCTTATTTTGGGCCCTTGTACCATTTAGGGAATTCTAGAGTAATGGTCATGGATTAGCTTGGAATGTGACATCATCAAAACTCCTTAGTTAACTCAAGAATCAGCTTTTAATAATCAATTAGCTTGGAATCTCTCATTTCTCATTCTCCTTTGAGTTGATAAATTACTAATGCAGAGTCCCCATATACTTCTAAAACTTTGATCTCTCATTCTATAGTTGAATGGATTCCTATGATACATGCTTCATATTCTGCCATGTTATTTGTGCAATCAAAATCGAGTTTACTGGTGAAAGGATATTGCTCTCCTTCTTGTGATACCAAGACTACCCCAACTCCATTACTCGTGGCATTTGAAGCTCCATTAAAATTTAATCTCCAAGGATGTTCTACTGTGGTTCCCTCTTCAGTGGTTGCAACACACATTAAGTCCTCGTTTGGGAAGTCAAATTTCATTGGCTCATAGTCCTCTAAAGCCCTGCTTGCTAGGAAGTCTGCTATCGCACTCCCTTTTACTACCTTTTTATTGACATAGACTATGTCAAATTCAAAAAGCAAGGTTTGCCACCTAGCCAACCTTCCATTCAGTATGGTCGACTCCATCATATATTTCAGAGGATCTAGTTTTGAGATTAACTAAGTTGTGTGGTACAACATGTATTGCCTTAATCTTCATGTGGTCCAAACTAGAGCGCAACATAGTTTTTCAATTAGTGAGTATCGAGTTTCACAATCGGTGAATTTCTTGCTAAGATAATATATTGCCCTTTCCTTCTTTCTAGACTCATCGTGTTGGCCTAGTATGGATCCCATAGAATTTTCAAAGACAGCCAAGTATAGGATTAATGGTTTATTAGGAATTGTAAGAACCAATACATGAGCATTAGATAAGTAATCCTTGACTTTCTCAAAACTTTCTTGGCATTCATTATCCCATACACCGGGGTTGTGCTTCTTAAGTAGATGGAAGATGGGATCACATTTCTCAGTCAACTGTGAGATGAACCGAGCAATGTAATTTAATCTCCTTAAGAACTCTCGAACTTCTTTTTGGGTACTGGGTGGTGGTAACTCCTGTATGACTTTGACTTTGTCTGGATCAATTTCAATCCCCTTTTTACTGACCACAAAACCTAACAGCTTGCCTGAAGTGGCTTCGAAGGTGCACTTGGTTGGGTTTAACTTTAGTTGATACTTTTTTAGCCTCTCAAATAGTTTTCTTAATATCTTTACATGTTCTTCCTCTATTCGGGATTTTGAAATCATATCATCGACATAAGCTTCAATTTTTTATGCATCATGTCATGAAACAAAGTCACCATGGCTCTTTGACAAGTTGCACTTGCATTTTTTAGTCCAAAAGACATCACCTTATAGTAGAATTTTCCCCACAATATGACAAACGTGGTTTTCTCCATATCTTTAAGATCTATCCTTATTTGGTTATACCCGGAGAAACCGTCCATGAATGAAAATAAGGAGTGACCTACTATATTATCTACTAAGGTGTCGATCAGAGGCAATAAAAAGTTGTCCTTTAGGCTATCTTTATTTAAATCTCGATAATCCATACACATACGCACTTTCCCATCTTTTTTAGGAATAGGGACTATGTTGGCTACCCATTCCAAGTATTTAACTACTTGGAGAAACTCAATGTCAAATTGCTTTCTGACCTCTTCTTTTATCTTTAATAATACATCTGGTCTCATCCTTCAGACATGTCTATGGAGAGTCTATGTACTATAATGTCAAACTCAAGCCAGACATGTCTTGGTAGGACCATGCGAAGACATCTTTGAACTCTTGAAGATAAGATCTTTTCTGGTTTCTATGGAGATGCTTGTCCCAATTTTCACCTCTTTCTTTTCGTCTTTGTTCCCCTGACTGATAACTTCCACCAGTTTCGAATGAGGTAAGATTTTTTTTTCTTTTTGCTCCATCATCCTCAATAGATCAAGAGACATATTACAATCTTGATCATCTTCAAAGTCCTAAAATTCTTCTAAACACATATCTTGCTCGAAATGAGGCACTAAGTTAGCATCAGGGTCACTCATATTATTGATATTCAAGGACCTATCAAAGGAGTAAAAAAAAGGTCTAAAGAATAGAATAAATTTACGAAAGAATGATTGCATGGTATGAGTATGAGTTTGTTTGTCAAATTGGACAAGAATGTATGTATTAAAGAATGATCAATTTTGTATCTTGAATATAAACGAATGGTTTATTGAATAAGAATGAAAGAATAGTTAGCTAGAATTTTGCAATTTAGGATGGAAAATGCATTTTCATTAAAATAACTAGATAACGATCATGAGCCCTTTTCTACAAAAAGATCTATATTGCTTTCGAGCCTAAAGTAATAGGTGTGTTCTGAGCATTTCTCTGAAGAAATCTTAAAAGTTACAAGGAGTTCCTCTACAGTCTAATTATCTAGAGTGCTTTTAGGTGCGCATGGATCGATCCTTGGTAGATCCGTTCTTTTCCTTAATCGGATATAACGTTGATGCTTAAATCCTTCACGATTCCTTCAGTCTTGATTATCACTTGCTTCTTTTCCATACTTGTTTCTTGGTTGATTACTCCTCTCGAAACAAATGTTTTAGATATGTGTGGGAAGACCATGGGTTCCCACAAAATCTCTCCTCTAGACAATCTTGCCCTCCTTCTTTCTTGCTTTCTTTCCAGCTCTTTCTTCTTTTCTTTGCATCTGCTTTATATCCCAAGCCATAATGATCTCATTTTTCTATTAGTATCAGCACGTTGACTCTCTCTTGGAGGTATTTTCCTAGCCCCTTTCCAGGTAATGCCTCCTTTCCAACCATTAAACGCAGGCCCATCCTTGTAGTTGATGATAACTTAGGTATAGGTACCTTGCTTCCTTCGGTGATAAAGGTTGCGTTGACGAATTCTAATGACCAGAAGGAACATTTGAAAGCCTCTTCATCTATTCCAACATAAGGTGCGTCACTTGTTACAGATGCAATAATTTCCTCAGTGTTATCGTGATTAACCACCTTTCATTTATTAATTTTAGCTTCTGGTGCAGTGAAGAAGGTACTGCCCCCGCTGAATGAATCCATGGTCTTCCTAACAGATAGTTATATGTAGGCCTGATATCCATTACTAAAAAATCCACCTCGTATGTGTTCAGTCCAATCTGAAGAGGTATTTTTATCTTTCCCATCACTTCACTTTCAGTCCCATCGAACTCCCTCACTATATTATTACATGCCTTCATGTGAGAGTTGTCAATCAGCAATCTTATTAGAGTAGCCAATGGTAACACATTCAGAGCCGAGTCATTATCTATGAGTACTCCAGGCAATGTGTACCCTTTGTAATGGGTGGTGGTGTGTAAGGCTTTCGTAGATCCTATTCCTCCAGTTGGTATCTCATCATCACTGAAGAAAATAATCGCACTCACATTATTGATCAAACGGTCCAGCTTATTGACGAAAATATCATTTCCCACATATGTCTCATTTAGTACTTTCATCAGTGTGCTTTGATAGGCCTTTGAGCTCAAAAGTAAGGCCAAAATCGATATCTGAGCTGCTTTCTTGTGCAATTGTTCCACTACACTATATTTGCTATGTCTTAGGAACTTCAAAAATTCTTTTGCCTCTTTCTTTGACACAGACTCATTTATGGGTGTTTCAAGATCACTAATCTTCTTCTCCTTGGGCTCAACCATCACTTTTGTCCCTTTATTCATTTCTTTTTCCTTGCTCACTGGATCATAACTCCTTCCACTACGAGTAACGAGACTCACGTCCTTTCTAAGTTCTTCGTCCTTTGGCATTGTTATCTTGCAATTGTAGTTCCACAAGACTTTTTTACTATCTTTGTAAGGAAACACCGCTGGCTTTTGTATAATGATGCGCGTTGTCATTTGCTCCCTTGTCATACTGCTTGTGGGTTTAGAATAATCACCACCGGGCGATTAATCCCATAGGTATTTGCTGCTCTCTTTTTAGAGGCGTAAATATCCTTAACCTCCTTTCCTTGCTCGAAAAACTTCATCTCTCTATTATCCATCAATGTTTGCACCAAAGTTTTAAACTCAACACAGTCTTAAATCTTGTGCCCCTCAATGACATGAAATTCACAGTAGTTAATAGTTTTTACTACTATATTCTCCTTATTTTCTATGATCAATCCTTCCTTGACCATCTGACGCCATATCCATTTCAATAGAGACCTGACTTCTTTAACACTCATTTTGATTCTTTGGCTTCCTTATTCCATTATTGCATTCACTCCCTGGTCCGGGTGATTGGGCAAGGGATTCACAGTTATGTTTGGTCTCATTGGTTCATCAAATCTTACGATTCCTAGTCGAATAAGTCCCTCAACTCGCCTCTTGAAGGCAGGGCAGTTCTCAATTGAATGTCCGTCTGCTCCTACATGATATTCATACTGAGACTTTGCATCGTACCAAGTTGGAAATGGGGGCTCGTATGGCTTTACAAGCTGTGAGGATACTACATGCTCGTCATACAATCTTTGGTAAAGTTCTCTATATGACATAGGAATGGGAGTGCACTGAACTCTCTCCCTATTCGGCCTCGAGCTTGACCCTTGTTTTGGAGCATTTTGATAATTTCTCATCGGGGCCTTAGGCTGTGCTGTCATGAATAGCTTTGTGTAGTTCGACCTGTATACGCTTGCGTTATTCACTTCATTATCTCTCCTTCTGGGAGCAGGCCTTTTGGTATTCTCCTCAACCTCTATCCTACCGTTTTTAATCATGTTTCCTATCATTTCCCCTTACATGACCATGTCAGAAAAACTTTTGGTGGCATTTCCTAACAGATGATTAAGATATGGTGCCTTGAGAGTATTAACAAACAACATTATTGTTTCTTTTTCTATCAATGGTGGCTGCACTTGAGTCGCCACATCTCTCCACCTCTGTGCATATTGTCTGAAACTCTCATTCAATCTCTTCTCCATGTTTTGGAGTGTAATTCAGTCAGGAGCTATATCTGTTACATGGCCATATTGTTTTAAGAAAGCCTATGCCAAATCTCTCCACCAATGAATCTTTGCTCGGCTCAGCTGGTTATACCACTTAACTGTCGACCCTACCAGATTGTCCTGAATATAGTGAATGAGCAGTTGGTCGTTATGAACATATCTAGCCATTTTTTTACAAAACATGGTAATGTAACCTTCGGGACAACTTGTTCCATTATACTTCTCGAACTCTGGGATTGAACTTGGGAGGGAGTACAAAATCTGGGACCAAGCTTAACTCCTTCGCTTCTATCTCGTAAAAGTTTTCAGTTCCTTGTATCGCCTCAATCTTTTCCATCAATTGCTTATACTTTTCCTCCATCTATCTAGGAAGATCGACTCTCATCATCTCATTCAAATCAAGGACATCGAGATTCACGACATTGTCTTCAGGGTTAGATCCCAATCCTACTGGATAATTAACTGGCATTGATGTACCAGTGGCATGTTGTTGTGCCATTATAGTAACAGTTGCCTCTCGTGTTTGTACCTCCTATGAAGCTTGGTTATGAGGGGGTGTCAAACCTGAGGGGTTAATAGGATCTTCATCTTCCTCGGTTAGGTTTATTGTAGGACCTTTTCCCTTGTCGACCCCGTTTTGCTTCATTTGGGCCAATTCATTCATCAAATTTCTTTAGGCTTCCACGAACTAATCTTCCATATCCTTATACATTCTTGTCATTTTTTCCTGTAACTGTTCTTGCATTTGTTCCTGCATCTCTCTTTGGCTTTGCTCATGTCTTTCTAGCCTCTACTCCATGGCTTTGTTTTTTTTGCGAGTATTATAATGGTGTGGATTTTTAATGATTACTAATGTGACTATTTAAATTTAAATTAATTAATTAATCAGAGATATTTCATGGAATTAAATGCATGTTAATGAAATGCGATGCTTATGTGTGCATGTATACAAAAGAAAGGTATTGACTTAAAATTCAATTTTATTAGAAAACTTCACTAGATAACAAGTTTCTTTACATAAAGCAGGTTTACATAAACGGTTTTTTCCTTAATGCTCAGAGTTTTGATTTTCTTGAGAAGTCTAGCTAATTTCTGACCCCAATCCGACTTTGTCTCATATTGCACACTTAACATATCGGCTTCGACTACTAGTGTTTGTAAGTGGTCAGCTACTCCCTGCATTTGATTTAGAGCTTCGCCCATAACATAATCTCTATCTTGAACTTGTCTACGAGTATGCTGAAGATGCCATTCACTTGTTTCCATTATCCTCTCAAGAATCTCGGTTCGTATCTAGGTATTCTACAACTAGGCTTTCAATTCTTCCACCCTCTTATTCAACTTCAATCTCAACTCGACTTGCTTTTAGTTCTACCATCGAGTTTTAACTACGATGTCTATACAGGGATTCCTCTAACTCTTTTATTCGTCCCTTTAAATCAGTTATCTCGGCTTGACTTTCCAACAAGCTACTTTTCATGGCATTTTCCTAAACTTGGGCATCTTGAAACTTGTTCTTCCACTGATTCGTTCTATTATTTTTTTCACGGATTTCCCGTTACCACTATTCTGACGTTTTACCCAAACCAGCAATCCTCATCGTTAAACGAAGTTTCTTGTAGCCTTTCTTCAGGCTATCGAGATCTTCTTCGACCTTGTTTTTCCTTTTTCTCAATTTTTCTGCTTCTAATTTCTGAACATCAACATCTAATCTCAAAAGTACCTTTTCTTCTTCCAATTTTTCTATCATTTTTTCCATTTCAGAATTCTTTCTCTCAAAATCTTGTTTGATAATTTCTAGTTCTATGGGGACAACCTGTAAGTGCTCCTCAATCAGGCAAACAACTTCTATGTTTGGTACAGGAATGTTATCATTGATCCTTTTATTCCTCCACCAATCATATTCTATAGTTGTCATGGGGTTCGTGTCGAACACTTTCATCCTCCAAACTTGGTTCCATGCATTCGAGATCTCTCAAATCCTCTTCTTATTATTCTCTCCTCTATTTGCGAATTCACACTGGGCTAGTCCTTGAATTTTTTGTATGAATTAGCTCAATTTATACTGTCTTGAAACCAATAAAGGTGCGTATCCTACAGCTCCCCAAATTTTGGCCAATGGAACCCAGTCGAAGTCTCCACATCGATACATGATTTCATCTGGAACAAACCATGGTGCCCACCATTCTCTGTCCTTGTCTCAGACACTTTGAAGTATTGCCATCCATTTTTCCTCTGAGAAGTTTCCTTTTCTTTGCGTAGCTACGAACTCTTTCAAAGGAGAATAATCTCTGTAAAAGTACTGGTAAGAGACTTTCTTTATTTTCCAAAACTGACTGTGGAACCATGCTATCAACAATGGTGCACAGCCGATAAATCATCCCTCTCCTCCTTTTCTACACGTATTTAACAATTGAAAGTTTTAGCCAATATTATCGAGACTGGTTTAACCTTTTTATTCAACCTATCAAACAAATCTGTAACTGCGTCTTTTATGTGTCCCAAAGCCTTGGAAAAATGACTAACCCGTATATACTTAGAGCCAGGATGTCAATCTTTTCTTCGCATCCGGGTGGGCCAAGATCAAGTCTTACAAACTCTTCAATGTAATGCATTTATTGTCGCTTTTCACCTTAAACCGAGCTGCAACCCATTGCTCACTCATGCCAGTGATGTTTGTTAATCTCTTGGTTAAAGTTGGGACACTAAGAGCTCTTGAGTAAGTTCTATCAGCCAAGATCTTTGGACAACAGAGTAAAGTGGTGTATTCCTCTATCGTAGGTGTCATGTCTACATTCCCAAAAGTGAAGCAACTGTAGGCTTGGTTCCAGTGTTGTGCCAAAGATCGAAAGAGGCACTTATTTACTTTTACCTCGAGTAAGTATGGTAAATCTTCATACTCGTGGTAAAAGATTTGCTTTATGGCATTATCCCATTGGTCCCATATTTCTTTCAACTCTTGCACACTGTTCTGAGCTGTACTAATTCTGGTGTAATCCCAAAAGTCAGATTCATGCCCTTCTACTAAGCTATCACCCTTCTGGCGTTGATTTTCCTCCGACCACATACGCACAACCATGTTATCCTTCACCTTATCAACATATTTGTTCTCCATGATCAATTCTCTAACAAAATAGATATAGAACAAAGAACCTAAGCATTCTTCTTGGATAACTGCTAAAAGGTTTGGTATAGCTTTATCTAAGGCAAGTACTTACGGCTCATTATATGTGGTGTAATCTCTAGAGTAAAGGTACCCAAACCAACAGATTCCTCGATCCTCGCCCATTACAGGCTTATACAGATGAGTTCAGTTTAAGGGGACACATTTCCCTTATGTTTGCATGAAAGTGAAAACTTCACGAAAACATATGTACGGATGTAATCCCGAAAGTGATTCACTATCCTGCATAGAGGTGAAGACCTCACGAAGGAGTAGCTTCTCACTTCCACTTAAAGGGTGTAGTAACAGATGCACATGAATGCAAGCTTATACTAGCAATATCAACACAATATTATCATGACATCACACAAAAAAGAAAAGGATCATATATTAAACCAAAATCGAGTGTTTAAAAATTTTAACAAAAAGACTAGGAAATAATCAATTTTTGGCTTGACTCTCTTTTATTTTAAAAAATGTCCCCAGCGGAGTCGCCAAACTGTCGAAACCATTTTTTTGAAAAGATCTCAAAAATTATTTTTGAAAAATGGAAAATGGGAGTCGCCACCAATCTTTTATTCTATGTGATTGAATCACCACAAAATATTTAAAATCCGTTTTGAAAAACATTTTGGTCTTCGAAATCTAGAAAATGGGTTCGGGAGTCAGTTACGTGTGAGGAAGGATTAGCACCCTTACACACCCAAAATTGGTACCACGTTGATTATTATCCGGTCTTAATTTTTGTTAAAAATTTGAAAACTCAAGTAAAATTTAAATACGATCCTTAAATGCATGATTTATTTGATGTACGTGTTTAAGAAGGAAAATGAATTCTGTTGGGAAGTCTCGTTATTTCGAGATGAACGAGGAAGGAAGTCACGTCCAGTGAGTTAGGACATAACATTTCGAGATCCGAAAATAATGAACGTTTCTTCGTTGCCAATTTCAAACCTTTAAATGGGTTTAGATTATTCCAATTTGAAGAAAAATCACGCCTCGTAAGTTAAGGCACAATTTGTTAAAATCCCAAATAAAGGAGTATTGTCTCGATTTTAAAATTATTTGTATATATATTTTTTGAGACAAAAACAATTTTTAGAAAAAGATGAGTGCGAAAATTAAATACAAATGTGAAAATAATGGAAAATTTAAATAGAATAATTAAGCAGATAAATAAATGCAAAAAAACATAAAATAAAATACGAAATATGAAAAAACGTGAAACAAAATCATCGAAAATAATAGGATTAATTTAAAATACGAAGAAAGTAGCTTAATCTTATATACAAAGAATCATAAAATAAAAAATAGGGTCAAAAAATGAAGTTTTAGAGAATTTTGGGGTAAAATGTAATTTTAGAAAAGTTTAGGGGTTAAAATGCAATTTTGGTAAAGTTTAGGGGTTAAATGTAATTTAAAGAAGTTCGAGGGTTAAGATTTAATTTTAAAGAAGTTCAGGAGTCAAAATATAATTTTTAAATAAAATAGGGGCTTTTTGCGTAATAAAACCAAGAGATGACACGTGGCAGCCTCTCGAGAGGTTAATAGTCAAAAAATTAAATCACGAATAAAACAAAATTACAGGGGAAATTTAAAATAAATTAAAATTATAAAAAAGGCACCTAACTGTAAAAGACAAAAAATACGGAAGGATTTACGCATAAATACCCCATCGAAGGAAAACACGCAGACCTCCCCATAGATTCGGGTCAAGTTCTGGTCACAGGGCCAAACGGTGCTGTTTTAAATGTGTGTATTTAAGCCAAAATCCTTCTAAAAATTTCATTTTTCTGTTTCATTTTAAAAAAATACCTTTTCTCTCCTTCTTTTTCTCTCTAGAGCCCTTCTCTGTCCGAGCATCGTTGGTCCCCGATCCACGGCGGCTTACGTTGCCACGCACTGTCGTCCACAGCGGCCCAGGTAAGTAATTTTTATCTTTTTCGACGTTCTTTTTGAAAAACACATATTTGGGTTCAGATCTAACTAGATCGAACCAAGATTTGTTAAAAACATTTAAGAACCGTTTGAATTTTTTATTTGTTCGTCTTCTTTCTTTTCCTTTTTTTTTTTTCCTTTTTTCCTTTTTTAAAAACAAATTGAAGTTTAAGGAAAATAGATCTTCTACATCTGAAAAACGTTTTGATGATTTATAAATATATATTTTGAAAAATGTTTTTTTATTTCTTTTTTATTATTCAACTGAAAACTAGATTCTAAGTTAGATTTTTACAAATCTTTAAAAAAGAAAAGGCTTTTCGATTTTATTATTTTCATTTTCCCATTTTAATCTATTGTTTCATTTTTTTTTTATTTTTTTTCGTAGGTGTATGAATAATGAAGACTCCTTCATCGGAGTCCCTCACGAACACGGGTTCGGAGGGACTCTATCCAATGACACGCCCACGACCGTTCCGATCCATGTATGGCTCTTCAACTCTCTTTTTATTATTTATTATTCCAGTAATGATAACATTATAAATATATTAATGTGTATTTAAAATATGTTTCCTATTGCTTCGAATGCTGGTATCCTTTTTTTGTATTGCTTCCAATGCACTTGTAACCATTACAAATGTTTTTAATTCGACTTTTATAGCCTTCATTACAATGATTATATTTTGTTTCTTAAATTGCTATTTCTTCTTCTTTGCAGGTGCAGACTCGACAGTGGCAGTGGTGGAAAGTTGGCTGTGGCGGGAGCTGAGTGGGCAAGGCGTGGGCGACAACAGCAAGTGGTTTAGGCATTAGGATTTTGAAAAAACCTTTGTAAAATTGGGCTCAGGTTTGACTTTAGGTTTAAATTTTGGGCCAAATTGGGTTGTAAATTGGGCATGTAATTGGACCCTTTTGAATTTAAATAAATTTAAATTAAAAAAAATGTTTTAAATTTAAAATTTGTTTTTCTTTGGTTTATTTTGGGTTTTGAGTTGGGCTCGGACAAATTGGACTGCAACATAAGGCATTCTCAAGGCCATCTGACACCCTACACCGGAGACCACCATTAGACTGCCAGAGATCACGCCTGCCACCTCCAATTTACCTACATCAAAGAAGAAAATAGAAGCAAAATAGAAGACAAATAGGAAAAACAAAAAACAATCATGTGCATGTCGGCTATAAAAGCCAATTTTGAATCAGTTTGTATTTTTACGAGCACTAGTAATTAGAAATACAAATATCAACATTTTCTTTCGAAGGCATATTGTATACTGTTATATATATATTTATTTTATTTATTATTTTTTCCTTATTTCGAAAGAAACATTAAATAAATATAAGATATAAAAAAGAGGTAGAGTTTCGTACCTAGTGCCGTCGCTACCGTCGTAGCCACAGGGAGTCCTTCCGAACTCATCAGTGTTCGTAGGGGCTCTGATGAAGTGGTGTTTATAAAAAAAACTAAACTTAGTAAAAAAAAATATTTTTCGAGAATCCGGTTGCCATAGGCGGCAATCCCTGGCACTGATGATCAGCAGATAGAGACCGAGACATGGGGCTAGATAGAGGAGGGGTTAGAGAATGAAAAGGGAATGAAAAGCTTTTTTTCAAATGAAAGGAAGAAATGAAGATTTTGCAAAAAAAAAAAGAAAAAAGATTTATATAGTGACCCTGTAAGGCGTCATTTTAAGGTGTGAGTTTTGAATTCAAAACGGTGTCGTTTCATGCAACCCGATCCGGTCCGGATCAAGGGTCCTCGTGTTTTCAATGGGGGAAATTATCTCTGTAGTCCTCCCCTATCTTAAAGGTTTTCAATTTAATCCCCATTTAGCTTCTTTTTTTAAAATCTAGCAATTGGATTTTGAATTTTATACAATTTAATCCCCTATTCATTTTTGCTTGGAGACGACGCGTGTACGGACCTAGGAAAATTGCTCATTTGGTCCCTGTATCTCTCCGAACATTCAAAATGGGTCCTAATTTTTCTGATTCTTTTATTTTTGCTCAAAATGTATTTTTAGTTTTAATTTAGCCCTCAATAGGTTTTATTTTTTAGAAAATTGCCCCTTTATTCCCTATTTTATTTATTTAAATCCAGTCCCATGATCTTTTTTTAGTTAAATCCATTTCAAAATTAATCCTTTCAGTTTTATCCTTTTTTTTTTTGTTTTATATTGTTTTTAAAAAATTTTCAACCCTCTTTTCTAATGATTTATATGTATATATATTCGATTTTAACCTATTTGTCTATCTACATATTGTTTATTTATTTATTCATTGTTGTTGTCTATTATTTAGTTGTTTGCTCTTATTTAATATTTGTATGATTTGCCATTTTCGTAATTTGAATTTGATTATATTCATTAAATTTACTCCATGCATGTATATTTTACCATTTTGTCATTTTAACTGTAAATTGAACACACATTTACTCAACCTTTGTAACCTAAAATATTTTAAAAAAATAAATTATGTATTGTTTTATAAAGTAAATGGTTTAAAAAAATGAGGCAATATCCTTTTGTGAAAATAATTCGAAAAATTATAACCTAATGTATTGGATATGATTTTTACACTGAATTTACATAATTGAATATCCTATTTTAAATTGTTAAATGTCATTTAATTTCGAAATTTTGAGAATGTTGTGCCCTAACGTCTTGGACACGACTTCAACTTCTTAATTAATTCGAAACAAAAGGGCATTTTCCTCACCAAATTCAATTTTTAAAATTATATTAAATAAATCATGCATTTAGGGATCACATTTTAATTTTACTCGAGTTTTCAAAATTTTAACGATCAAGACCTTTAAAAATCAACTAGACACCAATTTTGGGCATGTAAGGGTGCTATTCCTTCCTCACACGTAATCGACTCCCAAACCTATTTTCTGGATTTTGAAGACCAAATTGTTTTCTAAAATAAATTTAAATTTTTTTTGGTGGTCCAATCACACCAAATAAAAAAAAGATTGGTGGCGACTCCATTTTCGATTTTTTAAAATAAAATTCGGGACTCTTTTCAAAAAAATGGTTTGGACACCTGAGAAAGTGTGATATCTCCTAACAAGATTTGAAGTCGTTTTTCATTTAGATAAAAGATGATTTCCAACCGAGCTAATTCCAATGATGTTGAAAGCAATATTCCAGTCTTCGATTAAAAGGTTACTCATGATGAGTTGAAATTCAATAAGGTTAGAGTAAACGTTCATAGTGTTTATATTAATAATGAATGTTATGTTGATGTGTATATGAGAATAAAATTTTATGGCTTTACGACCTCCACCCCTTTCGTCCTCAAAATTATATATCATGGAATATTCACAGTATTTCTGTTGATTAAGTTTGTAACTGTGGAGATGAATAGCTTAATAGTAGAATGACTAAAAATTTAATTTTCGTCAGATTCGAGAACTAGTTTGTAACACCCAAAACCCATAACTATCACCGGTTTAAGGTCTTAGGGGTTCACAGAAATTTTTGAGTTTTTTTTTTTTACATACAAATCAATCACAATTTATTTTAATAACAACTTGCAACTCATAATACTAACTCCATTTAATCTTACATATTCATTAACAATAATTCAATCAATCAAGAATTAATATTCATATCACATATCATGACATCAATTTTTCATGTCTGTAACACCCAAGACCCGAAAACTATTGTCAGTTAGGGTCTCGGTGTCTTTCTATTCATTTATCACTATACATCATTTTAATATCATGTCATGAATAATCAATTAAATATTATCATAACTCAACAAGGGAAAAAAGGTCATTTCAATGATTTTTGGATACTTCTACCAAAACATGTCATGCTTCTACCGATACTAAAAACTCCAGAGTGCTAAGAAGTTTTACCCTACAACTTCTATCGATACAAGTATTCAGACTACCAATACTACTATGAACAGAACTATCGATACTTTGTACTTTATTACCGATACAATGTAAATCAGTAATCAACCTCTCCCCTACTCTGTACTTCTACCAATACATGCAGGGGTTCTACCGAAACAAGTATGCAGAATACATTTGATCACACAAGTCCTCAAATTTATCAATCTTCATTCAATACAAGACTCTTATTCAAATTCTCATCTTGCAAAATCTATCCATGACAATACTTGTTTCATCATATAACACAAAATACAATCAATCAACACAAGGATTCTTAAATTCACATGTTAACTCATTACTAAACACATTTGCTTAATTAGAACGTCAAATAAGCAATTAAGTTTAATTAAACAAAGAAATCAACAATTCAAAATCAAGCATTTCAAGGATAACATCATCCTAGTACATGCCATAAGATCAAATGATAGGATTCCACCGAAAAAATTCCGGGATAGTGTGATGCTCCAAGATGATCTGATCTCTGAACAGCAAAGTTAAATCTACAAAACAACAACAATTTTCACAGGGAAGCATTTCAAAGCTTAGTAAGTTCATAAAGTTAAATAGATTCACCAAACTTCACGAGTTGTAAAAATCTAATCAACCGAATCGAGTAAGCCATATACACCCGAGGTAGTTTCCAATTCGCATTTGATACTCACGATGATATAGAGTCATCGGACCTCTTAATCCGTGAAGGAGTCATATACTCAGGATGACACATAGTCATCGGACCTTTTAATCCTTAAAGGATTCATATACCCATGATGACACATGGTCATTGGACCTTTTAATCCATAAAGGATTCATATACTCACGATGACACATGGTCATCGGACCTTTTAATCCATAAAGGATTCATATACTCATGATAACACATGGTCATTGGACCTTTTAATCCATAAAGGATTCATATACTCACGATGACACATGGTCATCGGACCTTTTAATCCATAAAGGATTCATATACTCACGATGACTCATAGTCATCAGACCCTTTCTTTATTTACGGCACAAAGCCCGTTAGCCTTTCCTTTCCTTTGTTCCTGTCTTCCATACTTCTGATCATCATTTCAACTCACAACAATTGTTTAACCACATGAATTTATAGGATTAATTTGTAGTAACGGCTCAAGTACATGGACTACCCGTCAATAAGGCATTCAAAACTAGTTCCCGATTTTGTTTAGCCCCTAATGACATGTCCTTTATGTCCCAATTATTTACGAAGTTCATATGTGTCATAAACTGTGTTCGTTGCAATTAACTTTCATCATGTTAAACCATTTCGAGCAAACATCTATAAAATCCTTATTTACCAAACATAGTATCAAATTAAACTAATAATGTCATTTAGTTCAATTTACTATTTTTCATATATCAATAAAATTAATTCATTCATAACATGATTATTAACTAGCAAAACACTTAATCATTTAAGCGTTCCATTGCCACCTGATTTCAATTATATTATTTCGTCACTTTCAATCATGCTTCTCAATACAATTTCATTTTAATGTAATTCAATTCATCAATTTAATAGTTACTAAGCAAAAAATTTAAATACAACATACTTAAATTATTCCAATAATTTACAAACAAAAATTAAATCAGTTATCTTACTGTACGAACTTACCGGATGAAATTGTAATTAAAGTGAATTCTAGGGGCAAAACAGAAATTTTCCTTTCTACTCGATCGAGAAACGATCTTGATCTATACAATAATTTCATTCAATTATTTAAATCAACATGAATTTTTAATCATTTGATGCAATTAAACATTTTTGATATTTTACAAAATTACCCTTAACTTTTCACTTTTATTCAATTTAGTCCTTTAGCTCAAACTTGCAAATTAACCATTTTATTTTAAATTCCAGATTTTCCGAATGTTTAAGAGCATTTCTACAGCCCACTTTTTGCAATATTTCACCCCAAGTCCTTACAAATTTATCATTTTAATATTTTAGTCCTTAAACATTAAAATCATCAAAAATTACTTTACAAAATAATCAAATCTAACAACCAAGCTTATAAATCTTCCATAATCTTTCAAGAACAAGTGTATTCATAAATGGAAAAATTTACAACATTTTACAAAATCACAAATTGGTCCTTATGTTAGCTAGACTAAGTTAATACGAACTCAAAAACATAAAAATTATTAAAAACGGACGAGAATCACTCACCCAAATATGGAACCAAGCTTGATTGAAGCTTTCTCTGCTCTCCTCTAGGGTTTTTCGGCAACTTAAGAATGAAGAAGATGATTTAAATTTCATCTTTGTTTTGTTTTAATATTACCTTTAAAAAATTTATACCTCATACAAGGGACTTGTTCAATAAGTTAAAAGGACGTAGCAGTGTATCTGAAAGTTAATAAAGATTCGATTATTCAGTTCTAGTTAAGGAAATGAGATGCTGAAAATTTCTTTAAACTTGAGATAATCATTAAGAATTCTAGTAATATTTCCTAGATCAACTAACGTCTCTGTTTATTTATGAATATAATGAATCAAATTGTTCAATTTTATCTAGATATTTGGATACAGTCGTACTATGATTATTGATGATATTTTGATAGATCTAAAATAGAATTTGTGTATGCATAATATGCGAGAAATGTATTATAGACTATATGTGAGAAATAATTTATGTGAAAATTATCAACGGTGAGTTTTGGTTTAGTAAGGTCGATTTTCTTAGTCAGGTAAAGTTAACAGATGGGTTTGAGTAAGCTCGGGTAAAAGATTTTTCTATTGCTATATGAAAACTTCAAAATAAACAAGAACTGCATAATTAAATTTCGAGGACGAAATTTCCTAAGGGGGAAGAGTCGTAATAGCCCATTTTTCAGTGGTGTCAGAAATAATGGTTTCGGGACCACAAACCTGATAGGAAAATTTTTGTAATGAGTGATTAAATTAAATAAGTTAATATTAATTTTATATGGAATTTTGAATTTGGGAATTTTAATTATTAAATTAAAAGTTAGTATAAGTGGTTTGGTTTAAAAGTCAAGTGGTTTTAGAAAACGAGGTATCCAAATCCTGTCTCTGAAATTAACGGTTGTAAATATTTAATAAAAATATTTACAGAGTCTTATTATATGTGAATTGAAGTTCGGTTAGGTAATTTTGACGATTAATTGCTTAATTAAGGAAAGATGAGTAAATTGTAAAAGGGGTAAAAGTTAATTGCTATTGATTAAAAATAAAAGGGATCAAAGTGGTAATTATACCATGGTCAAAAAGATCAAGCGGTGGAGGGTATGATTACCTTCCACTAACTTTTGGAATATTTGTTCCTTTAGTCCTAAGTAGTTTAAGGTTAAATGAAAATAAAGTTTATTTAGTTAGAATTTAATAGAATTGAATAACCAATTATGAAATTGGACCCTCTTTAAATGACCTAATAATAGAAATGATGTGAAACTCTTTAGATTTTGATAAATTGCATTTAAATCCTAATTAAATGAGAATTTACTAATTAATCTATTTTTAGTATGATCGGGAAGGGTGGTTTCGAGGCCACAAATTCGATATGTTAGACCATAAATATTAAATATTACGAGGTCATTAGTATTATATTAAATTTTGGTTTCGAAATTTTGTTGATTAGATAATCAATTAAGTAAAAAAGATTAAATCGTAAAATGTGCAAAAGTTTATAAGGCATAACATTTATACTAGCACCCAAATCAGCCAAAGCTTTATCAACATGTAAACTACTAATGAGACAAGGAATAGTAAAACTCCCTGAATCTTTAAGTTGGTTGGGTAGTTTGTTTTCGAGAATGGCTGAGCAAACTGCATTAAGCTCAACAATTGACAAGTTGTCTAACTTCCTCTTATTGGTTAACAGCTCTTTTAAGAATTTTACATACTTCGGCATCTGCGAAAGAGCTTCAACAAAAGGTAAGTTAATATCTAATCTTTTTAAGAGCTCAAGAAATTGACCATATTTTTCTTTTTCGTGGTCTCTCTTCAATGCTTCTGGATATGGAATTCGAGGTTTGTATTCTCTAAGCATTTACTTATGCTCTTTCTTGTTTTCCTCAACCTCATTATTTTTCACAACAACTTCTAGCTTCGGGTTCTGTTCAGGCTCGACTAACCCTTCCACACTTTGAACAGTGATTGCATGGATTTGCTCTTTTGGGTTAGTTTCAGTATTACTAGCTAAGCTACCTTGTGATTTTTTTGAAACTATTTAGCAAGCTGCCCGATTTCATTTTCAAGACCATGAATTGACGCTTGTTGATTTTTTAAAGCTATCTCATTGCTCTGAAATCTCGCTTCAGAAGTCGAAATAAATTTAGCAAGCATGTCTTCAAGGTTCGATTTTTTTTCCTTGTTGATGAGGCTGTTGAAAACCCGGAGGAATTTGTGATCTTTGGTTTCCTTGACCACCCCATGAAAAATTTGGGTGATTTCTCCAACCTGCATTATAAGTATTACTATAGGGATTTTTTTGAGGTCTAGAATTATTACCCAAAAAGTCTGCTTGCTCATGGAAATATTTTCAACTCATCATCCCCGCTCCATTTTCATCGCATTGCATCACTGGATGTACCTGTTGAGAAAAATTCAAACCATCAATTTTTTTATTAAGAGTTTCAACCTGATGAGCCAACATAGAAACTACATCCATAATAAAAACACTGGTTGCTTTCATCGGTTTTATTCTCATGACTTGCCACTGAAAATTATTCAGTGACATCTCCTCAATAAGGGCTACCTCTGAAACAACCTATAAAATAAAATAAAAAAATTAAATGTAAAAATTAAATTAAAAACAAAAAATATAAAAATAAAAATGGCTAAATTAATAGAAATAAAGTTTTCCTAATATTTTAGTCCCCGGCAACGGCGCTAAAAATTTGATGCAGTCGAAACTTAACAAAAAAATATGACTAAGGCAAGTGCACCTATCAATTAATAGTATAGTTACGGTAAGCATAGATATCGTTCCCACGAGGACCAAAAGTACTAGTAATAACTGTCTTCCTATTATCTAACCGGTTGAATAAAGTGATTGTTCTAAACTAATTTAACTAAATTAATAAAAAATACGTCAAAGATTAAAGCGAGAAATAATAAGTGTTTTTATACCAAGAAGCAAACAATACCCAGGAATGATTCCACCTAGATTTCATCTGCCATTATCATTCTGAATTAAGCAATTTATTCACTTAGTATTTTGTTTCGTAGAAATCCTTAAATTATGGTAATACCTCTATTCAAGCATAAAAGCAACTGACTCTAGGTTGATTAATTGAAGTTTCTTTCTAATTAAAACTCCTATTGTCGCATTAATTCGATCTATGGATTCCCTTATTAGATTTGACTCTAATCTAGTAGATTTATGTTATCCTATTTCTAAGATTGCATGCAACTCCACTCAATTGTGCTAGATCTACTCTTAAACAGGGTCTATTCCTCCTCTGATTTAAGCACATCAAACAAGAATTAATATCTCAAGAATACTAAATCAAGAATTAAGCACACATAATTGAGAGAAAAATCTAAGTATTTATTGCGTAAAATTAGAAATCAAATGACAGAATTCATCCTAGGGTTCATCTCCCCTAGGTATTTAGGAATTTAGTTCATGCTAATAAATGAAAACATCTCAGAAACAATATAATCATAAGATGAGAAAAAACTCATAATAAAATCAAAAGAATTTAGAAAGAGGTCTTCAATCTTTGCGGAGATTTTCTTCAAAGACAGCTTCTATGGTGTTTCTTCAGTTGCTTCCTTCAATAATCTCTGACGGCTAGGGTTTGAGGAATGGAGAATTTTATAGAAAATTGGAAATCGTAATTCATATCACTCCATCCCCTATTTATAATACATGAAAATCTCTAGTTGGATCCAAATTAAATTCTAAAAAGATAATTAGAGTTAAATCTAAACATTAATTCCCTAATTGAATTCAACTTAAACTTTAAAAGCCTAAAAGATAAATTAAAATTAAATATAAACAATATAACAATAATAATCCTAACTATTAATCCTAAGAAATAGAGTTTAAATTTAAGTAAAGTCTGATGTCCAATATATCTCTTCCTAACTCTTCCACATTCACTCTTTTGCCCCAAATTCTCCTTTTGTCTTTGATTTAGTCCATGTCCATGTGTCCAGCCAGTGTGGCTTCTAAAATCTACTCTTTTTGTAGGTTTTTCGCTCCTTTCGCTTCAAAATGCTTTCCTAAGTATAGAAACATGAATTTAAAAGATTATGAACATAAAATTCATTATTTTAAATCGATTAATCATCCAAAACGCATTAAGAATGAGGCTAGAACATGTTACTTTTGGCACTTTTCAGGGATTGATATAACGACCCAAAGTTAGCAGCATAAAAAAAGATAGTTTGAGGCCCCAATTTCGATGGTTGAGTCGGTGTTACATTAAATAATTAATGTTTATACATATATGCAAAGGTCGTGTTAAAAAAATTGTATCAAGAAATCTTGACATTTGGTTAGTCGAGTCAATAAAAAGGATTAAATTATAAATACTTGAAAAGCATGCTTCTAGAGTTAAAAGTATCAAGTAATTATTGGATAAAATATTGATGGTCTATGTGATAATTAAACCAAGTTAATTATTAGTGGACAATTTTGGACTAAGTGTAGTGGATGATAAAGGTATAAAGCAAGGGCAATTAAGTAATCACATAATAAATAATAGAAAAAAGGAAAACACAAACAGTAATCAAAATAATAAAAAACTGGGGTCATCTTCTTGGGTGCGTCGAAATTAAAGAGGGAGAGAGAGAAAACACTATTGGAGGGAAAAACTTAAGCTTTTAAGGGTTGAAGACCTTGCATGTAACTATTTTGTACTTGATTTTTAATGGTTTTTAATTTTTTTTAATTCTTGAAGCTTGGTTAAGCTAAATAGGGAATTAAATGGACAAAATGGGATAACTATAGGGACTGTCATGGGTCCGAAAATGGTGTTGGGAAAAAAATGAGTGTAGTATTAAAATGTGGGGGTTTGAGAAATGAGTGCTTTAGAAACTGATTCCTGACTCTTTTCTTTCTTTCTTTGAAAATGGTATTTTTATGGTCACCAAGTTGAAGATTTGTTAGATTTAAGAATAGTTTATGAAAATGTAAAAGCTTATTGAGTGACCATTGATATTCTTTAAGTTATATTGATAATATTCATGGATTTGAAATTTGATGATAGTCTTGAGCTAATTATTAAAGGAAGTTTGGGTTCTTGAGTATAATGAGACTTAGATGTGTTAATTTTTAAGAAATTTAATAGGCGAGGATCGAATGTGGCATATATATATATTAAGCTAGTTAAGGGACTAATTTATGAGATTATGATAAGTATAAGGACTGAAATTCAGGATTGTTCTTTTTGTTGGAAATGTGATTGAAGTATTGAGTTTGATAGCTTGAAAATGTTCATCTTGTTTAGTAATTTTTGCTTGTGTTAGTTCTTAAATATTTAAATGATATGTATTGAAAATATCGTGGTTTTAATTAAAGAATTGTTGATACTTATGGGGTTATTGGAAGAGTATTTAGTTTCGATTAGATAAAGAGGAAATATTTTTTTATGTTAATGGATTAAAAATTTAAGTGAGGATTAGATAGAATGAAATTGTTTTGTTGTGGGATAAATTTGTGAAGAAGTTATTAATTAAATAAATTGTGTAGGTTGATTGTTATAATCAATTAGTTAAGCTGGAATGCTAGGTAATTTGTATATTTGGTACGATGATTAAAATTCAATATTTGTGGACTTGAAAATTTGTTATGTTGGAAATAATAATTAGTGCAAAATTATGGAGTATGATAAAAGGGTTAGTGCCATGAATATACATGTCCTTGTTGGTTGATGCAAATATGTTAATTAAGCTTTTGTTTTTAGATCGAGAAGCAAAAAGATCAAGTGATAATCGTGGAAAGGAGAAGGTGGTTGAGTAGTCATTTACTATCTTCATAGCTATCGTAACTCTATAAGTTCATAGACTCGAACTCGAACTTTTCTATTAATTATTTACATAATTATTATTTAAATGTTATTTAATACTTTACATTCAATCTTATATATTTGTGTGTGTGTGTGTATGTAAAAGATGATATTAAATGTTGAATGACGAAATTGTGTCGGTTATCCGACTAGCGTTGGGCACAATTCTTGTCAGTTAATTTGACTAGTGCTGGGCACACAAATCGTCGGTTTAACCGACTAGCATGGGGCGCAACATTGTTGGTTTATCCAACTAAAGTTGGGCTCACCTTTTATATCGTCAGTATATCTGACTAGTGTTGGGCACACCATTTGTTGGTTTAACCGACTAGCGCTGGGCGCAAATTCTTTTTTGGTTTATCAGCTAGGCACCGGGTGCCATGTATCGTTTTGATCATACGGCAAAGATTAATGAACCATTGGAGAAGGTTGGTGTATGGTAGTAATAAGGAAGATATTATATATATATGCTTTGATATATACTTGTTCATTGCAGAAGGTGATATAATTCCTAAATTTTAATGTTAAAGTTGAGAAATAAATCCAAATACGTTGGATATATTTGTGGTGATTTAATTATGTAAAAATTTCTTAATATGAATTGGTTCAATGTTTGCAGGTAGGTAAATAGTAGATGCGGAATCAACATCGTACAAGAATCCCGTACTCATGTTGGTGATGTTCTCTTTTGTGTTTCGGCATGTACCTAAGGAGTCTTAGTTGATATCGATCTTTTGTTATAGTTATGTGTACATATAGTTATTTGAATACTTAAAATATGTAAATGTTTTCATATGGTGCTTTACTTATTAAGTTAGATATTTTGTTGAATTAGGATCTACCTTTAAACTTGATTGTTTTTCTTAAGTTGGGATTATGAAATGTTGCATATTGGTGCTTAGTCATTTTTGTTGATGATTGTGTGCAAATGGTAAAATGTTAGATACTGCATGGATTTACATGACCTCTTTGATTGTTTATGACTTGGTTAAGGTGTCTTTAGAAAGGCAAATTGGTTAGACTTAAGTTTGATATTTTTTTTACTAATTTTGATTATAAATTTTGGCTAGTTAAACTTGATTGTGTATAAAATTGATATAGGTATGTTATTTTGAGCTAAATTATGATTGAATTGTTATGAATGATTTATTTGGTTATATTAAATTGTTTTAGGAAGAATTTTATACCAAATGAATTGGTAATACTTCGGAATTCTAATCTGGCGACAGATACAAGTTGTGAGTGTTACAATTGATTGATGAGATTAAAACTTGGTAACAATAAGAAAGGGAAGAATTTTGCTATCATAAGAAACAGAGTAAGACATAAGTTTGAGACTTCAATAAATGGAGTGTATCCAAAACATATCCTACTTTTTTTCTAGTAAGAAATGAAAGGATCGAGTAGTTAATTTCAGGAGCACTAGAGTTTTAAGACAGATAGAATGAAACAAAATTGCGTGAGATCATCGATGACATTAGTAGCCAGTGCGGTATTATTCGAAATGTGAATAGATCTAAACACAGTCATTGAAGTTAAGTATTTTACAAGGATTTCAATTGGGTATGCTATGTCCTCTTTTATCTATAGTGGCATGAGCAGTTGTTTTATATTTAGTTGTGGTGCTAATCATGTGGGAATGCTGGCTAACCATAATATTAGGTAGAGATATTGTTAATTTGGATGTATTAATGATCGACATTGCTCTATTGTTGGTACTCTATTAAATTATGCTTAGGTAGAGGATTCGATGGCAAGACTCAAGTGTTGTTTCTTTTCTGCTTCTTTCAGTTGTTGTTCTGCTTTATGCATATGAACTTTGTGTTGGTTATGTCACAGCTGGTTCCAGTGCGACTAAACGATGTTCTCTTTCTGGACTTTTTCTTTGGTGTATCCGCAATTGCCTTAGCAATTTATATGCCGCATGGTTTTTCATGGAAGTGGCTTAAAGGTGGACGCGTATGTCCAGAAGGCATATAAATTTGCATATTCTGATAGCATAAAAATGGGTTATGTGTCTTGTTTACCAGAATCATCAGACTCAAATGGGTTATATCATCGGGAGTTTAGTAGGGCTTTACATCTTGGACTTTTTACCTTGGTTCCCTTATCGTTCTTCTTGTCTACTCTATCCTACGTGTTCTAACTGCAAAGGTTACACATGGGCGTGGGACTACTACATTTTCTATGGTTATAATTCTTGATTGGAATATGGGAGCATGCTTGTATAAGTTTTAGCTTTTCAAAAATCGTGTTGCTGCACTTGTTGTTGTTGGAACTACACGGGTTTTTCTCATTTGCTTTGGAGTGCATTATTGGTACTTGAAGCATTGTTTTAACTATACGGTTGTAGCATTTGTCTTATTAGAGCACAGTGATCCGTATAAGGAATGGTTTTCGTAGGAAGGAGCAAAGTAGTTCTTCTAGTTTATCTGATGGTTGTGGCTCAAGTACGAAACGCAGTTGTAGTGTTGAAGCATGTCATTCTACTAATATCATCAAAGATAGTAATTAGAGTATTGTTCAAAACTATGATGCTAATAATTCGAATAGTCTTGTTATGAATCCAACTTCTAGCTTTCGTGAAGGGATAAATAGTGATAAGAGTGTAGACAGCGGAAGATCAAGTTTAGCATTGCACAGTAATTTTCATTAATTTGATGATCTTGAATTATGTCAACAAGACAGAGTTGGTTATCAGGCTTTGTATGAACTATTGCAGTTTGTTATGATTTTTGAATGGAAATAAGAGGGAGTTACGATAGATGTTATGACTGGTTATCTTTGACGACAAGAAGAATGGTTTGATCTGAATTGTGACTATCAGAGTAACGAAGTCGATTAAGTTTGTTGTAGTCAGAACAGAGTAACCATTGGAAAGGCTAGTCGAAATGTGTGTATTTGAATTTATTTTTAGATTCTGAAGTAAATTTCATAGATATTTGCACAAGAAAACAGATAGTTAGAACAAGAAATTCGAATTCTGGAATACTTAATATAGAGATATATCAGCCAGATAAGAGATAGTTTGGAAAATATTATTAGGTTAATTTTGTGTTTATTTGTAGGAATCAGACTGGTATTAATGATCTGAGTTATTCGGTTATGCTTCAACACATGATTTATAAGGAATTTCTCGATAATTGTATTGCTGATGATGAAGCTGTTACGGGAAAACATCAAATTTGTTCAAATAAGTTAGGTATCTACTTCAGTTTAATTGAGTAAAGAAATTATTTTTATAATTGCATTTCTTTTAGACGATCGTGAATTATGATGTGTTGTTTGTTATGAAGCAGAGAAAAATATTCCAATTAAGGTAATGAACAATTCTGAGATTTCATAAGACATCTATACGAGGTTCATGGCATGGTTTATTTTATCTAAACTAGGAAACGATGAAAATGTATAATGGTTTGAGACAAAGTTACTGGTGCTCAGAAAAGAACTTGAGGTTTCAGAGTTTACATTGAGATATCTGATATGTGAATAAGTCTAAGTAGAGTATTGAGTATTGTTTGTAATATTATGATTTGGTACGGGTTTTGGTTGGGAACGATTTCAATGGATTTCATATATGGACTACCTTTAAGGTTGAGAAAGAAAAACTTGATTTGAATAGCTTCTATAGAGTGAGATATTTCGAGGATGAAATTTTCGTAAGGGGGAGTTATAACAGCCCGTTTTTTAATGGTGTCGTAAATAGTGATTTCGAGGCCATAAATCCGACGAGTGAGTCCGTAAATATTATTACTTAATATTTACGAGTCAAATATAACATTAAAATAATTTTTTAATTTACAGTTTATGCTATTTGACTAGGTAATTTGATTTATATGGTAAATCTTTAAAGTCAAGTGGTTATAAAAATTGAGGTATCGGGACCTCGTTTCTATAAACCGAGCCTGTAAATAATTTTATTGAATATTTACAGAATGATTGTTTAGGTGTATTAAAGTTTGGTATAAAAATTTTAATGTTTAAATGATTAATTGAGTGAAAAGGATTAAATTGTAAAAGATAGAAAAGTTGAAGTCTATATGTTAAAGGAGTCAAATAAACTAAATAACATGAAAGAGTTAAATAATGAAGTTGCATGTCAATATTTCCAAAAATAAAAATAGTGGAGTTTGGTGGATTATAAGTTAAGAATATTTAATGATTTTAAAGGCTAAATTAAAGTAAATAAGTAATAAAATAAAACAAACAAAATATTATCTCTTTCATTGCTTCTCTCCACCGAAAATTGGCATTAAGAACCACTATTTTTGAAGCTATAAAATTTGGCTAGGACAAGGGCTTTGCATGTAAGTTATTTTGATTTCCATTCTTTTAAATTTTTGTATTTTCATAAACATAGAAGCTTAATTCATGCAACCACATGGATCATTTTGTAGAAATATGTAAAGTTGGTGAGTTCACCATGTGAGAATTTAGATGATATGCTGTTTATAAAAGATTGTATAAGTTGATGATGATTTTAGCTCGTTTTATAACATTACGGTGAATTGGTTTTTAAGTTTAAGGGCTTAAATGTGATGATTTCGAAATTTCAAGGGTTTTTAGCTAAAAACTAATTACTTAGGGACTATTTTTGAGATTATTAAAAATTAGGTACAACCTCTCTAATCCAATTTCGTTTAAATTTAGTAAATAGAGTTTATGGATTTATTTGCATAAAATATAAAAGGTTAAGGATAAATTCCATAAATGCTCAAATAAATAAATGGTGGAAAAATATAGGCCGATTTAAGCCTAGGTAAAATTCGACTAACATAAATGTTAGCTAGAATTGGTAAATTTACAAGTTTAAGATTTAAGGACTAAATTGCATAAAATGTAATATTTGAGTGTAATTTCATAAATTTGAATTATTAATTGTTATAGGTTAAATTGATCATTTTAAATGATGGAATAGAGTAAATTTAATAATAAAATATTTACTTAAATCAAGAGACAACTCAAACGGACACAAATCGTGAAAAAGTCGAAGTTGCGGAATAGCGGTTAGACCGTGTTGGAAGTTGTTATGTAATTGAGGTAAATTCGTATAAGAATTAAGTTAATATATGTTATTTTATATGTCATGTTCATAGTTATTATGTTATAAATAAATTAGAGAAATAATTATAACATATTTTGGTAATATAATTCAAAATATGAAGTTAATTAAAAAGAATGACATAGTGCTTTGGTTTGGAAGAAATAATTAAAAAGAGAATTATGGTGGAGGAATTGTATATTGGAAAAAGCATATAATAGAAAGCAAAACTAAGGTAAATGGATTTTGGATGAATTATTATGCAGAACATTGTTAATCGTATTGTATTTAATAATTAAAGTGAATTAATGATGATTGTATGAGCATGTAAATTACATGAATGGTTATATGAGAATGAATGACACGAATAAGGATACTGAAAGAGACCCGTTTGAGCTTAGAGAATACTTAGGATACAAGTGACATGTCATTAGGAAGTATATGTATTGGCTGCTAGTCTTGGAAGTCCTACCGATGACTGAGATCCAGCAATTGTTACGGATTCTCCATAGCTCGTGTGAGCAGCATCGTGTAACTACCGTCCTGACCGACAGCTCATGTGAGCACTATTGAAAAGGAAAAGGAAAAGTTACAGTTACATTTACATGAAAAAGTATTCTGAGTATTCAATGTTATTCGAAAAGTTTCAATGGGTAAGAAAAGGTCAATTGAAAGGTATGTATAAAGACTTAATGTTTATATGATATGGAAAGATGAAGAAGTATATATGAAATGTAAATGGATGATAAATTATCATGTGATGGATGAATTATGCATTAAATCCATTTCTTAATATATGTTATGTTTTATGGATGTTATGTTTACTTACTATTTATTACCATATGATTTCAATGGGGAGTATGTGTAAAAGATATGCATGGGTGATGGATTATGGATAAATTCTAAATGCTTATCTTGTATAAGCCATGAGTTAATTGAGATTTATATGTAATGCAATAGTCACTAACCTTGTGAGGTGATGTGTATAGGAAAGAAAGTTTGGCATAAGACATGAGAAATGTAGGTTCGGTTGTTTAGGAATTTACTAAGCATTAAATGCTTACGAAATCATTTCCTCTATCTTGTAGATTATCGAAAGCGCAGTCGGTTGAAATCTCGTCAGAGTATCGTCACACTATTTATTCCGCATATTGGTATTTATGGTTATTTCAGTTAACGGTTATAAATGAAATGTGTTAGGGTTAAAAATTTTATCAAATGAATTTGCATGCCTTGAGTTGGGCAAAGCTTGTTGTGGTTAATGCTTAAAATGTGGCATGATTTGGAATGGTTATTTTGACATGGTTGACATAAGTTTAAACTAGAACATTGAGATGTTGAATGGTTCCTATCATGTATATGTTTTTGGTTCAAGTTAAGAACATGTATGTTTAGATACATTGTGTTGGTAAATTGTGGTGCCTATGAATGACACATTGTGTAAAGATTTAGATAAGTTGTTTAATATGTGTAAAGGTGTCTAAATGGTGTTTTGATCATGGGAATGCATGCATAATTTTAGTATCATGTTGAGTAAGTTTTGGCTTTGTATTGGCTTGAGTTAGGGGTCAATTGGTGCACACACGGCCTGGACACGGGTAGACACAAAACCATGTTCCACACACAGGCACCCCACAAGGCCATGTGTATTTTTCAGTTTAGGTGCAGTAGGCACACGTGAGGGCACACGGGCTGACACACAGCCGTGTTGTAACAACCCATTTTCAGTGGTGTCGAGAATGGTGGTTTCGAGACCCCAAACCTGACACAAAGATTTTTATAATTAGTGTTTAAATTAAATAAGTCAATATTAATTTTATATGATATTTTGAATTAAGGAATTTTAATTTTTGAATTAAGAGTTAGTATAAGTGGTTTGATTCAAAGGTCAAGTGGTTTTAGAGAATGAGGTATCGAGACCTCGTTTTTGAAATTTAGGGCCATAAATAATTGGCATAATGACAAAATTAGCCCCTAATGTTTGAGTGTTTTTTCATTTAGGCCCTTATGTTTTTTTTGGCTAACTTTCATGCATAACCTTTTTCAAGTTGATCATTTTGTAACGGTCTTGTTGATGTGGTCGTTAAGGGACTATCGACGCTTACGTGGTAATTTTTTTTCCAATTGGGTGCGTCCACGTAAGCATCTGCTGGCGTGGTACTATTTTATCTTATATGCCACGTTAGCAAATGATTTTAAAATTATTAAAGTTATTTTTTAAAATATAAATTATTAAAATTATTTTAAAATTATTAAAATTATTATTATTTTTAAATAAAATTATTAAATAATTTTAATTTCCAATTTCATCTTCTTCTTCAACAACAAGAAATTCCAGATTTTCTTACATTTTCCTATCAACCAAACACTCAAAAAAATTTGTTTTTCTTACATAATCCCATGCTTCCTCATTTTTTTCCTGAAAACCCCTCAAATTCCCCCATTTTGTCTTATATTTCAAAATCCCTAATTCCAGTTTCGAATTACTTCTAATTTGTAACATTTTTTCCCTACTTTTGACTCCACCATTTCTCTAACAAGATGGAAAGAAGGGAAAATAAAAAAGTCAATAAAATAACTTTTTTTTCTCAATCCAATAAAAGAACTCCCTAAAATGAATCGAATTGCAGACCCAAAAATTTGGCAATGATTTCATGAAGAAGAAGAGCAAGTTTCGTATGTGCCATTAACTTTCAACAGCTGCCTTCTCTTGAAAACCAAGAACCCAGCAACACCAAACTGCAGGATGATAATAATGTCGATGAACAAAAGCCCATGCTTTTTCCCAGTATTGAGCTTGTTCCCAGTACAGTGCTTGTGATTTTGTAAATATTGTGGTGGTCGTCGTCTAGGATGATGAGTTTGATTTCGGTGGTGTTCGGGAAAAAGTAATTAAAAAAAAAAGGGTGACAAATTAGAAGTAATTCAGAACTGGAGTTAGGGATTTGAAATAGAAGACAAAAATGAAGGAATTTGGGAGGGTTTTCGAGAAAAAAAATGAGGAAGAATGGGATTATGTAAGAAAAACTATTTTTTTGGGTGTTTGGTTGATGGGAAAATGTAAGAAAATCTGGAATTTCTTGTTATTGAAGAAGAAGATGAAATTGGAAATTAAAATTATGTAATAAATTTATTATTTCAAAAAATAATTTTAATAATTTTAAATTAATTTTAAAAAAATTTAATAATTTTATTAAATTTTTTTTTTTAATAATTTTAAAATCATTTGCTGACATGACATATAAGACAAAATAGTGCCACGTTAGTAGATGCTTACGTGGAAGCACCCAGCTAGAAAAAAAATTACCACATCAGCGTCGTTAGTCCCTTAACGGCCACGTCAGCAAGACCGTTAAAAAATGATCAATTTGAAAAAAAAGGGTTATGTATGAAAGTGAGCCAAAAAAACCATAAGGGCCAAGGTGACAAAACACCCAAACGTTAGGGGCTAATTTTGTTATTATACCTAAATATTTTTACTAAATATTTACAGAGTCTTATTATATGTGAATTGAAGTTTGGTTGGGTAATTTTGATGATTAATTGCTTAATTAAGGTAAAAGGAGTAAACTGTAAAAGAGATAAAAGTTAATTTCTATTGATTAAAAAATAGTAAAGGAACTAAAATGGTAACTAAAACATGGTTAAAAAGTCCAAACGGTGGTGGATATGATTGATTGCACTAACTTTTGGATTATTTATTCATTTAGTCCTAATTAGGTTAAGGCCAAATTCAAAACAAGTTTGTTTAATTGAAATTTAATATAATTGAAGAACCAATTGTGAAATTGGACCCTCTTTAAATGACTTAATAATAGAAATGTTGTGAAAGTCTTTAGATTTTGGTAAATTGCAATTAAATCCTAATAAAATGAGGATTTACTAATTAGTTAAATATTAATAATTTAATATTTATGAGGTCGTTAGTATTGTATTAAAACTTGTTTGTGAAATTTTATTGTTTAGATAGTTAATTAAGTGAAAAGGGTTAAATCGTAAAAGGCGTAAAAGTTGAATTCTATTAATTAAAGGCATTAGATGCTAATTGAAAGGTAAGTTAAGGTACTTGAAGGGTAAATATACCATTAGAAAGATGTATGGACGCTCTTGGCCTTGGAATTTGGTAGAATTTGAAGTAATTAGCTAAGGATAAAAATGTAATTACATAAAAAGTAAAAAAAGTAAATTAAAGCATGAATTAAACAATGGAAGAAAGTCATCTTCTTTCTTAAGCTAGAACCAAAACCCTAAAATGTCATGGAATGAAGCTTCGGTCACTTGTAATTTTTGATTTGGTATGTAAATCTCGCCCGTTTTTAGTGATCTTTTATGTTATTGAGTTTGTATTAGTTTAATCTAGCTAGCCCAATGACTAATTTTTGAATCTGTTAAATGTTATGGATTCTTCCATTGATGATTTTTGTATGTTCTTGAAATATTATGATGGATTATTAAGCTTGGTTGTTAAACAAGACTATTTTGTAAAGTAATTTTTATGTTAAAGGACTAAAAATGTTAAACTGTTAAAATTGCAAGGACTTTAGGTGAAATAACAACAAGTGTGGGTTGTAGTGGAGTTCTAAACCATTCGGGTGAACTTACTTTTGTTTGAAAATGGTTAATTTGCAAATTTTGAGCTAATGGACTAAATTGAATAAAATTGAGAAGTTAAGGGAAATTTTGTAAAAATAACAAAAAGGTTTATTTGCATAAAATGATTAAAAATTCATGTTGATTTAAATAATTGAATGAAATTATTGTAATAGATGAAGATCGTGCTACCGATCGCGAAAAAAGGGAAAATTACGGATTAGTCCTTGGAATCCACTTTATCTACAATATTGTCCGGTAAGTTCGTAATGTTAAATTTGCATTTAAATAGTACATTATTTTTATTCTTTATGATTGTCGCAGAATAGGTTATGGTACGTGAAATTGAGAAAGATGAAAAAGAAATGAATAAAAGAGATATCAAGCTTTGAGCCGGTTATTTGAAACCGACGCGATGGCTAGGGTACTGTATATGTTGCGAGTCCTCATCAACTTGGTATGAGTAGCATCGTGAGTCGAGAAATGAAAAAAAGAATCAAAGAATGGATTATAAGCCCTGAGATTTATGCTTGATTTTCATATTCTTCTCTATAACTTGTATGAGCAGCATCGTTAGGGAACAATTATACGTACAAATACCATATAGATGGCTGAGGTACTGCATATGTTACGAGTCCTCATCAGTTTGGTGTGAGCAGCATCGTATACTGGTAACAGAGATGACATCTGTCAAAAGGGATGAAATTTTGATTATAGTTTACTGAAGTACAGCTATGTTCTAGTTCGATTAATTTACAGATTGTACAACACATATTATTTGGTAACTTACTAAACTCTACGAACATGCTAAGCTAAGAAAGCTTACCTGTGAAATTTTGTTGTTTTGTAGATTCTATTTTGCTGCTTGAATATCGGATCGTCTCGAAGAAATCACACTATCTCGAGAGCTCACTTGGTAGTATTTACATCACTTGATTATATGGCATGTACTAGAATGTTGTTATCTTCAATAGTACTTGATTTGGATGAGTTGTAAAATGACTTGTTGAGCTTATGTTTTATAAGTTTTGTTGATTTTTTTCAAATAGACATACATGCATAAGATATAATGTCTTGTGAATCTGTGAATGTTGATTTGTTAAGCTTCCTTCTCATGAGAAATTGTATATTTTGTGTTGTGAATTGATGAAAGTTTTGTTATCATTCAGTTATAAACTTAAAAGATTTAGGTGCATATTTGGAATCTGCATACTTGTTTCGGTAGCATTACAGAAGTATCGGTAGTTCTGGGCATAGTAGTATTGGCAGTCTGAAACTTGTATCGATAAAAGTTATATGGTAAAACTTCTTAGCTCTTTAGAGTTTGTTGTATCGGTAGAAGTGTAAATTGTATCGATAGTAGCCATACTTGTATCGGTATAACCTTCCTAACTACCGATAGGAAATTGCTACTATTTTAAGTTATTTACTGACTTGATTTCTACCGATACTTGTCCAACAAGTACCGGTAAAAGTCCCCCAAAATTGTGAAATGATTTTTTTGCCCTAAATAGATTGTATAGTTATTTAAGTTTATAATTATATTAAAATGAATATGCAAAATTAAATGGAGATAGTATTCTGAGTTGAAAGTTCGTAATTGTATAAATTGTGATTGATTTGTATGTATAAAAAAAACTCATAAAGTTCTGTGAACTTTGAGACCCTAGACCAGAGATGGTTATGATTTTTGGGTGTTAGACGTGTGACCCAACTTCGAAGCCACACACGGGCAAGCACACGATCGTGCGCCCTTGTTTCCCAAATTTTCCAACTATTTTTGAAACTTTCAGATTTGTTTTAAATTAGTCCCAATATAGTCCTAAACCATCTTTAAGACCTCGAAAGCCTAATTTAAAGCCCTAATGTGTATGTTTAATATAAATATGTATATGTATGTTTAAGTTAGATTATTATGGGATTTTGAAGTTAGATGTTTGTATTGATTAGTAATCCTATATAACCCTAATTCGATGATAGAGATGGATTAAGGGTGTTACATTTAGTGGTATTAGAGCTACGATTTAATCGATTCTCGGACTAAACGTAGCATGTATGGAGTCTAGAAATACATGTTATTTTATAACCTGAGATAGTGTGATATCTCCTAACATGATTTGAAATTGTTCTTCCTTTAGATAAAAGATAATTTCCAACCGAGCTAATTCCAATGGTGCTGAAAGCAATATTCCAGTCTTCGATTAAAAGGTTGCTTGGAACGATGAAAATGTGCAAGTGTACACAAACGTATTCAAGTAATAAAGTGACAAGTAAATGTCGAGTATCGTACCTACAGGGACTGTGCTATGAAAGGTATTTATGAATTATTTAATCAACAAATTGGTTAAAAATAAGATAATATTTGTGAGGGATATTAATCTAAAGTATTCTAAACTAAACTAAACTAAGTTAAAACTAAATTTCAATGCACAGTTTCTGAAGATTTAATCAATATGACATAAATGTGTCAGGTTAATGGCTTGAAATACTTAATTAAATCTAAATTATGTTCATGTTCGTTACAAAATGATATTCACGGCAACATGGTATCTTGCTAACTTATGAACAACATTACTTACAAAAATCAATTTATCTCTTGAACATACACCTATGCCAATATGACCGACTAAACTAATCTTTGATAAGTAAATGTGGTATAGAACATAAATACATTATGAAATCAATTTATCTCTTGAACATACAACAATGCCAATACAACCGACTAAATAAATATTCGTAAGTATGTAAAAGATCAAATAAAGTAACAACATACACCTATATTGAAACAATTTAATCACAAAAATCCTGTAAGTTATGCAAGGCTAGTATTCTACAATACAGTCATAATTTTAACCCTCAACTTCCTTAGAAGATTAAGCATGCACAAATTAAATAGTGTGTCCATTAATCACAATTTCAATGCGCTTAAATGATTAATTCAATAGTTATATCACAAGGGTAATGCAATAATAACATAGACATGATAATATTTAATTAAACAAAATATTCAGGGCTTATAACAATATAAACATGATAAATAAATAATCAAGTAATCCACATAATCAACCCAAAACTTTAAGAAATTTAAGCCATTTTAATTAAATAAATAATAGCATTCACAATAGTATTCATCATGATAACAAACAAGAATCTAAAATATGAGAAAAAGAATAGGATTAAATCCGACGATTTTTCAAGAACTACTTCTGCGTTCTTCGTCGTTCTTGCTCAATTCTTCCCAGATCGAGATCTTTAATGAACACTCAACAAAGGCTATGCAAGGGCTAAAGAATCACTTTTATCCAAGCGGGGAAATCGGCAAGGAAAAGGAAGAGAAAATGGATGGAAGGCTTAGAGAGCAAATGTGAGAAAGAAGAGAGAATGAAGTGAATTGGTGTGTAAAATGAGATGAGTGAGAGTGGAATCTATAGTTGAGTGTTGGTGGCTATATTTAGCAAATAAATATCAGCCACACAACTTGCTTAGCCAGCCATGGATGAGAAAGGTTTGAAAAATTCAAACTCTGCTAAAATTGGATTGGGGTGAGAATTTGAAACCACCAAAAGTGGAGGGGTTTGAATGGGGTTTTGGGAAAGTTTAAGGGCTTTTTTACATGGTTGAAATGGTAAAAATAATAAGCTAAATGAGTCAGCTCTTGGACGGCACATGGCTAGCCTAAATCAAGGTGGTTCGACTCTCGGTTGCATGCACATCATGCCACTTCAATTCAACCTTTATAAATTATTTTTAATCCAAATTAATTGAATTAAAAATATAATTATAAAGCATAATTTAGCTTCATATTGGATCGACCCTTGGCTGGAAAAATATTATTCTTAGCTCTTCATTGACTTGCTGTAAAAATTCCCTCAACTGTTTAAGCTGTCAACAATGTCTGTTGGATCGATTTTCACCAATTATGCAAATCTGTCAAAAAATCATCAAATTCATGCTTAATATTTATAAAAATAATTAAAAATCAATATGTTAGAAATTTTAGCACAAATTAATTATTTTGTAATTAAATTATATTTTTCGACATTAATTACTTAAAATTTGCATGAATTTAGGTTCAAAATGGTATGAAAAAGTCTATATATTTTCATTTAGGGGTGAGCAAAATCTGATTCGATTCAAAAAACATGAAAAATAATTCAAATTTTGAATTAAATAGTTTAAGTTATATGAGATAATCAAGTTATTCGGATCAACTCGAATAAAAAATTAAGTTTTTCGGTTTAACTCAAATATGAATTACACAATTCGAGTTATCCGAAAATCCGAATAAGAAAAGGAAAAACTACGTCAATTTGATAAATATTTACCTTTTCTAAAGTTAAATGTAAAAACTAAGTCATTTTAATAAATATTTACTCATTAAGTTAAAAGGCAAAACTATTATATTATTTATGTAGTTAAATAATCTTGTACTTCGTCTGCTAGTTAAACAATCGGTGCATGTAAAACACAACATTGGGTATAAATAATAAAATACATTAGCTCAACTCGATTTGACTCGATTCGATTCGGTTCGAAAAAATTCAAATTGAATTCGGTTACTAAAATAAGATTCATCAACTCGACTAACTCAAAATTTTTTTACTCGATTCAACTCAACTCGAACAAATACTCACCCCTATTTTCATCGTTCCAATGCTCATGATGCTGAAATTTGAAAAGGTTAGAGTAAAGGTATGCTGTTTATATTAATAATGAATGTTATGTTAATGTGTATATGAGAATAAAATTTTATGGCTTTACGACCTCCACCCCCTTCGTCCCCAAAATTCTATATCATGGAATATTCACAGTATTTCTGTTGATTAAGTTTGTACATGTGGAGATGAATAACTTAACAATAGAATGGATAATAATTTAATTTTTGTTAGTTGAAGAACTAGTTAGTAAATACAGAAAGTTTTGGATGAAATATTATATCTTTCTAAAGATTTCTTGAGATGGTGATTTCACTGTTAAAAGAAGAGGTTAATAATTGGTAATCAAAATTAACTATTATGGTACTTTCAGGATGGATTAATCGGGATTTCTTTTGAATGGATTAAGCTAGTGAAACAGATTAGTTGTGGGTTTTTGAATAAAAATAGTTCAAGTCGGTAAGTTTGTTAATAAGATGGTATCCACTGAAGAGGAAATATGTACATGTTTCGAAGAGGGATTGATTGATGAGATTAAAACTTGGTAACAATGGGAAAGAGAAGAATTTTGCTATCATAAGAAATAGAGTAAGACGTGAGTTTGAGACTTCAATAATTGACGTGTATCCAAAACATATCCTATTCTCTAGTAATAAATGAAAGGATCGAATAGTTATTTTTTGGACCACTAGTGTTTTTATGACAGATAGAATGAAACATAATAGTGTGAGATCATCGATAACATCAATACCCAGTGCGGTAGTATTCGAAATGTAAATAAACCTGAACACAGTCATCAAAGTTAAGTATTTTACAAGGATTTCAATTGGGTATGCTATGTGCTTTTTTATCTATAGTGGCATGAGCAGTTTTTTTATATTTAGTTGTGGTGCTTATCATGTGAGAATGTTGGCTAATCATAATAGTAGGTAGAGATATTGTTAATCTGGTTGTATTAATGATTGTCATTGCTCTATTATTGGTATTCTATTAAATTATGCTTGGGTAGAGGACTCGATGCAAAGACTCAAGTGTTGTTTCCTTTCTGCTTCTTTTAGTTGTTGTTTATGCATACGAACTTTGTGCTGGTTATGTCACAGCTAGTTCTAGTGCAACTAAGTGATGTTCTCCTTCTGGATTTTTCTTTAGTGTATTCGCAATTGACTTAGCAATTAATATGCTCTTTATATGTCGCATGGTTTTCAATGGAAATGGCTTAAAGGTAGATGGGTATGTCCGGAAGGCACATAAATTTGCACATTCTGATAGTATAGAAATGGGTTACGTGTCTTGTTTACCAGAATCATCATACTCAAATGGGTTATATCCTCGGGAGTTTAGTAGGGCTTTACATCTTGGACTTTTTTACTTGGTCCCCTTATCATTCTTCTTGTCTACTCTATCATATGTGGTCTAACTGCAAAGGATACACATGGACTTGGGACTATTACATTTTCTATAGTTATAATTCTTGATTGGAATATGAGAGAATGCCTGTATAAGTTTCAGCTTTTTAAAAATAGTGTTGCTGCACTTGTTGTTGCTGGAACTACATGAGTTTTTCTCATTTTCTTTGGAGTGCATTATTGGTACTTGAAGCATTATTTTAGCTATACGATTGTAGTGTCTATTTTATTAGAGCACAGTGATTCGTATGAGGAAAGGTTTTCGTAGGAAGGAGCAAAGTAGTTCTTCTAGTTTATTTGATGGTTGTGGCTCAAATATGCGCTCGTGATCCTCACCATACAGGCTTTGGAAGAAAGTTGTCACTTCCTTCTCAATAGCCACTAGGTCAAAGATCCAGTCCTAGAAGAGTTACGAATGGTAGTAATGCGGTTTTTTCCTTCTTTGCAAGGCCCGAGCATGGAAGAATTTGGTGTTATGATACCCAAGGTAAAGCCAATCGCATCTAGCTTTTTGCTTTCAGAGCATCTCTTCATGCCGTAACACTTCCTCCAATTCCTACCTTAAATAAATCTCAAGAAGGGCTAAAAGATTGGACCCTGACGCATCCATTTGTTCATGAACTGCAGATAACTCGTGCACTAGGTTCCTCTTGTGGGTAGTTATGTGGACATAAACCGACTTGTTCCACTTCCTGAGGCCCTCAGTGAGGTTAGAGAGAGTCATTCATCGAGACCCTGGATTCCCAATTATCTTTCACAAAGTTACCAAAGTTTGGGTGTTCAGTCTAATCAACTAAGAAATGAAAGGGTTTTCCTCTAGGCAGTACGATATCTGGACTAAGGCTAAGGAGAAGAGGTCTATAGTCAGACTTGATCTTACTCAAGTGTATTTCACTATATTGTGAGCTTCATTTGCAAACAATTTGATCTTGTTAGGATTGTCTCTTGTTTACTAATTTGTATCTCTTTTGAGAGAATTTGAAACTTAATATTTGGATAGAAATCTTAAGTGATTGTAAGGTTAAACCTTTTCGTCAAAGGTTCTACAAATCTAGTGGATTTGAGAAAATACTTAGTGATGGAAAGCTAAGGTAGTGGAGTAAGCATTTGAGGTTGAACCACTCTAAATTCTTTGTATCAAATTGTTTTTATTTTCTCTATTCTTTTCAACAATTTTTAAAAGGTCAATTCACCCTCCCTCTTGGAAATTTCGGTTCAATCCATAAATTTGACATATATCAAACATACACATTTGGGCTTTAAATCAGGCCTTCGAGGTCTTAAAAATAGTTCAGGACTGAATTGGGATTAATTTAAAACAAATTAGAAAGTTTAAGGAATAGTTGGAAAATAATGGAAATAGGGGCGCAAGGCCGTGTGCCTACCCGTGTGTGGCTTTGAAGTTAGGTCACACAACCGTGTGTCAGCCCGTGTACCCGTCCATGTGCCTACTGCACCTAAATAGAAAAATTCACATGGCCGTGTAGGGTGCCCATGTGTCCACGAATTGACCACTAACTCAAGCCAAAACAAAACCAAACCTTGCTCAACATGATACCACAATTATGCATGTATTCCCATGATCAAAAACACCATTTAGACACCTTCTCACATATTAAACAACTTATCTAAACCTTTACATAATGTGTCATTCATAGGCACCACAATTTGCAAACACAATGTATCTAAACATACATGTTCTTAACTTGAACCAAATACATATACATGACATGAACCATTCAACATCTCAATGTTTTAGTTTAAACCTATGTCAACCATGTCATAATAACCATTCCAAATCAGGCCACATTTTAAGCATTAACCATAACAAGCTTGGCCTTACTCAAGGCAAGCAAATTCATTTGATAAACTTTTTAACCCTAACACATGCCATTTATATAACCATTAATTGAAATAACTATAAATACCAATATGTCGAATAGATAGTATGACGATACTCTAACGAGATTCCAACCGGCTGAGCTTTCCAATAATCTACAAGATATAGGAAGCGATTTCGTAAGCATTTAATGCTTAGTAAATTCGTATAAGAGAAACTTACTCAACATATTAAATTAAATAACCAAATCTACTTTCCTCATGTCTTATGCCAAACTTTCTTTCCTATACACATCACCTCACAAGGTTAGTGACTATAGCATTACATATAAATCTCAATTAACTCATGGCTTATACAAGATAAGCATTTAGGCTTTATCCATAATCCATCACCCATGCATATCTTTTCCACATACTCCCCATTGAAATCATATGGTAATAAATAGTAAGTAAACATAACATCCATAAAACATAACATATATTAAGAAATGGATTCCATGCATAATTCATCCATCACATGATAATTTATCATCCATTTACATTTCATATATGCTTATTCATCTTTCTATATCAAATAAACATTAAGTCTTTATACATACCTTTCAATTGACATTTTCTGACTCGTTAACCTTTTCGAATAACATCGGATATTGGGAATACCTTTTCATGCAAATGTAACTTTTCCTTTTCCTTTTCAATAGTGCTCACACGAGCTATGAAGTGGGCTTGCTCACACGAGCTGTGGGTGATAGTAATAGAAATAACCATTGATTTTTCCTTACTTATTGTTTAAGTTGTTCCATTTAGTCATCCTTAGCACATATTTAGCATTTTTTTGTTTAGTTTATTGCATTTTCTAACTCAATGGACCTTAGCTTAGTTGCTCTTAATTTTGTCATATTTTACTACTAATGTAGCTGCATGAGTCTATTCAGAATTGCGCCCAAAATTGTCACTGCATGACGATGTCCAAAAATGTCGCTGCATGAGCATGCCCAAAATTGTCACTGTAGGAACTCGTTCAAAATTATCGCTGTGTGAATATGTCCAGAGTTGTCGCTGTATAAACATGTCTAGAATTGCACCCAGAATTGTCGCTGCACTTGACAGCTGTCCGGATAAGAACAAAAATTGCATGAGCTGTCCAGTCTGGTATAATAGTACAACCATAGACAGCTCAACTCTGCAGAAAAGATACTTGTACAATTTGGAGGGATATAAATACTCATAAGGAAAGAGAAAAGCTCTCTCTCTCTCTCTTTTAGTCTCCTTTAGTGCATATTCTTCTTCAACCAAGCTTTTGAAGCTTTTCGACTAAGGGCTTGTGGCCTCCATGGGTGAACCGACGTGATGAGGAGGCAGATCTGCTCCTGATAAGAAGCCCTAAATGCGACGAAGAGAGAAGTAATGGAGCAAGTCGAGTAGCTTAGGAATAGTATTCTCCATTTATTCTTTTACATTTCTTTTCTTAAATGCTAGTGATTAATGTTCATTTCAAGTTTGTATGGAAATACTCTTGATTTTTAGACTAAATGATATCTTATTCAAGCTTTCTTTTACTATTAAATATTTAGGTTTGATTGTTTTGACCACGGAAGTGTGAATGCAGTCACAGCGATAAATTAAACTAACAAGCAAGACAACGAAAGTTGCTTGGGGATTGAAGGAATTTAATCCACTTGTTCTTGAATGTGTTGCATTGTCAGTACTGGAAAGTGTGGTTAGTGTGCATGTTCAAGTCTAGATTTAATAGAAAAGCCCAGTCAGATAAGATATTCATTGTGCTTATTTGCAGTGATAATTACCTCGTATTTTACACCTTGTTATCCACACTTAGTATTTTGCTAACTATCCACGTTGGGGACCCCATTTCATTATTATCGCATTTTAGTTTTATTTTCACAGTATTGCTCCAACAACAACTCTCACAATTTATCTTGTTTTATTTGATCATTGCATTGACATTAATAAAAAAAACAGTGATCCTTGTGGGATCGATATACGACAGATTCACATCTGTCTACTATACTTGCATCGACAGTGTACGTTTGCACATATTTGCTGTGACGTTTACAACGCGATCAAGTTTTGGCGCCGTCGCCGGGGATGGCATTTGTTTGATGTTTATTTTTGTTTTTGCAGTTTATTTTTATTATATAATATTTAATTGCTACTAACTTGTTTTTCTTTTTGTTGCTATTTTCACATTTTATTTCAGGTGTTTATTTTATTTTATTTTTTTCTTCAAGTTTATTTTACGTCTTGTTTTTTTTTTTTGCAGAATAATTAGGTACCATTGTCACCGCACTTGGGTTTATTGTCAACGTAATTCGTACAGCTGTACTGCAACTGCAGTTCGTATCCTAGATATAAGGGCCCGATCAATTAAGCCTCTATTGAACGAATGACTTGTGGCAAAGATACGCCGACTGTAACATCAGTTCGTATCCTAAATATGTTGTTAAAATAAGAAGATTAGGAAAAATTAAGGATTAATTAATAATTGTGAGAAAGTATGAGGGACTAAATAGCAATTTAGCCAAAATGAACTATGAGTCATCATGGGAATTATAAAAATGAGAAGGACGAAATGGATAATTAGTCCAAAATAAATGATGAGGTCATCATGGAATTATGGTGATTAGAGATGGGTAAAATGGTAATTTAGAATATTTGATATTTTTTTTAAAATGAATAATGATTGAAGAAAGGACTTAAGTGTAGAAGTGATGAAAGGTCTAAGGACCTAAGGAGAATTAGATCATTTTTGGTAAGTTGAGATATTTCACCAGAAATGTCTGGAGAATTGAAGAAGGGATGATTTTATATCATTCATTTCCTCTTTGCTTTTGTTGTAACTACCCCCATCTCTACCCATTTCTTCTTTTCGTTTTCTTCATCATTTCTTCTTAAATTTCTAAGGCATCCAAGCTTCAATCTTCCATTTTTCTTTGGAATTTCTTTGAGAAAATCATAAGATTAAGATATTAACTACCTTAATTTCATGAGAAAATTCATATTTGAAGTGTTAAGGAGCAAGAGCTCAAGTTGATAATTTGGAATTTTCAAGTGTACAGGTAAGTAATAGAGAGATTAGAATGTCATACATGTTTAATTCATGTTTTGGCATGAAAATATTAGTTGCTGGAATTTTTAACTTACATATAAATATATGTGTTTTGTATGAAATTGAAGAGAAATAAAAGAAGGAGAAGGACTTAATTGAAGAGAAAGGAAAAGAAATGATCAAAGAGAGAAAGCAAGCTTTCTACAAGAGTTGTAAGTACTACAAGAGTTTTAAATTAAAAATTTATTTTCTTTACAAGTATATGATTTTAGTATATGATTAATGGTGATAAAAATGAGTAAAATGATATGATTAACCATAAGTATGACAATTAGGTATGGTTGAATGAAATTTAGTGCAAAAAACATGAGAAAGGAAGTATTCTCATTAAAACAGTTTGGACAGTAACAGGGGACTATCTTCGAAAATTCACCAAAAATTGTATAAACATAGTTAGAGGCTGAATTAAATATGGAATTAAAGATTATTGAGTTTATTTTCATATGGAATAAACAATGAAAGAAAATAAATTTTACATTCTGAGATATAACTGATTTTGTACAACAAGGTCAGAGTAGGTTCAAGTTCCCCTGTTCTGACTTTGAAAAATCATAGAAAAATGTATAAAAATTATTAGAGACTGAAATTTATATGGTTGAATCCTTAATGAGTTTAATTTTCAAAATAAATAGACAAGAACATTATTGGATTCTTGTACTAAAAGATAAATAATTTTGAGTGAAGAAAGGTAGAAGCTGTCAGGCAGCTGAGAAGGGGTAAATTGAAAGAATTTACTGTACAAATTGGTTAAAGTAAAAATTCTGAAATTTTTATGGTAAAAATATATTTTAGTCTAATTTTAGAAACATCAAGCAGATTTTAATTTCGAATTCTATAGCTTAAGATATAAATAATTTAGTGACTGTGACGCAAGTGGACAACTTTGAAAATTAATGTAAAAATAAAAGTAAGAGGTATTTGATGATGAATATGTGAGAAAAATATATGTGTGAAATATTATGTGGTTAATTATAAAGATTGATTGTGTGATTAATTGGTGAAATTGTGGATTATTTCAGAAAATAAAGGTGAGAAATACATTATTATGTATAATGTGAAGAAAAATGTAAATGTGATGAGTAAATTGTGAATAATGATGTTAAATGAGAATATTCTCATGTAGACGAATTAGAACCGTTGTGATATTAGTAGCATGCCATTAAGGAACACTAGTGCGCTCTCTATTTAGCATTGTGTGTGCTCTCTAATTAGCATTTCGTATGCTCTCTGATTAACACTTTGTGTGCTCAGTACTTTGTGTACTCTCTGTTTAGCACTTTGTGTGCTCTCTATTACTCAGCACTTATGTGCTCTCTGTTCAGTACTTCGATACTCTCCGTTTGTTCCATTTATCTGATAGGTTCTATAAAAGTCTATTATGGGCCAAGTGGATAAATAAGCTATGCGAACAATGGTTAAGAAAGCTATGATGGCTAAATTGTGAAAGGTGAAAGAATGTGTAAAATTGTGACATTGTGGTAAGTAAAATGTTGAATACATGAAAGGTAAGTATTATATGTGTATAAGTAATCATATGATGATAAAATTAAGTAAGCTAAAGAGGCTAAAATAGTCAAGATGTGGAAAGTGGATGAATGTGCATAATGTGATAACAAAATAAGTTAAATGATATACATATGTGAAAAATATAGATTTTATATAATAAATATTCACACATTTATTAAAATGAGTTAATAAAAAGTTTAGAATTGATTAATTATTCTTGTAGTACATACGAAGCCTTCATCGGCTTAACGCATTTATTTCAACGCGTAGGTATAAGACCTTCGAGAAGTTAAGATTGGATTAGGTGCCTCTCACCAAATCACATCAACATCGGAACATTGCAAGACAAGGTATATTTATTTTGTGTGAAATGGCATGTACAAATGGTATACCTATGTGTCTCTAATGAATGAGTTACTAATATTGTTGTAAAAATTTACATGAATTTAAAGAAAAATTTTATTGTACTCATTTTTAATTCTTTGGCATTGTATGTAATACTCTTATACCAGGTTTATACGTGTGAACCGGGTATAAGGGTGTTACACCGACAATGAAGGAGGCTGAAACAAGCAAGACGAGGAAGGGTAAAGCCAAGGCAGAGAGCAAGGGAATGAACCATACTGCAAAGACAACCTTGCTGTACGAAATGAAGGCTGTTAAGAAGTTGGCCATTCCATCAGCAATAGGCAGATCAGGCTTGTCGCTGCAATAGAAGACATGGACAGAGCACACAATTTATTCTATGCCTACACTAGGGCTTGGAATAGTGCTGTTGTGACCACATTAAGGCAGATGAGCAAAGCCTTTCTCCCTGAATTCCCAATATTCCCTTCAATTATCAAAGATTATGAGCCCTCAATTGAGGAGGCTAACTCAATGGATAAAGACCAATCAGTGGCTTCCTTCCAATGGTACACATTTTTGATGACGAGAAGAAGGCAGAATCAAGGGAGGTGGAGGAATGTTTGAGGAATATTGAGAGCCTGTTTGAGGATGAGTTCACTGCTGGTCAAGAAGCACATGCTACTGAAGAGGAAACTCCTGTTGAAAGGGAGGAAACACAAGTTGAAGAAGAGGAAGAAAAAATATGCTAAGAGAAATTCAACTGAAGAATTTGTCCTTGCACCGGAAGTTGTGGGTGCAACAATTGCGGGATTGATGCCAACTACAATTAATAAGGATCACAATCCTTTGGCTATCGTGGTCTACACTGGACTACTCGAAGTGATCCATTTAACAGAAGTCACAACTGATGATGCCGAGGCAAAGTCGGATGTTACGGAGCAGTCCAAGGATCGGGCAAAGCCAAAAGAGAGAAAACAAAAGCGCCTCAAGGACAAGAACCGCAGAAAGGAAGAAAAGAAGAGAAGGAAGAAAAAGCACCATGCAGACATATTGACGACTGTGAAAAATTGAGTTAATTTTATTTCAGTTTTTAGTTGTAGTGTTCATGTATTGCATGTAACTGTAGTTTTTATTTTCTTAGTAAGCATTGTTGTTGCATTTTCATTGTCAATGCATTTTAGTATTAGTGAATTGGAGACAATGCAAACTTTAAGTTTGGGGGAATGCATATGGGGTTTGGAGATGCACCCACATTTCAAAATTTTTCTACATTCGATGCGTAATTCTTAAATCATGTCAACTGTCAATGAATGTGTTGGATAAACTTGATTGAATGTTGTATCTTCAATTCTTTGATGAATGATTTAGATTGCATTAGTAATGGATAACTAGCATCATTCCTTGAATCTTGAATGAATCTACCCTTTACAGGTGCCTATATATATATATATATAGTTATAAATAAGAGACACTCCAATGTAAGTGTATTGTGAATTGTTTAAGGGAGAACACTCAAATGCAAGTGTTAGAAAAATGAATCTAGCCAAAGGCTGTTGCTATAAGAGTGTGCGTCGATACAATTACGTACTCCCTGAGGGTTTGTTGCACTCCATCGTTACTTCTCAGGAACCAAAGGTATCGTAATGCAACAACATCCCTCAGTTACATAAAAAAAAGGAAAGAAAAAATATATGTATATATTATTATGCAATAAATGTTGTATTGGTAGATGAAATTTAGGATTTGAGGCATGATTCTAGCTTTGATGAAGTTGCAGTCTTAGTTATTCATGCTTATGACTTGTCGGCGCAAAAAATTCTATCATTTGAATGTGATTCATTCATTGGGATTTTAGGTGATTCAAGTTGCTAGAATGATCATTTGTCTTCATAAATTTTTGTATAGTCTTGCTAGTTTTTATTTTACTTGAGGACAAGTAAAAACTCAAGTTTGAGGGTGTGATAGTACTAGAAAGAACCATTGATTTCTCCCTACTTTTTGTTTAAGTTGTTCCCATTTAGTCATCCTTAGCACATACTTTAGCATTTTTTTAGTTTAGTTTATTGCATTTTCTAACTCAATGGACCTTAGCTTAGTTGCTCTTAATTTTGTCATTTTTTACTACTAATGTCACTACATGAGTCTATTCAAAATTGTGCCTAAAATTGTCACTACAAGGCGATGTCCAGAAATATCGCTGCATGAATATGTCATATTTTCTAACTCGTTCAAAATTATCACTGTGCGAATATGTCCAGAGTTGTCGCTGTATAAGCATATCCAAAATTGTGCCCAAAATTCTCGCTGCACTTAACAGTTGTCCAGTCTGGTATAATCAACTGGTACAACCATAGACAGCTCAATTCTTCAGAAAAGACACCTATACAATTTGGAGGGATATAAATACTCACAAGGAAAGAGGAAAGCTCTCTCTCTTTCTCTCCTTTAGTCTCCTTTGGTGCATATTCTTCTTCAACCAAGCTTTTAAAGCTTTTTGGCTAAGGGGGCTTCAAGCCCCCATGGATGAACCGACGTGAAAAGGAGGCAAATCTGCTCCTAGCTAGGAGCCCTAAGTACGACGCATGAGGGAAGTAAGGGAGCAAGTCGAGTAGCCTAAGAATAGTATTTTTCATTTATTCTTTTACATTTCTTTTCTTAAATGCTGGTGATTAATGTTCATTTCAAGTTTGTATGGAAGTACTCTTGATTTTTAGACTAAATGATATCTTATTCAAGCTTTCTTTTACTGTTAAATTTTTGGGTTTGATTGTTTTGACCACGAAAGTGTGATTGCAATCACTATCACTGAAAGGTGCAACGACAAATTAAACTAACAAGCAAGACAACGGAAATTTCTAGAGATTGAAGGAATTTAATCCACTTTTTCTTGAATGTGTTGCATTGCCAGCACTGGAAGGTGTGGTTAGTGTGCATGTTCAAGTCTTAGATTTAATAGAAAAACCCAGTCTGGTAAGATATTCATTGTGCTTATTTGCAGCGACAATTACCTAGTATTTTACACCTGCTGAGCCACACTTAGTATTTTGCTGACTATCCACGTTGGGTACCCCATTTCATTATTATCACATTTTACTTTTTTTTCACATTATTGCTCTGACAACAACTCTCACAATTTATCTTGTTTTATCTATTCATTGCATTAACATTAATAAACAAAAGACAACCATCCTCGTGAGATCGATATCCAACAAATTCACATCTGTCTACTATACTTGCATCGACAGTGTACGCTTGCATATATTTGCTATGACGTTCACAGTGCGATCAATGGGTCAGGACGGTAGCTACATGATGCTGCTCACACAAGCTATGGAGAATCTACAACAAATGTTGAATATCAGCCATTGGTAAAACCTCCAAGACCAGCACCCAATGCATATACTTCCTAATGAAATGTCATTTGTATCCTAAGTATTCTCTAAGTTTAAACGAGTCTCTTTCCATATCTTTATTCATGCCATTCATTCTCATATAACCATTCATGCAATTTACATGCTCATACAATCATCATTAATTCACTTTAATTATTAAATACAATACAATTAACCATGTTATACATAATAATTCATCCAACATCCATTTACTTTAATTTTGCTTTCTATTATATATTTTTTCCATTATACAATTCATTCACCATAATTCTCTTTTTAATTATTTCATCCAAACCAAAGCACTATGTCATTCAATTTAATTAACATCATAATTTGACCTATATTACCAAAATATTTTATAATTATTTCTCTAATTTATTTATAACATAATAAATATGAACATGATATATAAAATAACATCTATTAACTTAAATCCTTATACGAACTTACCACGATTACATAACAACTTCTAACATGGTCTGACCACTATTCCTTAACTTTGACTTTTTCACGATTTGTGTTCGTTCCAGTTGTTTCTTGATCTAAGTAAATATTTTATTATCAAATTTACTCTATTCCAGCATATAAAATGACCAGTTTAACTTATCAAAACTAATAATGTGAATTTATGAAATTGCCATCAAATATTACATTTTATTCAATTTAATCCTTAAGTCTTAAACTTGTAAATTACATTTATGTTAGTCGAATTTTACCTAGGCTTAAGTCCGCCTATATTTTTCCAGTTTTTATTTATTTGAGCATTTATGAAATTTATCCTTAAACTTTTACATTTTATGCAAATAAATCCATAACTTTTTTTACTAAATTTAAATGAAATTGGATTAGAGAGGTTGTACCTAATTTTTAATAATCTCAAAAATAGTCCCTAAGTAATTATTTTTTTATCTAAAACCCTTGAAATTTCGAAATCATTACATTTAAGCCCTTAAACTTAAAAACCAAATCACCGTAATGCTATAAAACTATCTAAATTCATCATCAACTTATACATTCTTCTATAAACAGCAAATCATCCTATTTTCTCACATGGTGAACTTACCAACTTTTCATATTTCTACAAAATGATCCATTGGTTGCATGAATTAAGCTTCTATGTTCATGAAAATACAAAAAATTACAAGAATAGAAGTCAAAATCACTTACATGCAAAGCCCTTGTCCTAGCCAAATTTTAAAACATAAAAAATGGTGGTTCTTCATGCCAATTTTCGGTGGAGAGAAGCAGTGAAAGAGATGATATTTTGTTTGTTTTATTTTATTACTTATTTACTTTAATTTAGCCTTCAAAATCATTAAATATTCATAACTTATACTCCACCAAACTCCACTATCTTTATTTTTGGAAATAATTGACATGCAGATCCATTATTTAACTCTTTCATGTTATTTAGTTCATTTGACTCCTTTAACATATAGACTTCAACTTTTGTATATTTTACAGTTTAGCCCTTTTCACTTAATTAATCATTTAAACATTAAAATTTATTTACCAAACTTTAATACACCTATATAATCATTCCGTAAATATTTAATAAAAATATTTACAGGACTGGTTTATAGAAACGAGGTCCCGATACCTTAATTTCTAAAGCCATTTGACTTTAATGATTTACCACAAAAATCAAATTACCCATTCAAATATCATATATTGTAAATTCAAAAATTATTTTAATGTTATATTTGACTCGTAAATATTAAGTAATAATATTTACGAACTCACTCATAGGATTTGTGGCCTCGAAACCACTATTTTCAACCCCTTTAAAAAACGAACTATTACAACTCTCCCCCCCTTACGAAAATTTCGTCATCAAAATTTCTCACTTGATAGAAGCTATTCAGCTCAAGTTTTTCTTTCTCAACCTTAAAGATTGTCCATATAGGAAATCTATCATACTCGTTCCCAACTAAAAATCGTACCACATCATAATATTACAAACAATACTCGATACTCTACTTGACTCATTGACATATCAGAAATCTCAATATAAACTCTAAAATCTCACGTTCTATTTCTGAACCCAGTAACTTTGTCTCAAACCATTATACATTTTCATCGTTTCCTAGTTTAGATAAAATAAACCATGCCATGAACCTCGTATAGATGTCTTATGAAATCTCAGAATTGTTCATTGCCCCAATTCGAATATTTTTCTCTGCATCATAAGAATTCTCTAGAGAATTAACAGTTCAACCCTCGACTTCATAACAATCAACCCATAATAATTCATGATCGTATGAAAGAAATGAGACTATAACAATAATTTCTTTACCGACTTAAATTGAAGTAGATACCTGACTTATTTGAACAAATTTGATGTTTTCCAGTAATAGCTTCATCATCGGAAGTAAAATTATCAAGAAATTCCTTATAGATCATGTGTCGAAGCATAACCGAATAACTCAAATAATTAATACCAGTTTGATTTCAACAATAATCAACACAAACTTAACCCAAAAACATTTTCCAAACTGTCTTTGATCTGGTTGATATATCCCTATATTAAGTAATTCACAAACTTAACCCAAAAATATTTTCTAAACTGTCTCTGATCAGGTTGATATATCCCTATATTAAGTAGTTCAGAATTCGAATTTCTCATTCTGACTATCCGTCTGCTTGTGCAAATCTCTATGAAATTTACTTTAGAATCTAAAAATAAATTCAAATACATGTATTTTGACTAGCTAGAAAATAAATTCAAATACATGTATTTCGACTAGCTAGAACGATGAAAATATATAGACTTTTTCATACCCTTTTAAACAAAAATTCATGAAAATTCTACGTAATTAATGTTGAAAAATATAATTTGATTGTAAAATAATTAATTTGTGCTAAAATTTCCAACATATTGATTTTTAATTATTTTATAAATATTAAGCATGAATTTGATATTTTTGACAGATTTGCACATTAGTGAAAATTGGCCCAGTAAGACGCTATTGACAACTTAAACCGTTTGAGGGAATTTTTACACCTAGTCAATGAAGAGCTAAGAAAAATATTCATAAGACTAGAATGGAAGAATATGCAAGTTGATTTGGAACTACAGCTCTTGGAACAAAATAAACTTAATGTTTGATTCCCCTAAGTGGTGGCAAACCGTCAAGAACCTCTTCCGGAAAAACATCCTCAAATTTTTGCGAAAGAGAAACAATACTACCAAACAAATGAAATTAGGTAAGGTCAAGATAATTCTCTTGTACAAAAGCACAAGTAGTGATTGATGTGCCTGAAAAGCTTTTCAATCTCTCTTCTCTTAGTGAAAAATTCACTTTCTCTTTTCCTTTTTTTCTTTCACTAAATTATTCTTTTTCTTGCTCGTTCTCTCTTTCTTTTTCTTTCTCTTTTTCTTTTCTCTCTTGATAATTTTCTCTTTCTTTCTATTTTTTTCCTTCTCTTTTTCTTTTCTCTCTTGCTCATTTTCTCTTGATTTTGTTACCTCACTCTCTTTATTTTTCACTCGTTCACTTTCTTCTTTGAAACGAATCTAGTCATTGTACACTTGTTTCGGAGTCATGGGAACAAGTGTAATTGGCTTTCCATTGAACTTGAATGAATATCAATTGGTGAAACCATCATGCACCACCCTTTGGTGATATTGCCATGGCCTTCCAAGTAAGACATGTCCAGCTTGCATTGGAACAACATCGTAAAGGACTTCATAAACATATTTTCTAATAGCAAAAGAAACCAACAATTGTTTCACTACCTTAATTTAACCTTCATCATTCAACCACTATAATTTGTATGGTTGCAGATGTTTCGTCCTTGGCAATCCATGATTTTCTACCAGGGTCATACTTGTTACGCTTGTACAACTACCTCCATATATGATCATACTACACACATTTCCATTGATGTGGCATCAAGTGTGAAAAATGTTTTCCCTTTGTTGCTCTTCTTCCTTAGCTTGTGCACTCAAGGATAGTTTAGTAACAAACACCTCTCCTTCAATCGGGTATTCAACCTTACTCACATCTTCCAATGGAGGTGTGGACTCTTCTTTAGATTCATCCACAGACTCAATTTCTCCATTGTCTGTAAGGATCATCACATTCCGATTAGGACATTAGCTCGTAATATGCCCTCTATCCAAACATTTGAAACACCAGACATCTCGAGATCGTCGTTGCTAACTTTTATATTTGCCTTTATCTAGAACAAATTCTTTTTTGTTATCTTAGGCATGTAATATTTACCTTTTACTTGAGGCACGACATCCTTCTTTCTTACAATTTGTTCCAAGTAGAGGAAGAACAAAAAGTGTTTTCGGTTCTGAAAGACTGTTTCCTCTTTAACTGCATTTCTACCTTGATTCCCATGTGCACCATATCTGTGAATTCGACATAATGTTGAAGCTTTAGTGTGTTGGAAATCTCTCGGTTCAACCCCGTAAAAAATCTTGCCATGGTGGCCTTACAATCCTCTTCAACGTTTTCTCGGATCATTGCAATTTACATCTCCCTATGGTAATCCTCCACACTCCGGGACCCTTGGGTAAGAATTTGAAGTTTTTGGTAAAGATCTCTTTGATAATGGTTATGGATGAATCTTTTCCTCGTAGTTGCATTAATTTTTGCCCAAGTTTCTATTGGACATTCTCCATTTCTTCTCCTACCCAAAGTTAGTCGATCCCACCAAATTGTTGCATAATTTGTAAATTTAATGGTAGATAACTTTACCTTCTTTAATTTAAAATAATTATGACAATCAAACACAAGTTCTATATTCTTTTCCCACTCAAGATATGCCTCCGGATCATTTCTCCCTTGGAATGAATGATCTTTTATTTGATGTTTCCAAGGTTACCATCAACCCGCTCTCCATCTCATCTCTCTATAAGCCTTCAATCATTTTGTCTTATGTTACGATCGAAAGCCCTTTTATCATCATTACCATCACATCCATCATTATCAAATCTATTAGATTCCTCGCCTTCTCGCACACTAGGAGTTCTTGGAGATCTTCCCCTTCGAGACCTTTCCACCATACGATCAACACATTTTCTAAGCTAATAAAAACCTTCTTCCATCATCTTACGTATTTCCTGCGTAATAGCTTGCATTTGAATATTGGGAACTCTAGCTCTTTCGCCTCTATCACATTCATTATTAGACATTCTTTCAAACACATAGAAAATGATTAGTAACACAAAAATCCTCACGTCACTCCCTCACAATTTAATTTGATTGATGATAAACAATCCACTCCTGTTTCACTCAAATCAGCTTTTACACACTCTAATGCACTTATCACTCTTGCCTTTTACCACTCGTTTCTCTTATGTTCTTCAAGAACATTTGGAAAGAACTTAATCAAAATCGTGATCTTGTGGGCATTGAAAGATTGTGGTTTACTGAGGAAGAAAGAACAAATGATGAGAATGAACAATAGAACAAGTAAACTAAAAAGATGGATAACAAGATTAACAAAGGATACTATCTTGACTAAATAGACTAAAAAACACCAAAAGATTACACGAATTACAATTTGACAAAATGGAGAATTTTGAAAAAGGAAAATTATCACTACCACTATATCACACCTAATGATTGAAAATGGCTTCAAAAACACTAAACACAAGAGACTTTTTTATGGTACTTTTTGACATTTTTTTTTCACTACAACCAAATTGCACTAACAGATGAAAATGGTTTCAATAACACAAAACACACAAATTAGTTTATGAATCTCGACTCGTCTTTTTCTTTTTCTTTTACTTCCATACTTCTTCTGTTTTTGCTACGAACTTTTTAAAATTTTTTTTTTTCTGAATCTTAATTAGTCTTTTTCCTTTTTTTTACTTCCGTACTTCTTTTCTTTTTGCAATGGAATAATTTTTTTTGATTTTTTTTGTCTTTTTTAGAATATTGAAATCGAAAATAAAAAATGTCATTTGATTAGACGGCTAGCAGTTGTACCAAATCTGCATCTCGTATCCGTTTGATGATCATAAGTATGATTTGTTGTTCGCTCGTTTTAACAGGTAACTTGAAAAAAAATAAAGTAAGAATAAGTTAAAAAAGATAATGGATGAATTGATAAAACTTCAACACAAAACAAACCCAAAAAGTAACCAATGTTATGAAAGAACATGACCCATTTTCTACAAAGTTTGAACAGAAATCGAAGTTGAAAGAAGATGATTGTGACCCACTATCTATAAAAAGATGGGAACCGACAGTATAATGATTGCAACACTCACAAACAAGGATGGAAAAGGGGAGTGATAAGATCAGACAAAGATGAACACCACAAGACCGAAATCTTGAAAAGTTTAAAACAAACTCTCAAAGAAAAAAAAAACAGAATAAACTCATAATATTTATATTGATTTGATATGTTTTCAAGCTTACAAGTGATGCCTATTTATAAGTGTGTAAGAATAAAGGGATGATTTGAACAGTCATAAAACATGCAATTGAGTGTAATAAAATGTCAAATTTGAATAAAGAAATCGACCAAGCTTTGTAACAACCATGCAAATGTATTTGGATGAGAAAATGTCCCCTTTCTTTGAAACTATCCATGCTGATGTATTTGAATGAGGAAAATGTATTCAAGCATTTGAAATCATCCATGCTCTGTATTTAGATAAGATAAACATCTCTATGCATTGAAACCATCCATAATCATGTATTTGGATGAGAAAAATATATCTATGAAAATGAAATTGTCGTCCATGCTCCATACTTGAAACCATCCATTTATACTAGAAACATCCATCCATGCTTGATGCTTAAAGACTTGTTCATTGTAAAAAATTTTACATGCAAGTTATAAATAGAAATAAATAAAACTCTATTTATTTAAAAGATAACACACAACAAATAAGTTGTAATCAAATAAAATAGAAAGTAAATAAACACACACAAAAAAAAAAGAAAAACAATATGAAAGACTGAACAATTATTCCATGACCCAAAAGTTCATGGGTCAACATTCATCATGTTGCAAGGATTCAATTCAATATTCGGCCCGAATTGTGACACAAAATATTTTCACTTGGCCGAAATGTTTGTTATCAAACCATTATGGTCCCATGAGTACTTGCAAAGCATCCGTTAGATTTCTTGTGCTCATATCAATGTGTAGATTATAGGTAGGTATTATTATGCTTTAAATCAAGCATGTATGTGAAAAAATGATAGGCTTGTTTTATTATTTACAGGTCACCTTTGGTGCCACACATAGTTCTAAGATACTGCCATAGACTGTTACATGGCCCGATGGCACGATCGTGCGACAAATTTTGAATAATTATTCGTTTGACCCATACAACCACAGTGAATTACACGGTTTGTTCACATGGTCGTGGGACTTTAACTCCACATGGCCTCAGTTTATTGCATGGTCTGCCTACACGGCCGTGTGTCCCATCCTTATACGACCTCAGCCTTTCACACGGTCAGGGGACACAATCGTGTGACCCCTATTTACAAAATTTTCCCATCTTTTTATTTTGTTTCAAATTGATCTCTGATTGATACAGAGTTAGCTTAAAGCTTTTGTAAGCTCAATTGAAACCCGAATTTTGTTTTATTACATGTTATACTTGATCATATGTGAAATTTTGATATAGAATTGAAAATTTTAACTATAAATTTCATGTAAATGTTTTGAATTTGTCTATAGCATTCTATTACTCGGGTTCAATGATCGAACCGAGTAAAGGGTGATACAAAAACTTTCTAGATCCTTGACCTCCTCAATAGTTGTCACTTTTATAGAAAATCTCTTTGGCACAAACCTTAGGACTTTTCTAACTAGTTTTGCATTTGAGTACTCATCTCCTAATGCGAATGCTTTATTGGAAAGATAACATAACTTAACATAGAATTCCCCAATAGTTTTTATTCTTACATTCTCATATTTTCAAATCTCAATGTCACCATTTGCCTCTTCAATTGCTTGACAATTGTAGTACCTTCATGTGTAGTCTCTAATAAATCCCAAGCTGACTTATCCACAATGCATTTGGCAAGTCTCTTGAATTCTTGCAAATAAACTCCATAAGAAATAACATATAATGGTTTGTTGTTAGCATTAGCTAATTTTTCTTCGTTAGTGGTCCATTGGACTTTTGGCTTAACTACTCTTCCATTCTCAATGTCCCTCTTTGGTGGCTCCCAACTAGTCAACATAGTAGGCCACACCTTTTCATCAATGGGCTTGATATATTCATTCATCCAAGCTTTCCAGTAAGCATAGTTTCTGACTTTAAGCATAGGAGGACGAGATGTAGAAGAATTGTTTTACATTCTCAGTTCCTTTACCTATGCAAGTCTCTCCATTAAATAGATTATTTTCTAGACTTGCTTACATAAGAGATCTATCATAATCCCACTAAAATAGTAAGAAGACAAATTATACATAATATAATAATAAGTAAAGTCAATATGGACTCTTGGCAACTAATCAATTAGAATTTCAATTCAATCCAAGGGATTGACTTAGGTGATCCTATTTGATCCGAACTTCAAACTATGTTTCCTCAAGTGTTATGATCTTCATTAAAAGGCTTAGATACCATTCATATACTCAACATAGCCCAATTAATATCGTTAAATTGCCAATACTACAAATATGGAAAATGTCTCTGAACAAATCAAATGTCGACACTTCTCTGGCACTCAATGGCTAGTTTCATATTTTTCAGCACATACAATTAATTTTAACTAAGCCTTAATCTAATGGCTAATAATTAATTTAATGGAAATGGATGGATGAAATCAACTTATCCCATTATCCATTATAAACAGAATTAAATTGCAGTATGGTCCTTGGTTAAATATCACTTTAAAGACTTTATCAAATCCTTGATTAATCCTCTCTAATTTACTCACCCTACAATTTAATCCATGTACTATATTTAACAACTATTCTAATTAGTCACTTAGTATTTTTAATCCCTAATTTCATAACTGTCACGTAAACTCTGCGAATAAAATTTTTAGACTAATTTGATTCAATATATTCGATCTTCAAATCACATTTTCCAATACCGAAAAAATCGGGTCACTGCACTTAAAATTGTTGATGCGTGGAGATAAAAATAAACTTCTGAGACCATTCCACTTTTTGTAAGGTTTTATTTTCTCCCATCTATATTTTTGTGTGCAAAAGAGTTACAAGCAAATGAACTTTGAGGATATAATGAAACTCAATGGCTATCAGCATTTTGCACTAACGAAAAAAGTTCAATAAGCATTGAGTGGATTATAATAAGAATATCAAATTCTATCAATAACTTTATAGTAATTCATTATAGAATAATCTAGGAATATTAGATGATGAAGGGAGAAAAAGGATCTTTGTTTTGAAATTTCGATACATCTTGCAAATGAAATTTGATTTCTGTTTATTAGAGTCATTTTGTCTCCTCATAATTAATTAATCAAATGGCATATGTTTTGAGAATTGAACAAAACTCACACAAAACATATGCACAGGATCTGAGAGAGACTTACACATTGCTATTGCAGATGATGGGACTCAAACCCTATATATTGCTATTGAAAGTGCTGAGATTCAAAGCCAAACCTTCAAGATTTGAAACCTCATCCTTTACCAACACTACCAAGAAGTCATTGGCCCAGTTGAAAGAATTTGATCAAAAGTGGTAATTTAATAAATTAGATCAACATTTTGTTATTTCTTCATATAAAAAAGAAAACTCGAAATTATCAATAGGATGCAAATATTTATTATTGAAGCTAAGATTCCAACAGTAATGAATGGATTTTGTGTTTATTGACTGTTTATGTATGGAAAACTGCTTCGTGACCATCTGTAATTCTCTTCGTGACTTATGCATCCCATATATCTATTTGTGAAGTGATTTAAAAATTAACTTTGAGAGATAAGGTAATTTACTAGCATAAAATACATAGTAACAAATATTTATTTCCTTTCTTTTAGTTACCTTCTGAAGGATTTTCTATAAACTAAAGCCACATTAAGTTTTCACTTCGAAATGTGAACCTCCTTGTCTACTTTTTCAACCCATCAAAGTGTTTTCCACTTCATCTACGGAGAAAGCTAACAACTCTCACAGCCCATTATGTTTTTCAAACACATAACATAATTGAGGGCATTCTCAAATGTACGTACATCTAACTTAGATTTGTAGACTAGCCCTGGTCAACGATTAAAGGAGGAAAAGGCCCCATCCCTCCCATTTCTGCTAGACATAATTGCATTTACTTCACCTCTTGTTGAAGATAATTCATGCTCATCTATATCTTTTATCTCTTCAATCTGATGTACCACTTCCTTCAACTCTGGCCTTGTCTCAGGATCATCTTCACAACAACTTAGCCCAATCTTCAAAAGACAAATCATTTCTCCTTTGCTATTCTTAGTTCCTCCCATCTCCACGTCAAAAATTTCACTGGTTCTTTTGTCCTTAACCATGTCATTCACCCATGTGGCTAAATTTGTGTTACTGTCATAACTTGATGTTAGATAGTTCTCTGGGATCTTACCTGTTAATATCTCAAGGATCAGTATTCCTAGGCACCACACATCTGTCTTCCTACTGATACGACCACTTATAGCATGTTCTGGTGATCTATAAGCAGTCATGTACATGTGAGCTTGTTCCTGATTGATCACCGGTCTTAAAGCATAATCACACAAGAAAGGTTCAAAATTGTCGTTTAGAAGCACATTGGATGATTTCAAATGACCATGAGGCACAACTAGGCTGGGAAGTTCGTTGTAGAGATAGGTTAAACCTCTGCCCACGCCGTTTATGATTTTCAATCGACTTCGCCAATCAAGACTGGGTTTATCTACCGAATGGTTGCCTACAGGAAACAAGCGTTAATCATTCCGTTCAGTAACTGCAACCTAGAAGTATACAAATACTCAGAATCATAGGCATGATTATAAAGTTACTAAAAACTTACCATGAAGATGACTGGCCAAGCTACCATCCTCTATGAAATTGCAAACCAACAATTTTTCTTCTTTCCTATAGTAATAAGCCACAACTGGTAACAAGTTTCCATGGTCCAATCTTCCTAATCTTCTCATGTGCTCATGAAATTCTTCTCTCCCCACATTGTTCATCTGTTTATATCTCTTCACCACTAAAGCCTCACCATTCATTATGACTGCCTTGTATGAAGCTCCAAGATTCCCACTTCCAAGAACTTCAGCTGATGCTCTTAACAGATCATGCAAATCAAACCTATCGACTTCACCTTTCAAGAATATTAATTTTGCGTAGTCAGACCTCTTCATCATGCCTCCGCTGTCTGAAACCTTTTTTTCCTGGTCATTAGAATTAGGTGGCAACATGCTGGAGCCATTATCTGTTGCATTTAATCCAGGTTTTTGTTTCCTCTTGGACAAAATGAAAATCACTGTTGCTATGATTGCCAATAGTAATAATATAGATATGACGATCAATGCAATTTGCAGTGCAGATATTGTCTTTTTATATATGGGCGGTGGTTGGGGGCCAGCTGAAGGGACTGCTGATGGGCTAGGTGGAGGAGTAATCAGGCTGCATTTTTCGAGTGGTGGCCCACACAAATTTTTATTGCCTGCATAATAACAAAGTTAAAGAATCTATATATGAAAAAAGAAGTATGTTGTCGAGATGAAAAATGATGATATTATGATGAATTAGCAAGAAGATGAAAACAACATCTACCTGAAAACATGCTTGCACTCATATTGCTTAAACTTGCAGGGATAGGACCTTCTAATTCATTGTTAGCAAAGTTCACCACCTTCACATTTTGCTTAAAATCTGGTATTCGACCAACAAATTGATTTCCCTCCAATTTTAGGACTAAAAGCCTAGGCAATGCCGCAAGCGATGACGGAATTTTACCCGTAAAAGCATTGTTTGCCAAAAACAAGTTTTTCAAGGATCTCATCCCTTCGAATGCATTATCAGGAATATCGCCAGTAAAACGATTATTTGACAAATACAAAGCTTTCAACTCACCTAATTTCTTTATTTCAGGAATTCTACCTTCAAAATTATTGTTCATCAGGCTTATAATGCGCAATGTCGGCATTGTATCAAGAATTTCAATGTTCACCACCCCTCCTAGGCCCATGCTTTCAAGCTGCAAACCCCATATCTTATTTCTAAGGCAAAGTACACCAATCCAGTTTGCCACATCCCCGTTGCATGGACTAATAGAAGCATTCCAATTTCTAAGAGATGAAGGGTTTGATAATGAATCCTTAAACGTTAAGAGGTTCTCAATATCAGTATCACCAAATGAGATGAAGGCCAATTGTAACAAAGACAAAAGCACAAGAAGTAACGATGGGTTTGGTGTGCGCACAAGCCTAGCTATGTGCGTGCCCATTACCTTTGATACAACATCAAAATGGTGGTTAAACAATCAATAGAGTGAGAGGGGTTAACATCATGAGTTTGGATTTTATTCTTGCTTTGGATTTGATTTTGTTTCTTTGTTGGAAGGAGATTATCAAAAGCGTTGGAAGACGCTACAAAGTTACGTTTGTTGATGTAAAATGCTAAAAATAAAATATAAGAAATTGGAGAGTTGCCTTTTTTTTACTTACACATAACTAATGAAAACAGAGGATTAGAAGTTGGAGATTTCGAGTAAACAATTCTATAATCCAACCTAAAGGAAGATTTTGTGGTTTAAACATTGTGTTACGCAAGTAGGAGAGATCTAAGGCCAACCTTTCAATTCTATTCACTTCTGTACACTATATGTTAGGGAAGTTTAAACTGCTTTTCCATTTATAGTTTGTCTGACAAATGTTGTTTCTCTAGTTATGTATATTTATACTTGGTTCTCTCCTTCCTTATTTCTTATAAATTTTATGTTGACAAAATATGATTATAAATGGCACAAAACATATATTTAATTATTTTTAGTTTTATTTTTCAAAAGAAAATTTCGACCATATTACCAAAATATTGTGTATTTATTAATCTAATTTATTTATAACATAGAAACTATGAACATGACATATAAAATAACATACTAATTTAATTCTTATACGAACTTACCTAGATTACGTAACAACTTCCAATACAGTTTGATCGCTATTTCGCTACTTTGATTTTTTAGCGATTTGTATCCGTTCGAGTTATTTCTTGATCTAAACAAATATTTTATTATTAAATTACATTGTTCCAGCATTTAAGATAACTAATTAAACTTATAACCTTTATTTATGCAAATTTACGAAATTACCCTGAAATATTACATTTATGCAATTTAGTCCATAAGTCTTGAACTTGTAATTTCACCATTTCTAACCAAAAATCATGCTAGCTGATTTTTCTATCCCTCCTTAATAGTCCATATTTTTAAAAATTTATAATATTTTCCTTGACTTATACCATTTTCACAAATAAGTCCCTAAACCTTAAAATCATCAAAAACCCCTTAACAAAACATGTTTATTTAACAACCAAGATTATCAATCTATTATTAAACTTCAAAAACCTCACTAACTCATTCATAGTAAAATTTATAACATGTAGTATTTATAAAATTTAACCCCCGAGTTAGTTAGATTAAACTAATACGAGCTCAAAAACATAAAAATTATTAAAAACGAGACTCAAAAACCTTACCATGCATGAAATAGAAGCTTGGCCGAAAGCTTGGTTTTATTTCCATGGAAGATTCGGCTGCTTCACCCTTTTGAGAGATGAAATTGTTTCATCTTTGTTTTACTTTCACTTGTTAATTAATTATCATTTTCTTACCTTTAAAATAATAACTCTTAAACTTCATTAAATTTACCATGCAACCTATCCAAGAATATCCACTAACTTTAATTTTCGTATAATTGCCATTAAAGTCCACCTATTCACCTTTTCATAGCGATTAGACTCCTTTAACATATAAAATTCAACTTTTGCATCTTTTACAATTTAACTCTTTTTACTCGATTAACTATTTAAACATTAAAATTTCTTTACCAAACTTTAATACACCTTTATAATCATTTTGTAAATATTTAATAAAAATATTTACAGGCCCGATTTATAGAAACGAGGTTCGATACCTCCATTTCTACAATCACTTGATTTTAGGGATTTCACATAAATCTAATTATTCGTTCAAAAAGCATAAATTATCAATTAAAAAATTATTTTAATGCTATACTCGATTCATAAATATTAAATTATAATATTTATAAACAAACTTGTCAGATTTGTGGCCTTGAAACCACTATTTCTGACACCATTGAATGCTTAGTAAATCCATATGAAAATTACCTTAACTTACCTTTATATTAAAACAATTTAAGTAATTGAAATACAATGGCACATAACATGATATTTCCTTGGCATCCTTATACGTTGATGTACAATACCATACAACAACTAATAGGTTAGTATATTAACATAATAAAGTCATAATAATAAATATATATATATATATGTACAACCTTATCATTGTATATCATGCCATTCAACCTTGCTCATTTTTCAATCATATCTATTGAATTCATATTCAATCTTTTCAACTATTTCATTTGCGTTTACCATTTTCGCCCGAAGAACTATAACAAATTGAACTCGGATACACAGGACTAATTTGCACGAGTTGTCACAACCGGGTTGCTAACACTAGCTTAAGACCAGGGTTGCTCATACGAGCTTAGTTCGATGCTGCTAACATTAGCTTCAAGGAATCTACAACATATGTTGGATCTTAAGCCATCGTTTTAATCTCTGATCAAACACCCATTTTCCTTTTTCGATTGGACCATTTCCTTTTTTTGTTTGAACCCTAATGGCATGCCATTCGTGTCCTAATCATTTACTAAATTAACAAGGGCACTACTATCGTTTCCATACCATTTCAAATCTTGTAATATCATCATATACATATCATTCACTAATATAATTATTTCACATTCATTCAATACATTGCATCTATTCAAAATAACTATATTTTTCATACTTTACGATTTAGTCCTTTAGATGTCAACATTATCAAATTACAATTGACATAAACTTACCTAGCAAAAACATAAACAATGAAATTCCGAGGACTAATCCATAATTTTGCATTTTCCATGATTATTGTATGGTTGATTCAAATCTCAATCTATATGATAATTAATTTCAATTTATCAATTCCAATAATCTTAAAGCATCCTATTATATGCATATGTCAATTCAATTTCATTTTTTAATGTTCCCTAAAGTTTTGCATTTTATTCAATTTAGTCGCTAAAATTGAAATTACAGTATCTTTCAAATTTGAGCCTCGATTTTGAAACCAATCTCAAATTCATCCTTCTACAGCCCTATATTTTCTATAATTACATAAATTTAACATCAATTTAAAGATATTTACACTTGAATCCCTATATTCAAAATATAAAAATTAAGCTTACAAACTAGTCATTTTTCGTTTCTAGTCTCTTTATCGAAATTATAGAAAACTTTAAAAGTTTCACAAATTGGTACACAAGCTAGCTAAGTCAAGGTCCTAGGACCTCAAAAACATAAAATTTACAAGAAATATACTTAAAATTGCTTACCAATTGAAGGACCAAAGATCGAAAGCTTCAAACCCTATTATTTTTTTATAGTTTCGATGAAGAGACGAGAAGAATAAGGAAGAAAAATATTTTTTTTAATTTCCTTTTATACTTAGATTAAATTAATAAATCTTAATTAATTAAATTAAACTTTAATTAACTTAGCTTAATGATGATTAACAAATTTTGATGGATGAAAGTTGCCATCCACCATCGTTTGGAAGTTTAAGAAAGGTCCAATTGCTCAATTCATCCTTCAATTAATTAAAAATCCATAGCGATTAATTTTTACCACATTTGCAATTTAGTCCTTATACCACAATTAATTATCCAATTGATAAAATTAATGGACCAAACTTTAATTAACCTTTATAATAACCTCATAAATATTAAATAAAAATATTTATAGACTTGATCATCGGAAATAGGGTTCTAAAACAATTGTTTTCGACACCTTGACTTTCGAGTTGTTACATCATATTTAATGGTTGAAGAGGGGCTATGGGTAGTTCTAAATATTGTATCAAAAAGAGCAGGTATGATAAAAACATATAATGAGATTAATATTAAAAAAAATTATGAAATCAAGAATGATGGAATGGGAGTTATTATGTTATGATAAAGAATAGATTGATATTCTAAAATGATAATTGATAAATATTGAAAATTATAGGCTTAAAGTTAAGAAACTATAAGTGAAATATTGTTAAAATCAATTTGTGATTATTTGATTTGTGAAATTTAGTTAGTAATTATTTATTAATGAATTTTAGAATAGAAATAAAGAGAATTGTGAAAAGTGGTTAAATAAAGTACTTAATTTAACAAGACTTGAAATAAGGATGATTTGTAAAACATATAATTTTAGAATTTATCGACAGGATAAGGAGAGATCAGTTTCTAAGCACGACATCAACATTTATAACTAATTTATTAAATAACATTGAGATTATATTTTATTGATGATTAAACTAGTGAATCAAAATGGAGTTTTTTCTTTTGGCTAGAGTTTAATTGATGTTCTTTAATTTTATCTTGTGATTTTTTATTTCATAATTTTAATTTTAATTTTAGTTTTAAATTTTAATCCCCAATTTCATTTTTTATTTTATTTTAAAAAAAATAAAATTGTCAATTATCTGTATTGATTCGACTTTACTCGTTATTAACTACAAATTTTTTTTTAAACATGAATTTATTTTTTTGGTCTCAACAACCATACAACATTGTTTTTAGAATGACTTCCTTCTTCATCGCTAGTATTCAATTTTGATTTTGATTTTGATTTGAATTTTTTATTTTTATTTTTTTTGTCTTCTTAGAGATTAGAGAATAAGAGAGAGTACTCTTGAAGAAGGGCCTACTACCGTAGGGGTGAAGAAACCTCCTTCTCTTATAGGAGAGGGGCTATTGAATGAAAAATAAAGTCTTCAAGAAGTGACAAAAGAAATCATAAAAGAAATAGCTTTCGACTAAAGACGCAGACGATGAGCAAAAGTATGCTTTAATAAAGTAGCTCGAGGGAACCTTAAGACAGGACATCGAAGCAAAGGTATGAAGGTATGACAATGCAGCCCAATCTGGTCTAAGGAGGAGTGGGACTTTGAAAGCCGCAGCAAAGGGAAAGGACTTTCACCAGTTTCTTGAGTGAGAAGCGGATGTTGGTGAAAAAAGGAAGTTGAGTTCAAGTTTGGAACACATGGCATAAGCCAAAGATCTCGGGATGACTCTAAAAGCTAACGAGATGATTCTGGTTAAACCAAGCATTCCTTAGAGCAAGGAAAGATTTTTCAAAAATAGAATCAAGAGAAAGCGCTAGAACCGATGTAAGTAAGATCTGCTACAACTAGAAGTCGATCTGGTACCGTCCTCCGAGTACTCAACAACTAGAGTCATCTCCCTTTCTCCTTTTAGCTTTAGTAGGTCGAGTAGCTTATTCGGGTGTTGTGAACTCATTCTTGCCTTTGCAATACCAGCGCATTTTGTGCCAGGTTGTGCTCTACCTCTTCCCCTCTATTAGAAGATTACCTTGTGTGGAAGGTTGACTCTTTACTTCAGTTAATGGGAGGAATCCCTTTATTTAAGGTTCTTTGTATGGCACTATAAACTCTCTTTCTTACGCGAGATAGAAAGTGAAACTACCGAAGCTCTTTCAACTTGTCCTGTCTTTGGATAAGTATTGCGGTTAAGTCAGTTAACAAGATGAGAGTCGAAAAATTGAAATAAGAACTGTCAAGTGATTCTTGAATGCTTCTACTTATGTAGATGGAGTCCAGTACGCTACTATATATACTGAAAATTCCCAGGACAATATCAGGAGTACCCATCTTATTTGATATGTAACTAGATCGTCAAACTCTTTCTCGTTATACCTAGTCGATTCTCAAGGACAAAAGGTATAGCATCACATTTTAACAGACAGATGAAAGTTAGGTCTCTACTCCTTCTTCATGAGGAAGAAAGGCCTTGTTATCATCGAGATCGATGTAAGGAAAGTAAGGTGTAAAGTCCAACTAAGACTTCCATGAAAAGCCTCATTCATGTTGATTAGAGAGTCTTACTGATTGCTAAACCTTCTCTACTTTTGAAGATAGACTGGAAAGCAAACTCAGAGAATAGCTAAGTGAAAGTCAAAGAGTCCCTTTTTTAGGAACTTAGACTACCTATGTACTGGTAAACTCCACCTAGATTGAGATTCATCAGTTCGATCATTTAGTTTCTGTCTTAAGTCCTATATCCTTCAGGAAATGATAAATTCCTTCTCTAACTTTTACTTGGTGTCACTCCTTGAAAAGATTCTTCATTCGAGTTAGCTACTGCATTCTCGAAAATGCCATAACCATCCGCTAAACCTACTCCTTCTGAGAATGGTTTTACCCCACTCTTCAATCTTATTATGTTTCCGATCCTACTTCAGATTCTCTTTCAGTTGTGGAAACAAGCCCCTATTCCTATCAGTTAAGTAGCCCAAGCTCTTTAAGAGCGTATTGTCCCCTCTCTTGTGAAAGAAAGAGGTTGATGCACCCAGCTACTTGATAGAGCTTTCTTTGTCCCACCTTTCCTCACTGACTTTCCTAGTTTAGATAGCGTATTGAGAATCATGTCAAAATACACCAAGACCTAGGCCTAGGTTCTCTTTCTTCAAGAAAGGGTAGCTTTAAACAACCCGGTTCCAAACACACCAAACAAGCAAGCAACTCCCCTTCCTTAGCGTACCCGTCCATTAAGGCATTCTTCCTTCTTACGTATGTGTTATAGCTTTAAGCCCCAGTTCCTTGGTGAAAAGAGCTGTCGCCTTTAAATCATCGAAAAAAAAAGAAGGAACTGCTTGAAAGGGACCACACAACAATGGCTCATAACTGGAAAACATAACAACAATGTCTCCTAGCTGCAAAAGACTGGCTCCTAGCTAAAAATTTCTCTTGATCACTCTCTAACAAAAAGCCATTTTCCCTTTCGCAAAAAGTCAACTTGGACTTCTTTCCTAAGCGGAGATTTGGACTACATGGACCTAAGTAACTCGCCGACAAGGCAGCCTTTCACTGTTGGGAACTTTGATTTAGATTGGTAGGATTATGTCTAATCTTTCCTAATTCCTAATTTAGAAATTGCACTCAATCAACATAATTTCCACTCATTCCTTCTCGATCGCCTCTTTTCTAGTCACTTTTGATCAAATCTTTCTTGTGATTTTCTATTCTCTTATGAGAAATGGTTTGTTTCATTAGAGCTGTTGTCGCTTAATGCATGTAAGGGGACTAGGGCATTTCCTCCCCAACCTCTTTTATTTTAAAGGAGAACCAGAAGAACAACAATGAACTCAAAGCTAATGAAGGAGATCTGCAACTTGAACAAGGTACACAGGATCTTTCCTAACCCTTTCTATTTCGACTTCTTTGAAAGGTGAAAGAGTAAGAAGCTAGACCGACTTGCTCTTAAATTAAAAGCAGTAAGAGCAAGTAAGTAGGCTTTTTCTCCACAAGAATAATCTTGACTTTCTTTATAATATAAGGTTCTTTAAACGATAATAAATGGCGTTGTGCTTATTTTGAGCTTTTCACAGTTAAAGTTAAACGTTTGTTGGTGGCAACATCGGCATGCGTTATATAAGATTTCAGCGCATCTGAACTACCCATAGTTTATCTAGTTACAAGATTGCACTCAACAGTCAATCAATTCATTTTTTTGTAGGTTGTTGCTTTGTATCGCACGCTTGTTATATTTAGATAATAATACAAAATCTAATGTTAGAAGTAGAACTAAAGCACCTATGAATGAGTTCCAAGAAAGCGGTCGTTGCACTGATAGGGGTGTAATCTAATCTATCTTTCCTGTCCTTTCCTTGTAGATTAGCTATTCTTGTCCTTTAGGAACTGGTTAAAGTTTGGCAACAGTAGCTTCAACTTGGGCTTTGACAAGACTTGGCTACATGAAGTAGACCTCACTTGCTCTTTGGCTCGCTCCTTACTTTTCTTTTGTAGCAAACTCTTCAACTTGTTGAACAATAGCTGCAAAGCCCTCTCCTTTCAGTTGAGTACTACCAAAGCAGCTTGCTAGTTGTAGCTTCGTACCTTGCTTTAGCTCTAACTTTCGCACTTCCCTTGATTCAACCAAATAATGAAAGGAGCCATTTTCAAATCCTTCGAGTGCAAAGCTAGCGACAGAGATTGTGGTTCCATACGCGGATTTAGATGTATCCCTATACACTACCTCGATAAGAATCAATTCCAATAAAGCTATAGCCCATTGTAAGGTTCGTAGCCTTTATAATGAGTACCTGGTTTAGTGGCATATCTTTTAGTTACATATACTGCTCCAGATGCCAGTGGACTAGTCGATCAACTAGTGAAGGGAATAGAAGCATAGGTAGGTAAGAAGGATGAGAGAGCAAGATGGTTGAGTATATCATGGAGATGCCCACTTTGTACATTTTCTGAGTCAGACCAACTCGGCTATCGAATTGTCTTCTTGGAATGTATTTAATTTAGTAGGAAAGTGACTGTTCACTCAGAAAACGAGATCAACAAAGTCACTTCTTGAACTGAAGCCCATTAAGGTAGGCTAGATGGATCAACTAGGTGTCTTGCTTGGGGTGCTATATAAGTCCTACCATTTTCATGGAAATAAATAGTTGTAGACTGATATTATTCTATTAATAAGAAATATAGTTTCAACAATAGAAGATTACTCTCCTTGCTTCCCCCACTAGTACTCACTTTGACCACCATGAGATTTCCTCTGAAGAGGAGGATCACCTCCAAAGGAGAACAAAATTTTTTATAACAGGCATGGGTTTAATCACTTCATAAAGAGCTTAAAAAATGTAATGAATATACTTCCTCATTGAGTAAGGCATTCCATACTGAAAGTTACTTTCTTTGATGCAAGGGTTCAAGACTTCTACATACCAGATACTTGGGTCAAGGGTTTCATCACACAGTTACAGTTACTATGAGAGTTGCGTGGTAGGGAGTACACTTGATAGGAGATAGACACAAGCAGTAGAGAGAGAAAGGTAGCCCTCGTTATAGCTATATAACATTAGGGGAAGGGGTTGTTATATTCTAATCCAAGTGGAGTAAATCCACTTTATGTTTACTAATCGAAATTCCTCCAACCTAACTTTAGGAGACATTTCATTCACTACTTTAAAATCAGTAAAGGACTAAACTATTTAGCAGCCATCCTTTGATGAAAGCGTAAAGGATTTGCTGGAGATGGAACAACTTCTTCTCTTCACTCTTTTTTATTAGAGCATTTCAGATCAGATTCTAATCACCTTAGCGAGTCTCCTAGATACGAAGCCATTCTTTAAGGCCGAAACAAAAGGAGAAGTGAAGTCACTACCTAAACAAAGGGGATCGCCTACTTATAAGGTAGGAGTTCACATCGGGCAATCTCTTTCTTAATGAATTGACAGTAGATGCCATTGAAAGAGAGTGAGGGAATTGAAGAGAATAAGCTTAAGCCTAACCTCAGGGTAGGAAAAGATTTCATCACAAGTGAACTGAGATAGAGGATGAATCGAATAAGCGAGCGTTCATCCCCATCTCCTATCCTTGAAAGAGGGGCAAAGAATGGATCTTTCTGCTCTTACAGGAAGGGCCAATAGTCTTGGTGCTAAGGGCATGGCTTAAAGAAGCGAGTGACTCTTGGAAAGGTATCGAAGTTACTTCTGGATTTACTAATTTGAGAGTTCCAATTGAAAGATAAATGAGTTAGCTCAAGCTTAGGGCGTGAAATTAAATAGATAAGAAAGGCTATTCGTGATCTGAAGAGTTGAGTTGCTATAGTTGAATTTTGGAAGGCTCAGGTTTGTGGTATTATTTATATAAGTAGTTTTGATCCTCTTTAAACGTAAGTAGGGGAGATCTTTGAGGAGTATCCAATCTTGATCTTTTCACTTTCGAGATCGAAGAATCATAGCTATCAGTGCATTTGCGAAGCAGACCCAAAAGAAGAAGGAGGTCGAGTTGTAGTTCGAACTAAGGATAGATTGGATTCAAATAAGCCTTCACTTTCTATTCGTTGAAATGTATGGGTTAGGATGACTAACTTTCGTACAAGAGTTTACCTAGAAAAAACCTGATTGTGAGACCGACTCGACAAAGAGAGAGGAAAGTCAACCAAGTGTTCAATCTATTAAATACACTAATTTTCTTTCATTAAAGTATACAAATAAGTAAGATATTGAAAGGGGCAGAAAACTTTCTAAGCTAGACTTTCTCTTTATGTCCTTTGGGGCCTTATGTTTCAAAAAAGAGTCCTTACTTGTACTGTATGTACTGATTGCCTACCTCAATGCCTGCTGACTTACTGGTCACTTTACTGAGTTCCTAGGAACGAACAAGGAATATTTTTAGCCCCAACGACAAGCAAACGGGAATTTTCGAGGAGTAGCCCGCTTCCCATTACTCAAGAGGGAAATTCCTCGAACATAATTAAGGGATCCATTGAAAGGTGACCAAAACACCAGAAACGAGGACTACTCGAGCTAATGATAGAGGCAAGAACACTTTTCGACCAAGTCCCATTAATTGATCATAGCGATGTCGTGGAGATGTTGCACGGACCCATATATTTATGAACAAAAACAAAATCACCTTGATACTAAACTAGATCGAGCCCGAGATCTTCTTGAAAATTTGTCCTTCCCCTCGATTTTAGCCCAAAAACTAGTGATTACTCCTGATCTGAAGCACCCCTTTCCCATTCCATTCTACCTTCCCAATGACTTTTAGGTTTCAGAGGCCATGCTCCCTAGCGCTTTATTTCCTTATCGATCTTGAACCAAGAAAATCTTGGCTTTGAACTCGTGGAGATAGGGGATTCGCGCCTCTTCAGCCAAGTCCTCCACATCGGAAAGAAACTTGACTACGTCAATAATTTTCTCCAGTTTTTTATTATCGTCCACTCCCACTGCCCGAGTTATTTCTTTAGTTTTTTGAAATATTTCATTGTGTAAGTGATCACATTCCCAATCATTTTCTTCTGTTTCGTGTTCTAATTAGGCGGATTCGGCTGGGGAAATGTTAGGGGGAAGGTCGTTGAGGTCAAGATCTAGAATTACCTCGAGCCCCGCGTATAATGTGGTAGCAGGGCTAAGAATCTACATGAGTACTAAATAAATGGAAATTCAATGAAAAATAAATAAAAATCTCAATAAATCCATTCTAGTTCTTAGAGAGATAAATACCGAAAAATCTCTCAATAAATGACGAACCGGACGAAGGATATTTGAACAAAAATTCTTCTCAAGTCTTATTGAAATTGGATTTCCTTTTCATGCCATATTTAGACATTTCTTTTTCCCCCTTATTTTCTCGGAAAATATCTCTTCTTACTTCAAGCTTAAAGGGTATAACTTCCTACGGACAAAGGCATTAACCAAAGCCCCTCCTTTCGTGCGCCCTCACCTCCTCCATGAGGATGGTCCACTAGATTGATTGCAATAACACGAATAATGGGGCATCTGCCTAATCACCGGCTTTGTCCAGGTTTTCTAAGCTTATGTGCATCGTGGTTGGGATTGTAAACTATACCAATAGTAGCTCGACATCAAGAATCTATGAGTTTTCAACACCCGAAGGTAGGTAGGGTAGCCACACAAGCTTAAGAGAAAGTGTGGGGAGTGTTGCTCCCTTCATTATTTTAGCAAATATTTCTGCCGCTCAAGCCAGCTAACTGCCCCCTTCCACTCGACCTTTCTTCGCTGTGTGATAAGGTCTTAGTATGGATGAGCATTCTGGGCAGGTCGTAATAAGTCGTTGGTCGAAGGATTGGACCAATTGCAATTCATCACCATTTTGGCTGTTTCTAATTGATGACTGGCTATTATATAAGTGATAGGTGCACGATCAACTTTGCACGCTCTATCCTTTGGTCTTTCACCTATCAACTTGATAGGCAAGCTACCTTGATCCGTCTTCGACTTCGATTCGTTATTATGCTCAGCAGCTCCAACAAGCCCTAAAGTATCTTACGGCCTAAAGCTCTGCCAAGAAAGCGCTACTTTACGTTTGATCCTATGTGCCCAGAGAATACTATACATCCTCCACTTTTGGACCTCGCAAAGAGAGAACATATTTTTCCCTCTTAGTTGGGATACAGTCTCCCCCTTGGCCTTTGGAGAGGAGAGGGTAGAGAAGAAGACGTCCTCTGCGCAAGTTTTTTTGCTTCATGCACCTTTACTATACAAGGCGCTCTTCGACCAAGGGGACATTCTGGTAGGAGGGCTGACCACTACATAAGCTACCATCAGTCCAGGAGAGAAGAAAGCTACCTTTCTTTGATCCACCTTCCCAAGTAGGGAAGAGAATGAAAATTGGCCGCAGATGGTGGTCGTGGTAGGTTTGAGGACCTTACGCGGCGGAGCAAACTCCTCTATCGTCTTCAATTTCCTCTGGCAGACCCAAATCCCCACGATCCATCATACTAGAGCAATCCAAGAAGAAAGATTAGGATCATATTCTATCCTTTCTACAATGCCTATTGACGAAGTGCTTTGTTTCAGATAAATTCTTTGTTGCAATCACTTCGATTCACCCCTTGGTGAAAAATCGTAATATGCCCTGAGGAATTCCTACCATAATTCATACTAGTAGACTTCCCTTTACTAAAATTGAATTGTCTAAGTGCTCTCCTCTCTTGGCTTTGTCTCATTGTCTATCTCGTAATCATTTGGTTCTGCGCTTCAATTGAAACAAGCTCCCACTCCTTCGTATCCTTCATCGTCGTTGGTCCTTTTGACATAACATTCTCGGTCGCTAAAGAAAATAGATTGGCTCTCTCTTTATCTATTAAATGTAATATCTTGAAAGGCGAGGAGTGACTACTGATTTCTGCTCGTACTTTCTCTTACTATAGTGATATAGTACTCGTGCAAGAGCACTTACGGCAAGAGCTAATTCTGCTAAATCAATGGCACGTGAGGGCCTTCCTAAAAGAAAGAATCAACTGACCTTGCTACTTAGGACTTTTCTTTTCTAAAGTCTAAATAGATTTCCCGGTGAGAACTCCTTTGTAGTAGCTGTTTCGACAAGAGCGAAAATAACTATAGTTATTTCCATTCTTCTTTCTCTTGTTCTTCATCTATCTAAGGACAAGACGGAAGGTAAGGCCTGTGCTTGCTTCTAGGCTTCTTTCTTCTATCTTCTAGTCGAGGTGAAAGCTTTCAAAGTGAGTCCTTCCTCCTGCAAAAAGTCACTCCACGGTGGTAAAGCCTCATCTTGTGTGTTGGCTAAAGTGACAATAGTCACATTGAACCCTCGAACATGTTCGAAGACCTTGAAATGATCTTCTAGTTCTAGGGAGAATTCGTAAAACTCTGTTTTCATCGAGAATTGAATGGAGTTTTCCCATATTTTGATCGGAGAATCTAATAGAGACATTACTATCGTGATTCTGATCGAAAATTAGACATTCCATGCTTTCGGAGAGTGCTTTGGCGTGCCAGGTCATTGACATATCCTTTGTCTTTATTTAACCCCAAGAGTAGATTAGATCGAAATGACTTTCCTGTCGAACCCCTTTGTGTGTGTATTTTTTTCTGGTCGCGCGGAATCTCCATAGCCAATTTTCCATTTTTAATTATGAAATTATAGGGTGTCTTTGGTATTACTCTTATTTCACACGATCTAGGAACTTCCATAATGTTGGCGTGATTCGGTTTGAGCAACGGATCTTGACGTGATACATCTTTGTAATGAAAATGGAGTGAGAACATGAGTTGGCTTTGACAGTCTCTACAGAATGAATAAAAGCACTGTGAACTATCTGCTTCAAAAAGATAGTTGAAATTGAAACCTTCTTTCTTCGATCGAGAATTCGAAATGACGGCACAGCACAAGTCGCCCTACCTTCGGAGGCTCCGCTTTGTCATAGATCCAATTTGGTTTCATCTCAAACCTCTTCTTTACCTATCCTCTTTGATTCAGATTGTGGGGCATTCAATGCACTTGATGTAGACTAGAAAGAAGAGGCTTTCCTGTGGGCGGGGGGAGTAGCCGCCTCTTTACTCTCCTTCAGTCGATTCAGATATCGAATCATATCTCTTGGAGAGAGGTACGAGAGCTCTCCCTTTAACTCAGGGGGCATTCCACCACTTTGACTGATGTGAACGTGGTTCCCTCATCGTGAAAGAAGTAATGAAAGGGAAGCCCCACCCAAGGTCAAACTGCGTTTGTTGTTGCTTGTATAGCTTTCTAGAGAAGAGATCTAGCAACGCATTCTAGGCGCAGATCATTGGTATTGTGGATGTATCATTAGGTTGTGCCAAGTCAAATCTGCTCCTTTTTTTCCATTACAGAAAAGAGATCCCTTTTAAAAATGATGAATATGAAGTCCGTGAGGCTGCAGGTACTATGGATCCTCTGACTCCCAATCTGGTTGCCTTCCCAGGTTTCACCGGTGTTGCCTTTAGGTCATGATGTGCCTCGAGATGGTTGTCTCCTATCCCCTATCGATTGGGAATTCACTCTCGAGTTGTCGTGCTCCGTTACATCTGGCCCGTCCTTTAGGCACCTTTGGAAGGCAGGGAGTGTGACAACGTAAACGTTTCCTTTTACTCAATAGGGCCTTCTTATCAGTTGTAGGGTTTGGTGGCCCGAAATTTAGTTGGCTTCACCAAAAGGCCTCATCACTAGAAGCTCAGCTTGCGAGGTTTCCCTCTCGATGTAAGGTTCCAAACCTCACCTCGCTCTTGTGACATGTTATCTTTCCCCTCTTTATTCCCAAGTTAAGGGTGAGTCCTATACATCAGTTTGTGGATCGCGGTCTCACGTACTAATCCTTACAAGTGCTCGTAGTAGGCCGGCCACCCTACCTAAACTAATCATCATATCGGTCCTTAGGCCCCTTTGCTAGAAAGGCTTAGCTTCAAGACGGTACGTGGAGCTTTCGCCTCTTACGGCTCCTCTAGGGATGGTGGTAGGCCCAGTCCAGACTTGTACGGTTAATGTTGTTGTACATGATCTCAGAACAACAAATAGGAATGGAATGACTATAGTTCTTATATGAACAATAGGGAAGATCATAGCGAAGAAGTCGAGACCTAACAAAAGAAGTAAACCTGAAGTGTCGCGAAAGACTAAGATGAGAAAGAAAAGGGAATGGACCTTTTAGCATGTGAAACCATCAAACCCAGGTAAAATTTCAACCTTATAGGCTGATATGATGGTTGTGTAGGGCCCTTAAGATCCTTTGACAAGGAACACTTTGTTGGGTTTCAATTATCTCTATTTGAGATAAATAGGCATTTAATGTTCTTTTCGAAAGGTAGTGCCCCACGAATAGAAGATGACAACCTTGATTTGGTGTCGCCCATTTTTAATATTTATGGGGTTTACACCATCGTGCACTAATGTTGTTTCTATCTTTTCTTCTAGCAGCATCCGCTTTTCCAGAACTCTAAAAAATGTTGACACCTAGTGGTGTCTCCCGAAAAAATGCAGTGCTAAGCGATCGAACAGTTCCATCCTTCTCATGTGCTTCGACATCAAGGGTTGCTTGAGAATCAGGACGAGAATAGCCTGTCCTATTTTAGGATCAGTCATGGGCCTCGAAAGCGCACGGTTGGATCGCTTGATGGAAATCCACTACGCTAGACGGGGAACCACTTCTTACGTCACACATGGCTATCTCCAAGAGGGGCCTTGATCTCGTTTGAAATGTCACAGCAATATGCAAGAGAACACACTTCGATGCAAGTATAGTTGATAGACAATTCTATCAGATATAAATCCCTCAGGGATTTGGGTTCTTGTTTCAATGTCGGAGCAACTAATACTTAAATTAGATGAAATGTGAGTAATGATGTCAACGTAATTTCTTTAGATCTGCATAATAAAATAATCAATATTGTCAATGCAATCAAAGTTAAATGTCAGAGGTTAATTGTCAATGTACTAAAAGTAAATCAAATTGTGTTGGGTGTTGAATGCTGAATATTTAAATGCACTAAATGTAAATGTGATCAAGTGTGAAGATCTGAAGTGGATCACTGATTTTGCTAAGTCACAACGTAGGATGCGTTGACAAGGTTTTGAATAGATAAACTGTCGCAGCAATGAAGCTTCAATGAATTCTTACTAATAATAATTCCTTGTTTAGTCATGACTCAAGTATCCACAATTACTCCACCTCTCGATGTAAATAACGTTGTGTACCCAATAACAAACGATCAGAATCTCTTTTAACCCCAAGCAGCTCTCACCTAACTTAGTTGTTAACCTAACTTGTCACCGCATCTCTCGATGTTGGTAAAATGCAAAACCACTCGCGTGTTTGATGTAGTTAGATCCAGGAACAGATAAAAAGCATTAAATAAGAATCAAAGTGATCAAATACTAAAAGATACTCTTGTATTCATTCAAATATTAATAATATTTCATCATCCATAAGAAAGCATTAAGTAGGATTTGACTTAGGTTGAGAAAACTACTGCTGTTGAAGATGCTGTCCTTGCATATGTGGCAGCACAAACTATTATGGCTATAATCGAGATTGTGGTTGCATCTAGCTATGTGACTGCATTTTTTGAGAATTCACCTGCGAATTCTAATTATAATTCTACGTTTGGTTGCTATTGTAACTCCCTTGTCTATAACCACCTTGATTTAAGGAATTCCCATATATGAATGTAGAAGCATTTTGATTCCCCCAAGGTTATTGAGATCGGTTGTTGAACGAGTTAGCAAATGAAATCCCTATGATGTTGTTGACGTAAAAAGTATTCTCTGCATGTTCTGGACAGTCCTCATAACTATGATTGTCGCCGTAAATTTTACAGGAAAATATCGGCGTATTCGATTACTGGGCCACTTGAATAGGGGCAATGTCGTCTGTTCCCTTCACATTCTTTACGATATTGGCCAATGAGGATACCTGCGTTGACAAAGCAGAGATAGCATCTAACTCAAGAACTCCTTCATATTCTTTATGATATTGGCCAATGAGGATACGAAAGTTGACAAAGCAGAGATAGCATCTAACTCAAAAACTCCAAGGTTATTCTTTACCTGTGCAGAACGAGAGATTGGATATTGATAATTATTCTGAGCAATTCTCTCTGGAATTCCTATAGCTTCATTGTATGTACAGTCCAACAAGGGATCATTAGCAGGCGCGTCGAAAAGATTCCTTGTCTAAGCATTCAAACCATTGTAAAAGATTTCTATTTGAGTTTCTTGCTAAACACCATGGCAGCATCGAAGCAATGTTTTATAACATTCCAAGGTTGTATGTAAGTTCTCATCATCCAGCTGATGATAGACAGTAATATCATTTTGCAACCTTGCGTTCATTGTCGACGGATTGAAACACAAAACAAACTTCGTTGCTAGCGCGTTCCAAGATGTAATGGGTCCAGTCGACAATCCCAAGAACCATGTTCTTGCTTTACACTATAATGAATAAGGAAATAATTACATTTTCAAGGCATCATCAGGGACACCATGTTGACTAAATGATGCACAAATAAGCAGAAATGATTTTAATTGTTCTCTTGCGTCTTCATCAGGAAAACCAAAATATTGCCCATTTGAATTTAACATCTGAAGCATCACCAGTTTCAGCTCGAAATTACCAGCTTGAATAGTCGGTCGTACAACCCCTGGTTGTAAATCATCGAGTATAGGCACAACAAAATCTCTTATTGTCCTATTTTGCACTTGTTTAGCTTGTGGAGGCGATGGTGGTATATCATTAACAATTTGTGGTAGCACTGCGGGAATTCCATCTTGTGGCAGCAATGGTGGTAAATTATTGTTGTTGTTGTTACCAGCCATTCTTCTTTGTTCTTGCCTTCCCCTCCTCAATGTCCTTTCAAGCTTTGGATTAAAACTAGCAATGTCCTTAGGATTTCTCCTTTTGGACATGCAATACCTAAAAAAAAATAAACAGAAGTGGAGATTAAAAGTTAAGTAAGTAGAATTAATTGCAACTACAAAAGTAAACATCAAACAAATGCCAAAATTCCTCAAAAACGACGCCAAAACTTGATCGCGTCTGAAATGTGATAGCAATGTGCAAGCGAACACATGTCGATGCAAGTATAGTTGATAGACAATTCAATCGGATATCGATCCCTTAGGGAATTGGGTTCTTGATGTTTCAATGTCGGAGCAACTAATATTGAAATTAGATAAAATGTGAGTAATGATGTCAACGCAATTTCATTTGATCTGCACAATAAAATAATCAATATTATCAACACAATGTCAGAGGTTAAATGTCAATGTACTATAAGTAAATCAAATTGTGTTGAGTGTTGAATGCTGAATATTTAAATGCACTAAATGTAAATGTGATCAGGTGCGAAGATTTGAAGTGGATCACTGATTTTGCTAAGTCACAACGTAGGATGCATTGACAAGGTTTTGAATAGATAAACTATTGCAGCAATGAAGCTTCAATGAATTCTTACCAATAACAATTCCTTGTTTAGTCATGACTCAAGTACCCACAATTACTCCACCTCTCGGTGTGAATAACGTTATGTACCCAAGAACAAATGAACAGAATCTCTTCTAATCCCAAGCAGCTCTCGCATAACTTACTTGTTAACCTAACTTGTCACTGTATCTCTCGATGTTAATAGATTGCAAAACCACTCTCGTGTTTGATGCAGTTAGATCCAGGAATAAATAGATAAAAAGCATTAAATAAGAATCAAAGTGATCAAATACTGAGAGATGCTCTCGTATTCATTCAAATATTAATAATAGTTCATCATCCATAAGAAAGGAGTTAACGAATACATCAGAATATACTATCTCTAGGCTTCTCGGATTACCCCCTAACTACCTCTCTTGATCAGCATCAAGCACTCCTCGTCAGAAGTTGCTGCTCGTCGACTTAGTCAGCTCTCCGGTCTTTAGCAATAAATTCAAAAGAACACAAAGTAATTTGGAAATTTAATTCTTCAACTCTTGATGATTTTTTCATTCTTCATTCTCTTATTTATAGTCTTCAAAAATTACAGATTTCAGCCTCCCATTCTCAGATCTAGATCTAGATTTTGCAAGCTGTCAAAGTTAGTTAGAGTACAACTGTGCACTCACGCAGTTTTAATGTTTTCTTTAGAGATTTGCAGGTTGTCGCTGCATTGCTAGGTACAATCTGAAACCATAATTATGGCGACATCTGTGATGTTCATGCGCTGGTGCTTCCATATGTGAATTCAACTTGAGTTTACCAACTCGGAGTTCATGTTCAGTGCGGCGACATCTCTGGTCACAACTCCAAGCTGATCTTGTGGCTGCATTCTTCTTTCAGCATTGAGCTCCTGGGCTGATTTTCTGCACTGACAAATCTAAGGTGCAATATATCGACTACTTGCGTCGATATTAGTACAAAAAGATGTAAAATAGCAAGAATTTAAACTAACTAGCAATAGGTTAGAAAATATAAAAACTAAGTATGAAATGCTCATGGTGCATGTTAAATGAGACACAAAAGAGACAATTAAAACACTAATTTAGGGAGAAAATATATGTCATTTGTAATACCATCACACCCTCAAACTTGAGTTTTTACTTGTCCTCAAGTAAACAAAAATTAACGAAGTCACAAGTAAATTTGTCACCGTAATCCTTATTCATACAACTTTAATTCTCTAAAGTCCTAATGTACAAATTGTATTCATATAATAGAATAATGCGCCCACAATTTATAAGCATGAATAATTAAAAACTGCAACTTCATAAATGTTAATGACATGCATTGAATCCTAATTTTTCTTGAACCAATACAACATTTATCAAAAATTTCTTTCCTTTTCTTTTTCTTCCTTTCTCTCATTTTGTTTCTTTTTTTCAAATGAATGAGAGATGTCATTGCATTACTCTACATTTGCTCCTGGGTAGTAACGATGAGGTGCAACAAACCCCTAGGAGGTATGTAATTGCGTCGACACACACTATTGTAGAAACAACCTTTGGCTAGATGATTTTTCTAAACCTGCAGCAAAGTGTTCTCCTTTGGAAAGCCATAATGCACTCACATTGGAGCGTCTTTTATTAATACAATGTCACTGCAATTGGTTAGTTAGTTTAAGATTCAAACATCACACTATCCATTCATTACTGAAGAAATTTCAAACGTTAATTCAAAAATACCAGACTCATCATTCATTCATATTCATCAAATTTTCACATCAACATCTAAATAATTCCAAGGATTATGCATTAGAATAAAATTGTGGGCACATTTTTGTGGAAATTTTGTCAATTCTCATTAACCAAAGAAATAATTAGAATTCAATATGTACGTGTAATTGCATTTCCATTTCACATTATCTCCCCCAAACTTAATGTCTACATTGCCCCCAATGCACTGACAATATTTATATAGAAATAATGGAAATGCAACTACAATGCAACTAAGTTAACAAAAGAGATGCAATGACAAAATAAAATGCAATGACAATAAAAATGAGTGAAAGCTTTCTAAAAAGAAATGTACCAACTTACTCGTCAACAGTCGATGCAGCGACTATCTTTGTTTTCTTCTTCCTCTTTGGGCGCTTACCCTCATCCTAGTGCTTCTTCTTCTTTTTATCCTTGTGCCTTCTTTTCTTCTTATCTGTCGTACAAACCGGTTTGGCGGATTGCTCCTCCTCGATAGGTTAGGTGGTGGCCTCATCGATTGTGATGTCTGATGGGTGGATTTCAGCGAGCGGTGCTATATAAGGCACGATAGAAAGAGGATTCAGTTCCTCAATTCGCTCATAACAACCTCAACCTGACTTGAATTAGGTTGAGACTCTTCAGAGTTGGATACCCTCACACTCTCTGGTATGCTGACAACATCCTTAACGATCGTTGTTTAGGCATCATTTTCCTTCTCTTCTTGCACCTCGACAAGGTCCTTCTCTTCATTCTCATTTTCTTCTTTTTCCTTCAACCGATCATCTCCCTGGTCCGCACATTCATTTACATGCTGCTCTAGTTCGTTTAGGCCAGTGTCAGCGCATTCTACTACATCAACATCGTCATCCACAAAAGCCTCACGTTCAGCCATATTCGTACCAAGATTGTTAGAGAACTCATCCTCGAACAGATCGACAATGGTACGATAGTAGTCCTCATCAAACTTAGAGTGACTGTCTTCCTTGTCATTATCTGAGATGTGGATCCGTGTTGGTGCAGGGGTAGGCCTACCATCAGGGGTAGGTTGATCTGATGACGAGTACTGCATTTTGAGGAATATGGATGGAAAGTTTGGCAATGGATTGGGGCTGTTTTGGCAGAGTGCGGTGACAATAGCCTCGTTCCAGACTTTCGTGTAAGCAGAAAATTTATGTAGCCTATAATCCATGACATCGACGACATCATCAGAGTGGATCGAGCACATGTCAATTCGGTCAAGGTGTACTTCCATTAGAGACAACATCTTCACCACTTGTGCATTTGTGGGCACAGCAGATTGTTCTACCTTCTTTTTCCTTTTGTTTCTATCCTTCTTATCCGAAGCTTCTTTGGCCACCAGCGTCTCCTGGCCATGAGTTAGTCGTTCAACGAAGATGTTGTCGATCGGACCCTTGTTCTCTAATATCTCCTCACCATCCCTTGGCATAATGCCCTTCTATTTACAAAGCAACATGATTAGAGAGGGGAATGGAGTATACTAGTTTGCTTGCCAGCAGCTTCTACGATTTGATTATGGATAATCTCTCCAATGTCGATGTCTCGAAAGTGCAGGATAAAATGCAATAGACACATACGGTCTAATGTCGTCGTAGTGCTATGTGTCGAAGGCATGATGCGGCTGATGATGAAGTGGAACCATACCTTACAGAAGGTTGTGAGATACCTTTTATGCGTGGTGTAGTTGTGGAATTTGTTACCAGTCCATGTGGCTCCATTGACACAAAGGTCCATCATCTGAGCGGTGCTATCATTGTCCAAGTGATGTATAAACAGTGAGTGGTTGTTCACTCACTCAGGAATCCTCAACAGCATGTTGATTTGAGTAATGCTCCATGGAGTGCGTCCTTCCCTTACAAAAATGAATTCTTGCTCCGGATCTACCATGTTGGCATAGAACTCCCTAACCAATGTAGAGAGTAACCAGAAGGATGTTCGTAGGAAAACTCCAACCCAAGGTAATTGATGGTACGGACAACATGTCTCCCCAAGGTCTGATGCAGAGATAGTTGCAAACCTTGTTTAGGATGAAGGTTTCATTTCAAAATGATATTCTGGTAGCGGTCCTTGACTGCAGTCGTTAGAAATAAGACCAGACCTATAGATGGAGATGGTGTTGTGGTTAGAGCCACAGTATTTGAAGTTGTTGGGATTTTCTTGGAAGGGTTTTTCGATGCTCACGTTTTTGCCATTGTAATTGAAGAAGAAAGTTAGAGAAGTTTCCAGAAAAAGATAACTTGTGAAGAGAACAAGAAATATAGAAGCAATGGGAAAAGATGAGATGTAACAACAATGGAGGATGAGAGGAGAAAAGAAAACTGTATGAGAGAGGTTTATAACCTAGGCGTGATGATTGAAAAAATTACGGGAAAAGGTTACGTCTGCAATTATTAATTTCCATTCTATAGATTATACTGTTTCATTTGATCGAATGATTGGGAGTGAGGAGAGATCAACTGGTATGATTTTGCTTAAAAATGCTATGCTGACTCGTCACAGAATGCACCGACAATTCGTGCTTTGATGCTTGAACAAAAATGCGATTTTTATTTCTGCAAGGAATTTGAAACAACAAAAGTAAAAGTGAAACAAATAAAAGTAAATAAAAAATGCATCGACATTATTTGAATGTGACCAGATTGATGGTCTCATTTGATTCTTTGACATCTGGGCTCACATAGTGCTTTAGACATTGGCCATTTACTTTGAATTATTGTCCATCCTTTAGATTTTCAATTGTCACTGCACCACTCTGGAATGCCTCGATAACTTTAAAAGGGCCTGATCGACCATCTTGATCACAATTTACCTGGATGCAATTTTAAACATGAGTTAAATAAAAGTACTAACTGACCAAGACTAAATTGTCGACGCAAGATGATATTGTCATGCCATCTTTTTGTCTTTTCCTTGTATATTGCGGCATTCTCATAAGCATGTTGGCGTATTTCTTCTAGCTCAGTGATGTCTAACAATCTTTTTCTTCCAACAGCATCATAGTCCATATTCACCTGCTTGATTGCCTACATTACCTTATGTTCCAGCTCAACTGACAGGTGGAAAGACTTACCAAATATTAACTGATATGGCGACATTATCAACGGGGTTTTATAAGCAACACGAAGCACCCACAATGCGTCATGTAGTCGTGAAGACAAATCCTTCCTCGATGGATTAACCACCTTCTCAAGTATGTTTTTGATTTGACGATTGAATACCTCGGCTTGACCATTGGTTTGTGGGTGATATGTAGTAGCCTTATGATGCTTTACACCATATCTTTTTAATGTTGTCGCCACTTGGTTGTTATAAAAATGAGTTCCTTGGTCACTTATTAATGCTCTCAGTGTTCCAAACCTTGCGAGAATGTATGTGTGAAAGAACTTTAACACCGTTTGAGCGTCATCTTTTGGCACCGCAATAGCCTCGATCCACTTTGATACATAGTCAATAGAAACTAAGACGTACACATGCCCAAAAGAATTTGGAAATGGTCCTATGAAGTCGATACCCCAAACGTCAAAGAGCTCTACCTCTATGATCGATTTTTGGAGCATCTCATTGCGTTGGGATATTGAACTAGTGCGTTGACAACAATCACATTGTTTTGCAAAGTTGTGGGCATCTCAAAATGTCCTAAGACCCCCAAAATGTCCTCCATAAGGGGCATCATGGCAATGTCGCAGGATTGAAGTCATTTCTTCTTTAGGTACGCAGCGACGGGTAATGTTGTCAGCGCATACCTTGAATAGGTATGGCTCGTTCCAATGATATTTTACAGCATCATGTATGAACCTGATCTTCTTATAACCAGTAGTATTCAGGGGTAACTTCCCACACACAAGGTAATTGACAACATCGGTATACTAAGGTGATACGTTGGCAAAGAATAACTGCTCATCTGGAAATGCTTCGATAATTTGGGACGTCTGCCTATCTTCACTTCCAACTTCCAGTTGAGACAAGTAGTCAGCTGCTTGATTTTTAGATCCTTTCCCATCCCTGATTTCAACATCAAATTCTTGAAGGAGTAGGATCCATCGTATCAATTTAGGCTTGGTGTCTTTCTTTGTAAGAAGATATTTCAATGCAGAGTGGTCTGTGTATACTGTAATCTTTGCGCCGACAAGATATGAACAAAACTTGTCAAATGTAAAGACTACTGCTAGCAACTCCTTCTTAGTGGTAGTGTAATTCACCTGCGCTTCATTTAGAGTTTTACTAGCATAGTAAATAGAATGAAATACCTTTTCTTTTCTTTGGCCTAGTACAGCTCCCACAGCAAAATCACTTGCATCGCACATTAATTCAAACGATTGCGTCCAGTCTGGTGCAACAACAATTGGGGCTTGTATCAACTGCTTCTTTATTTTCGTGAATGCGTCTAGAATGTTTTCATTGAACGCAAACTTTTTATTTTGCTCTAATAGTGAACATAAAGGTTTAAAAATCTTGGAAAAATCACATATGAATCTTCTATAGAAACCAGCATGTCCAAGAAAGCTTCTTATTACTTTGACATTGGTGGACAGTGGTAGCCTTTCGATGATTTCTACTTTTGCTTTATCAACCTCAATGCCTTGACAAGATATCCGATGCTCGAGGCTAATGCCTTCAGTTGCCATGAAGTGACATTTCTCCCAATTCAGAACTAGATTTGTGTCCTCGCATCTCTTTAAAACTTTTGCTAAGTTGTCATTGTATTGATCAAAATTTTGTCCATAAATAGAGAAATAATCCATAAATACCTCAAGAGAGTCCTTGATCATATCCAAGAATATCGCCATCATACACCTCTGGAATGTTACTGGTGCATTGCACTATCCAAGCGGCATACGTCGAAGAGGAAAGGTTCCAAAAGGGCATTTAAATGTAGTTTTTGCTTGGTCTTCCAGTGCAATAGCAATTTGGTTGTACCCAGAGTAGCTGTCCAAGAAGCAATAATAGGCTTTACCAACTAGCCTATCCAACATTTGGTCAATGAAAGGCAGTGGGAAATGGTCCTTCTTTGTAGCCGTATTCAGTCGACGATAATCCATGCATACTCGCCAGGCAATCGCAATGGTGAGTAGGGATCAACTCGTTCTTGTCATTGGTCACAACTATGAACCAACTCTTCTTAGGCACACATTGGACGAGGCTTACCCAATTGCTATAAAAAATAGGGAATATGATGCTCGCATCTAACCACTTAATAATTTCCTTCTTCACTACTTTTATTTTCTCATTAAGTCATCTTTGCTACTCAATTGATTGCTTCCTTTCATCTTCTGGCCTTATTTTATGCATGCAAAAAGAGAGACTGATGCCTCTAATATCTGAACGCTCCTATGGCTCCTTTGTGTTCCTTCAAAATGGCGATCAGCTTATCTTCTTGCGTTGCGTCGAGGGATGCATTAACAATAATAGGCAATGACTCTTTGACACCAAGAAAGACATACTTTAAATGCGTTAGCAATGGCTTCAACTCTAAGATAGGAGCTTGCTTAATAGATGGTTTAAACACCGGGATTGTCCTATTCGACAAATCCAAAGATTCCAATTGCCAATTCTATCTTAGCCCACAATTGTTAACTTCTTCTTTGTTGACACAGTCATCTAGGATTTCATCGATGGATGTCGCCACATCTTCATCTGACATTACTGAACTCCTTGCATTAAATTATTTTATAATGATTTTGTCCAACACGTCAATATGATGACATTGCTCTTTGGTTCCAGACGGAGATGCCTCAAACACACTAAAAGTCACATGCTCATCATTATGATGCATGATAAGTTCCCCCTTGAACATGTCGATAAGTGTACTTCCCATTACTAGAAATGGTCGCCCCAAGATAATGGGCACTTTTTTATCTACTTCGCAATCTAAGATAATAAAATCAGCAGGGAACATTAATTTATCAAGTGGGATAAGAACGTCTTTAATTTGACCTTCAAGTTATGCTATGGATCTGTCTGCAAGTTGTAATGTCGCTGCAATGGGCTTCATCAAACCTATTCCTAATTTCTTAAAAGTAGACAAAGGCATAAGATTAATACTTGCTCCCAAATCACATAAAGTCTTACCTAAATAATGATTCCCAATGGAGCATGGGATTGTGAAACTGGCAGGGTCTTTTATATTGGGTGGTAACTTATTTGTAAGTACAACGCTACATCCCTCTGTGAGCGCAATCGTCTTGATATCGGATAATTTCTTCTTCTTCGACAAGAGCTCCTTTATAAATTTACCATAGCTAGGTATTTGCACAAGAGCATCAACAAGAGGTATATTAATGTGCAATTGTTTCAAAGTAGAAACAAATTTTTGATACTCCTTATCATGGACTTTCTCTTTAAATCTTTGCAGAAATGGAAAAGGTATTGTAGCAGTAGGTTGTTGTGAAAAACTCAGTGGTGTCGACATTGGCAGTTGCATCGACAACTTTGTTGGGTAAGTTGTAGGCATAGATGACACTATAGTTTGTTCTTCTTCATTTCCTCTCACTTGATTTCCTTCAGCCGCATTCTCTTCTTATTGCTGTGATCCAGATGCATCGACATGGTATTGGCCAAAACTGCTTAGTTCAACCATCCACTTCCCACTTCTCAATGTGATTGCTTTGCAATGCTCCTTCCTCTTTTGCGTAGGATTCTTAATGTCATTAGGCAGAGTGCCCGGTGGTCATGTGCTAAGATTAGAAGCTAACTGTCCTAGCTAGGCTTTTAAGGCTCGAATAGAAGAAGAATTACCTTATACTATTACTTCAGTCCGCGTAATATGCTCGCACATCAATCTTCAAGAGCAACCATAGGATCTGACTTAGGTTGAGAAAACTGCTTGCTGTTGATGATGCTGTCCATGCATATGTGGCAGCACAAACTGTTATGGCTGTAATCGAGATTGTGGTTGTATCTGGCTATGTGACTGCATTTGTTGAGAATTCACTTGTGAATTCTAATTATAATTTTGTGTTTGGTTGCTATTTTAACTCCCTTGTCTATAACCCCCTTGATTTGAGGAATTCCCATATCAGAATGTGGAAGCATTTTGGTTCCCCCAATGTTGTTAAGATCAATTGTTGAACGAGTTACCAAATGAACCCCCTTTGATGTTGTTGACATAGAAAGCATTTTTTGCATGTTGTGGATAGTCCTCGTAACTATGATTGTCACTGCAAAATTCACAGGAAAATATTAGCCAATTAGATTGCTTGGCTACTTGAATAGGGGCAATGCCATTTGTTCCCTTTATATTCTTTATGGTATTGGCCAATGAGGATACCTGCGTTGACAAAGTAGAGATAACATCTAATTCAAGAACTCCAAGGTTATTCTTTACCTGTGCAGAATGAGAGATTAGATATTGATAATCGTTCTGAGCAATTCTCTCTAGAATTCTTATAGCTTCATTGTAGGTACAGTCCAACAAGGGACCATTAGCAAATGCGTCAACAAGATTCCTTGTCTGAGCATTCAAACCATTGTAAAAGGTCTCTATTTGAGTTTCTTGCTGAATACCATGCATTGGGCAGCGTCGAAGCAATGTTTTATAACGTTCCCAGGTTGTATGTAAGTTCTCATCATCCAGCTGATGATAGAAAGTAATATCATTTCGCAACCTTGAGTTCATTATCGGCGAATTGAAACGCAAAACAAACTACGTTGCTAGCGCATTCCAAGATGTAATGGATCCAGCCAACAATCCCAAGAACCATGTTCTCGCTTTACCCTACAACGAATAAGGAAATAATTACATTTTCAAGTATCATTAGGGACACCATGTTGACTAAAGGATGCATAAATAAGCATAAATGATTTTAAGTGTTCTCTTGCGTCTTCATGAGGAAAGCCAGAAAATTGCCCATTTGAATTTAACGTCTGAAGCATCACTGATTTCAGCTCAAAATTACCAGGTTGAATAGCCAATCGTACCCTGGTTGTAAATCATCGAGTATAGGCACAACAAAATCTCTTATTATCCTATTTTGCACTTGTTCAGCTTGTGGAGGCAGTGGTGGTATATCATTAACAATTTGTGGTAGCATTGGGGGAACTCCATCTTGTGGCAGCAATGGTGGTAAATTATTGTTGTTGTTGTTACCAGTCATTCTTCTTTGTTCTTACATTCTCCTCTTCAATATCCTTTCAAGCTCCGGAACAAAACTAACAACGTCCTTAGGATTTCTCCTTGTTGACATGCAATACCTAAAACAAAACTAAACAGAAGTGGAGATTAAAAGTTATGTATGTAAAATTAATTGCAACTGTAAAAGTAAACTCAAACAAACGCCAAAATTCCCCAAAAAATGGTGCCAAAACTTGATCGTTTTTGAAATGTGACAGCAATGTGCAAACGAACACACATCGATGCAAGTATAGTTGATAAACAATTCTATCGGATATCGATCCCTCAGGGAATTGGGTTCTTGATGTTTCAATGTCGAAATAACTAATATTGAAATTTGATGAAATGTGAGTAATGATGTCAATGCAATTTCACTAGATCTGCACAATAAAATAATCAATATTGTTAACGCAATCAAAGTTAACTGTCAGAGGTTAAATGTCAATGTACTAAAAGTATATCAAATTGTGTTGAGTGTTGAATGTTGAATATTTAACTGCACTAAATGTAAATATGATCAGGTGTGAAGATCTGAAGTGGATCACTGATTTTGCTAAGTCACAACACAAGATGCGTTGCAAGGTTTTGAATAGATAAACTATCGCAGCAATGAAGCTTCAATGAATTCTTATCAATAACAATTCCCTGTTTAGTCATCTCAAGTACCAACAATTACTCCACCTCTCTGTGTGAATAACATTGTGTACCCAAGAACAAATGATCAGAATCTCTTCTAATTACCTAACTTGTCACCGCATCTCTCGATGTCGGTAGACTACAAAACCACTCTCGTGTTTGATGTAGTTAGATCTACGAATAAATAGATAAAAAGCATTAAATAAGAATCAAAGTGATCAAATACTGAAAGATAATCTTGTATTCATTCAAATATTAATAATAGTTCATCATCCATAAGAAAGGAACTAACGAATACATCGAAATATACTATCTCTAGGCTACTCGAATTACCCCCTAACTGCTTCTCTTGCTCAGGATCAAGCACTCCTCATCAGGAGTTACTTCACGTCGGCTCAGTTAGCTCTCTGATCTTTAGCAATAAATTAAAAAGAACACAAAGTAATTTGCAAATTTAATTCTTCAACTCTTGATGATTTCATCATTCTTTGTTCTCTTATTTATAGTCTTCAAAAGTTACAAATTTCAGCCTCCCATTTTTAGATCTAGGTCTAGATTTTGCAGCTATCAAAGTTAGTTAGAGTACAGCTGTGCACTCACATAGTTTTAATGTTTTCTTCAGAGATCTACAGGTTTTTGCTAAATTATTGGGTGCAATTTGAAACCATAATTGTGGCAACATCTATGATGTTCCTGCGTTGGGGCTTCCATAGGTGAATTCAACTTGAGTTTACCAATTCGGAGTTCATGTTCAGTGCGGCGACGTCTCTGGTCACAACTCCAAGCTGATCTTGTGACTGCATTCTTCTTCTAGCATTGAGCTCCTGAGCTGAGTTTCTATACTAACAAATCTGAGGTGTAGTATATCGATTGCTTGCGTCGACTTTAGTACAAAAAGATGTAAAAAGAACAAGAATTTAAACTAACTAGCAATAAGTTGGAAAATATAAAAACTAAGTATGAAATGCTCATGATGCATGTTAAATGAGACACAAAAGAGACAATTAAAACACTAATTTTGGGAGAAAATATATGTCATTTGTAATACCATCAAGCCCCTTACTAATTATTCTAACGATAGATAGAATAAGACCCAGAAGTTTGATGGGACTGCCTTGAAAGATCTCCTCCGAGATTGGATCCATGTGAAAAGAGATCCATTATAAAAGTATATGTACTATATATACTAAAAAGGTTGATTTCCCCTTGCAATCCTAAGGGCCAGGATTCAATCTCCACTGGAGCCATTGTGAGGAATAACCATTCTAGAACAATCATTTGGTTTGTTTCATTCTTTTTTGTTCTACTCCTCCCAAAAAAAAGGGAGACTTCCTCAAGAAATCGTTGGTTTTTCCAACCCAACCGAGGATTTTCGACAAGTCCTTCATTTTTAGAGCAAGAAGGGGAACTATAGAGATTTAATGAATAGTGTTTCTTACGATTACGCCCAGCCCAAAAAAGCCTTCGGAGTTGAACCGAAAAAAAGCCTATTACTTAGGGCCCTTCAAGAAGTTTGTGTTAACCATATAGCCGAGCCCTCTTTCTGAGCCAAGATCAAACTCTTCTTTTCTTACTAAGATTGGGCCCTGTAGACGTACTACTTTAAATCAAACCTTTTCTTTCCTTTCCTTAAGATATATATGTTACCCACCATATTAATAAGGCACCAAACGCGCACTGATGGAATTCTTTCGTACATTTATTTCAACTATTATTTAGGATAATTGATTGTTTGATCCTTCTTAATTAATTATTTTAAAGTAGTCGTCTATCTTATAGGCATGTTTGTCACGTCGATCGATAGTTGAGAAAGGTTATCTCTGGGGTCTAACTTTAAGGCTATCTTTCACCCTTGACAGACTCGTTATGAGATTTTTGACACCACACATTTCTTAAAAGTAGACATGAAGTTGGAGATCTTAACCATGCAACCATTTCATATCTCCTTGAAAAACTCTTTTTCACTACATTGGGTGTATTGGAATCGAACCCAATTCTTCCACGACCACGAACCTCAGCTACCGAAAGAATAATCTTCTTAAAGCATTCCAATGCGATAAGGAAATCCTCTCTTTAATCTTTAAGCTGACATTGGATTTACCTTAGTTGGAAGTCCTTTTCCTTACAAGTTGAATCATGAAAGGATATTCTATGCACGAAAAATAATTATAAAAGTGCCTAAAACAAGTAATACGTATTGAAATAAGCTTTATTCCTCCTTTCTAAAGGCCAATTCACCACTTCACTTACTTACTACTTACTTATTTAATATAAATACCAGCTTGAACAAGGAAAGTGGTCCCTTACCTTCTGACCTCTATTTCCTTCCCGTAATTGAATCTTCCACATAAAGCAGCTCACACTCGGTAATAAGACTTGAACATGGATTCTTTCCTATCTATTGGATCTTTCACAGAGACCAAGAACAAGGATCGGGATAAATAGGGAATGGGAAAACTAATCATTTCGTTTCAGGATTTGAGTAGGTAAGGGCAGTGGGACCAGCAACATGAATAATTGGACCAAGCAAGCTATTAAGCCAACTAACAAAGCCACAAGCTATATTTATAGCTCTATGATTAGGGAGTACGTCACCTTCCCTTCTCTTGAGGAGCCTCTCGCATGTTAAGTTTTACTATATTTAATGAGTTCGCATATTTGAGTCTTTCCATTCTTTTTAACTATAGGCATCGGCACAGGCACAATATAAGCAGAGAGGGAAAAAAGCTTCATCATTTAGGATAGAATTTCTCATGATTGAGATGTCGACGCCGACTGATCGTTGAAAATAAGGCCATCCTGTAAACAGATAAGAGAACTAGGTAATAAATACTTCAAATGCAATAAAAGATCTTGATTGAGATAGTGAGTACATTGTTGGGAGACTCGATGAGAAGAATCGTCCCTCTTCCCTAGCGTATACTAAAGCAGAGTAGACTGATCGGACAACATGCGCATCAGAAAAATAGAATGGATTTCACATCGATAGAAATCAAGTCCTTGTCTTTCTCTGTATCGGTAGTAGCATCAACCTCATTGCCCGACATGGCTTGATAGTGGTATAAGGATTTCCTATAGGTGGTCCGCTTACTATGCTATTTCAATGCTTCAGGGTACAAGATGTTGAAGGAACAATGAGGATGAAGGTTATTCGGTGCATATTTGTAGGATATGACACTAAACGAAAAGGATAGAGATGTTTCGACCCACCCGTAAAAGACATGTTTTGAAAAGATAGGGATTGAGGGCTATTGATCCAAAAAGAAGAGATGGAATTATTATTGAGTCTTCGAGGAGCTGAAAGCCCTAAGATTGACATGATTCCTTCCATTTTTTCGATCTTAGAGTCGGTAGATCAAATTGAATGAGGGATGGAAGGATGTTACGGTATTCGAATTATCCGCAAGGGTACATGACGGTAGAAGTACAGTGGCTGGAGCTCCTTCAAATCAATTATATTAAGAGGCCTAACGAGTGATAATGGTTCACAGTCCGACTGCTAATTCAAGTTACCTTTCACACAGACGAGATGTCGCATCTACTTATTCCAAGATGAAGACATGTCAACCTTATGACCGTTAATTGAGGCGTAAGGTATAGCAGTAACTGCATTAAATGTACTAGCAATGAATTTTGTGGAATTATTGATTCAAAACTTTCTATCGCATACCCCTTTTCAACTATCTCAAATAGCGCATTAACCGTAAGAGAAAGAGGTGTCGAATATGGCCACGCATTCACTGAGTTGGCCGAAAGAAGTAAGCAAAGCAAAGAGTCTTACTCTAAAGAAAAAGCTTATTCCTATTTTAGAAATCTTGCAAACTATTAATCTAAGTACTCAACACTCACCGCTACAATTGGCGAAAATTAATTGGCACTGCATCTATCTCAATGAATTTTTTTCTTTTCCTTAGTCCTCTTCTTTAGCATTGGCTTACTCATAGGAAGCTGGCCTAGCAGATGACTCTTAATTAGATTGGTACTAGTTAGGATATAACATAAGGGGAATTCCATTCTTGGAGTTCTCCAAAGCCCTATCCCATATAAAAAAGAGAGAAAAAGCAATATTAATGCTCTAGCCCAATAATAGATCTTATGAAAAAAAAATAACGATCGTCAGTGGAGATCGTAATATGAAGTTTTTTCGACATAATCCCTGGCATCAAAGAATTCCAAGGATTTTATCTATTTAAAGTAGGAGATAGCCGATATTCCCATAGAGAAGGCTTGCCCAAAGTGTTGAACATATAGAACTAAGGTTGTCTTACATACACACTGGTGGAATTGAATTTGATTCTGCTTTTTAAAATAGTAAGAGAGGAATTGAGTAAAATATCCTTGTTCGTAGTTCCAGCGAATTATCTTTTGTCTTGCAAACCCCTTATTTTGAACTCCCTTATTCTTGAAAAGACTGCTATGCACCTTGACTTTTGGCTTTTTGTTGTTTCTGTTGCAGTTGTTTAGCTATATAAGTCTCCTTAGTCCCCATCAGGAAAGAAAGCTCCACAGTGAAAGGCTTCCTTGATTAGTACTATTGGCTTGTCCATCTATTGGGTAAGACTATTCCGACATATTCGGTGCTACGCCCGTATTTTCCCGTCCTCGAGACTGAACTAAATCACATCCCTTCTTTGCTTAGGGATTGGTTCGGGTTTAGCTTTTACCACTTCTTCATCTGGTCAAAATATCAAGTTCGGGGATTTCTTTCTTGTGATTTTCGATATTGTAATGACAATCAAATAGAAGGTTTCCCTTTTTCAGGTATAGGCTTTCTCGATTGATTGGAAAGATTTTACTTTATACTACCAAAGAAAAAAAAAGCTATACCCTTGGTACTGTTCCTGTTGAGAAAGATTCGGATTTCTCAGAGAGTGCTTTTTCGGTGCGATGTAACCAATAACTCAAGGCTATCAAGGGAAGGAGTTGCAGTACCAGAGTTCTATCTAGAATCCATAGAATGATAAGTTTTTGTCTCGAAAAAAACTCTTAGTACAGGTTCTATGTGGGATTGGATATTAAAGGTTCCTTCCGAGCATTTTGGATATGGAATCTATATTGCCGAAAAGGTTCCTTGTCTTGGGCAACCTCTCTTTTTATAAGATTCATAGAGTGGAGTTTACCTTTAAGGTTGGATTCCATAGATCTAATTGACAAAGAAAAAAGCATTGGCTAATAATTTTTTAGGGATGGGGCCTACAAGGCAATTAGATAGCATATTCCCTTTTACTGTCTTCAATGTCTTGAAGAACGTCTTCCCTAGTCCGAGATAGGTCAACAATCATGGAAGGCCTAAGATGGTCGCTATAACGTCTTTTTCGGCATGGTAACAAGGTCCAACAATCTAATATAGAAGATGGTTACTGTGCCTTAAATAATGTGATATAGGCTTTAAAGAGGGTTTCATGAAGGATTGTGGGATAGCCATCCACTCGGACTTAAGATCCTTTCTCTGGCTGGCAGGTTGTCTTAAATGAAAGGAATGCACATAAAGACAAAATAGCTTATGCTTCACTGAAAGGCACATAAAGATAGTCTCATGCTTGCTTTAACTGCTGAAAGGTAAGACACTTGGAACTGATTTCTCTCTCTTTATTTGACAAGCATGCATGAAATAGAAGACATACAATCAAAGACTCTTTCCCTACCCTAAGGCATTCTTTGAACAAATGTACAGTACATATGTCTCTAAAGAGACTTTCTCTTTGGGCTAACCATGACAAGTCTATAGAATAGATACTCTTTGTCTCATGGAATTCCCCATCAACAAAGGTCGGGGATTTCATGGAATCTGTAAGGCAAGTTTTTACTCTTTCTAAGGCAAGCTCTCTTCAAAAACTTTCCTTTCCAGAAATCTGACCTGGCTGAAGTAGCGACTATCGGAGTCAAGCTTAATAGAGCCTTCTATCTAGTCAAATACTGAACTGAAAAAAGAGAACCTTCTTTGTTTTAGGATTTACCACTACTTTAAGAATTATTTAAGAGAACATTATTGTGCCCACGGTAAACGCTGAGAGCAGTGTGGACGAGATTTGTTTTTTGGACCGGGTATATGCGAGTGGTACCTAGGAGAGAGGTTCACCGGTTATACCACTGTAAGGCCTAATCATCTTATTAAAATAAAATAAATAAGAATATGAAGCTGACAAGACAATGATTTCTTTCATAACCTCTACTTCTTTTTTGTATCAATCGGACCGGTCTTCAAAGAAAGATCAGATCTTCCAATCGCTTATGTCAGAGAAGCATTCTCTTCCTTCTTCCTATGGTGAAGTGCTTGTACTCCCGGTATGTCTTGTACTTGGGATTTCCTTTTGACTGGAGGAAGAAGTAATCTTGTGCTAGGCCCCTCAATACCAACTATATCCTCATTGTCTTTGTTCCTTCTCCCTTTAGAGCGACTACCTCGATTCTTCCCCTTATCCTTATCCTCCTGAATCATTGTTGGTCCCTTTGCACTACAAAGCTTTCTTTTCGATCTTTTACTCAATCAGCTACTTTAACACCAAACCAATCTCAACAAAGACAAGTATTAAACAAGTAAGGATGTGAGACCAATCAAGATCTTTGAAATGAATTTAGAAGAGTGCGATTCTCCCCCTAGTATTCTAGTAGAGTCGGCTCAATACAAACCCAATCTCGATTCAAGTCAAAGCAATGAGCCATGTGAGACCTACGGAGTTATGTCTACGAAGCCTTAAGAAGAGAGGTGGAACCAAGCCGGTACTTTACTTAAAGAAAGGGATGAGAAAGGCGTTTAGGCACGAAAATACCAAGGGCAAGGTAGGGTCAATCTAATTGAGCTCGTACGTCAAGGTGGAAGATCTCTTTAGAAAGTTCGGGCAGGGGGATCAATTAACTAGTTAAGGCACAAAGTTGGCTCATAGGATACGACTTAACCATTCCAAGGGCCGATCTAATTCATTTTGAAGAGAAAGATTCTTTTATTTTCTAATAGACAGTAAGTATAAGCTCAAACTAGAAAGGAAGCCAGTAGCTAGACTAAAAGGTGCAAGTGGAATACAAGTCTTAGAGCTAGAGGGTGGACAAACTAAGTCAAGCAAGTCAGTCAATTTAGTGACCAAGCCTTCTCCTTAACAGTTTCAATTAATTGATATGGATAATGGGAATTTGAACTTAGATTGGCTTTGTGTGAAAAAAGTCTAATAGCTAGGAGTGTAACAACTTAATTGATCTCCCATCCCTCTCTCCTTAACAGAACTATCGTCCAACCTCTCCTGATAAGGAGAGTATTTTCATGAGGCTATGCCCCGAGGGTTAGGGTCAAGGGTTAGTCTAAAGCTTCTCAGATATTTAGTTTGAATTCCCTTTATATATCTCGTTATCAACTCGACTACCTACGACACCCATTGACTATATACTAAGCCTATACGCCATGCCATCCTATACCTTTCGGTCTGAAAACCTCTCTCTTCCACCCTCTTTGGCTTTCGCTGCCTCTCTATATTAGCAAGAGTCTCGTTGTGATGCTTGATGCCTAGAGCTACCGAGAGCCCCTGTCTTTAATAACCAACCAAGCCAAGGTAGGGGGTAGCCCAGCTATATGATTCGAGCTATAGAGAAAAGCCCAATTAGACCAAGGATCAAATAGGCAACTGAGTTTCAGTTTAAAAAAAAAAGGGATAAAATCTCACAAGAACGAGGTTTACGGGTGGAAGAGAGCATTTAGTGGCTTTGGGGAGTCCATTGCATCAAGAGTATAGAGATTGATTGGGCCCAAGGTTCCTTTTAGCAAACCAAGAATATAGTAACAAAGAGGTATCTAAGTTGCTCCTTTCTTCAGGTTTGGCGAGGGGGGAAAAAGGGAGGCAAAGGAACAAGTCTACTGTATCTACTGTTCCAATCACTCGCTTGCTGTCAGTATAATTGAATAATATTTTTTCCACTTAAAGTTGATAAGCTACTAGAGTTGACTTGCAAGGTTTTGACAGATGTGTTGTAGCTTCCTTTGTCCTTCTCTTCCCCTCTGAGTAGTAGCAGGAGATAATTCAATTGGGATAGTTGGGGACAGTGCTTCGGGTTAGAACTCTCTCTCTTTCTGTCAGTGAACAAGTCTCATTCGTTCGGTCGACCCTAAATCAGCATTGAAATCCTTTTTTCCATGGTTATAGACGTACGAGTAACAGGCTATGAAAGAGGTTGATCAACTAAAGAGGATCCATTAGCATTCCCTCACCCAAAATTGGCACATGAGCACTCAAAATCGCCTCTCTTCTTATCCCACCAATGTTTACCTCCGTTATTATTATACTTTCTATAATGGAAACATCGATGGGATGTAATTAGGTGCAGAAGCCATGATCGATATAGTGAGGCTAGCTTTCCCTCTTGACCTAGGCTTAGGCTGGTATAGAAGAGTGGTAGCAATCTCCATGGTATGTGTGATATTGGTATTTGAATACACAATTATCAAGAAGTCTAGACAGTAAGAGTCAGATGTGTTAGATTGAATATATGCGGCCAATTCCTTCTTACTGATATCTAAAGATTCCCTTTAATAGGATGGTTTTAAATGGTGGTCTATTATAGGTTCTGGTGGCATGTATAGGATGAGCATATGAATGTGCCTGAACATGGATAAGTAATGGTTCGAGCCAGTCGAGAGTACGAGATTACTGACCAAAGACTCTTCAATTGAGATGGGTCGAAGCCCTGCTAGTGAAGGAATGCATCCAAGAGTGTTCTATCTCATTGGTCCTCTAATGCCATCATTTTCTTCTCATAAATCCACTCCCAGAAATTTGAGTACATAACTTATTTAATTAAATAATTAAAACTTTTGATCTGAGACCTATTGATTCATAGAATCGATATTCAATTCGCATTATTATTATTATGTTGTCTCCTCATCTTGATCTCTACTAATTTTAGTTGCGAGAAAAGAGGACTTGATCTTTTTCTTGACATGTAAGGATCTCTCCCCCATGCAAGCAATTAAGTCAAGCAAGTACTTTCCTGCGGTCCCAAGGGTCAGTTTCATAGATTTGCCTTCGGTCTTTCAATACACTTCATTCTCTCGATGTGCTCAGTCATTCCATTCAGTGCATGCATTCCCATCGAGCAAAGCCTTATCTTTCTACTCAAAATCTCACCACTTGCTCCGTGGAGGAAGTCAGTCCACTCAATTCTTTTCTTTTTAATATTCCATTCTTCATTAAACTAAGGTCTTGTCATTTGATCAGTCCAGTTGGGGACACTAAGGATGTCCATAAGGTGAAAGGTATAAGTTTCAATAATGACCCTTAAAACCCTTCCTTTTTTCTTCTCTTCATTTCCAGGCACTCCACCATACCCTCCCTCTCTTAGTCCCACACGTGGAACAACTATAAGAACTATTCGCTTTCCACTATGCACTACATTTTTCTTTCTGCGATTGAACTTCGCTAGCTAACCATAAATAGTGCAACTACTAGAACTAGAAACTAAAATTTCCTCTTAATGCCTCAAGAAGGGTCCTTCGCAACACTCGCGCTCCAAATAGAAAGGTCAATTCAACTAGTCGCAAGAAGAAAGGTTGGGTAGGATCGTAAACTCATCTGTGAACACCTAACTATTGAGGATTGTTTCGAGCCTTAGATAGAAATTCTTGGGCTTCTTTAGACTTGTGAAGAAAAGCTTTTTTAGATGTTATTAAAAGCATTGTAGGATAATCGACATCTGTCCCTCAAGAAAGAGTAAGATAGGCAAAAAGGCATATAGACAACAGCGGTAATGCTGCATCTCTCGATGAGAAGGAATCCTGGAAAGAAGAGCAAAGAAAAGCCCTTTTTCTTTTACCTTTTGACTCTATCTTGCCCTTTCTTTACGAAATTAGGAAGTGAATGAGTGCAACAAAACAAGGAAAGAAGGCTTTAAGCTAGTGATGGTATTACAAATGACATATATTTTCTCCCTAATTTAGTGTTTTAATCGTCTCTTTTATATCTCATTTAGCATGCATTAATATTGGTAGAATGCAGCCACAAGATCAGCTTGGGATTGAGACCAAGAAATGTCGCCGTATTGAATTTAAACCTCAAATGAGTGGACTCAAGGTAAATTTATATCTGGAAGCACCAGCACAGTAACATCACAAGTGTCGTCGCAATTACAATCTCAGATTGTGACTAGCAATGCAGCGACAACTTGCAGATCTCTGAAGAACACACTAGATCTGCATGAGTGCACAGCTGTACTCTAACCAACTTTGACAACTACAAAAATCTAGATCTGGATCTGAGAATGAAGGCTAAAACCTATAATATTTTGAAGGCTATAAATAGATGAACAATGAATGAAGAAAGAATCAAGAATTAAGGGATTGAATTCTACAAATTCTATGTGATTTTGGAGATTTAATTGGAAATTGGGAAGTTGATAAAGCAAGTCTGCAGCCACTTTTGACGAGAGGTGCTTGATGCAAGGCAAGAGGAACAGTTGGGGAGTAGTCCTAGTAGTCTAGAGATAGTAAGCTTCGATTGTACTCTTTAATTCTTCTTTAACGATGATGGATTTTGATAACATTAAATGAATACAAGAGTGTCTTTTAAGGCTAGATCATTTTGATTCTTATTTTATGCTGCTTAATTGTTTATTCTTAGATCTAACCGCTTTAAGCATGAGAGTTAAATTGCAGTCTGTCGATATCGAGAGATGCGGTGACAAGTTGGGTTAACAAGTAAGTTAGGCGAGAGCTGCTTGAGATTGGACTCCAATCACTTGTTCGTGAATGCACAACATTGCTCACACCGAGAGGTGTAGTGATTATGGGTATTTAAGTCTGGATGAAACAGAGAACTGTTATTGGTAAGAACTCAAAAGAACTTTATTGTTGTGACAATCCATCAATACTTTACCTTGTCAACCCATCCAGCGTTGCAACTTAGCAGAATCATTGAACCATTTCTACCCTTTTACACTTGATCACTTTTACATATCATGCATTTAAATATTCAGCACTCAACACTCAACACATTTGATTTACTGATACTAGTCGCAAGGCCCAAATTCAAGCTTATAAATGTGATGGGATCAAAGTTTTTCAAGGCCCAATAACGAGGTCGAAGACCAAACAAATTCGAGCAAGATTGAACAGAACCATCCAAGACTTTGTTACCAAGGCTCTAAATGCGCACACGGCCGAAAAACAAAATCAAGATTCACTTTCTTGTTTTCAAGAAAATCAAGAAACTGAATCTTGGTCCAATTTTTTCATTCCAAAAAAATTCAAGAATCAAGAAAATCAAGATTTCAAATCATGGAAATCTTGGTCCAAGAAATCGAAGCTGCCAATTTTCGAGTTGGGGAAATCAGTAGGCTTGCGAAAAATTTCTGGTTGGGATCCAGGAAATTATGGGTTGAAATGTCTGCATGGGTTTTGAAGATCTATCTCTTATCTTCGAAACACATTTTGAATCACTCGATTTTAAGTTCGGGAGCTCAAGTTATGATCATTTTAATAAAGACTTGCGCAAGCTGAATTTCTGGACATGATTATGACGGGAATTACGAGTTTCAGGCTTTTAATTCGAGTTTAAATCATATTGGGTTTGAGTTTTAGGTTTAATTTTCATTATATATGAGCCCAATATTGTATTATCAGCTCTTATTATTATTTTTTTATTTTTTATTCCGAATTTTTAAATAATTAATAAGTAGTTTAAGTTTTCAGGAGTTTTATATCAACAAGAAAGTTTCTTGTTTAGATTAGTTAGTGTTCTAGTTTAATTAAGAGTTTTATTTAGATTTATTTAGCTTGCCTATATATAGGCCTTGGAATTGTAAACAAAAACACTTGATTTTGATTATTTTGAGTTAATAATAATTCTCTTTGAGTTTTTCTTCAAGAATTGCTCGAGTTTTTTTTAGAAGTTGTTTTAACAATCTTTCAGGTTGTGGGAATCATCTTCAAGCTTTTTCTTGCCAAGTTCTCTTTCTTGGAGGGGAAATTAGAGCCATTGAAGGGAGTTGTGGATTCTTATTGTTTCCAAGGCTTCTTAGGACGTTATCTTCTCTTTTCTATCTTTAATTTATCATTCTAGTTTGATCTAGTTTATTTCTTACTGTTTAGGGTTATTGATTTAGTTGATTTTTGTTCTAGGTTGAAATTGCTTCAAGAGAGATGTTCTCATACCTTGATCCATCAGGAAACACATAAAAAATTAGGAGATTCAATATTTCTCGCTGTTTCAATCATTCTTGCCTAAACAGTTTGCTTTCAACCTTTAAATCACTTCTAACGAGTCTGTTTGTGTTTTTATTTTCAGATTTGGTTTGGACGTTTTCTTGAGGTCCAAGGATGATTTCTTTCATCCAAGAAACCCTAATTTCGTTCTCTATTGGATCATTTACCATCCATTCATCTTTCTTGTGTTTTAATTTTTGTTTGATTTTTCTTCTTGTCAGCTAATCTGTTTTCTTTGTTTTCGTTTCAGATTACTTTTGTCTAGAGCTTTAGGGTAGATCCGCGACTTGAAAAATTTATGATCCTCTTTTGACTCTTCCGCATTCATTTTGTATCATTTGGTATCAGATTTTGGGCGTTTTGGGTGTTCTTCGTTGCTTTCTACACTGATTTCCATTACGAACAGCCAACAAGCAGTTTTTACCTAGTAATTTTTTCGGAAAAAAATATTTTTGAGTGGGTAAATGTTTTTCAATTGTCCTAAAATTTTATATACTGATTCTTGGCACTATATTACAGTATAAAAAAATATTTCCCACAAAAAAGTGATAAAAAAGTCGAGAAAAAAAGAAAATACGAGAAAAAGAAAAAAAGAAAAAAATATTCTGTGGGTTGAATTTTTGTGCCGAAAATTTCCATATCAAAAACACATTATCTGGAGAGGCTCCAATTTAAATTTCGTGATTTTTTGAAAATTGAGAATACCTCGAATGAAGTTTGTCAAGTTGCTTCGCAGTTTTTGGGTTTTCTTGTTTCTACAATTTTATTGATTCTTAGTTTTAGGCTTTCATTTGTTTTTGCTTGTTATTGTTTCTTTACACATTCTAACACTTTCTTATTTCTTTTGTCAGTAGGTTAATGAACATTGCACCTTCCTTCCTCCGTGCAACACAATTCTTTTGTGTCTAGTTGATTTTGGACTCATAGTGCTATTAGGATTACTTTGTTAGTTTGATTCTAATACATCCTGATTGATTGATATAAATATTTCTAAAGGACTCACAAGATTAATTCTTACCTCATTGAGAATTTAATTTTTCTTTTCGAGTGCGTAACGGTGAGGTTTGTTTAATTTTTTTTTTTAGTGTTGTGGTTTTTTCCAGATTTCTCACAATGTCTCATAGTAGAAAAGGGAGTGATGACCAGAGTGACAAACCACTAGTTAACATCAAAAATCTTGCTGGTGTCGCAACAAAGTTAGATCTCCATGCCGTCACTGATAAGTTCGAAACCATGTTCAATCAGTTAACAGTACCTTAAATCAGTTACGAACTGCGCAAAGGACTCAATGTTGGGGTGCTAATGATGATGATGGGTTTGAACAACCTCGTGCTCATAGACATCAAGCTAGACGTGTCCCTCGTGTGAATGAAGATCCTTTATTTCCCAATGATCGCGGACAGCCTTCATTGGTAAAGCTGAAGTTCACAATTCCTCGATTTCGTGGAAAGAATGATCCCGAAGCATATTGTGAGTGGGAATAAAAAATAGAGCTTATGTTTCACTACTATAAATGCCCAGAAGATGAGAAAGTTCTATTGGCGACCCTTGAGTTTTCAGACTATACGTTGAGTTGGTGGACTCAACTTGGTATAAGTCGCCAACAAAACTACAAGTGAGAAATTACCACATAGGATGAGTTGAAACAAGTTATGCGAAAACGTTTTATCCTAACACATTATTATAAGGAGGTCAAAACCAAACTTCGATGATTTGGTCAAGGAAGTAGATCAGTTGATGAGTACTTCACAAAGAGAAGGCCAAAAGAAAGGAGGATTCCAAGTGATCTCTCACATTTTGAGCAATGTTATTGGTGTAGTTCAAAAGATCATGAGAGTTTTCGATGTCCAATCCAATATCCAACTAGAGAAGAAAGTAAGTATGACTTTGTGCCTTTTGTTACTCTTACTCTAGTGAAAAAAAGATTTGTTGTGATGGTGAACTTTGTGAACCAGAAAAAGATGATAATGAGAAACTTTCCCTTGAATCTATAGATGAAGTAGAAACGTCATGTTCTCTTGCTGAGATGCCTTGTATTGAATTGAATATTCAAAATACTTTTGAGGGGGACATGGGAAGTGAGAAAAAAATATGTGAAAAGACCAAGAGAAAAGAGATCTTGAGTGATAAAAGTCTACTTGATTGTCCAAATTTGGTGAGTGATAATCCATATGAGATAAAATTGGAGAGTTCTGAAGAGGAAAAAGAAAATGAAAAAGAAGAAGAAAAAGAAAATGAAAAAGAAGAAGATGCCCATACAAAAGTGAGGAATGATTATGTTTTAACTAACCATAACTCAAATTTGCTTAGTGGTGTTTCCTTGTTACAAGATTTTAAAGAACCATTGGCGGACTTCCAATTACATTACTCTACCATCGATCGACACATTTACTTGAGGGAGAGAGCTAAAGATTCGAGGACGAATCTTCTTGAGGAAATGGGGAATGACACGAGTTGCAAGGCCCAAATTCAAGCTTATAAATGTAATAGGATCAAATTTTCTCAAGACCCAATAACGAGGTCGAAGGCCAAGCAAATTCGAGCAAGATTGAACAGGATCATCCAAGACTTCGTTACCAAGGCCCTAAATGCGCACACGACCAAAAAAGAAAATCAAGATTCACTTTCTTGTTTTCAAGAAAATCAAGATTCACTTTCTTGTTTTCAAGAAAATCAAGAAACCGAATCTTGGTCCAATTTCGCCATTACAAACAATTTCAAGAATCAAGATTTCAAATAATGGAAATCTTGGTCCAATAAACAGAAGCTGGCAAATTTGAAGTTGGGGAAATCAATAGGCTTGCGACAACTTTTTGGTTGGGATCCAAGAATTTATGGGTTGAAATGTCTGCATGGGTTTTGAAGATCTCTTATCTTCGAAACGCACTTTGAATCACTCGATTTCAAGTTCGGGAGCTCAAGTTATGATCATTTTAATAAAGACTGTGCAAGTAGAATTTCTTGAAGTGATTATGACGGGAATTACGAGTTTCGAGCTTTTAATTCAAGTTTAAATCATATTGGGTTTGGTTTTTAGGTTTAATTTTTGTTATATATGAGCCCAATATTGTATTATCATCTCTTATTATTTTATTTTTAGTTTTTATTCCGAATTTTTAAATAATTATTAAGTAGTTTAAGCTTTCAGGAGTTTTATGTCAACAAGAAAATTTCTTGTTTAGATTAGTTAGTGTTCTAGTTTAATTAAGAGTTTTATTTAGATTTATTTAGCTTGCCTATATATAGGCCTTGGAATTGTAAACAAAAACACTTGATTTTGATTATTTTGAGTTAACAATAATTCTCTTTGAGTTTTTCTTCAAGAATTGCTCTTGAATATTTTTTAGAAGTTGTTTTAACAGTCTTTTAGGTTGGGGGAATCATCTTCAAGCTTTTTCTTGCCAAGTTCTCTTTCTTGGAGGGGAAATTAGAGTCATTGAAGGGATTTGTGGATTCTTATTTTTCCAAGGCTTCTTAGGACGTTATCTTCTCTTTTCTATCTTTACTTTATCGTTCTAGTTTGATCTAGTTTATTTCTTACTGTTTGGGTTACTGATTTAGTTGATTTTTGTTCTTGGTTGAAATTTCTTCAAGAGGGACATTCTGCTACCTTGATCTATCAAGAAACACATAAAAAATTAGGAGATCCAATTTTTTCTTGTTGTTTCAATCATTCTTGCCTAAACAGTTTGTTTTTATCTTTTAAATCACTTCTAACGAATCTGTTTGTGTTTTTATTTTCCAGATCTGGTTGAGACATTTTCTTGAGGTCCAAGGACGGTTTCTTTCATCTAAGAAACCCTAATTTCGTTCTCTATTGGATCCGTTACCAGCCATTCATCTTTATTTCGTTTTAATTTCATTTGATTATTCTTCTTGTCAAATAATCTGTCTTTCTTCGTTTTTGTTTTAGATTACATTTGTCTAGAGCTTTGGGGTAGATCCGTGACTTGACAACTTTATGATCCTCTTCCACATTTGTTTTGTATCATTTACTTTCAGTACATTGACATTTAACCTTCTGGCATTTAACTCTAATTGCATTGACAATTTTAGCTATTTTAGTGTGTAGATTTAACATAATTGCACTAGCATCCATACTCACATTTTACTCTTTTTCAGTATTAATTGCTCTAACAGTTAACATCAAAGAACTCATCTTCTCGTGGGATCGACATCCGATAGAATTGTCTATCAACTATACTTGCATCGACGTGTGTATGCTTGCACAATCACTATGACATTTCAGACGTGATCAAGTATTGGCGTCGTTGTCGGGGAAATTGGCGTTTGTTTGATGTTTACTTTTGTAGTTGCAATTAATTCTACTTAACTTTTAATCTTTACTAAAATGTTTATTTTTCTATTATTTTCTTTTTTAGTGTTGTAAGTGTTGCATGTTCACAAGGAGAAATCTTAAGGACATTGTGAGCTTTGATCTAGAGCTTGAGAGAACACTTAGGAGGAGAAGGCAAGAACGAAGGAAAATGGCTGGTAACAACAACAACAATAATTTACCACCATTGCTACCACAAGATGGAGTTCCTCTAGTGCTTCCACAAATTGATAAACCACCACCGCAACCACAAGAAGAACAAGTACAAAATAAGACAAGAAGAGATTTTTTTGTGCCTATACTTGATGATTTACAACCAGCAGTTGTAAGACCAACTATCCAAGCTGGAAATTTTGAGCTAAAATTGGTGATGTTTCAGATGTTAAATTCTAATGGTAATATTCTAGTTTTCCTCATAAAGACGCAAAAGAACACTTAAAATCATTTTTGCTTATTTGTGCATCCTTTAGTCAACATGATGTCCCTGATAATGCCTTGAAAATGGAATTATTTCCTTATTCGTCGCAGGGTAAAGTGAGAACATGGTTTTTAGGATTGTCAGCTAGATCAATCACATATTGGAATGCACTAGCAACGCAGTTTGTTTTGCGTTTCAATCCGCCGACAATGAACGCAAGGTTGCGAAATAATATTACCGCATATCATCAGCTGGATGGTGAGAATTTACATACAACATGGGAGAGTTAAAAAACATTGCTTCGACACTGCACAATGCATGGAATTCAGCAAGAGACCTAAATAGAATTTTTCTACAATGGTTTAAATGCTCAGACAAGGAATCTTGTCGATGCATCAGCTAATGGTCCCTTGTTGGATTATACATACAATGAAGCCGTAAGAATTCTAGAGAGGATTTCTCAGAACGATTATCAATATTTGATTTCTCATTCTGCACAAGTAAAAACTAACCCTAGAGTTCTTGAGTTAGATGCTATTTCTGCTTTGTCAGTACATGTATCCTAATTGGCCAATATCATAAAGAATATGAAGGGAACAATTGATGTTGCTCCTATTCAAGTGGCACAACAATTAGATGCACTGATATTTTATTGTGAAATTTGTTGCGACAATCATAGTTATGAGGACTGCCCACAACATGCAGAAAATGCTTTTTACATCAACAACATCAGAGGGGGTTCATTGGTAACTCATACAATAATCGATCTCAACAACCTTAGGGGAATCAAAATGCTTCCACATTCAAATATGAAAATTTCTCAAATCAAGGGGGTTATAGACAAGGGGGTTACAATAGCAATCCATAGTAGAATTATAATCAAAATTCACAAATAAATTCTTGACTTGACCAGATGCAGTCACATAGTCAGATGCAACCACAATCTCGATTACAGCCACAACAATCTGTGCTACCACATATGCAAGGACAACATCATCAACATCAACAGCAACAATTTTCTCAACCTAAGTCAGATCCTATGGCTGCTCTTGAGGCGATGATGCGTGAGCATATCACGAGAATTGAAGCTATAATGCAAGGCAAGTTTTCTTCCATCCGAGCATTGAAAGCCCAGCTAGGACAGTTGGCTTCTAATCTCAACACAAGACCACCAAGCACTTTGCCCAGTGATACTGAGAATCCTATGCAAAGGGGAAAGGAGCATTGCAAAACAATCACGCTGAGGAGTGGAAAGTAGACGGCTAAACCAAGCATTTCTAATCAAGACCATATCTACACATCTGAGCCAAAGCAATAGGAAGAGGATGCAACTAAAGAAAGTCAAGCAAAACTAAATGAAGAGGAACCAACTGTAGTGCCATCGATACTTGTAGTTTGCCCAAATAAGTTGTCGACGCAACTACCAGTGTCAAGACCACCGAGTTTTTCACAACAACCCAATGTTACAATAACTTTTCCATTTTCGCAAAGATTTAAAGAGAAAGTCCATGATAAAGAATATCAAAGGTTTGTTTTTACTTTAAAACAATTGCATATTAATATACCTCTTGTAGATGCTCTTGTGCAGATACCCAGCTATGGGAAATTTATGAAAGAGCTACTTTCAAAGAAGAAATTGTCCAAAATCGAGACGATTGTGCTCACAGAGGTGTACAGTACTGTGCTTACAAACAAGTTGCCAACAAAGATGAAAGATCCTGGTAGCTTCACAATCCCATGCTCCATTGGGAATCATTATCTAGGTAAAGCTTTATGTGATATAGGAGCAAGTATTAACCTTATTCCTTTGTTTACTTTTAAGAAATTAGGAATATGTTCGATGAAGCCCACTATGGTGACATTGTAACTTGCAGACAAATCCTTAGCACAATCGGAAGGCCAAATCAAAGATGTTCTTGTCCAAGTTGATAAGTTTGTACTCCCTACTAATTTCATTATCCTAGATTGCTAAGCAGATAAGGAGGTGCCCATTATCTTGGGGCGACCATTTTTAGCAATAGGATGCACACTTATCGACGTATTCAAAGGAGAACTTATCATGCAACGTAATGATGAGCATGTGATGTTTAATGTATCTGAGGCATCTTTGTCCAGAAGTAAAGAGTAATGTCACCACATCGATATGCTGGATGAAATCATTTCAAAAGAATGCAAGAAGTTTAGCAGCATCAGATGAAGATGTAACGACATTTACTGAGGAAATCCTAGTTGATTGTAGCGACAAAAAAGAGGTTAACAATTGTGAGCTAAGACAGAATTGGCAATTGGAGTCTTTGGATTTGTCTAACAGGATAATCCCAGTGTTTAAACCATCTATTGAGCAAGCTCTTACCTTAGAGATGAAGCCATTGCCGACGCATTTAAAGTATGTCTTCCTTGGTGACAACGAGACATTACCTGTTATTGTCAACGCATCCCTTGGCGTAACTCAGAAAGATAAACTCATTACCATTTTGAAAGAACCTAAAAGAGCCATAGCCTAAAGCATTACTGATATCAGAGGCATTAGTCCCTTTTTTTGCATGCAGAGGATCAGCCTAGAAGATGAAAAGAAGCAATCAATTTAGCAACAAAGACGACTTAATGAAAAGATGAAAGAAGTAGTGAAGAAGGAAATTATCAAATGGTTAGATGTGAGCATTATATACCCTATTTTCAATAGTGATTGGGTGAGCCTTGTCCAATGTGTTCCTAAGAAGAGTGGTTTCATGGTTGTGACAAATGACAAGAATGAGTTGATCCCTACTCGCATTGCGATTAGCTGGCGAGTATGCATCGATTATTGTCTACTAAATGTGGCCACAAAGAAGGACCATTTCCCACTGCCTTTCATTGACCAGATTCTAGATAGGCTAGCTGGTAAAGCCTATTATTGCTTTTTAGATGGCTACACTAGATACAACCAAATTGCCATTGCAGCGGAGAATCAAGCAAGGATAATGTTCACATGCCCTTTTGGAACCTTTGCTTTCCGACATTTGCCATTTGGGTTGTACAATGTGCCAACAACATTCTAGAGATGTATGATGGCAATTTTCTTAGACATGATCGAAGATTCCTTAGAGGTATTTATCGATCATTTCTCTATCTATGGAAAAAATTTTGACCAATGCGCTGACAATTTGGCGAGAGTTTTGAAGAGATGCGATGACACAAATTTAGTTCTGAATTCGGAGAAATGCCACTTCATGGAAATTGAAGGCATTATCCTCGGACATCGAATATCTTGTCAGGGCATTGAGGTTGATAAAACGAATGTAGAAATCAACGAGAAACTACCACTGCCCACTAATGTCAAAGCAATAAGAAGTTTTCTTGGACATGCTGGCTTTTATAGAAGATTCATCTGAGATTTTTCCAAGATAGCTAAACCATTATGCTCATTGCTGGAGCAAATAAAAAATTTGTGTTTGATGACAACTGTCTAGACTCATTTATAATAATAAAGAAACAGTTGATACAAGCCCCGATTATCGTTGCACCGGACTAGACGTAACCGTTTGAACTAATGTGCGATACAAGCGACTTTGCTGTGGGAGTTGTACTTGGCCAATGAAAAGAGAAGGTATTTCATTCTATTTACTATGCTAGTAAAACTCTAACTGAAGTACAGGTTAACTACACTACCACTGGGAAGGAGTTGCTAGCAGTAGTCTTCGCATTCGACAAGTTTTGTTCATATCTTGTTGGTGCAAAGATTACAGTATACACAAACCACTCCGCATTAAAATATCTTCTTACAAAGAAAGATGCCAAGCCTAGACTAGTACGGTGGATCCTACTCCTTCAAGAATTTGATGTTGAAATCAAAGATAGGAAAGCGTTTGAAAATCAAGTAGCTGGCCACTTATCTCGACTGGAAGTTGGAAGTGAAGATGGGCAGAAGTCCCAAATTGTCGAAGTATTTTGAAGAAGAGGAATTATTCTTTGTCGATGCATCACCCTGGTATGTTGATGTTGTCAATTACCTTGTATGTGGGAAGCTACCAATGAGTATTACTGGTCACAAGAAGATCAGGTTTCATACCTATTCAAGGTATGCACCGACAATATTATTCGTCGTTATGTACCTAAAGAAGAAATTAAATCAATCCTACGACATTACAATAATGCCCATTATGGAGGACATTTTGGTGGACCAAGGACAACTGCTAAAGTCCTACAGTCAAAATTTTATTGGCCCACATTGTTTTGAGATGCCCATGACTTCGCACAATAATGTGATCGTTGTCAACGCACTGGTTCAATATCTTGACGCAATGAGATGCTCTAATAATCAATCATGGAGGTAGAGCTCTTTGACGTTTGGGGTATCGACTTCATGGGACCATTTCCAAGCTCTTTTGGAAATGTGTATATCTTAGTGGCTATTGACTATGTCTCGAAGTGGATCGAGGCAATTACAGTGCCAAAGGATGACACCCGGAAGGTGTTGAAGTTCTTTCACACATACATCCTTACAAGATTTGGAACACCGAGAGCATTGATAAGTGACCAAGGGACTCATTTTTATAATAACCAAGTGGCGAATGTATTAAAAGATATGGTGTGAAGCATGGTATGTCTACTACATATCACCCACAAACCAATGGTCAAGCCGAGGTATCCAATCAACAAATCAAAAACATACTTGAGAAGGTGGTTAATCCATCTAGTAAGGATTGGTTTTCGCGGTTACATGACGTATTGTGGGCGCTTCACACTAATTATAAAACCCCGCTAGGAATGTCGTCATATCAGTTAGTATTTGGTAAGTCTTGTCACCTCCTAGTTGAGCTTGAACATAAAGCCATGTGGGCAATCAAACAGGTGAATATGGATTATGATGCCGCCGGAAGAAAAAGATTGTTGGACATCACTAAACTGGAATAAATACGTCGATATGCTTATGAGAATCCTGTGATATACAAGGAAAAGACAAAGAGATGGCATGATAATATAATCTTGCGTCGATAATTTAGCCCTGGTCAGTTAGTGCTTTTATTTTACTCACGTTTAAAATTGTATCCAGGTAAATTGAGATCAAGATGGTCAGGCCCTTTCAAAGTTGTCGAGGCGTTCCAAAGCAATGCAGTGATAATTAAGAATCTAAAGGATGGACAACAATTCAAAGTGAATGTCCAATGTCTAAAATAGTATGTGAGCCCAGATGTCAAAGAACCAAACGAGGCCATCAATCTAGTTACATTTAAATAATGTCAATGCATTTTTGTTATTTACTTTTATTTGTTTCACTTTTACTTTTGTTGTTTCAAATTCCTTGCAGAAATAAAAATCGAATTTTTGTTGAACTATCTAAGCATGTATTATCGGTGCATTCTGTAATGAGTTATCATTGCTTTTTTAGTAAGAATCGCGTCGATTAATTTCTTTCTTCCTAACTGTTGGATCAAAATGAAACAGTATGATCTGCAGCCTGGTAATTAATGGCCGCAGACGCAATGTTTCCTTGTAATTTTTCCAATCATCACACCTAGGTTATAAAACCTCTCTCCTTCAACTTCTTTTTCTCCTCACATCCTCTATTGTTGCTACAAGTCATTTTCTTTAATGCTTTCATCCTTTCTTTTCTGTTCACAAAGCACTCGTTTTTGCAAACTTCTCTAACTTTCTTTTTCTTTAACAATGGAAAAAACTCGTGCCTCGAGAAACACTTCTAAAACCCCTTCCAAGAACACTCCAACCACTTCTACTATGGCACTTGCCAAACCACCACCCTCATTTACAGGCCCAATCTTATTTTTGACGACTGTGGCCAAAGACCGCTACCAAAATACCATGTTAAAACGCAGCCTCCATCCTGAAGAAGGCCTACAACTTTCTCTACACCAGGCTCTGGGAAAGCATGTGCATCTTACCATAAGCCGCCTTGGGTGGGAATTCTTTTCCAAGCACCCTTATTGGTTAGGGAGTTTTATGCTAATTTGGTGGATCTGGACGAAGAATTTATTTTTGTACAGGAAGGGCTCATTCCATGGAGCGCTGCACAGGTAAACTTGTTGCTAAGGATTCCGGAGAGAGTGGACAACCATGAACCATTTATGCATTGTTTGGACGATGACGATATGACACAGATGATGAAAGACCTATGCATCGATGGAGCCATTTGGACTGGTAATGGCTTCCACAACTACACAATGCACAGAATGTACCTTACACCCTTTTGCAAAGTCTGGTTCCATTTTATCAACAGCCGTATCATGCCTTCAACCTATAGCACTATGACGGCATTAGACCGTATGTGTCTACTACATTCTATCTTGCACCATCGACATCGGTGAGCTCATACACGCCTAAATTGTAGAAGCAGCTACTGAGCAGACTGGTATACTTCCTTTTCCTTCTCTCATTATGCTACTTTGTAAACAAAACGACATTATGCCTAAAGATGGTGAGGAGGTCTTAGACAATAAAGGTCCGATCAACGATATCTCTATTGAGTGGATAACATGTGTCCAAGATACACTAGTGGCCAAGGAAGCCTCCAAGAAAAGGGATAAAGGAAAGGGTAAAAAGAAGGTTGATCAACTTGATATGCCGACAGAGTCCCAAGTTGCGAAGAAGCTAGCCTTAATGGAAGTACAGCTGGATCGCATCGACATGTGATCAATCCACACCTGTAGCGTAGTGGATGACATGAATTTTAGGCTACACAAATTTTGTGCTTATATAAAGGTTTGGAACATGGCCATTATCATCGTAGTGAGCCAGATCAGCCCTACTCCATTACCAGACTTCCCAGCCTTCCCATCCATCTACTGATCGATGCAGTACTTGTCTTTCGAGTAACCTACCACTGATGGTAGACCTACCCCTACTCCTACTCGGATTCACATTTTTAATGATGAGAAGGATGATTTTTTTGTAGGCACTCACGGGCTGATGAAGATTATTATTGTAACATCGCCCACTTATTCAAGGTGAATTCTCCAACAGTCTGGGTGAGAATATGGCTGAAAAAGAGGCTATTATGGAGAAGGATGTCAACACAGTGGAATGCACTAACACTGGCCCAATTGAGGTTGAGCAGTGTGTGCACAAGGATGCAGATCAGGGGGATGATCAGTTGAAGGATCAAGAAGAAAAAGGGAAGGAAAGAGAAAATGAAGAGAAAGAACTTACCGAGGTGCCGAAAGAGAAGGAAACAGATGCCCCGACAATGATTATTGAGGATGTCGTGGGGCATCCAGCTCAGACGAGGCTCAACCTACTACGAGCCAGGCTGAGGTTGTAACCAACGAGGTAAAGGAGCTAAATCCTCTTGCTGTCGTGCCTTATGTGGCACCAGTAGTAGAAATCCACCCATTAGAGGTGACAACCGATAAGGTCATCACCTAACCCATCGAGGAGGAGCAATCCATCGAACCGGTTGGTCCAAAGGATAAAAAGCGGAAAAGGCGCAAGGAAAAGAAGAAGAAGCATCATGACGAGGGTGAGTGTCCAAAAAAGAAGAAGAAGAAAACTAAAGCAACTTCTGCATCGGCTGCTAACGCCTAAGTTGGTACATTTCTTTAGTTAGTTTTATGCATTTTTAGTGTCCATGCATTTTATTTTGTCACTACATTCATTTTGTTAACTTAGTTACATTGTAGTCTCATTTCAATTATTTCTATATAATATTTTCACTGCATTGGGGACAATGTAGACATTAAGTTTGGAGGGAGATAATGTGAAATGGAAATGCAATTACACCTACATGTTTAAATTTTATTTTTTTCTTTGGTTAATAAGAATTTACAAGATTTCAACTGAAATGTGCCTACAATTTTTATTTTGATGCGTAATTCTTGAATTGTTTGGATGTTGATGTGTACATTAGATGAATATGAATGAATGATACTATTTTTAATGAATGATTGAAATTGTTTTAGTAATGAATGATAGTGTTGATGTTTGCATCTTTAACTAACTCACATGTTGCAGCGACATTATATTAATAAAAGATGCTCCAATGTGAGTGTATTGTGACTTTTTCAAGGGAGAACACTCCGCTGCAGACTTTAGAAAATTCATCTAGCCAAAGGCTGTCGCTGTAAGTGTGTGTGTCGGCGTAATTACATGCTTCTTGGGGGTTTGGTACACCCTACCGTTACTGCCTAGGAATAAAGGTAGAGTAATGCAATGACATCTTTCAGTCACTTAGAAAAGGAAAATGAGAAAAAGAAAGAAAAAATAAAAGAGAAAAGAAAAGAAGAAGAAAATGTTTGTTATGAATGTTGTATTGGTTTAAGGAAGATTAAGATTTAAGGCATAATACTAGCATTAATGAAGTTGCAGTTTTAATTGTTCATACCTATAAATTATCAATGCATTATTCTATCGTATGAATGCAATTTGTGCATTAGGATTCCTCGAGGGAGGATTACGAGTCGCGTGAGTTCCTAATCAAAATTAAGAAGTACCGTTCGTAATGGATTTTGTGATGGTTGGTGAATGAATATGGCGGGTTGTAGAAGGATGGATGGATTGATATGTAGAGGATATAGTTGGATAGGCTTGAATTCGATTTTAAGGACTCAAGAATGAACCAATATTATAGAAGAATATTGACCCAATCCTTATATTAGTACTTAGAACAAAAACAAGGAGAACAATGACCCTCTATCTATAGAGTGATAGGAACCAACCGGTATAAGGGTGAATGCCACACTTCAAAGAAGTGATAAGTTCGAAAGTATCAGATTGACGCCACAAGGGTTACTTGATAAGTCAATTTGAGTCAGATAAGAACAAGGAGTTTGCAAACTCGCAATAAGATTAAGATTCATCAAAAGTTGTTACAAAATGTTCCAAGCCTCATATTTATAGGCTTACAAATTACCAGTTGAAAAGACATGAGATAACTAATCAAAATTACACCATAAATTTGTCCAATATTCCCTATGCACTATAAGTTAATGTGGTGGTTGCTTTAATGGAGTAGTTGGCCGAATTTAGTGCTTGGTTGGCTAGGAAGAAGTGTGTTTAAATTCTGCTGAAATTCCCTAAGCACTTGTATTAAATGTGGGCAGTGCATTAATGACTTTTGAGTAACCCGAACAGCCTCTTTGCATGTTCCCATGATCAACCTTTGAGCATTTGAGTACCTTGAGACCTTTGATGAACCCAATCAGCCATGCATGAAAAGAACATTGAATTCCTTTGCTGATCACGAAATGTCCTTTTGGAGAGGTGTTTTTAGCACTTTAAATGTTGGTAGGTGCATTGAAAGCTTGTGTTGGCCAGCCATTGACATCCCTACGTCATATTAAACATGCTGGATAGGACATATTAAATGGGTAACATTATTTGACTAAAACTAAAAACTAACTTAGGACATATTTAAAGACTTATTAAAATAACACAAAACATAATTAAAACATGGATTAAAATAACTAAATGGTTACTACTTTATTTTTCAGCAACTTAATTAGATTAAAAATTAAAATTGAATGTCCAGCATATTGCATAGAATGCATGACGAGTTGTACGAAATGCATGAAATACATGAAGTGTCTTCCCAAATTCGTTTAATTAAACCCGTGATAGCCTGATTGAATTTCTAGGCTTGTGCTCACGTGATTGGTCCTCTAGGTAGCTCGGTTGAATCATGCGAAGCTCGTCCATCCTCCATGCTCGCAACGCGAGTGTTCGCAAGTCCAGTGTTCACATCTTCGAAGCTCGAAACGTCCAAGCTCGCATTATTAGAGCTCCCACTACTTGTGCTCGCATCAATACTAGCATTAATGAAGTTGCAGTTTTAATTGTTCATACCTATAAATTGTTGGCACATTATTTTATCATATGAATACATTTTGTACATTAGGATTCAAGAAAATTCAAGTTATGAGAATATTGATTGTGGTGACATTTTTGCTTGTAACTTTTGCTAAATTTTTGTTTACTTGACGACAAATAAAAACTTAAGTTTGGGGGTGTGATGGTATTACATTTGACATATATTTTCTCCCTAATTTAGTGTTTTAATTGTCTCTTTTATATCTCATTTAGCATGCATCATAAGCATTTTATACTCAGTTTTCATATTTTCTAATTCATTGCTAGTTAATTTTTAAATTCTTGTTATTTTTATCTATTTTTGTACTAATGTCGACGCAAGCAACCGATATATTGCGTTTTAGAATTGTCAGCACAGGAGCTCAGCCCAGAAAATCAATACTGGTAGAATGAAGCCATATAAGATCAGCTTGGGATTGCGACCAAGAAATATTGTTGCATTGAATTTGAACCTCAAATGAGTAGACTCAAGCTGAATTTACATCTTGAAGCATCAGCGCAGGAATATCACAGGTGTCGCTGTAATTGCAATCTCAAATTGTGACCAGCAGTGCAGCGACAACCTGCAGATCTCTAAAGAACACACTAGATCCGCGTGAGTGCACAGTTGTACTCTAACCAACTTTGACAACTACAAAAATCTTGATCTGGATCTAAGAATGGAGGCTGAAACCTGTAACATTTTGAAGGCTATAAATAGACGAACAAAGAATGAAGAAAGAATCAATAATTAAGGGATTGAATTCTACAAATTCCATGGGATTTTGGAGATTTAACTGGAAATTGGGAAGCTGATGAAGCAAGTTTGTAGCCACTTTTGATGAGAGGTTCTTGATGCAAGGCAAGAGGAACAATTAGGGAGTAGTCCTAGTAGTCTAGAGATAGTAAGCTTCTATTGTACTATTTAATTCTTCTTTAACGATGATGGATTTTGATAACATTAAATGAATACGAGAGTCTCTTTTAATGCTAGATCATTTTGATTCTTATTTTATACTGCTTAATTGTTTATTCTTGGATCTAATGGTTTTAAGCATGAGAGTGAAATTGCAGTCTGTCGACATTAAGAGATGCGGTGACAAATTGGGTTAACAAATAAGTTAGGCGAGAGCTGCTTGAGATTGGTCTCTAATCACTTATTCTTGAATGCACAACATTGCTCACACCGAGAGGTGGAGTGATTATGGATATTTAAGTCTGAATTAAATAGAGAGTTGTTATTGGTAAGAACTCAAAAGAACTTTAGTGTTGTGACAATCCATCAATACTTTACCTTGTCGACGCATCCAGCGTTGCAACATAGCAGAATTAGTGAACCATTTCTACCCTTTTACACTTGATCACTTTTACATTTCATGCATTTAAATATTCAGCACTCAACACTCAACACATTTGATTTACCTTCAGTACATTGACAATTAACCTTCTGACATTTAACTCTGATTGCATTGACAATATTAGCTATTTTAGTGTGTAGATTTAACGTAATTGCACTGACATCCTTACTTATATTTTACTCATTTTTAGTATTAATTGCTTCGACAATTAACATCAAAGAACTCATCTCCTCGTGGGATCGATATTCGATAGAATTGTCTATTAACTATACTTCCATCGACGTATGTACGCTTGCACAATCGCTGTGACGTTTTAGACGAGATCAGCTACCTGCATGGAATTACTCTTCATGCATAGTTCCCAGAAAGAGTATATTGCGATAATTGGATGCTAAGTCTCCCTGGCTTTTTTCCTCTCACGGATCCGGGGGCATTAAAAGAAGAAAGAATTTCAGTTTCTTTGCCACATTCCTTCTTAGGAAAGAAAGGCTCTCGTTCATGCCCTGTAAGAAGGAAAATTAGAAATAAGGGCATAGTTGAAAAGACTAGCAGCTTCTCTGTGCATGGATATCTAAACTATTGGATTAGCGGCATTGGATTAGTGGCATTATAATTCAAAAAGACTTTCACGAAGCAAGAAAACAATCAGGTAATCAGGAAAGGCAAAAAGGGTAGAGCCTTAGTTACCTATAGCTCAAATAGCCAAGGTCGGTGGAAAAGAATAATACAGCTTGTTTAGATAAAGGAAGCATTCATACTAGACCCGTGTTTAGACGCCCCTCTTGGGCTCACTTCCTAACAACCCAACCCATAACAAGAAATGGACAGGCATTGAAAAAAGCCGAAGCCTCTAACAATTTTTAAGCTGGGTAACGGGTACCCTATCGGAAAGGGATTTTTGTCTACCTCCTAAGCATATGGCGGGCTTAGGGCACTAGTCTCTGTTAGGCTTTGAGTCTAGGAATTTAGTGATGGCTTCATCCACCAGTTCTACCATGGAACGAGTTTCTTCGCGCTTGGCCTTGAAATTTCGAGGCATCTTTCCTAAGACAAGAAGCAGCGTTGGATCCTAGTAGTGCGATAGTACGCCCAGCAAAATGTCGTAGACATCGTGTCCCAATCGGCCACAGAGCGGGGATGAATTACTGCATACCAAAAAAGTTCATTTCCTTTCAAAGACAGAGGAGACTGCTTTAAAAGCAAGGCTTGATTGGTCGTTGAGTTTTCATAACGGGCTGTAAAATATATCAGATGCTAAAAGGGCACCCCTTTTCGGCATACATGCAAAATTTGGGGATGGTATAACTATCCAAATACCATTTACTATCAACCCATTCTGTGTACAGTGGTTGGTAATTAGCAAGGGCCTAAGCATGCTGCTCATTCGGCCCATCTAAAACTTGTAATTGAACCCGCCTTTCTCCTGCTTTGAATGTTGGCCTAATTATGGGTCCACGACCGTATCGACAGAGACATTTTCCTCATTCTTCGCCCCCTTAAAGTCTTGGGCTATTACGACCTTAGCTCAGCATTCATCTTTCCGGTCTAGCTCAATGATGAGCTCTTTAGATATTCAGTCTATTCTAATGGATATAACATTGCATGTCATCATCATGTGAACCTCATCATCATTGGTATCCTCGGGTCCTGAAGGATATTCGTCTACAGGCTTAGAGATTTGCCACCAATGAATTCATTATCATACTCTAATTAGAATGTCTTAATTGGTTTTGGTTTGGACTCTGCTCTCACTAGAAAAGCCATTCGTCAAGCGATCAAGCAATATGTGTCAATGTACTCTTTATGTACCGCGATACATATTGAGTAGCAAATCTCTGCACTCTTGTAATAAATTATCCTTTCCTCGATGAACCCAAGTCCAGGCTGGGAACAAAAATACCACGAGATGTGGAGCGCGATAAAATAATTTCTCTCTCCAAGCTAGGAGGTTAAAGAGCTATATTAATAGCTACTTTAAGGTAAGTCTTAGCGCTTTAGGAACGACCAGTAAGCATAAACATTCGAAGGTGATTAATCGTTATTAGTCGTATCATTTTCACCTTAGCTGATAACCTTGCTTCGCCACTTATGCTAGCTGAAAGAAAGGCCTATGAAAGCTTTATTAAGTTAAGGCTCTTCAAGACCTTCCTTCCTTTACTAAAGCAGGGTTCAATCTCTCCTTCCTCCTGCTTCGGTTAGCACGGAAAAGCTGGTTTTAAGTCCTCCCTCTCTGTTTCCTTTCATATCGTTTCGGTCTCTTTTCCCTTTTGTAAGCTATATCAACATAGCCAACTATAAAACTCATTCACTTGTCAATTCTTGGTGTAGTACTCACTTGTAAATGATTGGTGTTAGATTTTTTTACTGATAAGGCGTGCTCAGTCTCAATGTAAGAATTAGGAATTCCTCTTCCAACCCATCTCAGAATGGGCGTTATGGCAAAGAGCAAGAACAAAACTAAAGGAGAAATTTGTCCAATAGTAACAAATAGTGCCTCTACAGGTTGACATTTGATCCAACCTAGTAATAAGCAATCCGCCAAAAGCAACCAAAATATTCCTTAATAAATTGAGCGAAAACTTGAACTATGCACATACATACTTATAAAAAAAGGTAAAGCCAACAGACATATAAAAACGAGTGCTATTGCAACTACACCTCCTAATTTGTTAGGTATACTACGAAGAATGGCATGGATCGGTAGGAAATACTATTCCGGCACAGTATAAGGGCGGGGTGGGCATCGGATTAGCAGGTATATAATTGTTGAGATGCCTCAAAACATTGGGAGCATAAAAAATACAAATAGAAAAATGATAACAAAAGCTACCCAACCTACTAGATCCTTTACATAAAAATAAGGGTAAAAAGAAATTTTATCCATCTCTGAATGTACACCCATTGGATTATTTGATCCATATTGATGCAATGTGGCTAGCTGAAGAAGACCGACGCCTACTAAAATAAAGGGGAGTAAATGATGAAGACTAAAAACTAATTTAAGTGGCATTGTCTACGGAGAAACCAACCCAAAGCCAAGTCACTATGGTATCCCTTACTACAGGTATGGCTCTAGTTAAGCTTGTAATTACTATAGCTCCCCAAAAGCTCATCTGACCCTATGGTAGTACCTATCCTATAAAAGCTATCACAATCATTAATAGGAAGATTACAACTCCGAGACACCGAACAAATTCCTCAAGATTGCTATAACTCGCATGATATGGACCACAAAAAATATGAAGGTAAACTATAATGATAAACATACTTGCCCCATCAGCATGCATATAACGTAGCAACCAACCCCCTTTAACATCTCTCATAACATGCTCTACTTGAAAGCTAGATACACATGAGGTGTGTAATGCATAGCTAAAAAAAGTTATCACTAACTAAATGGCTAAACAAATACCAGCTAATGAACCAAAC